>CM072925.1:86218164-86840664 GCA_036971965.1 Nyctalus aviator
TCCCCTCACCTTTGCTTTCACCTTTCCCCTAACCAGTCCCCTCACTAGTCCCCTCAGCTTTCCCCCATCACCTTTCTCTGTCACTTTTCCACTCACCTTCCCCTCACCTTTCTCTGTCACTTTTCCACTCACCTTCCCCTCTCCTTTCCGCTCACCTTTCCCACATCACCTTTCCCATGTCACCCACGTGATCCCTGCTCTCGTGTGTCACCCGTGTGCTCACTGCTCTGGTGTGTCACCCATGTGCTCACTGATCTGGTTTGTCACAGGTGTGCTTACTACTCTGGTGTGTCACCCGTGTGCTCCCTGCTCTGGTGTGTCACCCATGTGCACACTGCTCTGGTGTGTCACCTGTGTGCTCACTGCTCTGGTTTGTCACAGGTGTGGTCACTGCTCTGCTGTGTCACCCATGTGATTTCTGCTCTGGTGTGTCACCCATGTAATCCCTGCTCTGGTGTGTCACTTGTGTGCTCACTGCTCTGGTGTGTCACCCGTGTGCTCACTGCCTTCTGCACTGGCCGTTTGGCACCTCACAACCTGACAGGTTCAGGGAGCAGCGGCATCTCTGCAGCTGGGTGGGAGGCTGCCCCCTCCGTTCCCCATCAAAGCCTGGTCCCCCGGTTTGCCCCGCTATAGCTGGCGTCTTCACTGTTTATTTATTCCTCACGATCAGCAGTGTTGTAAGGGGCTCCCACTATCCCTGGGTCTGACCTCAGCCACACACCGGGGCACTCAGGCCCTCCTGGGCTGTGTGTCTCGTGTCAACGGACTAACCTGGATTAGGAGGCGCTGGGAACCGCCTCACTCACCACTCATTCCTGCCCCACGCAGAGCAGGACTGGTCACTGAGTGAGCGAGCCCAGCACCCACTGTTCCGGGAATGCCGGAAGCCGGCTCCAGCCTGTCAGCAGGGCTGAATCATCTGGGGATGGCTCAGGGCATTTCCCCAAACCTGAAAAGGATGCATAAACGATTGCTTGCTGCCAGATGGTTGAAGGCATTTCAATCTACATGTTATTGCCTCCTGCTGGCCAAACACCTGAACAGCCAAAGGCAATTCTTCCAATCTGACAATGGATTCTGTGTGTCAAACCCTGGTCTTTGATGTGTATATCTATCTTGTCTTAGGACAATTTGGGTTAATAAAAAGCAAGGGGTCCTGAGACAAGGGAACTTGGTTCCTTTAGCCAAGCTCCTCTGGCACCCCAAATGCCTTTCAAAATTATGTTTGTCTCCGGGTTCTTGATTAATTTACACACAGCCCTTCTCCAGATTCTTGAACCCTTCAAGATGTCGGATCAAGACCCCTGGCATTAAGGGAAATCCCTTAAAAATGTGTTGGAGAAATGGCACAGGCACCGGGCCTTCCCTTCCTTACCTTCTTGCCCTGACTGCCCTCACACCACCTCCCTTCCTTTTCCCGGTGGTTCCTCTGCACAGGCAGAGAGGCAGCAGGAACAGAATGGGTCAGCAGGCCCTGCCTTGGTAACTTAAAGTTAAGAAAGGAGTTTTCTGTCCTGGTAGTGAGAAAACCGTATCGAAATGTCAGCTGTCACTTGGGACAGACAGCTGGGATGGGCTTTCTTATGGCCATCTTCTGTATTTCTTGGGTTTCTTAGGATGGCAGCCTTCCTTCCTAAAAGGGAAAAGAAAGAAAAAGAATTTACTCAGTTCTGCCATCTGGTGGCCAAACAAGACACGTGCGAGTACAGTGTCAGCAGGGCTGCTCTGCTCAGAAAGTGTGACCCGTCCTCCCTCTCTTCTCCCCTCTCCCCGTCCCACTCTCCCTCACCCCATTTTCCCATTAGGATATACGCTCAGTCACTCCCAGCGCTGGGCTTTGAAGCTGATGGTGTTGGGATTCCTGCAAGGAAAACAAGGAGTTTGGCACTGAGGAGTGGGCACTGGTTACAATAGGAAAAAGGACGAGTTGGGTGGCCCCGCTCCTGGCCAGCCACCTAACATTCCTGGGAGTTAGCAGGGCTGGTCCCCGCTCCCTGCTTCTCCATGAGAAGCTTGGCGTTCGAGTGGAAATGGTGGCCGGCCATGGCCAAGCAGGAATCAGAACCAACACCTGGAAAGGAACGAGAGAACGTGTAGCTGCTCTGGGTGTGTTCACACCTCCGTCTGAACATGACCAGTGAGAATGGAAAGAAAAGAAAATTAACAAAGAGCATCATCAAGTCCCTGCCCGCTATCCCCCAGAGCCCAGAGGCAAACTGGGCCAGAGGTGTCGCTCTGACTTCCTAAAGAAGGTGAATGCTGGAAGTACAAAGCTGTGACCTTGACAATGACCTTAAGCAAAAATCCCCAAATGAGACACAAAAAGGTGTGTGTCCCAGGGATCATCTGCTGCTGCCCCTGCCCCTGCCCGCAGGCGCACCCTCAGGCAGAGGAGAAACAGAGCCACAGGCCCCTGGCCTTCCTCTTTCTGGTCGGGAGAGCAGCTGGATTTGTGGAAACCCACCACCAGACGTCTGCTGAGGACTGTCTGCTTATAGTCCTGTGTCCACCCCAGACGCAGGGGTGAGGGGAGGTGTTTAGCACTGACACACACAGACAGAGGGGCCACTGTGGAAGAGGGAGGATGCAGGAGCTGGAAGCACATCAGCTCCACCTATAGGGACATCAGGTAGCAGCCAGTCCCAGAGGGATGAGCTGCTGAGAGGCGTTTCCAGGAGGGTTAGGTTTAAGTTAGGGTTAGGGTTAGGTTTCAGTTAGGGTTAGAGTTAGGTTAGGGTTAGGGTTAGGGTTAGGGTTAGGGTTAGGGTTAGGGTTAGGGTTAGCGTTAGGGTTGGGTTAGGGTTAGGTTAGGTTTAGGTTAGGGTTAGGGTTAGGGTTGGGTTAGGGTTAAGTTAGGGTTAGGGTTATGTTAAGGTTAGGGTTAGGATTAGGGTTAGGGTTAGGGTTACTGTTAGGATTAGGATTAGGGTTAGATTTGGATTAGGGTTAGAGTTAGGGTTAGGGTTAGGCTTAAGTTAGGGTTAGGGTTAGGATTAGGTTAGGGTTAGTGTTATGTTAGGGTTAGGGTTACAGTATGGTTAGGATTAGGTTAGGGTTAGGTTTTTGTTAGGGTTAGAGTTAGGGTTAGGGTAGGTTCGGGTTAGGTTTAGGGTTAGGTTTATGTTAGGGTTAGGATTAGGTTAGGGTTATATTTGGGTTAGGGTTAGAGTTAGGGTTAATATTAGGATTAGGTTAGGGTTAGGGTTAGGTTAGGGTTAGCGTTATGTTAGGGTTAGGGTTAGGGTTTGTTAGGGTTAGGATTAGGTTAGGGTTAGGTTTGGGTTAGGGTTAGAGTTAGGGTTAGCGTTAGGGTTAGGGTTAGGGTTAGGGTTAGGGTTAGGGTTAGGTTAGGGTGAGGGTTGGGTTAGGGTTAGGGTTAGTGTTTGTTTAGGATTAGAGTTAGGGTTAGGGTTATGGTTAGGGTTAGAGTTAGGTTACTGTTAGGTTTGGATTAGGGTTGTGTTAGGGTTAGTGTTAGGCTTAGGGTTTGGTTCGGGTTAGGTTTAGTTTTAGTATTAGCTTAGGTTTCTGTTATGGTTAGGTTAGGGTTAGAGTTAGGGTTAGGTTTAGGTTAGTGTTAGGGTTAGGTTAGGGTTAGGTTTGGGTTAGGGTTAGAGTTTGGGTTATAGTTATGTTAGGGTTAGGGTTAGGGTTATGTTAGGGTTAGAGTTAGGGTTATGTTAGGGTTTGGGTTAGGGTTAGGGTTAGGGTTATGTTAGGGTTTCAGTTAGGGTTAGGGTTAGGGTTAGAGTTAGGTTAGGGGTTAGGGTTATGGTTAGGTTAGGGTTAGGTTTGGGTTAGGGTTAGAGTTTTGGTTATAGTTATGTTAGGGTTAGGGTTAGTGTTAGGTTAGGATTAGAGTTAGGGTTATGGTTCGGGTTAGGGTTAGGATTAGGTTAGGTTTAGGTTAGGGTTAGGGTTAGGGTTACTGTTAGGTTAGGTTTAGTGGAGGGTTAGGGTTCATGTTAGGGTTTGGGTTCGGGTTAGGTTAGATTTATGGTTAAGTTTCGGGTTAGGGTTAGGTTTGGATTAGGCTTTAGGGTTATGTTTAGGGTTAGGGTTAGGGTTAAGGTTCAGGTTAGGATTAGGTTAGGGTTAGGTTAGGGTTATGGCTGGATTTAGGTTATGGTTATGGTTATGGTTAGAATTAGGATTAGGGTTAGGGTTAGGGTTAGGGTTATGTTAGGGTTAGGTTAGGGTTATGATTAGGGTTATGTTAGAGTTAGGGTTATGGTTAGGTTAGGGTTAGTGTTAGGGTTAGGATTAGGTTAGAGTTAGGGTTAGGGTTAGTGTTAGGGTTAGGGTTAGGGTTATATGAGGGTTAGGGTTAGGTTTATATTATAGTTAGGATTAGGTTAGGGTTAGATTTGGGTTAGGGTTAGGTTATGGTTAGTGTTATGTTAGGGTTAGGTTTATTTTAGGGTTAGGATTAGGTTAATGTTAGGTTTGGGTTAGGGTTAGAGTTAGGGTTAGGGTTAGGGTTATGTTAGGGTTAGGGTTGTGTTAGGGTTCGGGTTAGTGTTAGGTTAGGATTAGAGTTAGGGTTAGGGTTAGGGTTAGAGTTAGAGTTAGGGTTAGGGTTAGGATAGGTTCGGGTCAGGGTTAGGTTTATGTTGGTGTTAGGATTAGGTTTGGGTTAGGTTTGGGTTAGGGTTAGAGTTAGGGTTAGGGTTAGGATTAGGTTAGGGTTAGAGTTAGGGTTAGGTTAGGTTTAGTGTTATGTTAGGGTTAGGGTTAGGGTTATGTTAGGGTTAGGATTAGTTTAGTGTTAGGTTTGGGTTAGGGTTTGAGTTAGGATTAGGGTTAGAGTTAGGGTTAGGGTTAGGGTTAGGGTTAGGGTTAGGGTTAAGGTTAGGTTAAGGTTAGGGTTAGGGTTAGGGTTAGGGTTAGGGTTAGGGTTAGGGTTAGGATTAGGTTAGTGTTAGGGTTAGGGTTATGGTTAGGGTTAGGGTTAGATTAGTGTTAGGTTTGGATTAGGGTTGGGTTAGGGTTAGGGTTATGGTTAGGGTTAGGTTAGTGTTAGGTTTAGTTTTAATGTTTGGTTAGGTTTAGTGTTATGGTTATGTTAGGGTTAGATTTAGGTTAGTGTTAGGGTTAGGTTAGTGTTAGGTTTTGGTTAGGGTTAGAGTTTGAGTTAGGTTTATGTTAGGGTTAGGGTTAGGTTAGGATTAGAGTTAGGTTATGTTAGGGTTTGGGTTAGGGTTAGGGTTATGTTAGGGATTCAGTTAGGGTTAGGGTTAGGTTAGGATTAGAGTTAGGTTAGGGTTTAGGCTTATGGTTTTGGTTAGCGTTATGGTTAGGGTTAGATAAGGGTTGGGTTATGATTAGGTTAGGTTAAGTTTAGGTCTAGGGTTGGGGTTAGGGTTAGGTTTGGATTAGGGCTAGGGTTAGGTTTAGGGTTAGGTTTAGGGTTAGAGTTCGGGTTAGGATTAGGTTAGCGTTAGGTTAGGGTTAGGGCTAGATTTAGGTTATGGTTATGATTATGATTATGATTAGGATTAGGATTAGGGTTAGGGTTAAAGTTAGGGTTAGTATTATGTTAGGGTTAGGGTTAGGATTAGGGTTAGTGTTGGGATTAGGGTTAGGGTTAGGTTAGGGTGAGGTTAGGGTTATGGTTATGGTAGGGTTAGGGTTAGGTTTATGTTAGGGTTAGGATTAGGTTAGGGTTAGATTTTGGTTAAAGTTAGAGTTAGGGTTAGGGTTAGGATTAGGTTAGGGTTAGTGTTAGGGTTAGGATTAATGTTATGTTAGGATTAGGGTTATGTTAGGGTTAGGATTAGGTTAGGGTTAGGTTTAGGTTAGGGTTAGAGTTAGGGTTCGAGTTAGAGTTAGGGTTAGAATTAGGGTTAGGGTTGGGTTAGGGTTAGGGTTAGGTTAGGTTCGGGTTAGGGTTAGGTTTATGTTAGTGTTAGTATTAGGTTAGGCTTAGATTTGGGTTAGGGTTAGAGGTAGGGTTAGGGTTAGGATTAGGTCAGGGTTAGGTTTAGGGTTAGGGTTATGTTAGGGTTACAGTTAGGGTTATGTTAGGATTAGGTTAGGGTTAGTTTGGGGTTAAGGTTAGAGTTAGGGTTAGAGTTAGGGTTTTGATTAGGGTTAGGGTTAGGTTTAGGGTTAGGTTAGGGTTAGGGTTAGGGTTAAGGTTAGCGTTAGGGTTAGGTTAGGTTTAGGGTTAGGGTTAGGGTTAGGGTTAGGGTTAGGGTTATGTTAGGTTAGGGTTAGGGTTAGGGTTAGGTTAGAGTTAGGTTAGGATTAGGTTAGGGTTAGGTTTAGGGTTAGTTTTATGTTAGGGTTAGAATTAGGTTAGTGTTAGATTTGGGTTAAGGTTAGAGTTAGGGTTAGTGTTAGGATTAGTTTAGGGTTATGGTTAGGGTTAGGTTAGGGTTAGTGTTATTTTAGGGTTAGGTTTAGGGTTAGGGTTAGCGTTAGGGTTAGGTTAGGGTTAGGGTTAGGGTTGTGTTAGTGTTAGGGTTATTGTTAGGTTAGGATTAGAGTTAGGGTTGGGGTTAGGATTAGGATTAGGGTTAGGGTTATGGTTAGGTTAGTGTTAGGTTTGGATTAGGGTTGGGTTAGGGTTAGGGTTAGGGTGAGGGTTAGGGTTAGGTTAGGGTTAGGTTTAGGGTGAGGTTAGGGTTAGGGTTATGTTAGGGTTAGGGTTAGGGTTAGGTTAGGGTTAGGGTTATGTTAGGGTTTGGGTTAGGTTTATGTTATGGTTAGGATTAGGTTAGGGTTAGATTTGGGTTAGCGTTAGAGTTAGAGTTATGTTAGTGTTAGGGTTAGGTTAGGGTTAGGGTTATGTTAGGGTTTGGGTTAGGTTTATGTTATGGTTAGGATTAGGTTAGGGTTAGATTTGGGTTAGCGTTAGAGTTAGAGTTATGTTAGTGTTAGGGTTAGGTTAGGGTTAGGGTTAGGGTTGGGTTAGGCTTAGGGTTAGTGTTAGGTTAGGATTAGAGTTTGGGTTAGGGTTAGGGTTAGGGTTAGGGTTAGTGTTAGGTTAGGATTAGAGTTAGGGTTAGAGTTAGAGTTAGGGTTAGTGTTAGGTTAGGTTCGGGTTAGGGTTAGGTTTATGTTAGGGTTAGGATTAGGTTAGGGTTCGATTTGGGTTAGGGTTAGAGTTAGGGTTAGGGTTAGGTTAGGGCTAGGGTTAGGGTTAGGATTAGGTTAGGGTTAGGGTTAAGGTTAGGATTAGATTAGTGTTAGTTTTGTATTAGGGTTGGGTTAGGGTAAGTGTTAAGTTAGGGTTAGGTTTAGTTTTAGTGTTAGGTTAGATTTAGTGTTACGGTTATGTTAGGGTTAGGTTTAGGTTAGTGTTAGGGTTAGGTTAGTGTTAGGTTTTGGTTAGGGTTATAGTTTGGGTTAGGCTTATGGTAGGGTTAGGATTAGGGTTAGGTTAGGGTTATTGTTAGGGTTATGTCAGGGTTTGGGTTAGATTAGTGTTAGAGTATGTTAGGGATTCAGTTAGAGTTAGGGATAGATTAGGATTAGAGTTAGATTAGGGGTTAGTGTTATGGTTTTTGTTAGATTTAGGGTTAGGGTTAGATTATGGTTGGGTTAGGGTTAGGATTAGGGTTAGGGTTAGGGTTAGAGTTAGGTTAGGGGTTACAGTTATGGATAGGTTAGGGTTAGGGTTAGTGTTAGGTTAGGATTAGAGTTAGGGTTATGGTTCGGGTTAGGGTTAAGGTTAGGGTTAGGTTAGGGTTGGCTTAGGATTAGGATAGGTTTAGGTTAGGGTTAGGGTTAGGGTTAGTGGTAGGTTAGGATTAGAGTAGGGTTAGGGTTCATGTTAGGGTTTGGGTTAAGGCTAGGTTAGGTTTATGGTTAAATTTAGGGTTAGTGTTAGGTAAGTTTAGGTTTGGATTAGGGTTAGGGTTAGGTTTAGGGTTAGAGTTAGGGTTAGGGTTCGGGTTAGGATTAGGTTAGGGTTAGGTTAGGGTTAGGGATTAAATTTAGGTTATGGTTATGGTTAGGGTTAGGATTAGGGTTAGGGTTAGTGTTATGTTAGGGTTAGGTTTAGGGTTAGGTTTAGGGTTAGAGTTAGGGTTAGGTTAGGGTTAGGGTTAGGGTTAGGGTTGTGTTAGGATTAGGGTTAGTGTTAGGTTAGGATTAGAGTTAGGGTTAGGGTTAGGGTTAGGTTAGGCTTAGGGTTAGAGTTAGTGTTAGAGTTAGGGTTATGTTAGTGTTAGGGTTAGGTTAGGGTTAGGGTTAGGGTAGGGTTAGGGTTAGGGTTAGAGTTAGGGTTAGTGTTAGGTTAGGTTCGGGTTAGGGTTAGATTTATGTTAGGGTTCGGATTAGGTTAGGCTTAGATTTGGGTTAGGGTTAGAGTTAGGGTTAGGGTTAGGTTTGGATTAGGGTTAGAGTTAGGGTTAGGGTTAGAGTTAGGGTTATGGTTAGTATTTGGGTTAGGTTAGAGTTAGGGTCATGTTAGGGTTAGGGTTAGGTTTATGTTATGGTTAGGATTAGTTTAGGGTTAGATTTGGGTTAGGATTAGAGTTAGGGTTAGGATTAGGTTAGGGTTAGAGTTAGAGTTAGTGTTAGGGTTAGGTTAGATTAGGGTTAGGGTTATGGTTATGGTTAGGGTTAGGTTAGTGTTAGGTTTGGATTAGGGTTGGATTAGGGTTAGTGTTAGGGTTATGGTTAGGTTAGGGTTAGGTTTAGTTTTAGTGTTAGGTTAGGTTTAATGTTATGGTTATATTAGGGTTAGGTTTAGGTTAGTGTTAGTGTTAGGTTAGGGTTAGGTTTGGGTTAGGGTTATAGTTTGGGTTAGTGTTATGTTAGGGTTAGGGTTAGGGTTAGGTTAGGGTTATTGTTAGGGTTATGTTAGGGTTTGGCTTAGTGTTAGGGTTAGGGTTATGTTAGGGATTCAGTTAGGGTTAGGGTTATGGTTTTGGTTAGCGTTATGGTTAGGGTTAGATTATGGTTAGGTTAGGATTAGGGTTGGGGTTAGGGTTAGTGTTAGGTTAGGATTAGAGTAGGGTTAGGGTTCATGTTAGGGTTCAGGTTAGGGTTAGATTAGGTTTATGGTTAAGTTTAGGGTTAGGGTTATGTTTGAGTTAGGGTTAGAGTTAGGGTTAGGGTTGGGTTAGGGTTAGGGTTAGTGTTAGGTTAGGATTAGAGTTAGGGTTAGGGTTATGGTTATGGTTAGAGTTAGGGTTAGGGTTAGGTTAAGTTTTGGTTAGGGTTAGGGTTAGGGTTAGTGTTAGGGTTAGTATTAGAGTTAGGGTTAGGGTTAGGGTTAGGGTTAGTGTTAGGTTAGGATTAGAGTTAGGGTTAGGGTTATGGTTATGGTTAGAGTTAGGGTTAGGGTTAGGTTAGGGTTAGGGTTAGGGTTAGGATTAGGTTTGGATTAGGGTTAGGATTAGGTTTGGGGTTAGGGTTAGGTTTAGAATTTGGTTAGGATTAGGTTTGGGTTACGTTAGGGTTAGGGCTAAATTTAGGTTATGGTTATGGTTAGGATTAGGATTAGGATTAGGATTAGGTTTAGGGTTAGGGTTAGGGTTATGTTAGGGTTCTTGTTAGGGTTAGGGTTAGGGTTAGGGTGAGGTTAGGATTAGGGTTAGGGTTAGATTTGGGTTAGGGTTAGGGTTAGGGTTAGGGTTAGGGTAAGGTTAGGGTTAGGGTTAGGGTTAGGGTTAGGGTGAGGTTAGGGTTAGGGTTAGGGTTAGGGTTAGGGTTAGGGTGAGGTTAGGGTTAGGGTTAGGGTTAGGGTGAGGTTAGGGTTAGGGTTAGGGTTAGATTTGGGTTAGGGTTAGGGTTAGGGTTAGGGTGAGGTTAGGGTTAGGGTTAGGGTTAGGGTTAGGATTAGGGTTAGGGCGCTGAGGCGCTACTAGAAGGTGGCTGGTTTCTCTTGCCCTAGGCCACTCCATATTGACATTGAAGATCACTGTTTCCTTACTCCAAGCCTGGGTCTTTGCAACCACTCTATACATTTGCTAACAGGTTCAACAGCCCTTTGGAGAGCCACAGAGTATGTGAGGAGCCACCAGTGTCCAGGCAGGAAGGGAGGGGAGGGTCCGGAGGTGGGAGGAAGGGCAGGAGAGGAAAGGAGTGATGGGAGGGACAAGGCTGGGAGGGAGGGCAGAAGATGGCAGGAGGGGGTGGGAGGGTGCAGGAGGTGGTAGAAGACTGCAGGAGGGGGCAGGAGGGGCAGTGCCCTGGTTTCACCTCCCTCATGGTTTGCTTAATTAGTAATCCTCTTTATAAGATTTAATTGATAAAAGAGCTAAATGTCATTTTAAAAATTCACTCTGTAACTCCTGTGCTTTCGCTGTCCAGTGACATGTAAGACAGGCTAGGTCCCTCCCACACTCCTGGTCCTCCTGTGGGCCCTGGCCAGTGCGCAGGGGCTCCGGACACTGCCACCCCGTGGGTGACCGCCCCGTGGGAGACCGCCCCGTGGGTGACCCCCCCATGGGAGACCGCCCCGTGGGTGACCCCCCCGTGGGAGACCGCCCTGTGGGAGACCCCCCGTGGGAAACTGCCCCGTGGGTGACCCCCCCGTGGGTGACCGCCCTGTGGGAGACCCCCCCGTGGGAGACCGCTCTGTGGGTGACCCCCCGTGGGTGACCGCCCTGTGGGAGACCCCCCGTGGGAGACCGCCCTGTGGGAGACCCCCCGTGGGAGACCCCCTGTGGTGACTCCCCGTGGGTGACCCCCCGTGGGTGAACCCCTGTGGGTGACCGCCCTGTGGGAGACACCCTGTGGGTGACCGCCCTGTGGGAGACCCCCTGTGGGTGACCCCCCGTGGGTGACCCCCCGTGGGTGACCCCCCTGTGGGTGACCGCCCCGTGGGTGACCGCCCCGTAGGAGACCCCCCCGTGGGTGACCGCCCTGTGGGAGACCGCCCCGTGGGAGACCGCCCCGTGGGTGACCGCCCCGTGGGAGACCGCCCCGTGGGTAACCGCCCCGTGGGAGACCGCCCCGTGGGTGACCGCCCCGTGGGTGACCGCACGGCAGGACAGGAGGGAGGTGACGGGAATGCGCCCACGTGTGGGTGTTCCTGGGCCTGGCACAGCGGCACGTGCGGCTCACACATGGCCGCGCCCAGAGAGGGCTTTCTCACGGGGCGCTGGTCCGAGGCCAAGGCCTGGCTGCATGACATTCCTCCGTGGGACTCGCCTGGAGGGGAACTCAGAGCAGAGGCTTCAGTGGTGCTGGCGGCCTTTCCGGGCCAACGGAGAGAGAGCTCCGCTCACAGGACCGTGTTTTCTTTGTTATTATTCCTAGTAGCCAGATTTGTGCACCAGTAGCTCCCCAGTAGCTCCATGCCGCCCTCTAGTAGCTCCACCCGCCTCCCTGCCCCCACCCCACTCTCCTCCCTCCCCATAGCTTGCTGCCCTGCCCCCTCCTGTAGTCTCCGCTGCCCCACCCTCCTGCTGATCCATGATCTGGTCATTACAAGGTTGGTCGTTATGCTTCCTGGCGTAAGAATCATTTGCTATCTTTACTATATAGGATTTTTTATTATTTATTTATTATTTACTTTGAGTGTGTGTGCTTTTATGGATTTTGGGAGAGAAGGGGGGATAGAAACATCGCTGAAAGAGATTGGCTGCTTCCTGCACACCCCCTACTAGCGGTTGCGCACACAACCCCGGCCATGTGCCCTGATAGGGGATCCAGCTGGCTACCTCCTAATGCATGGGATCCCGCCCCATCAGCTGAGCACCTGGCCGGCCCCTCCTTGCCTTTTTTTAAAAGGTTCCTGCTGGCGGTGAGCTGGACAGGAAAGGGCACTTCCTCCTGCGCAGGCGGCCACAGGCAGACAAGCACGCAGCAGATGGCACCTCTGGTGCAAGTTAGAGAAAAGCCCCCCTCCTGCAGGCAGCCCAGGCCCCAGGAGCAGGGGGCAAGGGGCGGGGCCCAGGCTGGATGAAATTCAGCCCTGCTCACCTCTTTATGAGTCCATAGTGTGGGGGCTAAAATATATATTTTTTAAATCTTTATTGTTGAAGGTATTAGATATGTCTCCTTTCCCCCATCCCCTCATGACCCCTTGTAGGTACACCCACCCCCTAGGCCAGGCATTCACATGCTGTTGTCTGTCCATGCGTGATGACCACTTACCATCCACCTACCCTCCTATGCCTCTGAGATTCCATAGTCTCTTCTATGCTTCTATGTCTCTGGATCTATTTTGTTCATCAGGTGATTTTGTTCATTCATACTAGTATGAGTGAGGCTGACCTCTTTCACTTAGCACAATACTCTCCAGGTCCTACCATGCTGTCTCAAAGGGTAAGCAATCCTTCCTTTAAACAGCTGCATAGAAATGTTCCACAGCTTTTTATCCACTCATCTGCTAATGGGCACTTGGCTGTTTCCAGATCTTAGCTATTGTAAACTGTGCTGCTATGAACATGAGGGTGCATACATCCTTTCTGATTGGTGTTTCATGTTTCTTAAGACATAATTCTAGAAGTGGGATCACTGGGTCAGATGGCAGTTACAAATTTAATCTTTTGAGAAAACTCCATACTGTTCTCCACAGTGGCTGCACCAGTCTGCGTTCCCACCAGCAGTGCACTAGGGTTCCCCTTTCTCCACTTGTCATTGGTTGATTTGTTGATGGTGGCCATTCTGACAGGTGTGAATTGAACCGGGAAGTGTGAGCTGAACACTTCCTCCTCAGTGTCATTTTAATTTGCATCTCTCTGGTGATCAGGGACTGTGAGTATGTTTTCATCTGTCTCTTGGCATCTGTATGTTCACTTTGGAGAAGTGTCTATGTAGGTCCTTGGCCCATTTTTAATTGGATTGTTTGTCTTACTTTTGTTAAGTTGTATGAGTTCCTTATATGTTTTGGATGTTAATCCTTTATCAGATGTATCATCGCCAAATATGTTCTTCCATACAGTGAGCTGCCTTTTCATTTTGTTGATGGTTTCTTTTGATGTGTAGAAACTTTTTATTTTGATGTAGTCCCATTGGTTTATTTTCTCTTTAGTTTTCTTTGCCTTATCTGTAAACATATTGCTACAAGAGATGTCTCAGATTTTACTATGTATGGTGTCTTCTAGGATTTTTATGGTTTTCCAACTTATGTTTAAGTCTTTTTATCCATTTTGAGTTTATTCTTGTGTATGGTGTAAGTTGGTGGTCAGGTTTCATTTTTTTTTTTTGCATGTATCTGCCAATTTTTCCAGCACCATTTATTGAAAAGACTGTCTTAACTCCATTGTATGCTCTTGCCTCCTTTGTCAAATATTAATTGAGCATAATAGCTTGGGTCAATTTCTGGAGTCTCTGTTCTATTCCATTGATCTAAATGCCAGTTCTTGTGCCATACCAGGCTGTTTTGATTATGGTGGCTTTGTAGTATGACTTGAAATCTGTAATTATGATTCCTCCAACTTCGTTCTTCTTTCTCAAGATTGCTGCAGATATTCTGGGTCTTTTTTGGTTCCATATAAATTTTTGGAGTATTTTTTCTAGATCTGTGAAATACCATGCTATTGGTATTTTAATATGTATTGCATTGAATATGTAGATTACCTTGGATAGTATGGATATTTTTAAAAACATATTTTATTGATTTTTTTTTTTTACAGAGAAGAAGGAAGAGGGATAAAGAGCTAGAAACATCAATGAGAGAGAAACATCAATCAGCTGCCTCCTGCACAACCCATATTGGGGATGTGCCCACAACCAAGGTACATGCCCTTGACCAGAATTGAACCTGGGACCTTTCAGTCCATAGGACAATGCTCTATTCCCTGAGCCAAACTGGTTAGGGCAGATAGCATGGACATTTTAATGATGTTAATTCTACCAATCCATGAACACGGTATATTCTTCCATTCATTTATATCTTCCTCTAACCCTTCTTTCAACATCCTGTAGTTTCCAAATGAAAGTCTTTTATCTCCTTGGTTAAGTTTATTCCTAAGTATCTTGATTTTTTTCATTGCAGTGGTAAATGAGATAGTTTGTTTAGTTTCTCTTTTTGAGAATTCATTATTGGTATATTAAAAAGCCATTAATTTGGGGGTATTGGTTTTTTATCCTGCTGCATTGCTGAATTAACTTATTAAATATAGCAGCTTTTTGATGGAGTCTTTAGGGTTTTCTATGTCATGTCATCTATGAATAATGAGTCTTTTACTTCTTCTTTTCCAATTTGGATGTCTTTTATTTCTTGGCATCTGTATGTTCACTTTGGAGAAGTGTCTATTTAGGTCCTTGTCTTCTTGTCTGATTGCCATAGCTAAGACTTCCAGTACTATGTTGAATAAGAGCGGTGAAAACAGTCATCCCTGTCTTGTTCCTGTTCTTAGGGGAAATGGTTTTATTGAGTATGTTGTTGGCTGTAGGTTTGTCATAAATGGTCTTTATCATGTTGAGATATGCTCCCACTATTCCCATTTTGGTGAGAATTTTTCTCAAAAATGGATGTTGGATTTTGTCTAATGGATTTTCTGTCTATTTATATAATCATGTGATTTTTGTCTTTCAGTTGGTTTCTGTGACATATCATGTTTATTGATTTATGAATATTGTACCAACCTTGCATCCCTGGGAAAAAAATCTGACTTGGTCATGACGTATGCTGGATCTGATTTGCTAATACATTTTATGGATTTTCCACAGAAAGGAAGAAAGAGGGATAGAGAGCTAGAAATGTCAATGAGAGAGAAACATCAAACAGCTGCCTCTTGCACAGCCCCTAACCGGGGATGTGCCCGCAACCAATGTACATGCACTTGACCAGAATTGAACCTGGGACCTTTCAGTCCACAGGCTGATGCTCTATCCACTGAGCCAAACCGGTTCCGGCTGGTTTGCTAATATTTTTTTAAAAATATATTTTATTGATTTTGTACAGAGAGGAAGGGAGAGAGATAGAGAGTTAGAAACATCAATGAGAGAGAGTCATCGATCAGGTGCCTCTTGCACACCCCCTACTGAGGATATGCCTGCAACCAAGGTACATGCCCTTGACCGGAATCGAACTCAGGACCTTTCAGTCCCCAAGCCGATGCTCTATCCATTGAGCCAAACCGGTTTTGGTGATATTTTGTTGAGAATTTTAGCATCTATGTTTATCAGGGATATTGGCCTGCAATTCTCTTTCTTTGTGGTGTCTTTATCTGGTTTTGGAATTAGGATAATGCTGGCCTCTTAGAAAGAGCTTGGAAGTGTTCCTTCCTCTTAGGATTTTTGGAGTGGTGTGAGGAGTATAGGGGTTAGTTTTTCTTTGTTTGGTAAACTGCCTGTGAAGCCATCCAGACCAGGGCTTTTGTTTGCTGGGAGTTTTCTAGGAGGAGAGGGGGTTGTTGTGTTTTGTTAATCCTCATCTGAGGATATTTTTCCATTGGTTTTTAGGGAGAATTGAAGAGAGAGGGAAAGACAGAGAGAAACATCAATGTCAGAGAAACACATCGATTGGTTGCTTCCTGCACAAGCCCCAACTAGAACCTGAGCCAGGGAGGAGCCTGAAACCAAGGTGCTTGCTCTTGACCAGAATCAAACCCAACCCCGAGCCTTTGGTCTGCAGGCCAGTGCTCTGTCCACTGAGCCACACCAGTCAGGGCAGTTTGCTGGGAGTTTTTTTTATTACTGCTTCTATATCTTCAATAGTTATTGGCCTATTCGAATTATCTGATTCTTCCTGATTCAGTTTTGGAAAACTGTATTTTTCTAGGAATTAGTCCATTTCATCTTGTTGGTATATAGTTGTTCATAGTATTGTCTTATAATCCTTTGTATTTCAGTGGGTTTTTTTCCCTCCACTTTAAAATATATATATATATATATATATATATATATATATATATAAAATTGATTTTTTACAGAGAGGAAGGGAGAGGGATAGAGAATCAGAAACATTTATGAGAGAGAAACATTGATCAGCTGCCTCCTGCACACCCCTACTGGGGATGTGCCCACAACCAAGGTACATGCCCTTTACCGGAATCAAACCTGGGACCCTTCAGTCTGCAGGCCTATGCTCTATCCACTGAGCCAAACTGGTTAGGGCTACTTATCCACTTTTATTTATTTGAACCCTCACTCTTTGTTTCTTGATGAGTCTGGTTAATGGTTCATCTTTTCAAAGAAACTGCTCTTGATTTCATTGATCTCTTTTTTGTTTGTTTGTTTGTTTTTTAGTCTTTATGTCATTTATTTCTGCTCTGATCTTTATTATTTTCCTCCTTCTACTTACTCTGGGCTTCTCTTATTCTCTTTCTAATTCTTTAAGTTGTAGGTTTAAATAGTTTATTGCTGATTTTTCTTATTTTTTGAGGTAGGCCTGTAGAGCCATGAACTTCCCTCTTGGGACTGCTTTTGCTGTGTCCTAGAGATTTTAGATTGTTGTGTGTTCATTTTCATCTGTTTCCAGGAAGTTTTTTATTTCTTTCTTGATCTCATTGGTAGCCCACTCATTGTTTGATACCATGCTATTTAGCCTCCAAGTGTCAAAATGTTTTTGAGTGTTTTTACTGTGGTTGATTTCCAATTTCATTCCATTGTGATCTGAGAAGATGCTTAAAATATTTCAATCTACTTTAACTTGTAGAGACTTGTTTCGTGTCCTAACATGTGGTCTATCTTTGTAAATGATCATGTGCACTTGAGAAGAATGTATGTTCTGCATCTTTAGGGTGAAATGTTCTATAAATGTCAATTAGATCCACAGTGTGTCATGTGGAGTCTCTGTTTCATTGCTAATATTTTGTCTCGAAGATCTATCCAATGAAGTTAGCGGTGTTAAATTGTATTGTTGTTGATCTCTCCCTTAAAGTCCTCTAGAAGTTTTTTAATATATATATTTAGGTGCTCCTATATTGGGTGCATATATGTTTATCAGGGTTATAGCCTCTTGTTGGATCGACCCCTTTAGAATTATGTAGTGACCTGTGTTGCCTCTTGTGGTAGCCTTCATTTTGAACTCTGTTTCATCAGATATAAGTATTGCTACCCCAGCTTTTTCTCCCTTTTTATTTGCATGAAATTGTTTTCCATTCCTTAACTCTCATCCTGTGAGTCTTTTCTTCTGATACAGGGCTCCTGTAGACAGCATATAGTTGAATCATGTTTTTGTATCCATTCAGCCACCCTATGTCTTTTGATTGGAGCATCTAATCCATTTACTTTTAATGTTATTGATAGCTACTTATTTCTTGCCATTTTAGTTCTTTTTTTTTTAAATATATTTTATTGATTTTGTACAGAGAGAAAGAGAGAGGGATAGAGAGTTAGAAACATCAATGAGAGAGAGTCATTGATCAGCTGCCTCTTGCACACCCCCTACTGGGGATATGCCCACAACCTTAGTACATGCCCTTGACCGGAATCGAACCCGGGACCTTTCAGTCCCCAAGCGGACGCTCTATCCATTGAGCCAAACCGGTTTCGGCGCCATTTTAATTCTGTTTGGCTATGTTTCTCTCTCTATTTCTCCTCATTACAGCAGTCCTTTTAGCATTTCTTGTAGTGCTGGTTTGGTGGTGATGTTTCCTTTAGTTTTTTGTTTTGTTTTATTTTGTCCAGGAAGCTCTTTATTTCATCTATTTTGAATGATAGCTTTGCTTGTTATAGTAATCTTGGTTTCAGATCCTTGCTTTTTATTACCTTTAACACGTCATGCCATTCCCTTCTGGCTTGCTACTTACTCTGGGCTTTCACAGGGCTATCTAGCTAACAGGCCCCTGCCTGAAGCCTTCCTGTTCATCATAGTTAATTCAAATTAGGCTCAGTAAGGCAACATCCTAAGAAAGCAGGTTCCTCTGTCTGAGTCTCTTGGGCAGGAAGTGTGTGTGTGTGTGTGTGTGTGTGTGTGTGTGTGTGTGTGTTGTTGTTGTTGTTGTTTCTTGTTTCTTATAAACAGCTTAATATCAATGTCCCAAAGTGGAGTTTCAGGGGCAGAGTCTGGACCCCTTCCAGCAGGACAGACAGACGTTGGGGGAAACGCCTCCCAGGGAAGGAGAACACTGTGTGGAAAGAGTTAGACAGATATGAGCAGCGCAGGATGATGGCCAAGTACACAAGGTGACCAGGGTGGACAGCCCCTAGCAACCAGCAAAACTGGGGGGAAGGACCTTGCCCTCAAGGTGACCTTCCTCCCCTAGCATATCCCTGCACCCCCTGACCTTTCCTCCGTAGAGATAACACCGAGGCTCAGGTGTATTTCAGCTCCAGGCCCAGAAAAGCAGAAAAGCCAGACCAAGGGCACCAAGGCTGACATCAGCACCAGCTGCATGGACAAATGACTCACTGCCCTGGCACCGACCAATCAGTGGAGACCATGACCCCACGCCTGGAAAGCTGGTGAGTATTCTCCTAAGATCCTCCCCCGGGACTTCCCCTAAAATCCCCACCCTAAATCCCTAGGGCAGAGGACCCAACACCCTCTCCCTCCTGGGAGCACCCCTGCCTTTCCCTCCCGCCCTCTTTCTGTCTCCGAAGCTCCCAGGGCCCTCCTTCGGCCTCTGTAACTTGTCTCCTGAGCCCATTCTTCTACCTCATTCCTTCACCTCTGTGATTTTCTAAATAAATGTTCTTTTCATTTGAATTCCTTCTTAGCCAGAACTCAAGTACTGGTATTGCTGCGCCAGGTCTGGTCTGACCCCATGGATCCAATAGTGCCGTTCCCACGTTCCCACGCTGCCGGCAGTAGGAGCCAATAGCTCAGGCCGACAGGCTGACAGACAGGTCCTCTCACCAGACCCCACCTGCACCCGAGATCAAAGGAAAACCGATTGTGGCCCGAACCCCTGTGGGTCACAGAAGTCAGCACAGGCGCTAGCTGAAGCTCTGCCATTCCAAAACGGCGGGAAGTTGACCAGAGAGCAACCCAGAGCTTCTTACACCATTATTACAGTGCAAACCGACACCGCGAGCAGGAGGAGCTGAGGAGATGAACACATTCTGGGGCCATATTAGAGACAAACCCTTACCAGCCCAAAGGCAGAGACAGAGCTTGGAATCATAAAGTGCAACAACTGGGAACATGGAAAATCCCAGTAACTAAGTGACTAGGCCCGCAGCTCACTTGCCGGTCCAAACAAGTCCACTCGGATGGACGGACAGACGGACGGACGGACGTGCACTTTCGCTTTCACAGACACAGGGGGCCCTGTGGGACCTGCAACAGGGGTCCAGGGCGCCGTCCCCATCCTGTCTCCCCAGCCTGGTCCGGCCGTTTCCTCCATTCTACCCACATCAGACCCACTCCGCTCCGCCCCCTCATTCTCCATTCTCTCCGTCGACGCCTGGAGATCCTGGGCCAGTCTGGCAGGCCGTCCGGGAGCCGGCCTGGCCACACCGTCAGTCCCACTCCTGAGACTTCAAGTGACAGAGTCCCGGTTTCGGAAGCGGAGCTGCAAGGCTGCTCCTTGTTTGGTGGGATACGTCAGTTCCGTCGAATTGGCGCGTCTCCTTCCAGGAGGCAGAGAGACAGGTGGGTTTCCACGGCGACGCACCTGTAGGAGGACGCAGCGGGTTCTTAAGAAAAGCTGCGTCTGTGGGAGCAGAGAGGCTCCGGGTCAGAGCACATTCCCGGCGCCAGGCCTCCCCGCAGTGAGGCTCCTCTGCGGCCGGCGGCCAGCCGCTCCCCGAGGCGAGTGCTCTGCGGGCGGCCTCCGTCCGTCCATCCGTCTGTCCGTCCTTCCGTCCTCCAGCCGCAGTCACAGCTGCGGCTCAGAGGATACACTCCGCTCTCCGCACAGCCGGCCAGGTCGCCATCTCCCATTTATTTATAAAAAAGGTTCTGTCATTTCGACTGTGTACATAGGAGCTTTATGTTTTTGTCATTTATTTACCACACGTAACGGCCAGGAATTGTTGTCTTTCTTTTACATTTTCTTTCCTGGGTCACTCCGTCACTAACTCGTCTGCTCCACTGAGAGACGCCCGTGCTGGTGGAGGTGGTTCCCACTGACGCCAAGAATCCGGTCACCGTCCCGAGGACCTGCTGTTCTCCCAAGTCCAAGTAAGGCCAACAATGTGGGAACAGAGAGCACAGCCTCAAGCCCTCCCCTCCCTCTGTCCCAGCTGGGCCACCACAGAGGTGACCTTCACTGGCCACTCCTTTCCCTGCTTCCCCTCCCTCCCCAGTTCCCTATAACTGAGAGGAAAAGAATGGAGAGAGAGAGAGAGAGAGAGAGAAGAAGAAGAAGAAGAAGAAGAAGAAGAAGAAGAAGAAGAAGAAGAAGAAGAAGAAGAAGGAAGAAGAAGAAGGAGGAGGAGGAGGAAGAGGAGGAGGAGGAGGAAGGAAGGAAGGAAGGAAGGAAGGAAGGAAGGAAGGAAGGAAGGAAGGAAGGAAGGAAGGAAATATCTTTAAAGACTATTAACTAGGACCTAATATTCATAACTGTGTATTATAATTTCTATTGAAACACAATTTTTCTTTCTAAAATCACCCCCATTTTCTTTTTAAGGTGTAAGTGAGTTTTTATTAGGAAGGGAAGTTGTCAACTGAAACAGCAGCAAATAGCAAATGAAGAGTGGATAAGGAAACTCCCTGCTGTCACAGCTACCCAGACCTCCACTCTATGTGATATAGGAGGCATTTCTTCTTTCTTTTTTTTTTTTTAAAATAAATCTTCATTGTTCATATTATTATATATGTTCCTCATTTTTTTTCCCCTTCATTGCTTCCCTCCACCAGGTTCCCATTCCACCCTCTGCCCTTTCCCCACCATTGTCCTCATCCATAGGTGCACAGTTTATGTTCAGTCTCTTCCCACACCCCCTCTCCCCTTTTCCCCAAGAATCGTCAGTTCACTCCCCTTCCATACCTCTGATTCTATTATATTCAACAGTTAATATTGTTCATCAGATTTTTTTTAATTCCCTTGGTTTTTAGGTTCACTTGTTGATAGTTACGTATTTGTTGTTCATAATTTTTATCTTTATTTTCTTCCTCTTCCTAAATAACCCCCTTCAACAATTCATATAATTTTGGTTTGGCGGTGATGAACTCCTTTAGCTTTTTTTTTATTTGTGAAGCTCTTTAACTGGCCTTCGATTCTGAGTGATAGCTTTGCTCAGGAGAGTATTTTTGGCTGTAGGTTCTTGTTATTCATCACCTTGAATATTTCTTGCCATTCCCATCTGGCCTGCATGGTTTCTGGTGAGAAATCAGCTGACAATCATATGGGTGCTCCTTTATAGGTAACTACCTGCTTTTCTCTTGCTGCTTTTAATATTCTCTCTTTGTCTTTTGCTCTTGGGATTTTAATTATGATGTGTCTTGGTGTAGTCCTCTTTGGAATCCTTTTGTTTGGGTTTCTATTTCTTTTACCAGGTGGGGGAAGTTTTCTGTCATTATTTCTTCCAATATGTTTTCAGTATCTTGCTCTCTCTCTTCTTCTGGGACCCCCATAATTCTGATGTTGGTTATCTTGAAGTTGTCCCAGAGGTTTCTTACACTATTTTCAATTTTCTGGATTCTCTTGTCTTCTTGTTTCTGTGGAGGAGTGTCCTCTGTCTCTTTGTGTTCCAAATCTTTGACGTGATTCTTGCGATCTTCCATTCTGTTTTTAAGACTCTGTATAATATTTTTTATTTCATACAATGTATTCTTTATTTCTTGTTGATCTCTTTTCATATCCTCAAAAGTCTCATTTATTTTATTGGCATTTTCTAGGAAATTCTTGAAAAACCTTATAAGCGTGGTTTTGAACTGTATATCCAGTCACTTGTTGTCCTCCATTTCTTTCGTTTGTGATCTGTTTCCTTGTCTAGGCATTTTCGCTGCTTCCCTGAGTTGGTAGGGTGGCTTTGTGTGCTAAGGTGTCCTATATGGTTCAGTGGGTCAGCCGCCCAGTTACCTGAGGTGGACAGTCTTGGTGTACCCCTTTATGGACTGTGAGTACAGCCTTATTGTAGTTAAGTCTTGATTGTTGTTGGTTTCACTGGGAGAAACTGACCTCCAGGCTAATTGGCTGTGAGGATCAGCTGTGTCTATGCCGGGAGACAGCCTTATTCAACTACACTTAGAAAATTGCAAAAGCCTCTGTGCTCAGCTTGGATGGGGCGGAGTTTCAGGGTGGAGCCTACAGCCGTGGCTTCCCGTCAGCTGCGCCCTTTGAGGTTCCTGAGTCTCAGTGTTCCTCAGTGTCCTTCTGTATTCGCTGCAAGCACCTCTGAGAGAAAGGTGCCCTCGAGTTTCACCCGCTGCCAGACAGTCTAGGCTCTCCCCCAATGAGCCCAGAACTGGGGTTCAGTGAAGTTTGAAGTGGGGTTGGAAGTGGGGTTCAGAGCAGTCTGGAGCTTTTGTCTCCTTCCCAATAGGGTAATCCAGTGGCACAGTCAAAAGTCCATCCTCTGCTCGCATTCACATGAACGCCTCCGGAGCTCTGCCTTTCGCCACTCCCCTGAGTTTCTGCCTTACAGCCCAGATTCCCTCTGTATGAGCCTGGGTTCCCAGGGTCTTGCCCGAAACTGGGGCTCAGTACAGTCCAGAGTTTTTGTCTCCTTCCCGCTAGGGCAATCTAGCAGCAGAGTCAACAGTCCATCCTCTGCGCGCATTCACATGCATGCCTCCGGGGCTCTGCCTTTTGCCATTCCCCTGAGTTTCTGCCTTACAGCCTAGATTCCCTCTGAGCCTGGGTCCCCAGGGTCTTGCCCAGAACTGGGGTTCAGTGCAGCCCGGAGCTTTTATCTCACTCCTGCTAGGGAATGCCAGACAGGCACTCAGCTGCCCCTCCTCTCCGGCTCCATCCTCTCCACACGTGCGCACTGTGTGTCTCTGTACCTTAGGCTTTTACAGTTCCTCTGATTTTCCTTCTGGTTTTCTCTTTCCTTCTAGTTGTAGAATTTCCAATCAGTCAACTTTCCTGTAGTTCTAGATAATGTCCATTTTGTATTTTAGTTGTATTTTTGAAATTGTTGTGCAAGGCTGCAGTTAGGCGTTTACCTATGCCGCCATCTTGGTTTCTGACGGGAGGCATTTCAATTTGTGACTCACAGCCCAGAATTATCAAATGTTTTCCCATTCAATCTGATACTTCCGGATTTCTGCCCAAAAAGAATACATTAAGAATATGGAAACTTGCTCACGGATAGGAAACCCCCAAAGAGTAAGGGAGGGAATGTAGAAATTAAGAAGTTATGTAAAACATCTAGCTTGTAAGTAACTACACTTTCATATCATCACAGTAATACAAAACACAGTCACTTGCAGAACTGGTTCCGATTACTTAAATACGAGTGCACTGTTAGTCCTCTAGGCCAGTGTCTGGGGGTTACTGGTTTATGTGAGAGGAGCTGCTAATCTTTTCTATAGCAGTAACCACGCACCAGGAAGGCCAGGACACCGATCAGGGGATGGGGTTCCCGCAGCTGCTGGGAAAAGACTGGGACGATTGATCTCATGCACATGCGTGGTCTCTTTGCTCCGGGAAATGCATGTGGAGGAAGGAAGGAGATGTGCACGGAGGTTTCTGGAGGGCAGGGGGACACCACCTGCCGCAGGCAGTTTCCGGCACCTTCGGCTGTGTCACATCCTCCTCCTGCGCTGTCCGGTGTCCGGTGTCCATCATGGGAGGTCCCTGAGCAGCTGCAGGTGAGGGTGCTGCTGTGTGAGGCTTTATTCAGGGCATCGAGTCCTGCAGTGGCCTTGTCAGAAGCTGTCTTGGCCAGTGTGCGGAGCTCAGGGTTGGGGAGGGCCTCATGGGGAGGCACAGGGAAGTTGAGAGCCTGCTGCAGGCGGATGGGGGGTGTGGGCTGCAGCTCCTTCTCAATGATGGGAGAACCGCTTGGTGAGCCCCTGGGAACTGTCTGTCGTTTGTTCTCCATCATCACCACCTGCGACCTCAGCAAGGTACCGGGAGCAGTCCTTCGTCCTCAGAGAGAGGATCTTATCTCTGGGGGTTGCTTGGCTGTTAAATCCTTACCCAACAGCCCAGCTCGGGGGCAGGTGGAGCGCAGCTCCGACTCCACCTTCCCCTGGCATCCTCCACCAGCTGCAGCTCTGGTCTGAGGTGCCGTCTGCTGTTTGGTGCTCGAGATGACCTCCAGGCGGACACGTTCTTGCAGGCCACCGAGAGCAGGCTGGACAGCTCGGCGCCTGCTCCGTCTGGCCTTCATGCAGGGGCCATGTCATATAGTGCTGGCCTGCTCGGCCAGCTTCCCTTCTGGATCAGCTCCGTCTTCTCCATGGGGACGGGGAGGAGGAGGCGAGCTGAGGGCCTGCAGGCTAAGGGCCTTCAGATCTCTACTTTTATTAAATATGGTAAAATTAAGACTAAATTTATTGTATAAGTCTAGTTTCAATAAGTTTGGCTCGATTATATTATGAATCCTATATAATAAAACCCTAATATGCAAATCGACCAAATAGCAGAATGACCGGCCGCTATGACACACACTGACCACCAGGGGCCAGAAACTCAATGTAGGAGCTGCCCCCTAGTGGTCAGTGTGCTCCCACAGGAGGAGTGCCACTCAGCCCACCCCAAAGGGGATTGGGACTAAGTTGGCAGGCAGACATCCTGCGAGAGGGCACAGGCCAGGCTGAGGGACAGCCTCCCTGCCCCCAAGTTCACAATTTTGTGCATCAGGCCTCTAGTACAATAAGAACAATGATTGACCTGAGAGGCTCTTTTCCATCTGCTTTGCTGGAATTTCCTAAGGAGCCTCTTTATGAACTCCAATAGCCTCTCCAGGCTCAGAAGCCAAGCCACACTGCTCCAGCAGCCTTGTCTGCAGCACCCGAGATTTGCATGAAGTCCTCGGGTTCTTGAAGTCCCCCAAATGTCTTGAGTTTCTACCTTTGCCATCTCCAAGGAAAGCAGCCTTCCTTTCTTACCTGGGAAGACTGTGCTGAGCCTGTGAGAATGCACAAGGATGTTTTCCAAAGCCTTTATTGGCTCCCAAAGCCCATCTTAAGTCCGCTTAGAGCTTCCGGGGTCATCCAGAGTCTGTGCACGTCCCTCCCAAACATGAAAGGTGTTAATGAAAAAACCACTGAAACCTGTAAAGAATTTTTTGTGAGTTTATTTGAGCCAAACTGTCAATATATGCCGGGAAACAGAACCTCAACGGATTGAGATAATGCTCCCAAGAATGGCGGGTTACATTTCTCTATTTATACACTGAAATCAAAGGAGGGACACAGGTGGGTTACATGAAATTCATTGGTGATGGAGTAAGGAGGCGGGAGAAAGCAAAGCAGTGGGAAACTCCTGGGATTGGATAAAAAGTAAAATGATGGACGTGTACTCAGGTGAGTGCAGGAACAATTAACATGGTAACAAAGGAATTTGAGGCATCCGTCCTGGCGCCCACCACATTTGGTTGTGCCCCAGGGGCTCCAGAAAAAGGGAAGTTACAAGTTAACCAGACATCTCACAGATATGTTATCTTAGAGGCAGGAAAGTAAATGGGCTCAGTAAAGAAGATCTAAGTTAATCTTTGTCGGGGAAAATACCGTCTAGGACATGACTACCCACTATAACCTGTTTGTAGTTAGATATTTAATTTTCAAACCATCTTTTGTTGTTATTTTAGGTCTCTGAGTTTGCAAGACTGCCACGCAGGCCTTCCCTGAGCCTGTCAGGTCAGCATGTGGCTCCTTTCGTCCACTCAGCACAGGCTGATTGGTGATTAGGGACCTAGGGACTTAGGAATCAGGGGCTTAGGGTATTTGGCAGGTGCTGATTGATGGTTCAGAGCTCAGGAATGTCTGGCCACAGGTGGGGTTTACGTCTGTCCATCAACTGGAGGACAGGAGGATCTATCATAATTCTTCTTTGACTTGATCATTTATCAACATTTTATGAATCCAATTATTGCTTAGAGTGCTATAAATCTTCACCCAGTTTAAAGGTATGATCTTAAAGTTTGTTCTCTGAAAACAATATTTAGAATAAGTCAGAGGTTTTTTTCCCCATGGATATTTCTGAAGATGAAGCGGATTTTCAAAAGCAGAGTAGAATAATGAGCGTAAATGGCCCAAAAAATGGCATGGCTGTGTTGTCATCTTAGTAATCGGAAGAGAGCAACGGGGAGGCCAGACATTGTAAGATGGCCATCCTGGCAGCTTCATAACTCCCCAAGAACCGCCAGTCCATTCCCTGGGGGTCCCTAGGGGAGGGTCCAGAAAAGGGGAATGCGGGGGCATGTGCAGTGCCGTCAGGGGGCCTGTCAATGTAGCCTGGGGAGCAAAGACGATTGGCTAGGGGGGTGGAGCCAAGGCAAATGTGAAATCCTGAGGATCAGTTGGTTAAACTCCCCAGAGTGCGTTCTTTCTCTCCTGCTTCCCCACCCACAGATGCCCAGCCTCCCTCCACAGCGTGGCCTTAGCAGGCCCTGTGCCACTACGCCATGGGCTTAGCTGGGAACACAGCTGAGCCAGCCAGAGGCTGACGGGCGGGCGGATCTGGGCAGTGGCCCTCATTCTGGGCTGGGCTTCTCCTGGCAGGACAGAGCTGGGACCTTGCAGGTACATCAACAATAAAGCTTCCCGCAAACCTCTCTCCCACGGGAGCTCGGGAAATTCTTTTCCCTGTGGCACCCCAAGAACTCCACTTCCAACAGCAGCAGGTGGGACACAGAGGGCACCCCACTGATAATAGTTACAATTCAATTGACAACGAAATTTTCTTTCCTGTAATTTGACATTAGAGGTAAAAATTACAATTACAAATGAAATCATACCAAAACTTTATAGACTCTGGGAGATTTTTATATAATCTCCTGAATATTTATTTTAGTAATAAGAACACACACACACACAACATAATCATTACTTTTATTTTTTAAAAAAAACTTTCCATGTAATTCTAGCATATCAAATAGGCCTAATTATTTTTAAATTTCTTTTTCATAAGGATCTCTCTTTGAGGTATTTTAGGGATCCATTGGAATAACGAAAGCCTTTCCAGTTTAAGAAAATCCTCATTTTAAAATTTGAACCCTGGGAAGGTTGTCAAACATACTTGACTAAAGAGATTATACTGGTGTCCTATCTAATAAAAAGGGAATAGGCTAATTAACTATCATGCCCTCACAAAGATGGCGGCACCCACAACCAATAAGGAGGAAATATGCTAATTAACTGCCATGCTCTCAAAGATGGCAGCACCCACAGCCACAAGATGGCAGTGCCCAGTCCCCCCAGCCCATCAGGGCAGCAGGCATGCAACACAGCCTGGCCTGCCCCCAGGTGGGTCTGGCTGTTCCATGTGCCTGCCTCCAGGGTCCCCCAGTCCCTTCAGCCCCCAGCCTCTCAGGACAGCCCTGAGGCACAGGCAAGCCTCAGATGGCAGCTGCCCAGGCAACGCCTGAGGTGTAGGCAAGCCACCCAGGGCTGGCCTGAGGTGCAGGCAGCCTCGGATAGTGGCTGCCAGGGCCACCCGAGGCTCAGGTAACCAGAGCCAGCCAAGGTCAGGTAACCAGGGCTGGCCGAGGCTTGTGCTGCCGGCAGCGGCAGCAGCAGAAGTGTGATGGGTGTCACCTTCCCCTGATCGCTGGGTCGTCTTCCACCCCTGAGGGGTCCTGAACTGTGAGAGGGGGCAGGCCGGGCTGAGGGACTCCCTCCAGTGCATGGATTTTCATGCACTGGGCCTCTAGTGTCATTATAATAAACAATATTGAATTATTCATTTACCCAAAGTTACAATTAAAAAAATCAAACATAAACATAGGTTAGCAAAACTTTAGTTCTTAGGATTGAGAACATTTTCTTAAGCAATCAAGGACCCGAGTAAGACAATAGAGCTCTGGTCAGTGGCTCAGTGGTTAGAGCATTGGCCTGCGTACCAAAGGGTCTTAGGTTTGATTCTGGTTCAAGGTCATGTACCTGCATTTCAGACTCACTCCCCAGCCCTGTGATGGGTACATGCAGAAGGCAACTCTTAGATGTGTCTCTCACATTGATGTCTCTCTATCTATCTATCTATCTTTCACCTTCCCTTTTTCCCTCTCTTTCAGTCTCTCTGAAAAGCAATGGGGAAAATGTCCTCAGATGAGGATTAACAAACAAACAAACAAACAAAAAACACAGAAAAGTATTTTAATCAAACATAGAATCTTTGTTTTCTAGGTAGAAAACTTTTCATATTTTATCTGGAGCTGAATAAACACACACAAAAAACTTTCTCTTTTTAGCAGACTGAAAAAAAGAAACTGGTTTTGCATCAACTTTTTTTAATATTTAAATTAATTTTCTTAATTACATTTACTCCAATTTTATTTAACATAATTACATATAAAATTTCTTCTCTCAAGATTTCTCTTATAAATCTGCTACAAATTTCCTTGTCCTATTAATTTACCTCTTATTCATTCAGAAATAACCAACTTTAAGTCAACCACTTTTTTTGTTCAAATATTCATTCACCTGAATTAAGTCAAACTATTAGAAATAAAATGACATCTGTGAAATCTTGTGCAGGACATAAAGGCAAAGAGAATTCTTCATACTACAGTATCTTTAAGCCAAACAAGGTGCCACAAGGTGCATTTTAGCCTAACTGCTGTCTACAGCACACACATCCAAAGTTCCTTTATTTAAATGCTGTTTTCCTAACTTCATCATGGAAAAACTCACCATGATCATTAGATAGTGGATGTTTTCTGTGGAGTCAAAATTAATGTTTCCCCTTATTTAATGTTTCCAAAATACATTTCTATTCCAGTAACTGCCCCCCAGACAAAGTTTTTTCTGGAACAATTAGATGATTTCTATAGTTTCATCTCGGTCCTTATCACAAACTAGAGGCCTGGAGCATGAAATTTGTGCGCTCAGTGGGGAGGTCCCTCATCCCAGCCTCGCAGTCTGGGAGCCCTCAGGGGATGTCAGACCAGCCCTAAGCCGTCATTTGGACGTCCTTTGCGCTGCCATGGAGGCAGGAGAGGCTCCCGCCATAACCACTGCGCTCACCAGCCATGAGCCCGGCTTCTGGCTGAGTGGTACTCCTCCTTTGGGAGCACACTGACCACCGGGGGGACAACTCCTGCGTTGAGCGTCTGCCCCCTGGTGGTCAGTGCACATCATAGTGACCAGCTGTTCCACCATTGGGCTAAAACCGGCTCTCTACATCCTCCAAGGGTCCAGATTTTGAGAGGGTGTAGGCCAGGGCAAAGGGCCCCACTGGTGCATGATTGGGGCTGGGGAGGGACATGGGAAGTTGGCCAACCAAGGAGGACCACAAGAGGGCTCCAGGGCTTGTCTGGCCCACCTCACTCAATCCTGGTCAGCTGGACTCCAGCAGCAAGCTAACCTACTGGTCAGAGTGTCTGCTCCCTGGTGGTCAATGCATGTCATAGCAACTGGTCGACCAGTTGACTGTCTGCCCCTGGTGATCAGTGCATGTCATAGTGAGCAGTTGAGCAGCCTTAACATATCAGTGGCATATTATGCTTTGATTGGTTGAACAGCCAACCAGACACTTAGCATATTAGGCTTTTATTGTATAGGATAAATAGGTATTACTTGTACACCTATAATATAATATAATATAATATAATATAATAATATAATATAATATAATTTTAGTTTATAATTTCCAAATAATAAACAGCTAATCCTTAAAGAAAATTTTTTAAAATATATTTTATTGATTTTTTACAGAGAGGAAGGGAGAGAGATAGAGAGCTAGAAAGTCGATGAGAGAGAAACATCAGCCAGCTGCCTCTTGCACACCCCCTACCGGGGATATGCCCGCAACCAATGTACATGCCCTTGACTGGAATCAAACCCGGGACCCTTCAGTCTGCAGGCCGATGCTCTACCACTGAGCCAAACCAGTTTCGGCAAAAAAAAAAAATTTTTTTGAGGGAAAGCAAAGTTTCATTATAGAAAAGCTCACTGCTGCAGGGAAGGGACCCAAGCAGGGTTCCAGGGAAGCTTCTTTGTCTAGGGGTTAATATGTACCTTGCTAACTTCCCATTGGTTGGTATAAAAAATTCGGCCATAGCAACATCCATACATTTTAACTTCAGAGTTTCAGCCTATTTCTCCCACTCCATGAGTGCAGCCTAGGGTCAGAGCCCTTTGTTCTTTGGATTTTATATGGGACAGGGTGTGATGAGGAACTGGTCTCTGCTCACAGGTTCAGCTTCACCATCCCCCCTTTACATTCCTCTCGTAGCCTATCCCTAACTGCCTCACTGCTCCTAACTCCTCATTCCCTCTCTGATTAGGAGTCCCTAACTGCTCTTAGCGTAGAGGGATAGACTTCTCTGACTACTTCCTGTTGCTAAGGGGAGTTGTTGTGGTGACAATCCTTAGGGCTCCATCAGAGGTGGGCGATCTAGGGGACCATGGAAGATAGGGGCTATCATTCAGGTTTCCATTTCCATAACCATTTGCAGCTTGATAGATTCATTCTGTAAAATCTCTCTGGGGCCTCCAAAGATGATATCCAAAATTCTTGTTCATGTCTGAGTTTGTTGTCTCATGAAATCAAAGAATGAGTTCATGGGCAAAAAGATGAGTGAAAGCAAAATTTTATTACAGAAAAGCTCCCTGCTGCAGGGAGGGGACCCAAGCGGGTTACCCAGGAGTTTTTAAAATGTAATCTATCTATCTATATCTATATCTATATCTATCTATCTATATATATATATATATATATATATATATATATATATATATATAAAAGGCTAATATGCTAAGTGCCCCTCCTACCATCTGACAAGTCGTTAGGATGCACACTGACCACCAGAGGGCAGACACTCAACACAGGATCTGCCGAGCTGCAGTGACTTGGCAGTGGCAGTTCTCCAGTAACACACCCCAAAACCAGAGAGGAGGGAGCCCTATTCCTTGCCGTGGGTTATGTTGTTGCTGGAGCACTGTTGGCCCCAAATCTGATTTACTGCACACTTGTGTTTGCATTCCACACCCTGTATGACAGCAACTTTGCAGAGCACCCTTTCATACTCCAGATCCCCTCGGGGGATGTCGGAGAGGCAGTTGCAGCCTGACCCCCAGAGGCCAGGCCAAGGGACCCCACCTGCCAGAGGGACCTCACTCACTCCTCAGCTGCAGTGGAGGGACCACAGGAGGTTGGATCCAGGGCATGTCTGGCCTGTGTTGCCCAGCCCCACCCCACTGGCCACCTTCTGATTAATTTTCTTTCAATGTGCATGAATGTGTGCATCTGGGCACTAGTTTCATTATAATATTGATGAGATGCCTTAGGACATTAACTGTTGTTTGTATGCATTAGACCTATAGTCAGCAAACTGTGGCTCTTCCACAAAATACCACAGCCTGGGCGAGACTATTTTGAAGAAGTGGTGTTAGAAGTTTAAGTTTAAAAAATTTGGCTCTCAAAAGAAATTTCAATCGTTGTACTGTTGATATTCGGCTCTGTTGACTAATAAGTCTGCCGACCACTGCATTAGACTATAGTAAAACTGACTGCTGTTTTTATCCCTTCACCATAGTTCCAGGAATCTATCAATGATGTTAAGTGAGGACTCCCTGTGCTGAAAATAAGATTAATTTAAGAACTACAGACCTTAAGCACCTTTAAAACCACGTTTCATGATCACTTGGCTTAAGCACTAACAAACAGTATGATGGGTTCCATTAAGAAGCACCGGGATTGTAGGATTTGCTTTACTAGCTTAGCCCAGGGATGTCCCTCATTCCTTCATAGTTCTGATGCTGGAGCATATTTTACCCAGTAGAATCCCTTTTCTTTTCTTTTCCTTTTTATTTTATTAAATTTATTAGGGTGACATTGGTTAATAGGATCATATAGGTTTCAAGTGTACTTTTACAATACAAGATTGTGTGTCTACCACTCAAAGTCAAATCATCTTCCATCGCCAAATATTTGGTCCCTTAAGCCATTCCCACCCTTTCCCTCTGGTAACCATCATAATGTTGTCTGTGTCCACAAGTTTCAGTTTTATTTCTCACATAGGAGTGGAAGTCATGTGGTTCTTAGCTTTTTCTAACTGACTTACTTTGCTCAGCATAATATTCTCATGCTCCATCCCTGTTGTCACAATGACAGTATTTCATCCTTTTGTGTGCCTAAGTAGGATTCCACTGTGTATATGGACCACATCTTCTTTATCCAGTGTTCTACTGTGGGACACTTTGGTTGTTTGCGTGTCTTGGCCACCATGAATAATGCTGCAGTGAATATAGGGTGCATATATCCTTGCCAATACATGTTTTCCAGTGTTTCGGGATTGCTGGGTCATATGACCACATTGTTTTAAAGCCCTTAAAAATGTATCTCCAGCCAAAGCCGGTTTGGCTCAGTGGTAGAGCGTTGGTCTGTGGACTGAAAGGTCCTGGGTTCGATTCCGGTCAAGGGCATGTACATTGGTTGCAGGCACATCCTCGGTGGGGGTGTGTGCAGGAGGCAGCTGGTCGATGTTTCTCTCTCATTAACGTTCTAGCTCTCTATCCTTCTCCCTTCCTCTCTGTAAAAAATCAATTAAAAATCTTTAAAAAAATGTATCTCCATACTTTGTACCATCTAGTACCAAAACATATACAGTACTTTTATCTTATTTAGAATTCTTAAATCATATATATATACACTTTTATTGATTTCAGAGAGGAAAGGAGAGGGAGAGAGACATAGAAACATCCATGATGAGAATCATTGATCAGTTGCCTTAAGCCCACAACCTGGGCATGTGTCCTGAGCAGGAATTGAACCACAACCTCCTGGTTCATAGGTCAATGCTCAACCAATGAGCCACATTGGCCAGGCTAGAATTCTTGACCCTTAAAGCCTTATTTTTTTAGTGGCAATTAAAAAGCAAGCAACTGCCCTAATCGGTTTGACTCAGTGGATAGAGCATCGGCCTGCGGACTGAAAGGTCCTAGATTAAATCCCAGTCAAGGGCATGCAGCACATCCCCAGTAGGGGTGTGCAAGAGGCAGCTGATCAATGCTTCTCTCTCACAATGTTCTTTCTCATCAATGTTTCTAACTCTCTATCTCTCTCCCTTCCTCTCTGTAAAAAAATCAATAAAATATATTTTTTAAATAAATAAATAAATAAATAAACAAGCAATTAGCATTCTTCAGATTGGCAAATTTCTAAATACATTTCATAAACTTTAGAAACATAAGTTCTGTTGGCAGTTATTTACTGTTTTAGAAATATCCTCTCTAATAAAAGAGAAACATGCAAATTGACTGTACCTTTGCTACACCCACCAACCATGTCCACCAGCCAATCAGGGTGATATGCAAATTAACCCAACTAAGATGGTGGTTAATTTGCATATCCAGGCCAGAGCAAAGACTGAAGACAGCATATAAAGAAACCAAGTGCTGCAGAAGGTAGCGAAGCTGCAGAGAAGCAAGCAAGTGGGGCGGGGAGAAGGAAGGGAAGCAGGCAGGCCAGGGAGAAGGGAGAGAAGCAGGCAGGGCAGCAGAGACCACAGCAGGAAGCCCTATTGCAGGAATCTTCCTGCAAGGGGCCTCTAGTACTTTTAAGAAAACACCAGACATATTCATGAACAGATCCAAATTTATCTTTCAGTTTCTCTGTAATAAGTCAAAAGTAGGTAAACTTAGATTAAATAATTAATGTTTCACTATTTTGTGTTATTTGAAACACAATTAAATATGTATATATTCAATAATTTTTATTATTTAGCTTAAGTTAGTAAAAATTCTAAAGCATTTATATAAGCATTTAATTTACCAAAAGAATTTTGAAAACTATATTTAAGCATATATATTATCCTATATAACAAAGAGGTACTATGCAAATTGATCATCACACCCTCACAAGATGGTGGCAGCCATAAGGAGGGGGCTGGGGGGGAGGGGCGGGGCCAGCTGCTCCCCACGCCTGCCCTGGAGTCCCTTCAGTGCTGCCGGGGGCCTCGGGTCCTCCTGCACCCCCACTGACTGAGGCCCAGTCAAGCAGGTCTGGCCAAGGCACAGGCAAGCCTCAGATGGCAGCTGCCCAGCCTCCCAGGGCCTGCAAGACTCAGGTAACCAGGGCCGGCCGAGGCTTGTGCTGCCGGCAGTGGCAGCAGCAGATGTGTGATGGGTGTCGCCTTCCCCTGATTGCCAGGTCGCCTCCTGGCCCCTGAGGGCTCCCAGACTGTGAGAGGGGGCAGGCTGGACTGAGGGACCACACCCCCTCCAGTACATGAATTTTCCTACACCAGGCCTCTAGTATAATATAATTATTACTAAAAAGCTTTATGTACAATTTTTAAAACTTTTTTTAATTTTTCAGTTACAGTTTGCATTCAATATTATTTTTATTAGTTTTAGGTACACAGCATAATGGTTAGACAATCATATACTTTACAAGTGGTCTTCCAATATTTCCAATACTCACAGGCCCCTCACCTAGGCCACCCTACACCCCAAGGGAACCCCAACCCTAATCCGGGACACCCTTCAGGGCAAACCCCACTCATGCACCAGGCTTCTATCCTATCTAATAAAAGAGTAATATGCAGATTGGCCATCATTACAACACACAATAGCTGCCCCCATATGGTCAAAGATCCTGCCCCCATGTGGACACAAGATATCCACCACAAGATGGCCAGCAGGGGAGGCAGTTGGGAGGCACCAGGCCTGCAAGGGAGGGCAGTTGAGAGGTTCCAGGTCTGCAAGAGAGGGCAGTCATGGGTGATCAGGCAAGCAAGGGAGGTCAGTTGGGGGTGATCAAGCCTGCAGGGGAGGGTAGTTAGGGGTGAACAGGCTGGCAGAGGAGGGAAGTTGGGGGCAAACAGGCAGGCAGGGGAGCAGTTAGACATCATCAGGCTGGCAGGGAAGTGGTTAGGGGTGATCAGGCTGGCAGGCAGAAGTGGTTAGGGGCAATCAGGCAGGCAGGCAGGTGAGCAGTTGAAAGCCAGCAGTCCTGGATTGTGAGAGGGATGTCCACAAACATCCATCTCACAATAGGATGGGGCTGAGAGACACCACCACCCCTTTCCCCATCCCCCATGCACAAATTTCATACACCGGGCCTCTAGTATATCATAAAAAGCATTCAAATTAGTTTTTATTATACTTCTTAATCTATGGAAGCATTTAATTCCTTCAAGCAAAATTCTCATAATTTCAGGGACACACAGTTTCGTTTGCTGTTTACAGCTTTTAAGGAGGCTGGAAAGTGAATGATCCAAGCACAGGAGGCCCAGCGGCCTGTGTCCAAGTGCCCTTTGTCTGTCCCTTCCCTGAGTTTTCTCAGCCGCTGGCAGTAGTGGGTTGTGTTTACAATTCTGACTTACCCAGTAGGAGGGGAGACGCTGAGACTTCCTGTTATTTGTTTATTTTATTTTTATTGTTTTTTATATGTTTTTATTGATTTCAGAGAGGAAGAGCAATAGAGAATCATTAATCAGCTGCCTCCTGCATGCCCCACACTGAGGACTGAGCCCACAACTCAGACATGTGACCTGACTGGGAATCGAACCATGATGTTCTGGTTCACAGGCCAACACTCAACCACTGAGCCACGCCAGCTGGGCAAATTTTGTCAAATTGCTTATCAGTTATTAGATCCTTTAAAACCTGTCTAGGGTGAGGGTAGGCAAAAGAGGATGAAAGGGGAATAAATGGTGATAGAAAGAGACTTGACTTGGGGTAGTGAACACACAATACAATATAAAGATGCTGTATTATAGAATTGCACACCTGACACCTGCATAATTTTATTAACCAATGTTATTCCAATAACTTCAACTTAAATCAATAAAATTTTTAAACATGTTTAAAAATACCAATTCTCATAATCTTATAAAAATTGTCACCTTTTAGGTAAATCTTTTGATTTTCCATTTTGCCTTTTTATATATATACTGGAGGCCCGGTGAGGGGGATTGTCCCTCAATGCAGCCTGAACCCTCTCCAATCTGGAATCCCTCGAGGGATGTCCAATAGTCAAACATCCTTCTCACAATCTAGGACTGCTGACTCCCAACTGCTTGCCTGCCTGCCTGCCTGACTGATTGCCCCTAACTGCTTCAGCCTGCCAGCCTGATCAATGCCTAACTGCTCCCCTGCTGGCCCAATTGTCCCTAATTGCCTTACCCTGACGACCTGGTCCCCCCGACTGCCCTCCCTTGCCAGCCCTGTAACCCCTAACTGCCCTCCCCTCCAGGCCTGGTTGCCCACAACAGCCCTCCACTGCCAGCCATCTTGTGGTGGCCATCTTTGTGTCCACATAGGGGCAGCCATCTTTGACCCCATGGGGAAGGCCATCTTGTAAGTTGGAGTAACAGTCAATTTGCATATTACTCTTTTATTAGATAGGACTAGAGGCCTGGTGCATGGAAATTCAAGCACCATAGAGGGGTTCCCTCAGCTTGGCCTTCCCCCCCTCACAGTCCAGGAGCCTCAGGGGCAGAAGGCTACCCGTCGACCAGGGGAAGGCAATGCTCCCATCACATCACTGCTGCTGCCATTGCCAGCAATGCAAACCTTGGCTGGCCCTGGTTACCTATGCCCTGGACACCTCGGGGGCTGAGAGGACTGGAGGAATCCAGAGGCAGGTTTACAGAGTGGCTGGACTCACTTGAGGACGGGCCCAGCCATGCCATGCACCTACTCCCCCAGTGGGTCTGAGGGGACTGGGTGCCGCCATCTTATGGCTGTGGGTGCTGCTATCTTTGAGGGTGGGGCAGTCAATTAGCATATTCCCTCCTTATTAGATAGGACTAGTGACCCAGTGCATGAAATTTGTGCATGGGGGTTGTCCTTCAACCCAACCTGCACTCTCTCCAAATCTGGGACCACTTGGGAAGATGTCTGGCTGCCAGTTTAGGTCCTATCCTTGTGGGACATCCCTCTCACAATCTGGGACAGCTAGCTCCTAACTGCTCACCTGCCTGCCTGCTTGATCACCCCTAACCACTCTGGCTGCCAGCCTGCTCACCCCAACTGCCCCCTTCCTCCAGCCTGCATGCCCCCAACTGCCCCCACCTGCTGGCTTCATTGCCCCCAACTGCCCCCCCCAGTTGGCTGATTGCCCCCAGTTGCCCCCCCACACCAGCCTGCTCAACCCAACTGACTGCCCACCCCCCTGCTGACCTGATCATCCCCAACTGCTCCCCTTTGCTGGCCTGCATGCCCCCGCCTGTCAGCCTGATTGTCCTCACTGCCCTCCTGCTGGTCTGATCATCCCCAACTGCCCCCCTCTGCCAGCCTCCTTGCCCCCAGCTGTCCCCATTTTCTGGCCTGCTCACCTTCAACTCTCTCCCCTCCCTCCCTCCTTCCTGATAGCCCCTAACCGCCTCTGCCTTGGCCCCACCACCATGGCTTTGTCTGTAAGGACTCGGAAGGTCTCCTGGAAGGTCTCTGGGTCTAATTAGCACATTACCTTTTATTAATATAGACACATTAGAATCATAGGGGAAGATGTGTATGAGTTACATGAAATCCAATGGTGATAGATTAGGGAGGCAGGAGGAAGCAAAGCAGGGAAACCTCTGGGATTGGATAAGAAGTAACAGGATGGACGCATGCTGCTTTTACAGGCAAGTGCAGCCTGGTTAACAGCCAGCCAACAATTCACATGAGAACAATGACAGGGAAGGAATGTGTGGTCTTTGCAGGGTGCACTGGTTGTGCCCTGAGGGGGTTGGAAAAAAAGGAAATTAACCTGGTATTCCAAAAGTATATTATCATAGATGCCAAAAGACAGTAGCTTATGTTTGGTGCGGGCTCTGCTCAGATGCCCGTGATCTCCCAGCCACAGCAGCTGGGGTGGGTCTTGGACAGTGATTCTCAGTAGGATCACCCAACTGTGGCGCAAAAATAATACTGGTACTTTCCCTCTGGCACCAGGCTAGCCCAGGGCTCAGACCTACCTGGGCTCAGACCTACCTGGGCTCAGCACCCTCGGTGCTGGGGTTATGGCTAGGAAAGAATTGTTAACGAAAAAAAACATTGAAACCTGTAAAGAATTTTTGTGAGTTTATTTGAGCCAAACTGTGGACATATGCCGGAAAGCAGAACCTCAACGGATTGAGATAATGCTCCGAAGAATGGCGGTTACATTTCTCTATTTATACATTGTAATCAAAGGAGGGACATAGGTGGGTTACATGAAATTCATCGGTGATGGATTAAGGAGGCGGGAGAAAGCAAAGCAGTGGGAAACCCCTGGGATTGGATAAAAAGTGAGTGCAGGAACAATTAACATGATAAAGAAGGAATTTGAGGCATCAGTCCTGGCGCCCACCACATTGGATTATGCCCGAGGAGCTTCAGAAAAAGGAAAGTTACAAGTTACCCAGACATCTCATAGATATGTTATCTTAGAGGCAAAAAGGTAAATGGGCTCAGTAAAGATCAAAGTTGATCTTTGTCTGGGAAAATATCGGCCTAGGAAATGACTACCCACTATAACCTGTTTGTACTTAAAATATTTAATTTTCAAATCATCTTTTGTTGTTATTTTAGGTCTCTGGGTTTGCAAGGCCTCCCCTGAGCCTGTCAGGTTAGCATGTGGCTCTTTCTCAGAATTCAAAACCAAAACGCCACCCACAAGAGCATGTTTACTTATAAGGTCACAGAGGAGGAAGAAGGAATTTGTAGACTAAATGAGCTGAGGAACAAGTTCTAGAGGGGAAGGGAGGGCCTAGGAGCTGGGAGGGAGGAAGCTGGTGGAAACTCACCGGGGGAGGAGGAGGGAAGGGAGAGGCAGGGCTTGCTCCTGGAGGGAGAAGGGGGCTGGCCCTAGGCCCTAAGGGCTGTAGGAGGAGCTGGAGGGGGGTCCCAGGGGCAGACCTCCCTGGAATATTCGGCACTTTCCCGGTGTCCGCTCAGGGTCCAGGTCTCCACGGACTGGTCAGTGCCAGGGCAGACCCTTGCCCAGTGCAGCTGGTCCTGAGTCAGCTGTGGGCTCATTGACCAGTTTTGTGCTTTTCTGGGCCTGGAGCTGAGGTACAACTGAGGCCTCTGTTGTCTCTGGGAGGAAAGGTCAGGGGCCCAAACTGCACGGCCAGCGGCCAGCGGATGCTATGGGAGGAAATCACCCTGGGGCCAGGTCCCCCACACCTGACTGTCCATCGCCAGGCCCCTGTGCACCCGCCGGTGACCTGGGCCTGGGCCGCTGTCCTTGCTCCGCCCACGTCTGTCCACAGTTCTACCTTCCAAGTTCTTTTGGCTGGGCCAATAACATATTTATAGACAGATTAAGGAGAAAAATCACTTTTAATTCATGTGCATGGGGAATTCACATACATGAAAATCTCAAAGACAGTGAGGCCACATTGGGTATATAAGACATTTTTGGACAGAGGAGAAAGGGTGGTTACTACCCTGTTTCCCTGAAAATAAGACAGTATCTTATATTAATTTTTGCTCCCAAAGATGTGCTAGGTCTTATTTTTCCATGAAGAAGAATACGGTACACATTTATTGTTAAATGAAAATAAAGGAAATTTATTACCTGTATACAGTATGGTAGTACAGTAGTTGTCAACACAAACCAGACAAACTGTGAATCTTACAGTATCAAGAATTTACTCATTTATTCAATGACAATCATGTCATCATCTTCTGGAACATCATCATAACAATCCAATTCCTGAATTTCCTGATGAATTTCTTGTGACTCCATTTCTTTCAGAATCAGTGGACCAAATCTCTCATGTTTAGCAATAGCACTGTCTTTAAATGAGTACTTCTTGTCAAGGTAGCCTGCTCGCAGTGCATTTGCAATGCAACTGTCAGTGATTTTCTCCCATGAATTCTTCACCCAAGTCACAACTTCTTGCAGTTTAGGTTTCACAAAGTTTCCACACTGATTTCTCTCCATTCTATTTTCTTTTTCTTTTTTTCCTTTTTTTAAATATATTTTATTGATTTTGTACAGAGAGGAAGGGAGAGAGATAGAGAGCTAGAAACATCGATGAGAGAGAGTCATCGATCAGCTGCCTCTTGCACACCCCCTACTGGAGATATGCCCGCAACTAAGGCACATGCCCTTGACCGGAATCGAACCCGGGACCTTTCAGTCCCCAAGCCAACGCTCTATCCATTGAGCCAAACCGGTCCCGGCTCTCTCCATTCTATTTTCAATGTAGTAATTAATTTCCATGCGCAAATTGTCTTTGAATGGCTTGTTTATTGCAATATCAAGAGTCTGGTGATAGGCCATCATTCCTACGGGAATCATTATCTGATCTATTTTTCTTTCGTGAAGAAATGTCTTCATGTCTTTAGTGCAGTGAGTGCTGGCAGCATCCCAGACTAGCAGACCTCTTTGGCTCCCTCGCATAACAAGCGGCAGCATTAAATGGACCCACTTCCTTATAACTGCTTGTGTGGCCCAGGCTTTTTCAGTTTCAAGAATAAAAACGTCCAGCCGGGACCGGTTTGGCTCAATGGATAGAGCGTCGGCTTGGGGACTGAGGGGTCCCGGGTTCGATTCCGGTCAAGGGCATGTACCTTGGTTGCGGGCAGATCCCCAGTAGGGGGTGTGCAGGAGGCAGCTGATCAGTGACTCTCTCTCATCGATGTTTCTAACTCTCTATCTCTCTCCCTTCCTCTCTGTACAAAATCAATAAAATATATTTTTTTAAAAACAAACAAAAAAAAAAACACGTCCAAAACACATTCAATCTTTTCCTTCTTGCCCTTAGAAATGATTAAAGGTGGGATTTTAGTGCCATCCAGACAAATTGCCAAAATACAGGAAACACGTGCACTTTCATAAGCAGTGGAGGGAATGTACACTAAGGAGGCACCCCGCTGTTCAATTGTTGTTTGAGATGCTTGGCCCATAAACACTGCAGTTTCATCCATAGCAATCATGTTGGAAAGATTGTATTTAGAGAAGTCAGCATCATCAAAAAGGACTTGAATACAGTGCTCGCTTAATAACTTGAGTATCTTCCAACCTAAACAATGTTGTACCAGTAGATCTTAAAGACTGTTCACTTCTCTGAAGGAAATTATCCAGCCAGTGTTGTGATGCTTTGAAGTCTTTGGGGGCTATGTCAAACTGTGGTTCCATTGCAAGGGCAAATTCTTGAACCTGAGCCCTATTCACAACCAAAGCCTGTGCTCTCCTGTCAACAACCCATTCACAGATCAGGTCTTCCAGCTCAGAAAATAATGGTTGCCAACCTGATCCATACTTGCGCTTTTTAGCATTTCCCTTGTCCACTTATTCAGTGAGGTTACCATACTCTGCTTGCTATTTTTGAACCAATCAGATACTCAACATCTTCTCTTTGCAGAAAGCAGTAAGGTTTTGGCCCCAAGAATCTTCCACGATTCCTTTCTTGTACTCCATGGAGTAGCTTTTTCTTTTTGCGCTCATTTTTAGGGGTAAAAAAAAGGAATTGGAGTATCAAGGTGGGGGGAGGGGGATCACTTAAAATGATACAGAGGGAACCAGAGGGGGGGATCAAAATGGCACCGGAGAATCAGCGGGGGGGATTACCATTTTTAGTAACCCCTTTTGATTCTCCTGTGTCATTTTGATTGCCCCCTCTGATCCTCCTGTGTCATTTTAAGTGATCCGCCTCCACACAGCAGTGACGTCAGGACTCCGTGGAATGTCACTGGTTGCTAGACAGCAGTCCGGGCGGCCCTAGCGACCAGTTTACGGTAAATTAATTTTCATTCTGAGACAGAGCCTAGGGGGGGCCTTATTTTCGGGGGATGCCTTATATTTCACTCAGAAGGAAACCTGTAAGTAGGTCTTATTTTTGGAGGATGTTTTATTTTCGGGGAAACACGGTAGGTTTCAGAGTGAAGATGGTGACTTACAGGCGATTGAGGGAGAGTGGGCACCCTGGGCAAGCCTGTCCTGCGAGGCAGCTCAGAACCCAGGCGTGGACGCTCGCTCGCCGCCCTGCGGGGGGCGCCCTCCAGTTCCCACGCTAATGCCCAGGAGGCGGGCAGCTCCCAGCGTCTCCTCCCAGCCCGGTTCTCTACGTGTGTCTCTGGGGCAGGAGAGAGGGGAGGATTGACAGTTTTCTAATTCTTGTTTCTTAATAAACAGCTCAAAATAAATATCCCAGAAGGGCAGGGGCCAGGCGGGCAGGGCCGGTGAGACAGGGAAACTTTGGTTCGGTCCCTTTGCCCTTTGCTGCCCATCCTTCCTGCCTGCCGGTCCGTGCTGGGCTCCGTGATAAGCCAGTGAGCCGGCCTGTCCGCCTGCAGCGGAAAGCGTGGGCTGCTGAGGGGAAGCAAATGAGCACACGGGGTCCGCACGGAGAGCCCGCGCCCAGCTGCCGGGAGCCCGGTGCCTGCCACGCTGCTAGAAGCTCTGTCCTCACCCCGAGTTCTTTATTCGTTTTCAATCCTCACCGAGTGTATGCGTGGAGCCTGGTCGTGTGCGGCGGTGACGCCGCAGCTGCTGCGGGCGCTGCGCAGGCTGCTCCCTGTAACCGGGCTCTGCTCACGGTTCGGCAAGAAGCCCTGCCAACCGAGTTGGCACAAAACGTGCTGCTGAGCATGGGAGTGGGGGGACGGCTGCTTTGTGGGCTGCTGTCCCAAGGGGCTGCTTGGTCTGCAGTGAAGTCTCCCTCTGCCGCGGCTGCTGGTCTTCACCGCTGCCCGCGGCCTCGGAGCCAGTCCCGCGCCGGGGAGCTGAGGCCCAACAATGTGTTCATTGATTGTTATAGAGAGAAGGAAAGAGAGAGAAAGAGAGAGAAAGAGGGCAGGAACAAGAATGGCTTCTGCTTTTAAATATGTTTTTATTGACATCAGAGAGGAAGGGAGAGGGAGAGAGAGATAGAAACATCAGTGATGAGAGAGAATCATAGATCGGCTGCCTCCTGCACGTCCCCTGCTGGGATATCGAGCCCGCAACCCAAGCATGTGCCCTTAACCAGAATCGAACCCAGGACCCTTCAGCCCTCAGGCCAATGCTCTATCCACTGACCCAAACCAGCTAGGGTGGATTCTGCTTTTAAAAAGGAAGCAATTGGTCTGGCTGGTGTGGCTCAGTGGTTGAGCATCAACCTATGAACCAGTAGGTCATGGGTGTATTCCCGCCCAGGGCACATGCCCAAGTTGTGGGTTCTATCCCCAATAGGGGCTGTGCAGGAGTCAGTCAATCAATTACTCTCTATCATCATTTATGTTTCTACCTCTCCCTCTCTGAAATCTATGAAAAAATATTTTTAATAAAAAAATAAAGAATAAGCAATTGCAGTTGCTAAGCAACAAGGAAAGGAGAGGGTGATGTTGAAGTTGAGCAGATACCAGGGGCTGTCTTAAAATGCTACAGTTTGTTTGCTTTCCAGGAGACAATCCAGCAGATGTCCTAGGAGGTGTCTTATCAGTATCTTCCCAAGCCTGTAAAACATGCTTAGAGCAAAAGTTACGAAGATTCAAAAGAGCCTTTTGTAAAAAAGAGGAGGGAAGGAACGGTCTGCTAACTAGACTCCTCGTGCGGACTGCCTCTGCGTGTGGAAACATTAGAGAGGAGGGGATGCAGGAACACAGCCTTGAGAGTAGCTTATCTCGTCCTGCGGTTTCAGCAGAGGGGCTGTTTCACCAGCGAGCCAACCATCTTAGCTCTTGATTACCAGGTCTTCTCACAGATTGGAAGGCCACGGCAAAGAAAAGGAAGCCTTTTTCAGGCCTTACAATAATGACTCTCTTTAGAAACTTTCTCAGATCTCATGCACATGAGAAGGTTGTTGAGCAAATGAACAAATAGCAAGACAGTATAGGTTCTTGATAAAGTAACGGCAGTGGAGCCTTGAATGATGCAGAGATTAGGGGAATTGACCGTGGCACAGTATAACTCTAATTCCTGGAAAACTTGTCACCCCTCAGTATCCACGGGGAATTGGTTCCAGGACCTGTGGATACAAAAATTGAAGGATGCGTAAGTCCCTTATAGACAATGCAGGTAGTCAGCTCTCCACATCCAGATTCCCAAACACAATAAAAAATACTGTTTTCAATCTGCATTTGGTTGGGTCAGAGGATACAAAGCTGGGGACGTGGAGAGCTTGTTGGCATAGGTACTTAAACATTAATAGAGGAAGGGAATCCGACGTCGATTCCCATAAACTAGGGTCTGAGTTGGACAATATGCCTGGTGAAGTCTGGAAGTTATGGCGTTCCTGGGCCCCCAGGGGCTGCCCACCTCCCTGTTCCTCACTGCCCATTACCCAGGATGCCTAGGGAGAGGGGACAGAACGATGGAGGGAAATCGTTCTGCTCTGGCTGGGCTGGAGGAGACAGACGGCGACAGGAGGCCTGTCTGTCTCCCCGGGCACAGGACTGGATGGGCTCTGGGAAGGAGCCCCCAGAAGAGCTTGGAGAGGGATTGGCCTGCAGGGGACCCAGGCCAGGTCTCCAGAGTGCCTGGTTCTTCCCAAGCCAGAGGTAATATAATCAGAGCTTAACGAAGGCAAGTTCCCTCTCTCTCTCTCTCAGCACACACTCACGGTGTGTTTGCATGTAGCAGCCATGTGGGCCTAACGGCCATCCGCCACCGGGGCAGAGGCGGCGCGGGGCTGAGCGTGGCTGACGTAGCTCCTGGGCTGTGGCCTTGGCCCTGGCATGGAGAAGCGGGCGGCAGAGGTGAGGCACCAGGAGCAGGGAGCAGCTTTCTGTTTGCATCCCAATAAACCTTACCTACGCCTCAGCCCCAGGTGTGGGTCCCCACAAAGGCTTTTCTCGAAACTCCATGAAAAGACCCCGTTTCCGCAGGCCACAGGCTGGCCCTATAACTGTAGGGGAATCACACCCACGGAAGCGTGCAGCTCCAACCCTCTGTTCAGAGGCCACGTGTGCTCTGGCCTGTGCACACGCAGAGCCCTGCTGGAAACAGGCTTTTCACAGACCCGCCCAGGACGGCAGGGTGCGTGGTCTGAGGGGCCTCCGGCACTGAGCCGTTGGGTGAAGGGAGCCACCCACCGAGCGTGACAAGCTCAGGGGGCGCGCAGCGGCCTTTCAACCCGAGACTGAAAGTAACTACAGTGGGTGGTCTGAAATGAAAACTTTATTTTTAACCTCATGGTCAGGATTTGGCTGTGACAGGGGCTGAGAAAGAATTCACGGCGGAGAGGAGAAATCAATGTAGAGAGGAAGTTCGTTTTACTTTCCCCAAAGGACAATACGCTGATCACACCGGCAGGGATCAGCTGCGGGCTCCCCTTAGGCCCGCCTGGCTCCGGGGCACGGAGGAGGAGAGTGTTGGCAGAAGAGCAGCAGCAAGGGGGCTGCTTTGAAAAGTTACAGCTTCGTTTGCTTTCCAGGAGACAGCCCAGCTCATGTCCAAGGAGGTCTTATCAGTATTTTTCCCAAGTCTGTAAATCATACTTAGAGCAAAAGTTACCAAGAGTTCAAAAGAGGCTTGTCGGAAGCGGGGGATGGAACTTTCCATTAGCGAATATGGACGGAAAGAAGCCACATGCTAATCTGACAAGCTCAGGGGAAGCCTGCGTGGCGACCCAGAAAACTCAGAAACCACAACGGACGGTCTGAAACAAAAACTTGTTTAACTAAAAAGAAGTTTATGGTGGGCAGTCATACCCAGGCCGCATCTTCCCTGACAAAGCTCATTCTTTACCTTAACTGAGCCTGTTGTCTTTTTGTATCTACAATAACATATCGTTAAAATGTCAAAGTACCTCACTAGCATGGCTCAGTGGTTGAGCATCGGTGTATGAACCAGGAGGTCAGGGTTAGATTCCCGGTCAGGGCATGACCTGGGAGAGCTAAGAGGTGTACAAGATGTACAATGATTCTCTCTTATCATTAATGTTTCTATCTCTCTTTCCCTCTCCCTTTCTCCCTAAAATCAATTAAAATATATATTCTTTAAATGTTAAAGTAATTTTTCTTTTCCAGCCCTCTCAAAGTGAAGCCGGACACAGTGGGTCCTAGGCTTGCCACTACCCGAGCCACACTGAGCAGAGAGAGGGCTGGGTCGTATGTGAGCGTCCACTCCAATCCTGCAGGCAGCGTGGAGAGCAGTCAGCCAGTCTGTCCCTCACAGTGGGCTGCTTACACATACAAGGGAGCCCACAGCTAGAGCAGCTGGAGCTGAGCTGCGAGTGTAACAGGGAAAGACTCCGGCCTGCAGGAGCTCAAAGCCGGGTGACAAGGCAGCCAATCTCCTGTGATGTTACCCACAGCTCAGCCGGTGCCTGGACTGGACAGTGGTCAGCGCTCCTGAGGTAAACCCCCAGGGGGTCGGGGTCAGGGTCCGGGCACAGCCACCAAATCAGAGTGTGTCCTGTCCTTGGTCTGTTCTCAAAATGTATTTATTTCTGAGTCATGGACCCACTGAGGCATCTTATCTTTCTACAGCCTGTTTCATCCTCCAGTGGCCCGGGGTCTGTAAGAAAACTTCTCATCTGTAGTCAGTAGGTGAACAATTGTTAGGCAGCCGTGGCTCTATCCCTATTGTGTGTTCTTAGCCACTATCAAAAGCACAGGCACTGCAGTGCAGAGACCACAAGTCCCCTCGTTGTTATTAATTGTTGACTGTTAACTATACTGCAGCCACCTAAGTGACAGAAGTATGTGTCTATCATTTTATTTTTCATCCAATGCCAGAGGTTTCCCCACTTTGCTTTCTCCCACCTCCCTAACCTATCACCAATAGAATTCATGTTACCCACTTACATCTACTCTTTTGGTTGTAATGTATAAAACAAGGTGCAAGAGAACCAAGATGGTGGCATAGGTACTCGCTACCTCCACAACCAAATCAAAATTACAACTAGAATACAGAATAATCGGCTGAAATCTAGCTGAATGGAAGTCCTACTACTAGAGAAGTAAAGAAGAAAGCACACTGAGACTGGTAGGAGAGGCAGAGAAACGGGCTGATCTGACACCCACGTGTGGCTTGTTTTTCATCGGGAGGGATATCTTGGCTTTGGAAGCCTCCCATATGAGCAAAGGTTCCAGCCCCACACCAGACCCCAGCCCAGGGTTCCAGAGCTGGGAAGAGAAGTCCAGTAACTTTAGGCTGTTCCACCCAAGCTGTTTGTAATGGCTTTTCCGTATGAATGGCCTGTCCTAGCTCAAGCTTAAGACTTTCCTAAAATCTCTCAAACAAGCAGCAGCTGGTTCAGCCTGCCCTATTCCTCTCAATTAGAGGCCCCTGGGAGCCCAGAACTAGTTGCAGTCTGTCTTGTTTCACAGTTTGGCCTCTCCTGGGCATTTCAAAGCCCAACATAAGTAGCAGCCATCTGCAGATTGCTCTGTAGCTCCTAACAGGTGGCCCCAGACAGGGCATAGGCCATGGCTGACTTTCCATCTACCAGGAGACCCCAGAGCCAGTGGACCCAGTGAACAGATTCAGACCATACCAGACTATAACTCTACACATCCACAAGCAACACACTCAAGGGAAAGACTCAGTGAGCACCAAAGACCCATTGAAGCAAGTCTTGCTTCATTAGGGTATCTCCTGCACAGCAGCTCTTCCTCACAGCCAGTTGGTCTGTAGGATTCCTCCCAGTGATGCCAACAGCTATCAAGGCTCAAGTACAAGACAGTGCACACAACCCACAGAGGGTACACTTATAGTGTCCAGCTTAGGTGACTAGGGAGGCTGAGCCACTGGGCCCTATAGCATACCTACTACACAAGCCACTCTACCAATTTCAGGACACATAGCAGCCCTACCTAATACATAGAAACAAACACAGGGAAGCAGCCAAATTGCTGAGATTAAGAAACATGCCACAAATGAAAATATCCAGAAAAAGAACTAAATGAATTGGAAGCAAACAAACTACTAGATAGAGTTCAAACAGTGTTTATAAGGATGCTCAAGGATCTTAATGACAGCTTTAAAGGACTTAGTAAAAATTTCAAGGATCTTAGTGAGAACATCAAAGACAACAAAAAGGGCTAACCATAAATTATGGATACACTAACTGAAATAAAGATTAATTTACAGGGAATCAACAGTAGAGTAGAGGATGTCAGGAATCAAATCAGCAATTGGGGAAATGAGGAAGCAAAAACACCTATTCAGAAGAGCAAAAGGAAAAAAGAATAGAAATGTATGAAGATAGTGTAAGGAGCCTCTGGGACAACTTCAATCATAGAAACATTCACATTATGGGGGTCCCAGAAGGAGAAGAGAGAGCAAGATACTGAAAACCTATTTGAAGAAATAATAGCAGAAAATTTCCCCCACGGGGTGAAAGAATTAGACTTATAAGTCCTGGAAGTGCAGAGTCCCAAACAAGAGGAATCCAAAGAGGCCCGCACCAAGACACATTATAATTAAAATGCCAAGAGCAAAAGACAAAGAGAGAATATTAAAAGCAGCAAGAGAAAAACAGTTAATTACCTACAAGGGAGCACTCATACAATTGTCAGCTGGTTTCTCAACAGAAAATATGCAGGCCAGATTGGAGTGGCAAAGAAATATTGAAAATGATGAACAGCAAGGGCCTACAACCAAGCTTACTCTACCCAGCAAAGCTATCATTCAGAATTGAAGGCCAGATAAAGAGCTTCACAGACAAGAAAAAGCTAAAGGAGTTCACTACCACCAAACCAGTATTACATGAAATGTTATAGTGTATACTTTAAGAAGAAGAAGAAGAAATGATTAAAAAAATATATCCTATATAATAAAGATGTGATATGCAAATGGCCATTACGCTGTGGATGGTAATAACTGAACACATAACGACCAGATCACGGATCAGCAGGAGTGTGAGGAAGTGAGCTACACGTGGGCATCAGAGAGCTATAGGAGGGAGCAGGGCAGCAAGCTATGAGGGGTGAGGAGAGCTACAGGAGGGTGGCAGCAAGCTACTAGTGAGCAACTGGTGCAAGGACTTGTGCACAGGGCTACTAGTGAATAATAAAATGGCAATAAATATGTATCTATCAGCAATTGAATCTAAAAATCAAAACAGTCTCGCCGGGACCGGTTTGGCTCAGTGGATAGAGCGTCGGCCTGCGGACTGAAGGGTCCCGGGTTCGATTCTGGTCAAGGGCATGTACCTTGGTTGCGGGCACATCCCCGGTGGGGAGTGTACAAGAGGCAGCTGGTCGGTGTTTCTCTCTCATCGACATTTCTAACTCTCTGTCCCTCTCAATTCCTCTCTGTGTAAAATCAATAAAATATATTTAAAAATAAAAAAAATCAAAATCAAAACAGCCTAAACTGGTTTGGCTCAGTGGATAGAGCGTCGGCCTGCGGACTGAAAGGTCCCGGGTTCAATTCTGGTTAAGGGCATGTACCTTGGTTGTGGGCACATCCCCAGTAGGGGGTGTGCAAGAGGCAGCTGATCGATGATTCTCTCTCATCAATGTTTCTAACTCTCTATCCCTCTCTCTTCCTTTCTGTAAAAAATCAATAAGATATATATATATAAAAAAGAAATAGTATTATTTAAAAAATAAAATAAAAATAAAAATAAATTAACAAGAAGTCTAATAAACAAAATAAACTGATCAATAAACTAGAACCAGAGGCATGGAAACATAGAACAGACTATGAATCTCAGAGGAAAGGGGACGGGAGGGGGGCAGGGGAAGAGATCAACTAAAGAATTTACATGCATACTAGAGGCCCAGTGCATAACATTCATGCACTGGGGGCGGGGGTGTCCCTCAGCCCAGCCTGTACCCACTCGCAGTCCAGGATCCCTCAGGAGATGTCCAACTGCCAGCTTAGACCCACTTTCCACGGGGAGTGGGCCTAAGCCAGCAGTCAGACATCCCCCGAGGGGTCCTTGGTGCTGCTACAGAGGCAGGAGAGGCTCTTGCCACCACCACTGGGCTCACCAGCCGTGAGCCCAGCTTCTGGCTGAGCAGCACTCCCCCTGTGGGAGTGACTGACCACCAGGGGCAGCTCCTATGTTGAGCGTCATTCCACCATTCGGTCTATTTGCATATCAGCCTTTTATTATATAAAATATGCATTACCTACTAGCACAGACAATAGCATGGTAAAGGCCTGGGACGGGGCAGGAACCAGATGGAGGGGGCAATTGGGGATAAAAGGGAACATCTGTAATACTCTCAACAGTAAAGATTTAAAAAATAATCCTATCTCGCCAAAACCGTTTTGGTTCAATGGTTACAGCATCAGTCTGCAGACTGAGGGGTCCCAGGTTTGATTCCAGTCAAGGGCATGTACATTGGTTGTGGGCACATGCCCGGTAGAGGGTTTCAGGAGGCAGTTGGTCAATGTTTGTCTCTCATCAATGTTTCTAGCTCTCTATCCCTCTTCCTTCCTCTCTGTAAAAAAATCAATAAAATATATTTTTTAAAAAATAAAAATAATCCTATCTAATAAAAGAGTAATATGCAGATTGACAATCACTCCAACACACAAGATTCCTGCCCCCATGTGGACACAAGATGGCCAGCAGGGGAGGACAGTTGGGAGGGATCAGGCCTGCCAGGGAGGGCAGTTGTGTGTGATCAGGCAAGCAAGGAAGAGAAGTTGGGAGGCACCATGCCTGAAAGGGAGGGCAGTTGGGATGATCAACCCTACAGGGGAGGGCAGTTATGGGTCTCCAGGCTGGTAGAGGAGGGAAGTTGGGGGCAAACAGGCAGGCAGGGGAGCAGTTAGACATCAATCAGGTTGGCAGGGGAGTGCTTAGGGGGTGATCAGGCTGGCAGGCAGAAGCAGTTAGGGGCAATCAGGAAGGCAGGCAGGTGAGCAGTTGGGAGCCAGCAGTCCTGGATTGTGAGAGGAATGTCCCAGATTGGAGAGGGTGCAAGCTGGGCTGAGGGACACCACCACCCCCTCCCACACCTCACCCCAGCCCCGTGCACCAATTTCATGCACTGGGCCTCTAGTAATAATAATAAAACAGGATGCAAACTGCCATTCTCTGGAACATTTTTTCAATCTGTTGAGTGCTTTCCAATAGTTGTCGATAGTTTGGCTCAAATAAACTGACAAAAATTCTTTACAAGTTTAATTGTTTCTCATGCAGACACATTAAAATCCAATCACTATATTAACGAAAGATGGGGGCGGATATATTATGGAGAAATGAGTGATGATGGGAAATGCAGGCCTGAATCTGCTTAGTGAAGTCACCAACTCCGCAGCACGGGGCAGACAGGAATGTGTGACAAGGGGGGGCGGGCAGCCTCAGGGCCCAGATTTGTCTTCTGGAGGAGAAAGCAGCACTGGCTAAACAATGGCCGTTCCCCTTGGTGGCAGGAAGGCCGCCGGACCTGAGGGGAGCTGCCCCCAGCTCCACTGGCCGTGACCAGGGCACCACCATGCCACACTCTGGCTGTTCAAAAGCTGGACGTCTGGATCTTAGGTGCAATTTCCCATTTTTAAGTGTTGGAATGGATTCAATATTTTTGTTAAACATTCTGTTAGCAAATGATACATCTCTGCATACATTCGGGGTGGACCTCAGCCTGCGGCCTCTGGTTGCTGAGCTGGGGAGGAGCTGTGCAGGATGTAGCGGGCAGGAAAGCAGGCAGGAAGAGGAGATGGGAAAGCCAAGAGCCACGGCTGGGTGGAAATGGAAAGGGGGAGCGTTTAAAGGATGAGAAGATACTGAGGGGGGAAGAGCAGGGAGAGCTGCGGCCATGGGAGGCCCTCGGCCATGCCCACAGGGGCCAGGGAAACGCTGAGCTTAAGGAATTTACTTCCCAGGTTCCGTAGGGTAGGAGGCACCACGGGGGCCGCGTATGGGGCGCAGGTGCGGAGGGATGCATCTTGCCCGGATGCACCGGGAGCTGCTTGTCCATGGGAGAGACTGCAGGTGGGCGGCCTAAAGGGTTTCCCAGCCTTTTGGTTGTCTAATAACTCGGCCCCACTGTTCAGCAACTGCAGGGAATCCTGGGCCAGACCACCCCCTGCCTGCCCCCCTCCCTGCCCTGTGCTGGGAGGGGCGGTCCAGCAGGGAGCTCAGCCCCCACAGGGCCCAGGCACCACCCCAGCAGCGCCCCCTCGCTGCCCAGGGAGACACCCCCCGCTTCCTGCATTGTGCCCGCAATGGCGCCTCGGCTCAGCCTCTCCGCAGAGGCCCTGCCGCAATTTCACGTGATCCAGCGTTTTCTCCCACAAAAAGACTAAAATCTCCACAAAGTAATGATTCTCTCTACCCTAAAGCAGTGTGTGTGGGGGGGAGGGGGGGGTGGGGGGGCGGAGGGATAGTAGAGAGAGAGCAGCTCCTGCAGGAAGGGCTGCAGAGACCACTCTGTTTCCCTGCCCGCCTGTGCGCTGTGCCCTCTGCCTGTCTGTGCTGCCTGTGCCCTGTGCCCACCTGTGCCCATCCGTGCCACCTGTACCACTGCAGAGGCGCCAGGGAGCCCCCAGCACCTTGGCTTGTGTGCATCTGGCAGTGTTTTGCTCCCCTGTTTGCTTTGCAGGAGCTAAGAGAGCAGGAGCTGAGGGTGCAGGAGCTGAGGGAGCAGGAGCTGAGGGTGGAGGAGCTGAGGGTGGAGGAGCTGAGGGTGCAGGAGCTGAGGGTGCAGGAGCTGAGGGAACAGGAGCTGAGGGTGGAGGAGCTGAGGTGAGGGTGGAGGAGCTGAGGGTAGAGGAGCTGAGGTGGAGGAGCTGAGGGTGGAGGAGCTGAGGGTGGAGGAGCTGAGGGTGTGGGAGCTGAGGGAATAGGAGCTGAGGGCAGGAGCTTGAGTATGGAATGGAGTGTCTCAACGCTGAAGGGCAGAAGGCACATGGCTGCAGAGGGCGCTCTGGCCGTCCGGGCCCAGTGGATGGTGTCAGAACACAAGGTCTATCTGGAAAGCGGCAGGAATAACCAGTGATTTTCTCAGAAAGTTCCTAAAAGTTGAAACCACTCTTTTTTTTCTTTTTTCTTTTTCTAAAAAAGTCATATGGGATTTTCATTTTAATAACACTTAGAAATTCCAGCAAGCCATAAATACTATAGTAAAACTTTAAAATTAGCTTATGTCTTATGAAAATTATTTAAAACTTCTTATTGCCATTTTCAGGGACCTTAATGACTTCAAAGTCTTTAAGGCTCGTAACATGGCTTTACTATTGCCAGCTTTCTCTAAATTTCTGCCCAACATATTCAAGTAAGCAGACTCATTGGCTGGCTTTGAAACCAGTCTTGACCTGCAACTAAATTCTTTTCCACGCTTTTAGCCAAACAGCAAACACCCCCAGGCCACTGGTAATCCCATAGGTGTCTTCCCCACGCCTCCCCGTGCCCCTCCCCCTCCCTCTCCAGCACAGGTCCTTCTCCCTTCTGTTTTCATCTGTTAAGTCGCCCAAAAGCTAGGTCATGAGCGCTCACCATGTGCCAGGCATTTTTCTGGCAACAGAATAAAGGTGGGCTATCCCCGGAGTGGCCTTGACCTGGAGGCACATCTGTGTGGCACTGCCCACCCTCCCGTGAGCCGGTCCACTGCCCACACAGGGCTCAGACGGGGTCCTCGGAGGGAAGTGAGGGCTCAGGGAGTGGCCTTGCCCTGGGGGCACAGACCCATCCTCCTGCCCGCCCCCTGTGCCACCTGTGTCCCCCTGTGTCCACCTGTGTCCGCCCCCTGTGCCACCTGAGCCCTGTGCCCCCTTAGCCAACCACGAGGCCAAGGTTGGTGGTTTGCCCTGGAAAGCCTTAGCACAGTCCCTGGCACCTGGTGTAGGAATAGGAAGTGGGAGCTGCGACCACTGGCAGGGTCTGCCCGGCATTCAGTGAGCACAGCGGGAAGAGCAGCCCTCCCTCCCCCCCCCCAACCAGTTTTCTCCAGGTGAAAAGTCAGCACTGCCTAACCATGGAGACCGCAGAAGGCACAGAAACAGGGGTCACAACAAACACTGTGTCCTCAGTGCTCCCCACCCGGGAGCCCCCTCAAGCCACCACACACACAGTGCCCCCGGGCCAGAAAGGCCGTGCCCAGATTGCCCCTCTCTGACCTTCCTGAGCTCACACGTCCGAAGCCGTCTCCCTTGAGCTGCTGGAAAAACACTGCAGAAATGGAGTCCAGGAAAGAAAACAGCCGCAAATGGAACGACGGCCGGCGTGAGCAGATGTTTACTGACCACATCCAGTCTGGGCAAACCTAGAAAACTAAAATGTCCAGGAAAATGCAAGCTGAAGGGGTGAGAGGCCAGGAATATCAAATCTGAGACTCTATGAAAAAAGGTAAGATTTGATCAATTTATCATATCACATATTTACTAGAAGAGTAAATCCCATATAGAATGCAAGACTTCCATAACTATAGCTAAAATCTAGCTGTGAGTGAGGGGAAATTTTGATAATTTGACTACTTAAAAAGTTAAAAGCAAAAAGGAAATACATAAGCAAAGTAAGGTGACAGCATTTCACAGACAAGGGACTCACGTGCCAACATATAAAGAGCTCAGAACGCGGGAGAGGACGCAGCTGAGGGCAGAGGGCCCAGCGTGGGCCTCGTCGGCCTGTGTGGCTGTGAGCGGAGGCCACTGAGACGCAGGGGCTGGGGAGCTCCCCGCTCTCCTCACCGCCTGCGCCCCAGGCAGGGCCGGCCCAGGAGCCCTTCCTCTGAGCCGTGCCTGCGTGAGGCTGCATCTGACAGCCCGGTGCCCCCACACACGCACACACGCACACACACGCATACACATGCATACACACTCATACACACCCACACACACACACATGTATACACCCACATATGCATACACACACATACACACACATACACCCACACACACACTCATACACACACATACACACATACCTACACACATATACACACACACTCACACACACATCCATACACACCCATACACACATACACACCCACACACACACCCATACATACACATCCATACACACCCAAACACACACACATACACACACCCATACATACACACACACACCCATACACACATCCATACACACACACCCATACACACACACCCATACACACAATACGCACACATGCACACACATATACACACATACACATACACATACACACACACACACATACACACACACACACACACACCCTCGTCCCTCCCCGCTGAGTCTCAGGTCGCCTGGGCCCTTTCTGTAGGAACGCAGTACAATTTGTTCCCCCGTTAATGTCTCCCATCAGTTTAATGATTAGACCGGATGGAGCCCAGAAGGAAAGGGGGGAAATGCCCCCCACCCCACCCCCGCTGACAAATTCAGTTTCACAAATTCAGTTGTGAAAGACACGAACAGTTCACAGAAAGAAATTGCTCTGTGACTTACAAAAGGATGCTCAACCTTGCTTCTAATAAGACAAAATACAAATCAAAACTATAAGGAAGGTGGTATTTTTATCTATGGTATTGTCAAAAATCCAAGTTCCCAACACACTTTGTTGGCAAAGCTGTGGGCAGTCAGGTGATGGGGCGCCCATGGGGCGCGTGGGGCGCGTGGGGCGCATGGTCAGAATATCTCGCAGTCAGATCCATCCAGCAAAGCGCTTCTCAGAACCTCCCCCAAGTCCCTGCAGACATACGGGGGAGAGCTTGCATAAGGCTATTTACTGCAGCCCCGACTGAGAGACCAGGAGACTAACAGCCCGATCCTATGTAATCCCAGCCTAACTGTAATATCAGCAAATTGTCCCCTCCACCTGGAGTTCTGCCAGGAGTTCGACCGCTTGCTGTGATGTGCGCTGACTACCAGCGGCGGCACTGGAGGCGCTGCGGGCCTCGACGGGCCCAGTGAGAGTGGGACGAGGGCAGAATGGTGGAGCAGGTGAGTGGGCGATGCCAGGCCAAGGCGGGTGCAGCCGCTGGTCACCAGGCAGGTCCCATCACCCACCGCCAGGCACTGAGGGAGCCAAGTGGGGCCCAATGCCCCGCCCATCTGGGCACAGGCCCCAGCTGAGGCGGCAGGGCGGGCGGGACGGGACCACTGGGAGCTGGGAGGTGGCAGCATGATGGGGCCCCACAGGAATGACTAGCGGCAGCAGCAGAGCAGGCGGCCGGGGGAGGGGAAGCAGCCGCTAGGATTTCGTGCACTGGGCCTCTAGTGTTACATATTAACACTAAAGGATAAGCCAAAAACGTTTTAAATGGCTTCCCTTGGGGAAGGAGGAAATAGAATGGAGGAGACACAGATAGAAATGAGGTTTTCCCGATCCACCCTGTTTTCATGATCTGACTTTGGAACTATGTAACTATTTAACATAATTACACACAAAATGAACTTTAAAAAAATCTCCCTAGCTGAATAGCTCAGTTGATTAGAGAGTGTCTTCCTGATGCACCAAGATTGCAGGTTCAAGCCCTGGTCAGGGCACAAAAAAGAAGCAGCAAGTGAATACATAAGTAAGTGGGAAACAAATTGATGTTTCTCTCTCTCAAAATCAATTTTTAAAAATCCTATGTAATACTGTTCCAGGAGCCAGGAACAGGGCACCGCAGCAGGACGCCACGCCTTTCTTTGATATACAGAAGAAGCTGGGCATTGACTTAGACCACTGGCTGTCAATCCAGAGTGCTGAACAGCCTCACAGGATTCCAGCTCGATGCCATGCTTTTGAAAAAGAATGGATAGAATGTTCACACGGAATTGGTGGTATCCACGCACGGAAAGAGTGCAATATAGAAAATGAAGATTTATTAGAATGTTTGCTTCGGCAGAAAACGATGAAACGCCTGAGTGCCATGGAGAAACAGCGGAATAAGCTAATCAAGGAGGGGGAGTACACACCTCACCCCACCACGCGGGCAAGGAGGAGAACCCAAGGCCCTAAGCAGAGCAGCAGCTGGAGGCTGATTTTCATGTTCATCTTCTCCACTGGAAAGCTTTTGTGCTGACAACTTCTTTGTGAAAGTATCTAAAAAATAAAGGATTGCTTCATCCTAAAATAATAATAATAATAAATAAATCCTATGTAATAAAAGAGCTAATATGCAAATGGTCATCATGCCGTCACACCATCACACAGGAACTCAACACCACACTCAACACCGGGAGAGAGAAGTGGGGACCAGACAGGTACAAAGAAGCTCATGAGAGAGGAATGGGGACCAGCCAGGCTGTGGCCCAGGAGAGGGACAAGCCTCCCACTCCACGGTCTCAGACGCCTGCAGCTGCTGCCCAGGCGAAGCCATCCTGGGTCCTGGGTGCCTGTGGCCGGCCAGAGGAGGGGAAGCCTGAGTCCCAGGTGCCTGTGGCCAGCCAGAGGAGGGGAAGCCTGAGTCCCAGGTGCCTGTGGCCGGCCAGAGGAGGGGAAGCCTGAGTCCCAGGTGCCTGTGGCCAGCCAGAGGAGGGAATCCTGGGTCCCAGGTGCAGGGAGAGGCAGAGGCAGTTAGGGGCAATCAGGCAGACAGGCAGAGGTGGTTAGGGGCAATCAGCCAAGCAGAGGGGTTAGGGGCAATTAGGCAGGCAGGCAGGTGAGCGGTTAGGAACCAGCAGTCAGACATCCCCTGAGAGGTTCCCGGATTGGTGAGGGTGCAGGCCTGGATGAGGGAACCCCCCTACACACACAAATTTTGTGCACCAGACCTCTAGTAATAAAATAAAAAGCATTCCCTGAAAACCAACAGCAAATTACACACAGACATCAGGTTACATTGAACTTAACATACATCATTCCGTGGTTATGCCCCAATTTCCCATTTATTTATTTTTTTTAAAGTTCCATCATTTCAACACATGTACATAGATGCTTTATGTTTTTATTATTTATTTACTACAAGTAAAGGTCAGGAATTGTTATCTTTAAGTTTTTTCACTGTTTCACTTCATTACTCTGTGCGCTCCATGTGAGTGACCTGGGTGCTTATGTAGGTGGGCTCTGACTGATGGCAAAAATTGCTTCCCGTTGCCGTAGGAACAGATCCCGGTGTAACCCGAGGACCTCCTGTGAAAGAAGAGTTTACTAGCATGTGCACAGTGGGTTAGTGGTGTAGTCTTAGATCTACGTCAAACACGTTAAACCACAGTGATTTGACTGTATTTATATGCTTAGTGGTATATCCCTGGATCCTCTGTTTCTGCAGCGCTGGAACACAAAGGGAGTCTAAGTAAGTCTGTGTGCTGGCCCTTTAAGAGGAACTGCCTGGGTCTGCAGCAGCCTCAGTGTCACTCAGCCACAATCCCTGCTGGCTTCTACAGCCTAAAGTTACAGGACTTCTCTTCCCAGCTCTGGAACCCTGGGCTGAGGGGTCTGGTGTGGGGCTGGGACCCCTTGCTCCTTATGAGAGGCCTCTGTAGCCATGATATCTCGCTCGATTAAAAAAAAAACACACTAAAAAAAAAACACTAAAAAAAAAAAAACAGCCAAGACCGGTTAGCTCAGTGGATGGAGTGTCAGCCTGTGGACTGAAGGGTCCCGGGTTTGATTCCAGTCAAGGGCATGTACCTTGGTTGCGAGCACATCCCCGGTGGGGGGTGTGCAAGAGGCACCTAATCGATAATTCTCTCTCATCGATGTTTCTGGCTCTCTGTCCCTCTCTCTTCCTCTCTGTGAAAAATAAATAAAAAGTATATTTTATTTAAAATATATATATATTTAAAAAACACACACCACATGTGGGTGTCAGACCAACCCAAATTCACCTGCATCCCTCCTACCAACCTCGATCCTCGATGTGCTTTCTTCTTTACTTCTCTATTTGTAGGACTTCCATTCAGCCAGATTTCAGGTGGTTCTGAATGATGGTTGTTCTATATTCTAGTTGTAATTTTTTAAAATATCTTTTTATTGATTTCAGAGATGAAGGGAGAGAGAGAAAGAGAGGGAGAGAGAGAGAGAGAGAGAGAGAGAGAGAGAGAGAGAGAGAGAGAAACATCAGTGATGAGAGAGAATCATTGATCAGCTGCCTCTTGTAAGCCCCACACTGGACTCGAACCTACAACATAGTCATGTGCCCTGACCTGCAATCTAACAGTGACCTTCTGGTTCATAGGTCAATGCTCAACCACTGAGCCATGCCAGCAGAGCATTTTAATTGCAATTTTGATGTGATTGTGGGAGGTGGCAAGTTCTGGTATTTACCTACCCTGCCATCTTGATTCTCCCACAACTCATTCCTTTTAAAGAAAATATTTGAAATATAAAGCTGTGTCAGATTTGTTTTCAAACTGTGCAGTGTCTCTTTTTTGTGCAATTACTATCCTACCGAATGTGTCTTTAGATGACGCTATCCTGGTGGTATTTTCCGTAGCAACCAAACTTGCCTGGTACAGTATGGGGCTGCACGCTGGCAGGGAAATTTAAGTCAGGTTCGTGTTGGTGCAAAGTGCAAATTACTTATGTATGGGGTGGTAGGTTTTATCTTCACTTGTCTCTGATGCAATTTATACGAAATCATTGTTTTTATTAACTTACTATCACTCTGTAATTGAAAAAAAAAGTTGCAGCTTTTTTATTGACATCCCAAATGCTTCTAAGTAATTACAATTTTCAATTTAAAATAACCCATTCAGCAGAAACAAGTTTGGCTCAGTGGATAGAGCGTCAGCCTACAGACTGAAGGGTCTCAGGTTCGATTCCGGACAAGGGCATGTGCCTTGGTTGCGGGCACATCCCCAGTAGGGGGTGTGCAGGAGGTGGCTGATCAATGTTTCTCTCTCATTGATGTTTCTAACTCACTATCCCTGTAAAAAAAAAAAAAAAAAATCAATAAAATATATTTTTAAATAAATAAATAAATAGAATAAAATACAACTAAAATACAAAATGGACATTACCCATAACTACAGGAAAGTTGACTGACTGGAAATTCTACAACGAGAAGGAAAGAGAAAACCAGAAGGAAAATCAGAGGAGCTGTAAAAGCCTAAGGTACTGAGACACGTTGCACACGCAGAGAAGACGGAGCTGAAGAGGAGGGGGCGGCTGAGTGCCTGGCTGGCGTTCCCTAGTGGGAAGGAGATAAAAGCTCCGGACTGTGCTGAACCCAACTTCCGACAGCACTGAACCCCAGTTCTGAGGGAGACCCTGGGGACCCAGACACATAAGAAGGGAGTCTGGGCTGTAAAGCGGAACCTCAGGGGAGCGGCAAAAGATAGTCCCAGAGGCGCACACATTACGCGCAGAGGAGGACTGTTGACTCTGCTACTAGATTGCCCTAGCGGGAAGAAGAGAAAAGCTCTAGACTGTGCTGAGCCCCAGTTCTGACTGCACTGAACCCCAGTTCTAGGCCACACCCTGGGAACCCAGGCTCATACAGAGGGAGCCTGGGCTGTAAGGCAGAAACTCAGGGGAGAGTTGAAAGTAAGTCCCAGAGGCAGAGGCACGCACATTGCCCGCAGAGAACGGACAGTTGACTGTGCCGCTGTATTGCCCTAGCGGGAAGGAGACAAAAGCTCCAGACTGCTCTGAACCCTACTTCCAACCCCACTTCCAACTGAACTGAACCCCAGTTCCAGGCTCATTGGGGGAGAGCCTAGACTGTTTGGTAGTGGGCAAAACTCGAGGGCACCTTTCTCTCAGAGGTGCTTGCAGTGAGTACCAAAGGACACTGAGGAACACTGAGACTCAGCAGCCTCATAGGGCGGGGATGACGGAAGCCACGGCTGTAGGCTCCACCCTGAAACTCCGCCCCATCCAAGCTGAACACAGAGACTTTTAAGGTTACCAACTCAGGGAAGCTGCAAAAATGCCGAGACAAGAAAACAGATCACAAACGAAAGGAGGACAAAAAGCTAATGGATATAGAGTTCAAAACCACGCTTATAAGATTTTTCAAGGATTTCCTAGAAAAGGCCGATAAAATAAATGAGACCTATGAGGATATGAAAAGGGATCAACAAGAAATAATAAGTGATCAACTAGAAATAATAAGGGATCAACTAGAAATAAAGAATACATTGTGCTTTGCTGTCAGGCCTTGCGGAGCGTGAAGGTGATGCTATGGCTTCCAGCGAGGTCGGGGTGAGCGCTGGTGGCTCTGCGAATGAAGCCCCAGAGATGCCGGACAACATGGGAGATTGGCTTTGGGGCATCTACCACTTCACCATGGACAGGAATGATTTCCGGAGGAATCTGATCCTCAATTTGGGACTTTTCGCTGCAGGAGTTTGGCTGGCCAGGAATTTAAGTGACATTGACTTAATGGCACCTCAGCCAGGGATGTAGCCAAATACACACATGGAACCCAAGATGTACTTGAACTTCCAAACACGGAGCCTCTGATCTGTGACCATCACAAGACTTTCCCTGGTGGCAGCTGAGGTTTGATACAGATGGCTACCTTCCCTTAACTGTCCGCTTTCCTTCGGAGAATCTACTCAGAATCCACTCTGGTCAGCAGTCAGGCTTCAGCTAACGTGATGTCCTGTTTTGTAAAGTTCTGTACATAATTTCTAAGTTTCTGTAGAGAGTGATCTTTGCTCTTTCTTGAGGAATAACCTGGTATTTTAACAATGATCTGAAATAAAGACTGCACACAAAGACAGCCAAAAAAAAAATACATTGTCTGAAATAAAAATATATATATATATTATAAAGTCCTAAAAACAGAATGGAAGATCGCAAGAATCAAGTCAAAGATTTGGAACACAAAGAACCTGAAGACACTCCTCCACAGAAGCAAGAAAACAAGAGAACCCAGAAAGTTGAAGGTAGTGTAAAAAACCTCTGGGACAACGTCAAGCAAACCAACATCAGAATTATGGGGGTCCCAGAAGATGAGAGAGAGCAAGATACAGAAAACATACTGAAAGAAATAGTGACAGAAAACTTCCCCCACCTGGTGAAGAATTAGACTTAAAGTCCAGGAAGTGCAGAGAACCCCAAACAAAAGGAATCCAAAGAAGACCACACCAAGACACATTATAATTAAAATTCCAAGAGCAAAAGACAAAGAGAGAATATTAAAAGCAGCAAGAGAAAAACAGTTAATTACCTACAAGGGAGCACCCATATGATTGTCAGCTGATTTCTCAACAGAAACCAGGCAGGCCAGATGGGAATAGCAAGAAATATTCAAGGTGATGAATAGCAAGAACCTGCAGCCAAAAATACTCTACCCAGCAAAGCTATCACTCTGAATCCAAGGCCAGATAAAGAGCTTCACAAATAAAAGAAAGCTAAAGGAGTTCATCACCGCCAAACCAGATTTATATGAATTGTTAAAAGGGGTTCTTTAGGAAGAGGAAGAAAATAAAGATAAAAATACATAACTATCAACAAGTGAACCTAAAAACCAAGGGAATTAAAAAATCTGATGAACAATATTAACTGTTGAATATAATAGAATCAGAGATATGGAAGGGGAGTGAACTGACGATTCTCGGGGAAAAGGGGAGTGGGGTCAGGACCGGTTTGGCTCAGTGGATAGAGCATCGGCCTGTGGACTGAAAGGTCCCGGGTTCGATTCCGGGCAAGGGCATGTACCTTGGTTGCGGGCATATCCCCAGTAGGGGGTGTGAAAGAAGCAGCACATTGATGATTCTCTCTCATCGATGTTTCTAACTCTCTATCTCTCTCTTCCTCTGTGTGAAAAATCAATAAAATTTTTTTTTTTTTAAAGAAAGAAAAGGGGAATGGGGGGTGTGGGAAGAGACTGAACATAAACTGTGCACCTATGGATGAGGACAATGGGGGGTGGGAAAAGGGCATAGGGTGGGGTTGGAACCTGGAGGAGAAAAGCAATGGAGGGGGGGAAAAGTGAGGAACATTTGTAATAATATGAACAGTAAAGATTTTTTTTAAATAATAAATAAACAAACAAATAAATAAATTAAATAACCCATTCAATTGTACACTTTACAAGGGTTAATTGTATGGCATGTGAATTATATTTCAATATAGCTGTTATCCTATATAATAAAAGCCTAATAAACTGAGAGTTCCACTAGGAGTTTGTTTATTTATTTATTTATTTTAATTTTTAAAATATATTTTATTGATTTTTTTACAGAGAGGGAGAGATAGAGAGCTAGAAATGTCGATGAGAGAGAAATATAGACCAGCTGCCTCTTGCACACCCCCCACTGGGGATGTGCCCGCAACCAACGCACATGCCCTTGACCAGAATCAAATCCAGGACATTTCAGTCCGCAGACCTACGCTCTACTGCTGAGCCAAACCAGCTTTGGCTCTACTAGGAGTTTAATCACTCACTATGACATGAACTGACCATTAGGGGGCGGCAGGGAACATGGCGGGCAGCAGGGGAGGTGCTGCCAGGCCCTCTGGGCCCCGACAAGAGCGGGTCTGTTGTGGGTGGTGGAGCAGGTGAGCAGGTGGCACCAGGCCAAGGCAGGTGTGAGCAGGGCCCACTCGCCCTGCACATCACCCCACAGATGGCGACCAGCAGCATTGGCGAGGGTGGGGCTGCCATCCGGCTCCCAGGCACTGAGGATTCAAGCAAAGAGGGGAAGGCAGGGACCTGGGTGCCAAGGTGCTGCCCAGGGCCCAGAGGTCAGCTAGGAGCTGCCCTTCCACACCAAAAGCTCGCACTTTGATTGCCTGCCAGGCCTAGGGACACACTGTGCATGGATTTCATGCACTGGGCCTCTCTCTATCTCTCTCTGTCTCTGTCTCTCCCTCCCTCTCTCTCTTTTTCTCTGTCTCTGTCTCTCTCTCTCTCTCACTCTTCCTCTCTCTCTCTCTCTCTCTCTCTCGCTTCTCTCTCTTTTCCTCTCTCTCTCTCTCTTTCTCTCTCACTCTTCCTCTCTCTCTCTCTCCCTCTCTCTTTTTCTCTCTCTCTCTTTATATATATATACATGCCTAAGTGACCATTATGACTGAACAACTGGTACAACCGAACGACCAGAACTGGTCACTATGATGCACAATGACCGCCAAGGGCAGACATTCAACACAGGAGCTTCCCCCTGGTGGTCAGTGCACTCCCACAGCCAACCTCCCACAGCCTCTTCCCTCCCCCCAGCTGGCCAGCCAACTGCCCATGGTCACTCCCCCTGGCCAGCCAACTTCCTACAGCCCCTCTCCCAGCCAGCCCACCCCCTCATAGGTCTTGATTGCCAGCCAGGCTGAGAGACCCCACCTGTGCACAAATTCGTGCATCAGGCCTTTAGTCTTACCTAATAATAGATAAACATGTAAATTGACCATACATACACTATGCCCACAGCCAATCAGGAGTGAGTATGCAAATTAATTCAAGAAAGATGGCAGTTTAATTTGCATGTTCAGATACAGAGTCACCCGCCAGGATGGGACACCTGCTATGAGGGGGGGAGGGAGCTACAGGAGCCATGCTCTGGATGGGAGCAAGGACTTGGGGGCTCCCAGGCAGTCAGGGAGCAGGGACTTGGCAGCTACCAGGTGGCCAGGAGCGAAGCCAGGGGAAGGAAGTCCTATTCTTGCACAAATAGTGTGCACCAAACCTCTAGTTTAAAATAAAAGCAGAACTCAGATATATGTACATCCTCGCACATATCACCACTATCGCAATGGGAAATTTTTAAAAACCAAGGATAATAATAGTTCTTACCTCATAGGGTCATCATGAGGCCTAAACAAGAGGAGACTGGCTGTAGGAGCCGCTGGAGGCCTGGGAGGGGAGGGGAGGGGGCTTTAACTCCCACTTTAACTCACTCGCCTATGGTTTGGTTTTCCTACAGCTGGAGTGTTTCATAATTCAACAAAGCAGAGACAGGGGCTCCGGTGCTCCCATGTTCGGTCGCCTAGGACGTGGTGTCCACGCACAGTGCGCGCTGGGTCCGCACTCTGACCCGCCCCTGCTTGACCCCCGTGTTTGTATCTTCGTGTGTAATTTTCCCAGATTTCCTCAGCTTTGCTTCCCTTCCTCCCCCCCCACCCCCGGTTTACTTAAGTCCTTTAGTCACATTAGTCACAACGTCTGAAACCTCAGTCTGACCCTTTGTGCCAGGAAAGACCCCTGGCCCGGGGGGCTCCCTGCCCTCCCCCGCAGCCCTGTGGACTCCTGTCCGGGTTCGAGTCCTTCCCCTCAGGGAACCTTCCCCGGGGCTCTCCCCAGCCTCTCCGTCTGCCCCCGGAGAGGCCTGCTGGCCCGGAGCCCCGCCGGCGGAGAACGGGCAGAAATCCAGGGGCTGGCGCACGGGCTGGAGGCGGAAGCCGTTGCCTAACTAGGAAACTGACGCCAAAACCACGGTTCTCCGCGGCTGCCCCTCCGCTCAGAAAGGCGCTTCCGGGCTGCAGGGCGGGGAGGCGGGCGCCCGTCTGAGCCCACCACGTGGACGGACCGCCGCTGACCTCGGACAGCCGCCTGCCTCCCCGCGGCGGCTGAGGAGCCCCGCTTCGCGGAAGCGCCGCCGACAGCTGCCATGACGTCATCTCCGGACATTTCAACGCGAAGCAGCCAGCCTGCCTCTGCCAGAGCCCCGGCGGGCAGGCAGGCCTCTGGGCCTCCTGAGGCCCGCAGGGCTGGCGGGAACCCCTCGGGCTCGGTCCGGTCCCCAGGGCTGGCGGGAACCTCTCGGGGGCCCAGGGCCGCCCGGGAAGAGGCAGCAGCCCGCAGCCCCCAAGCATGGCCGCATCACCTCTGCTGAAGGCCCAGCCACCCAGCGACCCACACCCAGCCCGTGGGCGCCCTAGCCCCGCTCCAGCCCCACTGCCTGGCGCAAGGCTCCGCTTCCCCGACCCGCGGAGCCTCCCTCCACCGCCCGCCTCCTGTCCCCTCTGCCCAGCAGGCCCCCTCCTCTGCCGACTCCGAGGTGCCCACGGCCCTGGGCTCCTGCCTCCAGCAAGCCCTGGCTGGCCCTGCGGCGGCCCCCTTCTCCCTTCGCTGAGCCACTGACGTCATCGCCAGGCCCAGCTGTGCCGAGCCTCTGACAGGGCTGCGGCTCACCACACTGGGAACCTTGAAGGCTGGGGCCGGCCGGGCCCCTCGCCTCCATACTCCGCCAGCACAGAGCCAGGCTCCCAGTAGGCGCTGGGTAACACTGGGTGGAAAGACTGACAGCCGCGAGCACGTAGAACCCAAGCTTGTGCTTCAGCGACCATGGCAGATGGGGTGGCTGGACCTCAAACTGACGCGGTGTCCCCCTGCCTCCAGGCCGGGGAGGCTCCCTGAGCCTGGGGCGCCGCTCCCCCACTCCCTCATCACCCGCATCACCGCGTTCCGCGCCCGCCACCCTCTGTGCCCCCTGTGCCCCCTGTGCTCTTGTATCTGCCTTTCCTTTTGGGTTGGGGGTTGTCTGTTCTCCTCTGATCGAGGGTTTTAGGCTGATGAGAGCTTCCCTGTGTCCCAGACCCCAGACAAAGGAGCTCGGAGAGGAAGGGAACCACGGCTTCTCTTCCCCGCGTCCCACTCTCTTCCTTCATTTAACCTGGGTGATGTCATCACAAGCGGGCATTCTCTGCAGCAGGGCTCCTCGCCCCAGACAGCTCCGCCGTGGTGCTCCCTGGCCACAGCCGCCCTGGGCCCCGCAGCCTGGGCCCCGCAGCCTGGGCACTGCAGCCTGGGCCCCGCAGCCTGGACCCCGCAGCCTGGGCCCCGCAGCCTGGGCACTGCAGCCTGGGCCCCGCAGCCTGGGCCCCGCAGCCTGGGCACTGCAGCCTGGATCCCGCAGCCTGGGCCCCGCAGCCTGGGCACTGCAGCCTGGGCACTGCAGCCTGGGCCCCGCAGCCTGGGCCCCGCAGCCTGGGCCCCGCAGCCTGGGCACTGCAGCCTGGGCCCCGCAGCCTGGGCCCCGCAGCCTGGGCCCCGCAGCCTGGGCACTGCAGCCTGGATCCCGCAGCCTGCCCCGCAGCCTGGATCCCGCAGCCTGGGCCCCGCAGCCTGGGCCCCGCAGCCTGGATCCCGCAGCCTGGGCCCCGCAGCCTGGGCCCCGCAGCCTGGGCCCCGCAGCCTGGATCCCGCAGCCTGGGCCCCGCAGCCTGGGCCCCGCAGCCTGGGCCCCGCAGCCTGGGCCCCGCAGCCTGGGCACTGCAGCCTGGATCCCGCAGCCTGGGCCCCGCAGCCTGGGCACTGCAGCCTGGGCCCCGCAGCCTGGGCCCCGCAGCCTGGGCCCCGCAGCCTGGGCACTGCAGCCTGGATCCCGCAGCCTGCCCCGCAGCCTGGATCCCGCAGCCTGGGCCCCGCAGCCTGGGCCCCGCAGCCTGGGCCCCGCAGCCTGGATCCCACAGCCTGGGCCCCGCAGCCTGGGCCCCGCAGCCTGGGCCCCGCAGCCTGGATCCCACAGCCTGGGCCCCGCAGCCTGGGCCCCGCAGCCTGGGCACTGCAGCAGCCTGGGCACTGCAGCCTGGGCCCCGCAGCCTGGGCACTGCAGCAGCCTGGGCACTGCAGCAGCCTGGGCACTGCAGCCTGGGCCCCGCAGCCTGGGCACTGCAGCAGCCTGGGCACTGCAGCAGCCTGGGCACTGCAGCCTGGGCCCCGCAGCCTGGGCCCCGCAGCCTGGGCCCCGCAGCCTGGGCACTGCAGCAGCCTGGGCACTGCAGCAGCCTGGGCACTGCAGCCTGGGCCCCGCAGCCTGGGCCCCGCAGCCTGGGCCCCGCAGCCTGGGCGCACAGACCGCCTTCAGCGCGGCCGGAGCTCCGGGCAGATGCTTCTCAGCGAGAGCCCAGCGCGTGCAGAGGGCCAGTGGCTCCTCCTGAGAATGCCAAGCCCTTTCAGACAGCAAATGCAGGTCCTCGCGGAGGAACCGGGACAGCGCAGGCCAACGCTAGCTGCCGAGAGCTACCTCCAAGCACCGCTCCCTGCGGCCCCTGTGCTGGCCGGTGGCCGGCGGGAGGGGCCGCAGCCTGCAGCAGTGTGCAGCCGGAGGACTGGCCAAATAAGGTGTAAGCTGATGTGGGCTGCACAAAACAAAAGCTTCAACTTTCATACAAGCGTATATTTACTTGGATAGAGACATGTTGAATACAAAGGGCTGAAATATCCCTGACCGGTTTGGCTCAGTGAATAGAGCATTGGCCTGCGGACTGAAGGGTCCCAGGTTCGATTCCAGTCAAGGGCATGTACCTTGGTTGCCAGCACATCCCCAGTAGGAGGTGTGCAGGAGACTCTCTCTCATCAATGTTTCTAACTCTCTATACCTCTCCCTTCCCCTCTGTAAGAAAATCAATAAAATATACTTTTTTAAAGAGCAGAAATAAATGAGTCATTGTTAAGATAAAATGATAGAACATTTTAATAAAATTAATATTTTTCTTGAACCTTAACTTACTAGACACTGAATAACTGCACAAATTAAATCTATTTTTCTTGCTCTCTGAAAGCAAAATATTTCCTGTTGTGCACACCAAACAAGTCAGGCCAAGACTAATGACATACATGGCCATTGGCTGCTAGAATATCCGCTTCTGGTGTTGGTGGAGAGAAAAGGTGCGCCTGTGCGCAAGGCGCATAAGGGAAATGGATGCAGCACAATGGCAGTCATCAGTCATTGGCGAACATTGTAGCTCGTTATTAATGTTGATGTATAACAGGGTATTATAAAATTAAGTTATGAAATTTTTATTAAACCATTTCTTACATACTGTCATATGGCTGGGCCCCAAAAATATTTGTGTGGCCGCATGCAGCCCGCAGGCCGTGAGTTTGACTCCCTTGGTGCAGCCTGGGTGCTGGCTGAGAAGGGGGTCGGCCGGCAGGGAGGGCTCCCTGAGCAGGCACTGCTCAGGCGCAGGCAGGCCAGGAGGGAAGGTTTCTCTGAGGGAATAAGCTGGGGAGAGGGGAAGGAGGGGGAAGGAAGGAGGGAAAGGAGGGGAGAGGGGGGAGGGGAGGGTGCGGAGAGGAGGGACAGGGGAGGGGAGGAGGGAGAGAGAAGGAGGGGAGGGGGAGGGGAAAGAGGACAGGTGTGGAGGAGAGGGGGAGGAGGAGGAAGAGGGGAGGAGGGGAAGGGAAAGAGGGAAAGGAGGGGAGAGAGTGGGAGGGAAGGGTGTGGAGGGAAAGGAGGGGAGAGGGGGGAGGGGAGGGTGTGGAGAGGAGAGGGGGAGGGGAAGGAAGGGAGGGGAGAGAGGAAGGGAGGGGAAGGCAGGGAAGGGGCCTTGTGACTGGGAGGCCAGGGGGTTCAGGGGGAGCAATCAGTGACCCAGGAAGAGGAAAGTGCAGGGGGTGCAGCCTGGCACTTCCTGTGGTCCAGGCAGAGGTGAGAGGACAGCCCACTTCACCCCCTTCCCAATGCCATCCCACCCCATCCTTCCCAGTCTCCTGAGCACCTGGCACAGTGGAGGTGTGGAGGTTAGGGTGGAGGTGTGGGGGCAAGGTGGAGGTGTGGAGGTTAGGGTAGAGGTGTTGGGGGCAGGGTGGAGGTGTGGGGGGCAGGGTGGAGGTGTGGGGGGCAGGCTGGAGGTGCAGGGGGTCAGGGTGGAGGTGCGGGGGGGGCAGGGTGGAGGTGCAGGGGGCAGGGTGGAGGTTGGGGGGTTAGGGTGGAGGTGTGGAGCGCAGGGTGGAGGTGTGGAAGGCAGGGTGGAGGTGCGGGGGTCAGGGTGGAGGTGCAGGGGTCAGGGTGGAGGTGCGGGGGGCAGGGAGGAGGTGCGGGGGTGGGCAGGGTGGAGGTGTTGGGGACAGGGTGGAGGTGCAGGGGGCAGGTTGGAGGTGCGGGGGTTAGGGTGGAGGTGTGGGAGTTAGGGGAGGTGTGGGGGGCAGGGTGGAGGTGTGAGGGTTAGGGGAGGTGCAGGGGGCAGGGTGGAGGTGTGGGAGTTAGGGGAGGTGTGGGGGTTAGGGTGGAGTTGTGGGGGTTAGGGTGGAGTTGTGGGGGTTAGGGTGGAGGTGTGGAGGGTTAGGGTGGAGTTGTGGGGGTTAGGGTGGAGGTGTGGAGGTTAGGGTGGAGGTGTGGGGACAGGGTGGAGGTGTGGGGGCAGGGTGGAGGTGTGGAGGTTAGGGTGGAGGTGTGGGGGTTAGGGTGGAGGTGTGGGGGCAGGGTGGAGGTGTGGGGGCAGGGTGGAGGTGTGGAGGTTAGGGTGGAGGTGTGGGGGTTAGGGTGGAGGTGTGGAGGTTAGGGTGGAGGTGTGGGGGCAGGGTGGAGGTGTGGGGGTTAGGGGAGGTGTGGGGGTTAGGGTGGAGGTGTGGGGGCAGGGTGGAGGTGTGGGGGTTAGGGTGGAGGTGTGGGGGTTAGGGGAGGTGTGGGGGTTAGGGTGGAGGTGTGGGGGCAGGGTGGAGGTGTGGGGGTTAGGGGAGGTGTGGGGGTTAGGGTGGAGGTGTGGGGGCAGGGTGGAGGTGTGGGGGTTAGGGTGGAGGTGTGGGGGCAGGGTGGAGGTGTGGGGGTTAGGGTGGAGGTGTGGGGGCAGGGTGGAGGTGTGGGGGTTAGGGTGGAGGTGTGGGGGTAGGGTGGAGGTGTGGGGGTTAGGGGAGGTGTGGGGGTTAGGGTGGAGGTGTGGGGGCAGGGTGGAGGTGTGGGGGTTAGGGTGGAGGTGTGGGGGCAGGGTGGAGGTGTGGGGGTTAGGGTGGAGGTGTGGGGGTTAGGGTGGAAGTGTGGGGGTTAGGGTGGAGGTGTGGGGCAGGGTGGAGGTGTGGGGGTTAGGGTGGAGGTGTGGGGGCAGGGTGGAGGTGTGGGGGTTAGGGGAGGTTTGGAGGGTTAGGGTGGAAGTGTGGGGGCAGGGTGGAGGTGTGGGGGTTAGGGTGGAGGTGTGGGGGCAGGGTGGAGGTGTGGGAGTTAGGGTGGAGGTGTGGGGGGTAGGGTGGAGGTGGCAGGGTTAGGGTGGAGGTGTGGGGGTTAGGGTGGAAGTGTGGGGGCAGGGTGGAAGTGTGGGGGTTAGGGTGGAGGTGTGGGGGTTAGGGTGGAGGTGTGGGGGTTAGGGTGGAGGTGTGGGGGTTAGGGTGGAGGTGTGGGGTTAGGGTGGAGGTGTGGGGGCAGGGTGGAGGTGGCGGGGTGAGGGTGGAGGTATGGTGGCGGGGAGGCCAGGCGAGAGGAGGCCGGCAAGTGGAGGCCGGCGAGGGGATGAGTGTAGGGGGTTTCTGGTCTGTTTCTTGGATGTGTTGACTATGTCGGGGGAGGACAGAGACCACACAAAGGACACGGACCAGAGGGGGAGGCTGGAGCAGGCGCCAAAGCCCAGGCCGTGCCTTGGGCCCCCCATTCACCTCGGAGAGTGAACTCACAGTGGCCTCCTTCAGGACCGACCTCCCTCAGTACCCATCTCCCTCAGGACCCACCACCTCCCTCGGACTCCTCCTCCCTCAGGACCCACCTCCCTCAGGACCCACCTCCCTCAGGACCCACCTCCCTCAGGACCCACCTCCCTCAGGACCCACCACCTCCCTCGGACTGCCTCTTCCCTCAGACTGCCACCTCCCTCAGACCCACCACCTCCCTCGGACTGCCTCCTCCCTCAGGACTCACCTCCCTCAGACCGCCACCTCCCTCAGGACCCACCTCCCTCAGGACCGCCTCCTCCCTCAGGATCCACCTCTCTCAGGACCCACCTCCCTCAGACCCACCACCTCCCTCAGGACCCACCACCTCCCTCAGACCCACCACCTCCCTCAGACTGCCTCCTCCCTCAGGACTCACCTCCCTCAGGACCCACCTCCCTCAGGACCCACCTCCCTCAGGACCCACCACCTCCCTCAGACCCACCACCTCCCTCAGACCCACCACCTCCCTCAGGACCCACCACCTCCCTCAGACCCACCACCTCCCTCAGGACCGCCTCCTCCCTCAGGACCCACCTCCCTCAGGACCCACCTCCCTCAGGACCCACCTCCCTCAGGACCCACCTCCCTCAGGACCACTGCACCCAGAGCCAGGCAGGGATGCCGGGAGCGTCCTGAGGCGTGACTGCCCGGTGTCCGGGCCCAGGTCACAGCTCTCGATCCCGCCCCACTTAGCCTCTCGGCTCCTGGTTCGGTCAGCCAGGGTGGGATCGGTGCGGCTAGATGCTGGTCTCACTTCCCTTCCGAGGCCAGAGGCAGGCCTGGGGCTGAGCCTGCTGCTCTTGGAGGGAGCACGGTCTGCCAGGCCTGCGTGGACTTCGCCCGCATTTCACAGCCAGAGCTGCAGCCGCTCATCCGGCTGCCCTGCCCTCCGTGTCCAGCGGGTGGCTCCTGTGGCCTGTGCCCCTTCAACCTCCAGCTTCCTTCTCACAGAAGCATGGGTCATGGGTGACAGAATGTGCTTCCCCTTTCTAATGACAGAACCCTAAAGGCATGGCTCCTGGCCTCGGCACGGACAGGATGGCACGGAGAGAGTAGCACAGGAGCGGGTGACACGGGAGCGGGTGGCACGGAGCGGGTGGCACGGAGCGGGTGGTACGGAGTGGGTGACACAGGAGCAGGTGGTACGGATCGGGTGACACAGGAGCGGGTGGCATGGAGCGGGTGACATGGGAGCGGGTGGCACGGAGCGGGTGACATGGGAGCGGGTGACGTGGGAGCGGGTGACACGGGAGCGGGTGGTATGGAGCGGGTGGCACGGGAGCGGGTGGCACGGAGCGGGTGACATGGGAGCGGGTGACGTGGGAGCGGGTAACACGGGAGCGGGTGGCACGGAGCGGGTGACATGGGAGCAGGTGACGTGGGAGCGGGTGACACGGGAGCGGGTGGCATGGAGCGGGTGGCACGGAGCGGGTGACGTGGGAGCGGGTGGCACGGAGCGGGTGACACAGGAGTGGGTGGTACGGAGCGGGTGGCACGGAGCGGGTGACACGGGAGCGGGTGGCACGGAGCGGGTGACGTGGGAGTGGGTGACACGGGAGCGGGTGGCACGGAGCGGGTGGCACGGAGCGGGTGACGTGGGAGCGGGTGACGTGTGAGCGACACGGGAGCTGGTGGTACGGAGTGGGTGGTACGGAGCGGGTGACATGGGAGCGGGTGACACGGGAGCGGGTGGCACAGAGCTGGTGACATGGGAGTGGGTGGCACGGAGCGGGTGACACGGGAGCGGGTGACACGGGAGCGGGTGGCACGGAGCGGGTAACATGGGAGCGGGTGGCACGGAGCGGGTGACACGGGAGCGGGTGGCACGGAGTGGGTGACACGGGAGCGGGTGGCACGGAGCGGGTGGCACGGAGCGGGTGACGTGGGAGCGGGTGACGTGGGAGCAGGTGGTACGGGAGCGGGTGACATGGGAGCGGGTGACACAGGAGTGGGTGGTACGGAGCGGGTGACACAGGAGTGAGTGGTACGGAGCGGGTGGTACGGAGCGGGTGACGTGGGAGCAGGTGACGTGGGAGCGGGTGACACGGGAGCGGGTGACACGGGCAGGGAGGACTGACCTGAGTTTCCCTAAGCGAGTGGCGCAGCCTTGAGCAGTCAGCCACAGCGGTGCTCTCCCGCTGCCCTGTCGCCATCGCCTTCTCCACCCTCCATCCTCTCCATCGCGGGCCCAGTGCTCCCCACTCTCCCGCGAGGAGGGCGCTGACCTGGGCCCAGCAGACAGGCCTGCTGCCTCCCCCTGGGCAAGTGAGCGCCTCCGCAGGGGGTGGAGGACACGGACAGCTGGCGCGCTGGGAAGGTGAGCTGTGCGGAGCCTCCGGCCCGCGGACCGCGTGCCCTGGCCACGCCGCTGTGCCTCACCTGTGCCCCGGGCCTGGCACACCCCAGCAGATGCTGGGACCAGGGCGCCTGGCCCCAAGCCCGCAGCTGCGAAGAGGGCCTGTCCCGCCCGCCCTGGGCCAGGCGCTCTGAGCAGCGGTGCCGCACTGGCAGCAGGAATGCGTGGGCCAGCGTGGGCACCTCTTGTGCAGGAAGAATTGTCTGAGTCCACACCCGAGGTGTACTCCAAAGAAGAGCACGTGACCACAGAACGTGTGTATGTATGTTTACAGCAGCTTTATTCTTTTTTTTTTTAATATATTTTATTGATTTTGTACAGAGAGGAAGGAAGAGAGATAGAGAGTTAGAAACATCGATGAGAGAGAGTCATCGATCAGCCGCCTCTTGCACACCCCCTACTGGGGATATGCCTGCAACCAAGGTACATGCCCTTGACCGGAATCGAACCCGGGACCTTTCAGTCCCCAAGCCGACACTCTGTCCATTGAGCCAAACCGGTTTCGGCAGCTTTATTCTTTTTTAAAAAATATTTTATTGATTTCTTACAGAGAGGAAGGGAGAGAGAGTTAGAGAGAAACATTGATGAGAGAGAAACATCAACCAGCTGCCTCCTGACACCCCCCACTGGGGATGTGCCCGCAACCAAGGTACATGCCCTTGACCGGAATCGAACCTGGGACCCTTCAGTCCGCTGACCGATGCTCTATCCACAGAGCCAAACCTGTTTCGGCAGCAGCTTTATTCATCATAGTAAAAAACAGAAAAACACACAATTGTTCATCAATGTGAGTAAGTCAACTGTAATGTATTTATTTTTCAAAAAAATTAGACTTAATAGCAAGTTCAGTTCGATCCCACTGTACTAAAATCAACTATATGTCTGCACACTATCAATGAACAATCAGAAGATAAAATTAACAAAATTCCACTTAAATAATAGCAAAGGAATAAAATACTTAGCAAAGATGTAACAAAAATGCAAAACTCATATTCTGAAACTGTAGCACATCGCAGCAACCAACAGAAATCTACATAAGCAGAAAAGCTCCATGTTTATGGATCGTAAGGCAGTATGTTACCATGGCGACTCCCGGACTGGCCTGCAGGTTCAGTGCAATCTCTATTAGAGCCCAGATGACGTCCTTGTAGAATTTTCCATGCTGCCTGTGAGGACTTGGCAGCTACTGAGCAAGGGATGATACCACAGGACCTGGGCTGCTTTTAAAAGGCTGCTTTGAGCCCGGCAGGTGTGGCTCAGTGGTTGAGTGTCGTCCCATGCACCAAGAGGTCACTGGCTCAATGCCTGGTCAGAGCATATCCCTGGGTTTCAGGCTCGATCGCTGGTGGGACATGTGTAGGAGGTAGCAGATCCATGATTCTCTCTCATCATTAGTGTTTCTAGCTCTCCCTTCCTCTCTTTGAAATCAATGTTTAAAAATGTATAAATCATGCCGAAGCCGGTTTGGCTCAGTGGTAGAGCGTCGGTCTGGGGACTGAAAGGTCCCGAGTTCGATTCCAGTCAGGGGCATGTACATTGGTTGCGAGCACATCCCCGGTAGGGGGTGTGCAGGAGGCAGCAGGTCGATGTTTCTCTCTCATCGACGTTTCTAGCTTTCTGTCTCTCTCCCTTCCTCTCTGTAAAAAATCAATAAAATATATTTTTAAAAAATAAATAAATAAATAAATAAATAAATAAAAATGTATAAATCAGGGAGAGTCCAAGATGGCTGCACAGGTAAACACCTAGCCACAGCCACACACAACAATTTCAATAAAATACAACTAAAATATAAAATGGACATTACCCAGGACTACAGGAAAGTCGACTGACTGGAAATTCTACAATGAGAAGCAAGGAGAAAACCAGAGGAAGCGCGGAGGAGCTGTAAAAGCCTAAGGTACGGAGACACGCGGCACGCGTGGAGAGAACAGAGCCGGAGAGGAGGGAGGCTGAGTGCCTGGCGGGCGTTCCCTAGCGGGAAGGCAGAGCCCCCGGTGGCGCGCACATTGCGCAGAGGACGGACTGTTGACTCTGCTGCCAGATTGCCCTAGCAGGAAGGAGACAAAGGCTTCAGGCTGTGCTGGGCCCCAGTTCCGACTGCTCTGAACCCCAGTTCTAGGCCAGACCCCGGGGACCCAGGCTCACACAGAGGGAGCTGGGCTGTAAGGCAGAACCCCGGGGGAGTGGCAAAAGGAGGTCCCGGAGGTGCGCACATTGCACGCAGAGAAGGGATGGTTGGCTGTGCCGCGGGATTGCCCTGGCGGGAAGGAGACAAAAGCTCCAGACTGCTCTGAACGCCACCTCCAACTCCACTTCCAACTGAACTGAAGCCCAATTCCAGGCTCATTGGGGGAGAGCCTAGACTGTTTGGTAGCAGGCGAAAATCGAGGGCACCTTTCTCTCAGAGGTGCTTGCAGTGAGTACCAAAGGACCCTGAGGAACACTGAGACTCAGGAGCCTCATAGGGCGGGGATGACGGAAGCCAAGGCTGTAGGTTCCACCCTGAAACTCTGCCCCATCCAAGCTGAACACAGAGACTTTTAAGGCTACCAATTCAGGGAAGCTGAGAAAATGCTGAGACAAGAAAATAGATCACAAACGAAAGAAATGGAGGACAAAAAGCGACTGGATATAGAGTTCAAATCTACACTTGCAAGGTTTTTCAAGAATTTCCTAGAAAAGGTAGATAAGAGCTATGAGGATATGAAAAGGGATCAACTAGAATTAATTAGGAATCAACAAGAAATAATAAGGGCCGAAGCCGGTTTGGCTCAGTGGTAGAGCGTCAGTCTGTGGACTGAAAGGTCCCAGGTTCGATTCCAGACAAGGGCATGTATCTTGGTTGTGGGCATATCACCAGTAGGGGGTGTGCAAGAGGCATCTGGTTGATGTTTCTCTCTCATCAATGTTTCTAGCTCTCTATCTCTCTCCCTTCCTCTCTGTAAAAAATCAATAAAATATATATTTTTAAAGAAATAATAAGGGATCAACAAGAAATAAAGAATACATTGTCTGAAATTAAAAAATATTATACAGAGTCCTAAAAACAGAATGGAAGATCGCAAGAATCAAGTCAAAGATTTGGAACATAAAGAGCCAGAAGACGCTCCTCCACAGAAGCTAGAAGGCAAGAGAATCCAGAAAATTAAAGATAATGTAAGAAACCTCTGGGACAACTTCAAGATAACCAACATCAGAATTATGGGGGTCCCACAAGATGAGAGAGAGCAAGATATCGAAAACATACTGAAAGAAATAGTGACAGAAAACTTCCCCTACCTGGTGAAAGAATTAGACTTACAAGTCCAGGAAGAGCACAGAACTCCAAACAAAAGGAATCCAAACAAGACACATCATAATTAAAATTTCAAGAGCAAAAGACAAAGAGAGAATATTAAAAGCAGCAAGAGAAAAGCAGGTAGTTACCTATAAAGGAGCACCCATAAGATTGTCAGCTGATTTCTCAACAGAAACCATGCAGGCCAGATGGGAATGGCAAGAAATATTCAAGGTGATGAATAGTAAGAACCCATAGCCAAAAATAATCTACCCAGCAAAGCTATCACTCAGAATCGAAGGCCAGATAAAGAGCTTCACTAATAAATAAAAAAAGCTAAAGGAGTTCATCACCGCCAAACCAGAATTATATGAATTGCTGAAGGGGGTTCTTTCGGAAGAGAAAGTAAATAAAGATAAAAATTATGAACAACAATCAACTATCAACAAGTGAATCTAAAAACCAAGGGAATTAAAAAAAAAACCTGATGAACAATATTAACTGGTGAATATAATAGAATCAGAGGTATGGAAGGGGAGTGAACTGACGATTCTTGGGGAAAAGGGGATGGGGGATGTGGGAAGAGACTGAACATAAACTGTGCACCTATGGATGAGGACAATGGGGGGTGGGGAAAGGGCAGAGGGTGGGGTGGGAACCTGGTGGAGGAGAGCAATGGGGGAGGGGAGGAACATTTGTAATAATATGAACAATAAAGATTTATTTTAAAAATAAAAAATAAAAAAATAAAAATGTATAAATCTACACTAATAAAAGAGTAAGATGCAAATTGACTGTACCTTCACGACACCTATCAGCTAATCAGGAGTGAGTTTGCAAATTAACCCAACAAAAATGGCAGATTGATTTGCATATGCAGGCGCTGAGTGGCTGGGGTTGGAGTGAGACCATGCAGGCATCCCACACCACCCCAACTGCTCCGGCCTCTGGGCAGCGGGGGAAGGCGGACAGGCAGCCCTGGCCAGAGCGAAGGCGGAGCTGGCAGCCAGGGGAAGGAAGGCCCATTCTTGCACAAATCTTTGTGCAGCAGGCCTCTAGTAAATAAATAATAACAAAAACAAAGGGCTTCTCTGAACAGACCTCACAGGAGCAAAGGTGGAGACAGGAACTGGGTGGGAGGTAGGCTAACCAGCAGGAGGCGGGGCTGGTCAGCATGGAAGGTCCCTTCTTCCCAGCGCCCTCCCTGGGCCCGCAGATGGTCAGTGTCCAAGGGGGCTGGAAACAAGGGGTTCAGAGGGAGGGGGGCTGGGAGGGAGGGGGCAGGAGGGAGGGGCGGGAGGGAGGGGGCTGTCAGGGTGGGGCTGTGAGGGGCTGGGAGAGAGGGGCAGGGAGGGGCTGTGAGGGGGTCGGGAGGGAGGGACTGGAAGGGAGGGGCAGGAGGGAGTGGGGGCAGGAGGCAGCAGGAGGGAGGCGGGAGCTGCCTGGTGGGAGGCAGGGCAGGCGCTCAGAGCTGGGAGGCTTCGCACAGGAGGCGCAGGGAAGGGTCTGGGAGGCCCGCTCTGCACCCGCTCAGCTAAGTCTGGGCCAGGGCCCCGTCCTGGGGCCAGGCTGCCCAGCCCCTGGGGACCCTCTGTCTCTTTCCTGAACCGGGAGCCCGGGCCTCAGGCTCTGGGGTTAGTACCCCTGGTCTTCAGAGATGCGGGCCCCAAGGGGCGGTGCTCTTCCCGCCTCCCTGACCCTCCAGGGCAATCCCTCCGTGCTGCTGGGGTTTCCGCAGGGAAGCCCCTGGACTGCCGGAGAGTCAGGGAAGGACTGCGGAGCCGCATTCCCAGCTTCCTCTTCCATGAGCTCATGGGCACAGCAGGCTGGGAGGTGCCGGGCGTGAGCTTGTTTTTCCTAACTTGGTCTGAGTCACACCGGCTCTACTTTCCCAGAAATCCGCCGCAGGCTTACCCCTGGCAGCGGGTCAACCCCCTCAGCAGGGGGCTCCGCCACTCCCACAGCCACACACGCACACATGCACGCACACACACACTCACACCCCTGCGAGGAAAGGCCTGGCAGCTGCTGTGGGGGCAGGAGGAGGCAGGAGGGAGGCGGGAGGGAGGCGGGAGGGAGGCAGGAGGAGGCAGGAGGGAGACGGGAGGAGGGAGGAGGAGGAGGAGGAGAAGGAGGAGGGAGGTAGGAGGGAGGCAGGAAGGAGGCTGGAGGGAAGCTGGAGGGAGGGGGGAGGGAGGCGGGAGGGAGGCGGGAGGGGGAAGGAGGAGGAGGAGGAGGAGGAAGAGGAGGAAGACAGGAGGGAGGCAGGAGGGAGGCTGGAGGGAGGCTGGAGGGAGGCTGGAGGAGGCAGGAGGGAGGCGGGAGGAGGTGGGAGGGAGACGGGAGGGAGGGGGAGGAGGAAGGAGGAGGAGGAGGAGGGAGGCAGGAGGGAAGCTGGAGGGAGGCGGGAGGAGGCAGGAGGGAGGAGGAGGGAGGGGGGAGGAGGAAGGAGGAGGAGGAGGAGGAGGGAGGCAGGAGGGAGGCAGGAGGGAGGCTGGAGGGAAGCTGGAGGAGGCACTTCCCAGCAGAGCTCACAGGGCCTCAGGCCGCGGCTCTGTGGCCAGCCAGCGCACCCAGGAAGCACGGGCTCCGGAAATGGCCACAGGAAGGGAGAACTTGATTTGCTGTACTTCCCTCCACGGCTAGACTGTGACTCCGTCACACACACACACACACACACACACACGGACACTCTGTGTGCCAGCTGCTTCCCGTGGACAAGGGCCTCCACTGCCAGCCTCGCCAGCCTCAGCGGCCTCTGTTCTAGAACCGGCTGAGACGCTCGGTTCTAGACAGGACAGACAGACGGACGGACAGTGCTGCTCTTATGGAGTTGGGAACAGGCCAGAGGGGGGAGCCAGTGTTGACACAAAACAGGATGTGGGTCCTTTCCCAGCTCCCAACTTCCAGCAGCCCCCGGGGAATGGGGCCGAGATGGGCCAGCTGCCTCCTGGGCAGGACACGTAGTCTGTGACCTTGGGACATGGCTTCTGTGACCTTGCCCTGTCGCCCCAGGCACTCTTTCCATTCTTTGCGTCAGGGAAACTGCCATGCCCCGCTGATCCACTCCCTAAGGCCATTTATTAACTCGCTGCCAGGAAGGTTCCGCCGCCCCACCTACCCTCGCCTCGCCTGAGACAGAGCTGTCCTGGCCACAGGTGTGCACCGAGGGCCGGTGGATGTGTAACAGCCGGGCGTGATCTGAGCAAGAGTCCTGCTCCAGGGAGAAGAGAAAAAGCACAAACCCACCTGAGCGGGAGAGCTCCAAGCTCTGGGAGGCTGCCCCCTGCACACTCCCACCAAAGCGGCTTCCCCCAGGAGGCTGCTCCCCCCACACTCCCACCAAAGCGGCTTCCCCCCAGGAGGCTGCTCCCCCCACACTCCCACCGAGGCTGCTCCCCCCCAGGAGGCTGCTCCCCCCACACTCCCACCGAGGCTGCTCCCCCCCAGGAGGCTACTCGCCCCCAGGAGGCTGCTCCCCCACACACACACTCCCACCGAGGCTGCTTTCTCAGGCCGCCTGAGCTGGCTGCAGCTGCGCACATCAGCTCCCAAGCAGCCTGTTCCCGGGACCACAGCCACGGCCTCCGCAGAGGAAGCCCCACAGGTGCCAGGGAAGCAGGCCCCTCCCCTTCACCCACCCGCTCACTTTGGGAGAAAACGCCCTCTGAGAGGGAGCTAGCTGGTGCCATCGTGAATTGTAAGTAGCAGCTGGAATTCAACCCCCGTCCCTTGCCTCCGAGGGGCTGCGTGCACCTTCTGATGTTTGGCTCCTTCGCGGCAGCCCTGGCCGCGCCTCCTTCACCGCAGCCCCCGGGTCACACAGGCTGAGCGCAGCGGCTGCTGGAGGGTCAGCGTCCCGCTCCACCCCGGCCTGCTTCCCTCTCAGAAGCGCTGGCTCAGCCAGCGTTCGCTCCCTTGCCCGCCCGCTCTTCCTGACGGCACATCACCCTGAGCCTGGGTGGAGCACCCACAGCCTCATCTCTGAAGAGGGGCGGGTTCTGAAGGGACACAGTGTGCACACAGCCGCCCGGGGGGCCGGGGGAGGAGGGGAGGACAGCTCACGAGCCCTGATGATGACCGCCTAGGGGAGGGGATGGTGGCCGAAGGGCCGTGGGCCTGGCTCGCGGGGACCCGCAGCCATAGGAAGCACAGGGTGACGAAGGCCCCAAGGGGGTGGGGGGTGAGGAGACAGACAAGGGCTGGGCAGGATGAGGGGGGTCAAGGGATCAGTCAGAGCGAGCACGGAGGGGCACACCTGGTGACCTGGTGGCCTGGACCGGGAGCGGGAGCGGGAGGGCGCCCCCCCCCCCCCCGGGGCTGCTCTCCCTCCTAGCTTAGGGCGGGAACCTGTCCAGCTGCCGGCCTCGGCCCCTGGCCCTCTCCAGCCTTAGCTCAGCCCTCAGCTCTCAGCCTCCCCTCCGAACCCACTCAGTCTCTGAGGGTAGCAGGACTGGGGGGACATTGGTTAAGAGGGAACGGGGTTCCTTGCTTCTTCTCTTTGCCCCATGAAAGGTCTGTGAGCCAGAAGGACAAGGAGGACAGCCAGGGTCCTGGTCCCAGACATGGGAGGCCACGGCACCCTCCCTCACTCCCGCCCCATCCAGTGGCAGAGACACTTTCCCTCTTACACAAGGTGCACCCTGACTGGGCGACACCCATTTCTGCCACCCCCATTTGCCTCTGTGAGCATGGGGCCCACACGTCAGTAGCCATGCACCGCTGCTACTGACGTGTGAGCAGGGGCAGGGGCCTCGGAGGCGGGGAGGGGGGTGCAGGCTCCCTGTGCTCGCTCACACGTCAGGATGAGGGCAGGGGCGGGCGGGTGTGTGGGAGGAGGTAGTCAGACAGGAGGAGTGGTGCAGGAAGCAGCGTGGGCACAGGGATCACATAGATCTCCAGCCCGTGTGGCCGCCCCCTGCTTGGTGAGAAATGCCCACGATTGTTCCTGGTTCCAGGTCCGATAAGAATTATCCCAGCTTTTCTGAAGATGCTGTCAGTTCTGTATGTGGAGCTTGAGGAGGTGTCCACGTCTCAACAGCGTGGGCGACGCAGCCAGCGTGTGCATTGGCGTTCGGCACGCTCACATCTCATTTACGGAGATGACTGAGCAGCTGCTGTGTGCAGGGCTAGCGCTGCGTTCCGGGGCGGAGGCAAAGGCACGTGGGCCCCATGGCCTGTGCTCCCGGCCAACCTGAGCCCTCGCACTCACCTCTGGAGCCAGCTCCGCTCCCTTCGTTCTCCGCGGCACTGCCCACGCTCCCTGGTGCCAGTGAGGCCATCGTGCTGTTAGGTGCGGGTGGTTGCACACTAAGAATGTCCCTTACAGCCACCCTCCTCTCGGTCCCCCACCACGGCCCCTTTCGAGTCCTTCTTACCCGCTCTGCACCCCTCCACCAGCTCCTGCTGCTGCCTCAGCATCTCCTCACAGAGGACCTCTCACCCGCTCTGCTCCCAGCCTGTTACATCACCCCTTGCCCCCCACGCCGGGCTGCCACCCCCAGCTTCCTGGCCTGGCTGCCAAGCAGTCCCCTGTCCCAGCCCGTCCCAGCGACTTCCCACGACTCCTCCTCGGGAACGGACTCCGGGGTTGTTTTCTTTCTGGTTCCCCAAACACACCCTGTACTTCTCCAGCTCAGCCCTCTCGTCCTCAGTCCTCTCCCACCCACTGTTCGGGCCATCTCCCCTCCCCTCTCCCAGAGCCTCGCCTGGCTGAGGCCTGGATACCAGCTCTTTGGGGCCCCCTTACACTGTCTTCCATCTTCTTAGGAGCCTCAGGATTGTGGCCAGGCCCACAGCAGGGTGCCCCCCGCTGCCCCGGCTGGCCTCCTCTGCAGCAGCAGGCGGCCTGACACAGCTCAGCACTCTCGGCGGCACTGTTTGCAGGGTGCCCTCTGTCCACGGGCCGCTGTCTCTAAGGCAGCTATGAAAACATGGGAGTCTGGTGCACAAAACCCATGCAGGGGCTAGGGCTGTCCCTCAGCCCAGCCTGCACCCTCTCCAATCTGGGACATCCTTCTCACAATCTGGGACCGCTGGCTCCTTAACTGCTCACCTGCCTGCCAGCCTGATCGCCCCCTAACTGCTCCCCTGCTGGCTTGACAGATGCTTAACTGCCCCCTTGCCAGCCCAATCATCCACAACTGCTTTCCCCTGCAGCCTGATCACCCCAAATGCCCTCCCCTGCCAGGACCCGCCTCCTCCGGGGCCCCGCCTCCTGTTTGCACTGGACCATTTTGTGACAGCCATCTTGTGAGACACCTCAGCTATTATTAGCATAGATGTGGATTCTGTCCTGAGGTACTACCATTACAAGATTTGCACGATGTCTTGCAGTTTAAAATGTTCACGTGAATTTTGTAATTTGATCCACACATGGGGCAAACCTGGGAGACGATAACCACCCACCTTTGCATTCAGGGATCCTCTGTCAACTTTGTGTGAACATCAGCAGGTAAATGAACGCCTCTGCACCTTTGCTCTGTATAGTGTGTGCGTGTGTGTGTGTTAAGGTAACCAGACATCCCACTTTTGACGGGACAGTCCCGATTTTTAACAATTTGTCCCGTGTTCTGCAGCGTTTTAAAAAAAGTCTTTCCAAAAATCAAGACTTTTTTAAAAGGCCACAGGACGTGGAACAAATTGTTAAAAATCGGGGCTGTCCCGCCAAAAGCGGGACATCTGGTCACCTTAGTGTGTGTGTGTGTGTGTGTGTGTGTGATGTGCCTGGTGAAGGGTCTCGCCAGCCTGTGTGGCTGTGAACGGAGGCCACTGAGACGCAGGGGCTGGGGAGCTCCCCGCTCTCCTCACCGCCTGCGCCCCAGGCAGGGCCGGCCCAGGAGCCCTTCCTCTGAGCCATGCTGCGTGTGAGGCTGCATCTGACAACCCGGTGCCCCCACACACGCACACACGCACACACACGCATACACATGCATACACACTCATAGACACCCATACACACACTCACACACCCATACACACACATGCATACACACTCATACACACCCATACACACACTCACACACCCATACACACCCATACACATGTATACACCCACACACGCATACACACATACACATCCATGCACATATCATACACACACATACCTACACACATACCTACACACATGCTCACACACATACACATACACCCATACACACCCATACACCCACACACACCCATACACACACTCACACACATATACATACACACACACATATACACACTCACACACATACACCCACACATACACACCCATACACACACTCACACACACATCCGCACACATACACGTACATCCACACACATATACACACCCACACACACATCCACACACACACATCCATACACACATATACACACCAATACACACACATACACACATCCATAAACACACCCATACACATACACACACATCCTACACACATACACACTCATATACACACATCCATACGCACATACACACTCATATACACACACCCGTACACACATGCACACACATATACACACACATCCATACACACATATACACACCCATACACACACACACACACACACCCTCGTCCCTCCCCGCTGAGTCTCAGGTCGCCTGGGCCCTTTCTGTAGGAACGCAGTACAGTACAATTTGTTCCCCCGTTAATGTCTCCCATCAGTTTAAAGATTAGACCGGATGGAGCCCAGAAGGAAAGGGGGAGAGTCCCCCCTCCCACCCACCCCCCCCACCCCCCACCCCCCCACCCCCGGTGTGCCTGTGAGTGCTGGTTGTGTTTCCTGCGCTTTGCCGCAGGGCAGGTCTGCGTGCACCGCGTTGGCTCTTCTCCCTGAGCTTTGCTGTTCCCTCCAGGGTGTTGTCTTGTGGATCCGCAGGGCGTGTGCCCCTGGGTGCTGGTGCCAGCCTCTCTGGATCAGGCGGCCAGACCCCCGCCCTCACCGTGTCCCGCTGCCTCCTCCTGACACGGACACGGCCTTCCTCAGCACCACCGTCCAGACATGTGCCCAGCCCACGCACAGCTCACATGCACAGCACATACAACTCACACTCACAGCTCACACACTCACAGCTCACTCACACACATTGTACACACAGCACACACTCAACACACACTAACACACAGCTCACATTCACAGCTCACTCACACAGCTCACACACAGCACACACTTAGCACACACACAGCTCACATTCACAGCTCACACACACAGAGCACACACAGAGCACACACACAGCACACACTCAGCACACACTCAGCACACACACAGCTCACTCACACAGTGTACACACAGCACACACTCAACACACACTAACACACAGCTCACATTCACAGCTCACTCACACAGCTCACACACAGCACACACTTAGCACACACACAGCTCACACACACAGCTCACATTCACAGCTCACACACACAGAGCACACACACAGCACACACACAGCACACACTCAGCACACACTCAGCACACACACAGCTCACTCACACAGTGTACACACAGCACACGCTCAGCACACACTAACATACAGAGCTCACATTCACAGCTCACACACACAGCTCACACACACAGCTCACTCACACACAGTGTACACACAGTTCACACACTCAGCACACACACAGAGCTCACACACACAGCTCACTCACACACAGTGTACACACAGCACACACACATCTCACACACACAGCTCACTCACACAGTGTACACACAGCACACACTCAGCACACACACAGCTCACACACACACAGCTCACTCACACACAGTGTACACACAGTTCACACACTCAGCACACACACATAGCTCACTCACACACAGTATACACACTGCTCACACACACACAGCTCACTTACACACAGTGTACACACAGCACACACACAGCTCACACGCACAGCGCACACACCCGCGCAGCGGTGGGTCGGGCCAAGTCTCCGCCTGTGCACTGTAGGAATTTCCGCGCCGCGGCGGGGCGGGGGGCGGGGGCGGGGAAGGGCCGCCCCGTCGGCGTCCGCCCCTCGGCGGTACTTAACGCGCCGCGGGCGCCGGGCTCCATCCCTCCTGCGCTCGCCGCCGCCGCCGCCATGTGCCGCTCCCGCTGCTCCCTGCCGGCCCTGGCCGCCCTGCGCGTCCCGACCCCGGCGCCCTCTGCCAGCCCGCGGCCCCGGCGCGGCTCGGGGCCCGAGGTCTTCACCTTCGACCCGCTCCCGGAGCCGCCGGCGGCCCCCGCCCCGCGCCCCCGCGCCGCCCGCGGGCACAGGAAGCGCAGCCGCAGGGTCCTCTACCCGCCGGCGGTGAGTGGCGCCCGGGGACGGCAGCGGCGGGAGCGGCGCGGCCCCGCTGCCGCCCCCCGGCTGACTGTCCCCCGCAACCCCGCAGGTCCGGCGCCCGCCGCCCGCCGAGGACCCCGGCCCCGCCCGGAGGCTGCTGCTCCTGCTGCTCGCCGTGGTCTTCTGCCAGATCCTGGCGGCCGAAGACGGGGTGCCGGCGCCCCAGGCCGCGGAGGACGCCCCCGGCGCCGCGCCTCTCGCCTCCGCGCCCGCGGCCCTCGAACCCCGCAACCGGACGGCGGAGCCCCCGGACTACGCTCTGGACCTCAGCGCTTGGCTCCAGCGCCCCCCGGCCTCCCTCTGACCGCGGCCCCCCAGCCTCCCCCCACACACACCCCCCGGCCGGCGGAGGGCGGTTAGCCGGGCTCACGGCCCTTATTTATATTTATGTATTTATGTCCCCGGAGACAGGGCTCAGTATTTATTTAACTTATGCGGCGCGACGCTGCCGCCGCGGCCAGGCCCTGTGAGCGGCGAGCGGCGGGCGGTATGTTCTGTGAACACAATAAACGGCTTTTCCTGTGGCGCCCGTCTGTCCGCGTGATCTCTGTCCTCCGTCCGCGTGGTCTCCTCAAGCCGCGAGCCCCCACTCCGGCCCCGCGCGCGCCGGTCCCGACTCCCGGCCGCCGTGGGGGTGCCCGTGACCGGGCCGCGTCACGCGCCGGGCGGAGCGGGGCCGCCGGGGGTGGAGCGGGGGCTGCCGGAACGGGGCGGGGCCGCCGGGGGTGGAGCGGGGGCCGCCGGGGGTGGAGCGGGGGCCGCCGGACCGGGGCGGGGCCGCCGGGGGTGGAGCGGGGGCTGCCGGAACGGGGCGGGGCCGCCGGGGGTGGAGCGGGGGCCGCCGGACCGGGGCGGGGCCGCCGGGGGTGGAGCGGGGGCCGCCGGAACGGGGCGGGGCCGCCGGGGGTGGAGCGGGGGCTGCCGGAACGGGGCGGGGCCGCCGGGGGTGGAGCGGGGGCTGCCGGAACGGGGCGGGGCGCCGGGGCCGCGGGTTGGGCCTCCTGGCGGCGCCGGTGCTCGGGTGGCGGAGGCTGGCTCCCAGGGGCCGCAGAGCTCTACCGGGCCAGGGAACCGCCTCGCTGCGGGCGGGGCCGGGCGGGCGAGCGGCCTCGGAGCTGCGGGTTTCGGGGAAGGCCTGAGCTGCGGTGCGAGGGCCCAGGCCGAGGTGGGGGCGGGCGGGCTGACGGGAAACAGCCGCTCCCGCGGACGCCTTCTCCGCCCTCCGCCAGCCGCACGGAGCCATGTTCTTCACCTGCGGCCCCAACGAGGCCATGGTGGTCTCCGGTAAGCGCCGTCCCCACCCCCGCCCGCGGCCCCGGAGCCTGGCGCCGCCCTCCCCTCCCCCAGCCCCACGGCGCCCGGGCTCCCGGCCCCCCAGCGCTGCTGCGCCCCCCACCTGCCCCCGACTTCCGCGTGGGGGCAGCCCCAAGTTCCCGAGGCCCCCGCGTCCCAGCGCCACCCCAGCTCACTGCCCCCCTTGCAGGCTTTTGCCGGAGCCCCCCGGTCATGGTGGCCGGCGGCCGCGTCTTCGTCCTACCCTGCATCCAGCAGATCCAGAGGTGCGTAGAGAGAGCCCACGGGCCGGCTCCTCTCCCCTCGCTCCTCACTGCTCCCTCCGTCTCCTCTAGGATCTCTCTCAACACCCTGACCCTCAACGTCAAGAGTGAGAAGGTTTACACGCGCCACGGGGTCCCCATCTCCGTCACCGGCATCGCCCAGGTGCGGCGTTGAGCCCCTCCCGGCCCAGCCCCACCCCCTTGGTGTGCTCCTCTCCTCTCCCCGGCCCTCTGCTCCAAACCCGCACCTCCCTCCCACTGCCCGCAGGTGAAGATCCAGGGGCAGAACAAAGAGATGCTGGCGGCCGCCTGCCAGATGTTCCTGGGGAAGACGGAGGCCGAGATCGCCCACATCGCGCTGGAGACACTGGAGGGCCACCAGCGGGCCATCATGGCCCACATGACTGTGGAGGTGGGCGCGCAGGGCAACACCTGGCCGGTCCGCAGGGGGGCCGGGCTGGGCCGGAGCTCAGGCCCTCCTCCCCGTCCTGTCCTAGGAGATCTACAAGGACAGGCAGAAGTTCTCCGAGCAGGTGTTCAAAGTGGCCTCCTCGGACCTCGTGAACATGGGCATCAGTGTGGTCAGCTACACCCTGAAGGACATCCACGACGACCAGGTAGGCGGCCGGTGTCCTCTGGCCCCCGCTGCTCCTCGCCCTCCGCGGGGCTCAGGGTCTGCTCTCTCCCACAGGACTACCTGCACTCCCTGGGAAAGGCTCGGACCGCCCAGGTCCAAAAGGATGCGCGGATTGGAGAAGCGGAGGCCAAGCGAGATGCTGGGATCCGGGTGAGGGGTCTGGTCCCCATGGGCACTTGAGCACTTGGGGGGTGCACAACGATGGGGCTGGCAGAGGAGAGAGGAGGCCAGGGCTGGGCAAAGGCAGGGAGCCCGTGGGAAGCTGCCTCGCCCAGGGCCTCCCCACCTGCTGACTCCGCGCCTGTTGCATGGACAGGAGGCCAAAGCCAAGCAGGAGAAAGTGTCTGCGCAGTACCTGAGTGAGATCGAGATGGCCAAGGCCCAGAGGGACTACGAGCTGAAGAAGGCCACCTACGACATTGAGGTCAACACCCGCCGCGCCCAGGCCGACCTGGCCTACCAGCTGCAGGTCAGCCGCCCCCGGGCAGGCACCCCCTCTCTCAGCTCCCACTCCGTCACATTCTGACTCTGCTCCCCACTTCTGACCCAACTCATCCAGATGAGGGGAATTTAAAAGACCTAATGTTTCAGCTAAAAAGCAAAGAAAAGGTCGGGAGGTGTATGATCCGTAGGCTGGTCACGGGTTTGGAGCAGGGCGTGCCTGTGCAGTGGCACCTGGACGGGGGGACCGGAGCCCAGTCCAGCCCTGTCTCTCCAGCTGTGCACCTGCACCCCGAGGAAGCGGCGCCTCTTCTCGTTGACAGGGTGGCCCCCGCGACCACAGGGCGGGGGCAGGAAACCCTGGAGCTGGGCTTCGGCCCCGCTGAGTGCGGTCCGGCCCAGCATGGCGAGGAGGCACCCGCGTCCTCACGTGTGGCCCGTACTGGACATGCCTGCCCGCTAAGGGTAGTCAGCCCCGCAGCACCTGGGCCACTGCAGACACGCAGGGAGGCAGCACCGAGCTGCCTGGCACACGCTTCCGGCTGAGGCTGAGCAGGTGTTCGGGAAAGGCTCACATAAGCAGTCTGTCTTGGTGGTGTTTACTTCAGTGTGCTCACCGCCGCACTGACACCTCGCCGAGTTCTTTGTTGGTGGCCTCGCTGTGTAAATGGCCCCAGCGTAGTGCTGAGTGCCATCTAGTCTCCTCGGTGCAGGAGGCGGTGCAGGCGGAGGAAACGGTGTTAGGTGAGCTTCCTCAGGCACTCGTGCTGCTGTCCGCTGAAAGTTCGCTGGTGATGAACTTATTACACAAGACGGCTTTAAGTCCCGTGGGAACCTTTCCCGCCCGGGACCATGTGGGTATTTATAATGTCATTCAGGGCGATACAGAATTATTAGTTTAAAAACTAGCTTGCTATATGTGGCCAAGCATTTATTTTTTGGTTATACCCAGGATATTTTCCCCTTCCTACATAATGAAGAGGTGATATGCAAATTAATCTTCACAAGATGGCTGCCTACTACCAGGCCGGCAAGGGGGGTTAGTGAGAGACGACTGAACAGCAGGCTGCATGGGGTGACCAGGCTGGCAAGGGGGGACAGTTGGGGGTAACCAGGCCAGCAGAGGGGGAGCAGTAGGGGGCAACCAGGCCAGCAGGGGGGTAGTTGGGTGTGATTAGGCTAGCAGGAGGGGAGTGAGGGGTGACCAGGCTGGTAGGGGTAGGGGGGCAGTGAGGGGTGACCAGACAGGCAGGCAAGTGAGTGATTAGGAGCCAGCAGTCCAGGATTGTGAGAGGGATGTCCGACTGCCAGTTTAGGCCCAATCCCCAGCAGTCGGACATCCCCCGAAGGGTCCTGGATTGGAGAGGGTGCAGGCTGGGCTGGGGGGATTCTCAAATTTTGTGCACCAGGTCTCTAGTTGATATATATATTTTTTAGAGTGAGTGCAAGGGAGGCGGGTGAGAGAGAAACACCAATGTGAGAGAGCCACATCAATTGTTACCTCTCATCAGTGCTGGAGCCAGGAACCTGCAACACAGATACATGCCCTTGATCAGGATTCAAACCCAAACGCTTTGGTTCAAAGGCCAATGCTCAAACCCTGGGCAAGTCCGGCCAGGGCAATGGGCAATCTTTTTTTTTTTTTTAATATACTTTATTGACCTTTGTCAGAGAGGAAGGGAGAGGGTCAGAGAGTTAGAAACATCGATGAGAGAGACATCGATCAGCTGTCTTCTGCATGCTCCCTACTTGGGATGTGCCTACAACCAAGGTACATACCCTTGATGGGAATCGAACCTAGGACCTTTCAGTCTGCAGACCGATGCTCTATCTACTGAGCCAAACCAGTTTCGACCAATGAGCAATCATTTAATAACTCACCCTAATGCCTGGGCAGGGCCCTGCTTTAAACAGAAACAGGAAAAGAGGTTATATGTTGCCCTGCTGATAAAAATGTGTGGCCAGAGGCTCATACCACCTAGCGCCACATCTCCCCTGGAGCACAGTAAGTATTTTGTTCTCTCTTTTTTTTTTTTTAATATATTTTATTGATTTTTTACAGAGAGGAAGAGAGAGGGATAGAGAGTTAGAAACATTGATAAGAGAGAATCATCGATCAGCTGCCTCTTGCACACCCCCTACTGGGGATGCGCCCGCAACCAAGGTACATGCCCTTGACCGGAATCGAACCCGGGACCTTTCAGTCCCCAGGCAGACGCTCTATCCACTGAGCCAAACCGGTCCCGGTTGTTCTCCTTTTTACATTAGAGAGTCCACTGCACTTTGAGACCCTTTACCTAGAGTGTAGAACATTAGGAAGTCCGTTTATGCCTTGGTGCAGGATAAAAGCACAATAAACACCAAATGTCTTTGGTTACGGAGCGTAACCTGGCTTGTGCGTTCCTAGTTGAAGTGTGGTCTGCCTGCCAGCAGCAGCCGCTCTGGAGTGTTTATTAAAAATACAGTCTCAGGCAGGGACCGGTTTGGCTCAGTGGATAGAGCGTCGGCCTGGGGACTGAAAGGTCCCAGGTTCAATTCCGGTCAAGGGCATGTACCTTGGTTGCGGGCGCATCCCCAGTAGGGGGTGTGCAAGAGGCAGCTGATCGATGATTCTCTCTCATTGATGTTTTTAACTCTCTATCCTTCTCTCTTCCTCTCTGTAAAAAATCAATAAAATATATATTTTTAAAAAAATACAAAGTCTCAGGCTCCAGCCCAGACTGAGTCAGAACCTGCCTTTTAACAAAAGCCCTAGGTGATTCATGCATGCGTTGGAGTGTAAGAAGCAGTAACATAATGGAAACCACTAGCATGGGTAGGACTATGGATAAGGCCCTTAATATGGCTTTTTTTTTTTTTTCCCCTACAAATCAATGGATTGGGCTGTTTTGGGCTCTATTTAACTTTAGTGAGTTAGTTCCTCATTTTGTGCCAGGCTTTGTGCTAGGGAATAATGAAATAATAATTCAGTGAACAAATACCTATGAAGTGCCTATTCTGTGCCAGACATTGTTTTAGAGGCGAGAGTCTGAATTAGAAGATTCCTGCTTTCAGAGCATACAGGGTGACAGCAGACGGCGGTGGCTTGCTGTGTGAGGCCGGTGGTCAGAGAAGACTGCTGTAAGCAAATATTTGAATTAAAAGCTGAAGGGTCCAGCAATGTAGAGAGTTGTGGGCCAAGAAGTCTCTAAACCAGCGATGCTCAGACAGAACCTTTGTGCCGATGGAAGTGTTATGCATTTTGCTGTGACGCTGACACTGGAGATGTGGCTGGTGGAGTTGAGTCTAAGGAACTGCATTTTAAGCTCATTGACTACTAATTTAAATCTAAATAGCCAGATGTGGCTAGTGGCTAGGCAGGGGACCAGCAAGGCCCTGAGGTGGGAAGGAACTTGGCGTGTCCCAGAAACAGAGTGGGGGAGGGGGTTCTGATGGGTGTGGCTGGTGTGCTTGGGGAGAGAAGGCCAGGCCAAGTCCCAGATGGCTCAGGGAGCCGCAATGGCGACTTAGGAGAGACTCCAAGCACACTGGGAAGCTGCTGGAGAACTCCAGGAGAGAGGGTTGTGCTCTGGTGGATGTCTGTACAGGGATCAGGCTGCTGCTGTGTGGAGAACTGGTGGTCAGAAGAAAGGCAGTGAGGAGACAAGCTTTTTCAAAGATGGTGGACTGGATAAATGCAGCTAAAACCTCATTAAAACCACATGGCGTGATTTTGAGAAGAGGGATGGAGGGAGGGAAGGAAGGAAGGAAGGAAGGGCCACCGTAGCATCGCTTTGGAAGCTGGAAGGCCATGGTAATTACTACATATGGCTGAGCTGGCACCATGTCTGAGGTCTGGGCCTGAAGACTGTGGAAATCAGCAGAAATGGGAAGAGCCCCTTCGCAGACTCCCTGCCTCAGGGTCCCTCTCCCAGTCTCTGCCCAGTTTTCGTCTGGAGAGTCATCTGGTGAGAGTCAACCAGAGGGTGTGGCCTGGGGCGGCAGACACGAGCTGACTGTGGCCTGTCGCATGCCGCATGCTGGCCTTTCCCTCCCCGGCCCCACTCGGAGCATGACCACTCCAGAGGGAGGGACCTAAAGCTCCTGGCGCCGAGGTTCCCAGCTTGTGGCCTGCCCAGACTGAGGGAGCTCAGCCCACAGCCACTGCCCCCAGAGCCTCCTTCCAGGCCGGCCAGCCTCTGCGGGGAGCGAGGGGGCCGCAGGGCCAAGTGCAGGAGCCGGGCTGTGCGGGAACAGAAAGCCTTTGGAAAAGGGAATGTGCTCAATGAGATAGAAAAAGCCACTTCTAGGAAGTCAGGATAGAAGCCACGCTTAGAAATTAATAAACCCCAATAAATCCAGTAAAAGGGGGAAGTAATAAAATGGCATAAATTTAAAAATCTCTTTGGGAGAGAAATTCCAATAAAACTCCCCAGAAGAGCAGAAACCGGTTTGGCTCAGTGGATAGAGCATTGACCTGCGGACTGGAAGGTCCCGGGTTCGATTCCAGTGAAGGGCATGTACCTTAGTTGTGGGCACATCCCCAGTAGGGGGTGTGCAGGAGGCAGCTGATCGATGATTCTCTCTCATCGATGTTTCTAACTCTATCCCTCTCTCTTCCTCTCTGTGAAAAATCAATAAGATATACTTAAAAAAAAAAAAAAAAAAAAAAAACTCCCCAGAAGAACAGAACAGAACAGATGGTGGAGGAGTGGCCAGTCCAGCAGCTCCCACAGACCAATGAAATGGGAGGAAATAGCCAAATGGAAAGTTTGCAAAATGTTTATCTGTTTTGAAGGGTGTGAGTTTCTAAATGAAACACAATTAATGAAAAACATCTACATTGAAACACATCACTGAAAGAAACTTCAGATCCCTCAGAACAAGGAAAGATCTAGAAGCTCCCAGAGAATTTTTCTCGAAGGGTCAGACACCAAAATGACTAGATTTCTTAACAAGTTAGAAGGCCATGGAGCAATGCCTTCAAAATTCTGCTGAAAATGATTTCAACATAGTAACTGCACTCAGCCGGACTGTAATTCAGGTGGAAGGGCAGAACCAAAGTCCCCGAGAAGGAAGATCTCGGTGAACCTACTGGCCACACACTCGGTCCAAGGAAGCTGCTGGAGGTTGAGTCCTCCGAAGGGCGGGGCAGGGCGGGGGCCTCACGCCGCCGGAGAGCAGCAAGTCCAGTTTGGAAAAGGCTTGACACCAGGGGGGCCAGTCCAGGCAGGGGCACTGCGCCATGATGGTGATGGGCTGGAGCAGCGAGACGTAAGGACACACCCTCCTTCCCTGCGCCTCCTCGCCGACAGCCGGCAAGGGCGCTCTGCTCCCTGGGTGCCACGAGGAGTAAGAAAGGAACTCTGCCCAAACAAGAGGCGTTCTGTACGCGGGTTCCTGGAGTGCTTGTCGAGTGCCCTGGGAGGGTACCCAGGACACTGGGCACTGGTGGCCTGCAGGGGAGGGAACCAGGTCTTCGCCAAAATAGTGGAAGCCTGGTTTGCCCTGATGGTGCACCAGTTGCAGAAATAAGAGGGAAAGGGCACGGCGCGCCACCCGGGAAGGAGGCAGGTGCCCGCAGCAGGCGCAGCGGGCGGCTGCGCTAAGGTGCGGAGCAGGGAGGGGGGGGGGGAGCGGGGGCCGCCGGGGTTGCCCTCTTGCCGCCGGGAGCTCCTAGAGGGGCTGTGCCGGCAGCCTGGGAGCCCTGGTCCCGTGCGGGTCTGGGTCTGAGGAGGGTCCGGGTGCATGCCCGGGGTCTAAGAAGCGGACTCCGCTGGGCGGGCGGGCTGGCCGGGGACCGCTCCACCTGCTCCGCCCTGCCCGGCCCAGCCCAGCCCGGCCCCTGGGCTGGCCCTTGGCCTTTCAGCCCTGAGCCAGCACCTCCCCCCAGGTGGCCAAAACGAAGCAGCAGATAGAGGAGCAGCGGGTGCAGGTGCAGGTGGTGGAGCGGGCGCAGCAGGTGGCCGTGCAGGAGCAGGAGATCGCCCGCCGCGAGAAGGAGCTGGAGGCCCGCGTGCGGAAGCCGGCCGAGGCCGAGCGCTACCGGCTGGAGCGCCTGGCGGAGGCCGAGAGGTAACCGCCTTCCCGGCCCCCTCCGGCCTCCCCCCGGTGGGCGGGCGCCCCCAGAGAAAGAGCCGCGGTCTTCACCACCCGAACTCCGCCTGTGGAGCTCAGGTGGTCGGGCCTCCACCCCGCTGGGCCTCAGCTCCCCTGCACCCCTGTTTGCCCAGGTCCCAGCTGATCATGCAGGCGGAGGCAGAGGCGGAGTCTGTGAGGGTGAGTTGGGGCGTTGCTGCGGAGCTGGGGTTTCTCGCCCTCACCTGCTCCGATCACATCACAGCGCCCTGTACGCTCCCCAGATGCGGGGGGAGGCCGAGGCCTTCGCCATCGGGGCCCGGGCCCGGGCGGAGGCCGAGCAGATGGCCAAGAAGGCGGAAGCGTTCCAGCTGTACCAGGAGGCCGCTCAGCTGGACATGCTGCTGGAGAAGCTGCCCCAGGTCGGTATCAGCGGAACCGGTGTCACCAGAACCAGGCTCGGGGACCATGAGTTAGGCTGGGAGTTAGAAGCCAGTGACAAGAGTGAAAAAGGATAATTTGTAAGACCGGCTCTTGAAATACCCAGGGTCGCCAGCGTGGCTCAGTGGTGAGAGCATCCATCCATGCACCCAAGGGTCGTGGGATCAATTCCCGGTCAGGGGCACGTATCTGGGTTGCAGATTTGGTCCCTGGCTATCAGGACACATGTGGGAGGCAGTTGGTTGAGATGTTTCTCTTCACCCTCCCTTCCACTCTCTAAAAATCAGTGGGAGAATACCCTGGGATGAGGATGAACTAAAAGCCCGGGAAAGCCTTTCGGGAGCGTGTGATGGGGTCACAGGCGCTGAGTGGACCTCTCCCCCCAGGTGGCAGAGGAGATCAGTGGTCCCTTGACCTCTACCAAAAAGATCACGCTGGTGTCCAGTGGCAGTGGGGCCGTGGGGGCGGCCAAGGTGACGGGGGAAGTCCTGGACATCCTGAGCCATCTGCCCGAGAGCGTGGAGCGGCTCACGGGCATCAGCATCTCCCAGGTAGGCGGGGCCGGCGGGCGTCCTGCCCGTGCTCAGCTCCCACGTAACCCTTTTCACACAAGGACGTTTACTGTCACTGTCCCTGGCACGGAGCGTTTTACAAAGTAGAGACTGAACGCCATCGTGTGAGTAACGTGCCCCGTCACGCCCTGGGCGGCCAGCGTCCGCCACACCCTGTCCCGGACGGAGCTGGGAGCGGTCTGTGGGCGGTGAGGCCCTCACTACTCCTCTCAGACCGTCGGCTACCGCATTCGGCAGAGGTCCGAGCGCGGCCGACGCCTCCGGTGCCATCTGGCTCCAGTGCAGCCGTGACCGCAGAGAAGCTCTCAACTCTGTCCGTGGCCCCTCACAGCCCAATGATGGCAGCTCCCTGCTGAATGGTTATGGGGATTAAATGCATGACATTTGCAAAGTGTTTAGAACCCTGCCTGGTACGAAGTAGCTGCCATGTAAGAGGGTCTCAGAGAAGACATTTATACGTAAGGGAAAGCATCGACCACGCCATGGCCTCAAGCCTGGCTCCGTGGAGCCTCCTTGAGGCCTGCAGAGGAGGGCTAGAGTCTGCATGCCACTCTGGCCCCTCCGCGCTCAGGAATTCCCGCTGTACACGATCCTGGGGCTGGGCAAGGGGTGAGGGAGGCCCAGGAAACACAGGCCCCTTACTGTGCCGTGTGCCAGAACTAATGCCAGTGCTACTGGTGTAAGCTGTAATTGGGGAAAAAGAAAACACTAGAAAAATTCTGGGTGTGCGTTCCTCCCTGCAGTCAGTTCACCGGATGGAGCGTGGGGAAGTTCCCATGTCACCGCTCTCCTCTCTTTCACCAGGTGAACCACAAGCCTCTGCGAACAGCCTGAGCCCTCGCCTTCGCCTGCCTGGCTCGTGGTTCCAGCTGCCTGAGTGTCCCCGTGTCGCATGCTTGTCAGCTGCCCCGGAGCATGTCCCTGGGCGGGGCATCCCGCCGCCCGTCTCTCCTCACCAAAGAGCTGTGCCGTGCCTTGGAGGGGAGGGCTGCCCACGGCCACGACCAAGACTGCCAGCCCCAGGGTCCGACCATCCCGCTCCTCCCCGCTTGTTCAGTTTCCTAATTAAACTCGCGGAGCCTGTGTCAGATTGTTTTCTGATGGAGACTGAGGGGTGGCCGCAGGTTCTTGGTGTGCCAGATACATTGCCGTTAAGCACTGACCCTTGTGAACAATTAAGGTGAAACAAAACTCACTTGAAATGAATGTTAGAATACAGCTTGCTTCCGGTCGGCTATTAGATGAGAGAAAGTTATGTGTATACCGAGGGGCTGTAGAATTAACTCCTCCCAAAAAAACCTTGGTTTAGTCAGGAAGCGTGTTGATCTGGGAGGAGTGTGAGAATTGCATTTGTCCCTGGACTTACTGAAAATTGGCCAAGGGAGGTGGACTTAGGTTTCACGGTAACTTGGAGACTTACTTTGTGCAACTTAAAAACACGAGACAGTGTTCGGCCGGGGGCCGGCGGTTCAGTGTCTCCATGCACCCCAGGGCCCTTCCCCAGGACGGGGCACAGGAGGCCGAGCCGTCCCACTCTCACAGGATGTCCCTCCCCCTCCCTTCCTCTAGGAACCTATAAAAAATCATTAAGAACATGATAGAGCAGCAGTGTTTAGGATGGGCCCTTGGGGGCCTCCCATGCTAGTGACCTTCATCTTAGGCTGACTGAGAAAACCCACGTGGCTGCAGATTCTGCTGAGGAGCGCTGGCTGCTGTGCCGGGGCTGGCAGCGGTGGCCTGACTCCTTCGTGGTGACTCCAGAGCACGGGCTGCTAGGAGCAGACCTGGCTTGGGTCAGGGCATCGTCGGAACCTGTTTCTAGATTCCAGGGTGCTGGTCTAGGAACCCTTCTGCTCCTTTGACTTCCATCTGTTCCCATCCCAATTCCTGCACGCTGCCAAGCCTGCGCCGCCCATGCCCACCCTAGCTAGGACTGCTGGTGGGTGGGTACCAGGGATGAAGACCTGAGAGTCAATTAAGGGTTTTCTCATCCATTCAGAGAACAACACGTGTGTGAGTGAACCGGTCCACTAAAGGAGCAAGTCTTGCAAATATTTTTTCAATTCCCATTTCCTTTTGGCTTTGGGGGCAATGTCATTTTCAACAGAAATCGTAGGACAAGACAAAACCAAAGGTGTGTGTAGGTGCCGTCCCCTCCTGGGGAATGACTCCGTTTAGGCAACAGTAAGGACTGCTGCTCCTCGGTGAGGAACGGTGACAGCCTTTCAGGAGACAAGGCCCAAGGCGGGTCCTGCATCCAGAGGAAGTGACCATGTGAGGTGAAGTGGAAGGGAAGGATCGTACTGGATAGAGGGGCAGACCTGCAAAGGAAACGGCTCAGGCCAAGCTGGGATACCGTTAACACCTCCCCCAAAGCTGAAGGTGGGCAGAACACCTGAGAACTAGGACTACCCGAATCCCATTTCTTCAAAATCAGTGAATCCCATCCATTCTTCAAAGGCACTTCTCCAGGCTGGTTAGCTGGTTCTCCCCTCGCTACCATGAGGGTGTGGCATGTTTTCAGCACAGTTCTAAGTGGGATTGGGTGACATCCAGCTTTCTTGGAGAATTATGTTGAAAACAAAAATATTAACTGGGCCCTGGTTGGTGTGGCTATTGGTTGAGCATCATCCCATGCATGAAAAGGTTGCTGGTTTGATTAGAGGTCAAGGGCACAAGCTCAGTCTGTGATAGGGGGTATGCAGGAGTCAGCTGACCCATGTTGTGTCCTCTGTTTCTTAAAGCCTAAGTGACTTACAACTGGTGGACTGAACACTGACACACACTGACCAGCAGTGAGCAGACACTCAATACAGGAGCTGCCCCTGGTGGTCAGTGCAGTCCCTTCCCCCACCCTCCCACCCCCACCTGCCAGGCCTAGGGATCCCTCCCATGCACCATTTGTGGACCGGGCCTCTAGTGTATATATATAAAAATTTTAATGAATAGGAAATAAGGCATAAGAAGGAAATAAAAGTTACCCAGCAGAGTGGCAGAAATATAGATTTTCCGGTATGGAACAAGAGAGACATTCAAGAAACAACGAATATTTATTGAGCCCTATCATGTGCCAGGCATTGTTCTAGATCACCCCTAAAAGCAAAAAAAAAAAAAAAAGCAAATTTTGAGGGAAAAAGGGCAGCAGAGGGAGCGGAGAAGCGGAGTGCCGGCGCCTCAGGCCTCCTCCTCGGCCTCCTCCCCGAAATCCTCCTCCTCCTCCGCCGTGGCGTCCTGGTACTGCTGGTACTCGGACACCAGGTCGTTCATGTTGCTCTCGGCCTCGGTGAACTCCATCTCGTCCATGCCCTCGCCCGTGTACCAGTGCAGGAAGGCCTTGCGCCGGAACATGGCGGTGAACTGCTCGGAGATGCGCTTGAACAGCTCCTGGATGGCCGTGCTGTTGCCGATGAAGGTGACCGCCATCTTCAGGCCCCGGGGCGGGATGTCGCACACGGCCGTCTTCACGTTGTTGGGGATCCACTCCACGAAGTAGCTGCTGTTTTTGTTCTGCACGTTGAGCATCTGCTCGTCCACCTCCTTCATGGACATGCGGCCCCGGAACACGGCGGCCACGGTCAGGTAGCGGCCGTGGCGGGGGTCGCAGGCGGCCATCATGTTCTTGGCGTCAAATACCTGCTGGGTGAGTTCAGGCACAGTGAGGGCCCGGTACTGCTGGCTGCCCCGGCTGGTGAGGGGGGCGAAGCCGGGCATGAAGAAGTGGAGGCGCGGGAAGGGCACCATGTTGACCGCCAGCTTGCGGAGGTCGGCGTTGAGCTGGCCGGGGAAGCGGAGGCAGGTGGTGACCCCGCTCATGGTGGCGGACACCAGGTGGTTGAGGTCCCCGTAGGTGGGCGTGGTCAGCTTGAGGGTGCGGAAGCAGATGTCGTAGAGGGCCTCGTTGTCGATGCAGTAGGTCTCATCGGTGTTCTCCACCAGCTGGTGGACCGAGAGGGTGGCGTTGTAGGGCTCCACCACCGTGTCCGACACCTTGGGCGAGGGCACCACGCTGAAGGTGTTCATGATGCGGTCGGGGTACTCCTCCCGGATCTTGCTGATAAGGAGGGTGCCCATCCCAGACCCAGTGCCCCCGCCCAGCGAGTGGGTCAGCTGGAAGCCCTGCAGGCAGTCGCAGCTCTCGGCCTCCTTCCGCACCACGTCCAGGACAGAGTCCACCAGCTCAGCGCCCTCCGTATAGTGGCCCTTGGCCCAGTTGTTCCCGGCCCCAGACTGACCTGGAATGGGGTCAGGAGGCAAGTCTGAACAGTGAAGGACACTACACACACATAGACACCACATCCTCACCTCGCACCTTTTGGGATAATGCCTCTGGGTCTATTTTTTCCTCCCTCACCTGTGAGATGTGCCCCCAATAGTTTACCAAGTAAGGCAGCCACCGCCCCCCTCCGTTAGATTTCAGAACATGGCCCTGTAAAAGCTCCATGTACAATAATCATTCCTAACTCTAACTGCTCTCTTTCACCCAAATAAAGTATCTACATAACTTACCAAAAACGAAGTTGTCTGGTCTGAAGATCTGGCCAAAAGGACCAGAGCGAACAGAGTCCATGGTACCTGGTTCTAGATCCACCAAGATAGCACGAGGGACATATTTCCCACCTACAGGGAAGAAAAGGAGAGGAGTGAACATTGGCAGAAGGTAAATAAAGTGGGGCTTTATTGAAATAAAGTGGGATGACAGTCAGGGACCCAAACGTTTGATTCCAGAGGCTGCTACTACTAGGTGACAGCTGAGCTAGTCTTTGACCCCCACGGTGACAAATTAAACAGAGGAAGATTCAGTGGGAAAGGATAGATCCATTCAAAGGAGTTAGGGGATTCTGTAGAAAAGGAAAGACCGCAGGAGTAGGAGGAGATGGGCTGATCTTCCGCTCCTCCCCTCACCTGTGGCTTCATTGTAATACACGGAGATGCGGTCCAGCTGCAGGTCGCTGTCCCCATGGTAGGTGCCGGTGGGGTCGATGCCATGTTCATCACTGATCACCTCCCAGAACTGTCAGGAAAGAACGGTGAACCCTCAATTTTGCCCCTGCTCCCACCACTTTAATTCCAAACACACTGCAGGCATCCCCGTCACCTGCCTGCGCGTCCCTCCCTCTGACACTCCACCCACGGGAAAGCTACTTTGGGATGTGAAATGCTGTCAGCTGGGAGGACCGGTGATGGCACACAGATGAGGTAGCTAACCTAACTAGGTAAGCCCCCCTCGCCCCCACGCAGGGCATGCAAGCCGCGCACAAAGGGCCAGAGAAACCAGCTGCCGCAGCGGCCAACCCCCAGCTCTCCACGCGGCTGCAGCGCTCGCCAAGCGGCTGACAAAGGGAGGCGTCACGCGAGGCGGGGCCGAGGCGCGAGTTCAGCGCGCGAGGGGCGGGGCCTGCCCTGAGCTAGCGCGCCCCCTGGCGGCCCGCGGGGCAGTGCCCGCCCCTGAGCCCAGCCCTTTTGCTACAAAGTAGCGCCGATTGTGGCCGCACTTTCTCCCCCGCTACACAGTAGCGGCGCGCAAAAGGAAAGAAAGAAATTCCCCCTTAGCCTCGGAATTGTTCCCTTGGCTAACTTCCTCTTGCTTTAAATGAGGATTGTCTTCCTTTCTCCCACAATTTGGTCCTGAGGGGACCCTTTAAAGAAAAGGAAGCCCTCCTTTTCTCCTTTATCAAACCCTAAAGGGGTCTCTAAGCGGAAGGAAATAAAGTAAGCAAAATGAATCCAGCTCATATTAGCCTTCCATCCACGGGCCCGCCCCTCGGCAATCACAGGGGCGCGCTGAGACCCCTGGCTTCATGGAGGTAACGCGTCCCCAGCTTGGGAATCGGGGTCTGCAGTTGTCCCCCAGCCTCACCCCTTTCCCCTCGGCTTGGCCTCCGAAACCCCGCCAAGGGGGATGCACATGGAGGAACCGCGCCTCGCTTTGTCTCGGCAGTTTCCGCATCTCCTTCCCTCCTCGACCCCCAGACCGTTAGATTCCCTTTAGGTAAAACCTTACAGAACCTCGGTCTTCCAGTCACCCAAACCTCAAGAGTGCTTTTGATAGCTTCCCCAAAATGATTCTGCCAAAAAGAAAAAAATCCTCACTTTCCAAAAGCAAATTTTACTGCAAATGTGCACTATACATATAAAACTTCCTTTTGGCCAAGGTTGGCTAAGGCTGGAAACTGCAAACAGCCCACAACCATTCTTCATAGTTTATCTGGATTCTTTAATTCTCAAAAAGAAATAGAGTTAAAAGAGGTTTTAAAATCCTTACCTTGGCACCGATCTGGTTTCCGCACTGACCCGCCTGGATGTGCACGATTTCCCTCATGGTTCAAATTTAAAATTTTCCCGTTTCCAAAGTGTGTATGGGGCAAGAAAATGACTAATCTTTTTTTCTCTGCTGCTGCTCAAGGCTGATGGAATGGGACGTGGCGGGAGGCTGGAGCAGCGAGGTCCGCACGCCGCGGCTGGCAGGCAGCGAGAGGCAGGAGAGCGAGCGCAGGGCGCGGGCGAGGGGGCGGGCGGGGCGCGCGTGCGCGGCGGGGCGGGAGCCGGCCGCCCGCTCGCCGAGACAAAGCCGCCGCGAGGCCGGCCCTGATTAGTCGACGCCGGCCAGGCAGCCGACGTCCATTGGTCTGTGCCCGGGCGAACGAGCGCGGTCCTCTCTGGGAGTTGTAGTCCTCCATTGTTGTCCGCACTGCAAAGAGAAGGGGTGGATGGGTGGATACCGGTTTGGGGTGTTTTGGATTTGGGGAGTTTTATGAAAATGATCTTGCCAAGATGACTTTCCTCTAGGTCTGAGTTTTTTTAATGCAAAAAGGGAGTCGTTTTCGGGGCTGCCGGAGTTAGGAACCTTATGTGCTGGCGTTGGAAGGTGGGCGGCCACGCCCTGAACGCTCCGGGCTGCCGCAGCTCTGGGGGAGGCGGGACCCTGCTTAGCTCAGCGAAAACTGCGGAGCACGGCCCTCCGCTCTGCGCTCTAACAACCGGCCCTTCGTGACCGCGGACAGGAACACTACGCGCTGCTCCCCAAGATGCCTCCAGCAGGAGGGGGCTGCCTTCCTGCTATTTCCTTGAGCGTTTTCTAACGATAACATTTAGAAAGAGAAACAAAATTGCAGCAAGGGCTTACAGGATAGAGATGTAATTGTCTGGAGGTATGTTCAAAGAAATATCCGATCTTGTAGGACATCTGGGCAGCGTTGAAGACTGTGGTTATGTCAAACATAGAACTATGGGGTGAGATGACTGCTAGAATTTCAAGGAATGAAGAAAGGATAAAATAATTACCCTGCCTTTCGACACTTTGGAGTCTGGTTTTTCAGTTCACTGGTTTCACTGACTTGAACCTAGTCACTAGGTGGCTGGCTTTCAAGAGCCTCAGGATACACATTTCAAAATGGAATGAGGGTATTCATGGGAGAAAATTGGATGGGCTCAAATCTAAGTGCTTTTCCTCCCGGATTCACTCACTTGGTAGATTCTGATTGTCCCCAAGCCAGGAGCGAGGGATACAAAAATGGTTATGAATTAGCCTCCAGGACCTTGCAATTGGGTGAAAAATGGACAAAGAATAGAGTGTAGTAAGCACTATAATAGAGGACATGTGATATCAAGGTCATTGTTGTTAGTTTTTTGTTGTTGTTGTTGTTTTTTAATAAGTTTTTATTGTTCATATTATTACAAATGTTCCTTCCCCCCACCCCCACCATTGCTCTCCTCCACCAGGTACCCAACCCCCCCTCTGCCCTTTCCCCACTCCCCATTGTCCTCATCCATAGGTGCACAGTTTATGTTCAGTCTCTTCCCACATCCCCCTCTCCCCTTCTCCCCAAGAATAGTCAGTTCACTCCCCTTCCATACCTCTGATTCTATTATATTCAACAGTTACTATTGTTCATCAGATTCTTTTCAATTCCCTTGGTTTTTAGGTTCACTTGTTGATAGTTACGTATTTGTTGTTCATAATTTCCATCTTTATTTACTTTCTCTTCTGAAAGAACCCCTTTCAGCAATTCATATAACTCTGGTTTGGTGTTGATGAACTCCTTTAGCTTGTTTTTATTAGTGAAGCTCTTTGTCTGACCTTCGATTCTGAGTGATAGCTTTGCTGGATAGATTATCTTTGGCTGTAGGTTCTTACTATTCATCACCTTGAATAGTTCTTGCCATTCCCGTCTGGCCTGTATGGTTTCTGTTGAGAAGTCAGCTGACAATCATATAGGTGCTCCTTTTAGGTAACTACCTTCTTTGCTCTTGCTGCTTTTAATATTCTCTCTTTGTCTTTTGCTCTTGGAATTTTTATTATGATGTGTCTTGGTGTGGTCCTCTTTGGATTCCTTTTGTTTGGAGTTTTGCGCGCTTCCTGGACTTGTAAGTCTATTTCTTTCCCCAGGTGGGGGAAGTTTTCTGTCACTATTTCTTTCAGTATGTTTTCAATATCTTGCTCTCTCTCATCTTCTAAGACCCCCATAATTCTGATGTTGGTTCGCTTGAAGTTGTCCCAGAGGTTTCTTACGTTATCTTCAATTTTCTGGATTCTCTTGCCTTCTAGCTTCTGTGGAGGAGTGTCTTCTGGCTCTTTATGTTCCAAATAAAGACTTTGACTTGATTCTTGCGATCTTCCATTCTGTTTTTAGGACTCTGTATAATATTTATTATTTCAGACAATGTATTCTTTATTTCTTGTTGATTCCTTATCATTTCTTTTTTTTTCTTTTTTTTTAAATATATTTTATTGATTTTGTACAGAGAGGAAGGGAGAGAGATAGTTAGAAACATCGATGAGAGAGAGAGTCATTGGTCAGCTGCCTCTTGCACACCCCCCACTGGGGATATGCCCGCAACCAAGGTACATGCCCCTGACCGGAATCGAACCCGGAACCTTTCAGTCCCCAAGCCAATGCTCTATCCATTGAGCCAAACCAGTTTCGGCTGATTCCTTATCATTTCTTGTTGATTCCTTATTAATTCTAGATGATTTCTTTTCATATCCTCATAGGACTTATCCATCTTTTCTAGGAAATTCTTAAAAAACCTTATAAGCGTAGATTTGAACTCTATATCCAGCCGCTTTTTGTCCTCCATTTCTTTTGTTTGTGATCTATTTTGTTGTCGCATTTTGCAGCTACAGATGGGACGGGGTTTCAGGGTGGAGCCTACAGCCTTGGCTTCCGTCCGCCCCGCCCTATGTGGGTCCTTCAGTACTCGCTGCCAGCACCTCTGAGAGAAAGGTGCCCTTGATTTTCGCCTGCTGCCAAAGAGTCTATGCTCTCCCCCAATGAGCCGGGTATTGGGGTTCAGTTCAGTTGGAAGTGGAGTTGGAGGTGGCGTTCAGAGCAGTCTGGAGCCCCTGTCTCCTTCCCGCTAGTGCAATCCCGCGGCACAGCCGCCCGTCCCTTCTCTGCACGCACTGTGCGCGCTGCCAGGACCTCCTTTCGCCGCTCCCCCGGGGTTCCGCCTTACAGCCCAGCTCCCTCTGTGTGAGCCTGGGTCCCCGGGGTCTGGCCTAGAACGGGTTCAGAGCACTCAGAACTGGGGCCCAACACAGTCGGGGTTTTATCTCCTTCCCGCTAGGGAACGCCAGCCAGGCACTCAGCCGCCCTCCTCTCCGGCTCCGTCCTCTCCGCGGGCCGCGTGTCGTGGTACCTTAGGCTTTTCCAGCTCCTCCGCGCTTCCTTCTGGTTTTCTCCTTGCTTCTTGTTGTAGAATTTCCAGTCAGTCGACTTTCCTGTAGTTCTGGGTAATGCCCATTTTATATTTTAGTTGTATTTTATTGAAATTGTTGTGTGTGGCTGCGGCTAGGTGTTTACCTGGGCGCAGCCATCTTGGATCTCTGTTGTTAGTTCTTGAAGTCAATACACATCTCTGTCATAAATAAAAGAACATCCAATTGTGTAAGAAGACCCCTCTACCCATTTAAAATAGAATGTTTTGGGGCATAACCACAATGAAAGTAGTTCTTTTGTGGCAGTGAACAGTTTAGAATTTAGAATCAAAGGACTTGTTTTAATTACTCTACCTTACATGAGTGGTAGAAACCTAGCCAAGTCATTTAATTTAGCAGAGCTTCAATTCCCTCTGTAAAATCTACTTCTGTTAGATAGTTGTGGTCAGAATAAAGTGAGATAGCGAATGAAAAAGGACTTTCTACATTATACACATGTCAAACTGCTTGTCTTCTTGCTTGTCTTAGTATGAATAATGAAATAAATTATTTTATCCTTTCTTCACTCCTTGAAATACCTCGGTCAGCCTTGAGACGGTTAGCAAAAAGGATTCCCTCTGTTAGCCTAGGGAACTTTGCTTTAGATAAACGATCTCAAAATATCCACCAGAGCTATATTCTCAGAGAGGAAAAGACCTAACTTGTACACAAACAAATCAAAAGGAAATAAACTTCCATTGCAGTGAGAAGTCCTCAAGCGCCACGCCTGCGGGCTGTTCTCCAAACTGCAGCCTCCGGCCACGACAGCAACTCATTTCCATTTCCATGAGTCAGCGCCACCAGGTCTGGGAGGACCTTGGAAGGACGCTCTGGCCGCACCAGGAGCCCCTCTAGGCGCCTCCCGCAGCGAGACTCTGTGGTCGTGGTTTGGGTGTCTGCGCGGGAATGGGCGGCGGGCGGTGACGCGACTGGGGCTGGGTCCTGGACGTGCCCAATCGAGGCGCGCTATTCCGGGCGCGCGGCGGCCTCGCCTCTCTCAGCCGGGCGGGGCGGGGGCGGGGCCTCCACCTGGGCTGCGTCAATCGGCTCGCAGCGGGCTGTGAAAGACAGCGGCTGGAACCAATCAGCGGGCCGGCTCGGCTCGGCGGGAGCGCTCGCGCCGAGGCGTCGCGGCCGTTACTGGTGGCGCGCGCGGGTCTCACCGCGGGTGAGTTCTGGGGGCCGAGCCCGCCCCTGCCCGGTGCCATCTTGTTTCTCCGGGGGGGGGGGGGGGCATGCTGTGGTGCGACTGGGCGGAGGATACTTCGGAGCCGCTTGTGGGGTTACAATACTCTTCCGTGCCCGACGCCCCGCCCCGAGCTGGGGTGCGGGCGCCGGGAGACGGGCCGGAGGGCGGCCTGAGGTGGGAGCCTGGTCCCGCTGCTTCTCCCTAGGGGGCATCTTTCTCGTGCTGCTCTGAGGTCCCATCTCCTCCCTCTGGGCCGGCCATGCGCCTCCAGAGGCAGGGCTAGCTGCTCTTTGGCTCTGAGTGTCTGACACGACCGGGTGCGCGCAGAGTCCTGGCGGGCGAAGATGACGGACCCTCGGGGGAGAGAGAGTGCTGGCGCCGTCCTCGGGGGTGCAGGCGGCAGTGGCCACAATGTGGTGAGGAGGGCGGAGCGCCGGCCCGGAGGCGGGCAGCTGGGAAGGCGGCGCCGGACGGAAGGGAGGGGTAGGCGCCGGACCCGAAGGCGAGCAGAGGACCGTGGGACCGCGCAGGGACGGGGAGCCGCACGGGGTTGGGGCGCCGCAGGACCGGGTTTAGATCATGTTGGCTCTCGCCAAGGAGTTTGAGTTTTACTTTATCCTGTGGACATGGAAAGCCATGAAAGAATATTAAACCGAGGAGAGACATTATCTGGATGATCTTAGGCAAGTTCCTTACCCATCTGTGTTTCAGCTTTTTTCCTTTTATAGGCAGGGTGGAAGGAGGGAGGAGGGTGAGAGAGAGAGAGAGACATGGATTGGTTGCCCCGCTGTGTCTCTCCACACTCACACACACACACCCAATTTGGGCCAGTATCAAATCAGAGAATCTTTGGTCTGTGGGCCAACGCTCTAATCACTGAACAAATTAGCCAGGGCTCTATCTTCTCTTTGTATTTTTTAAAATTGATTTGAGAAACATCAGCTTGTTCCACTTACTTATGCATTCATTGGTTGATTCTTGTCTGTGGCCTGGCCAGGGATCGAACTCAAAACTTTGGCATATCAGGATGATGCTCCAGCCAACTGAGCCACCACCCCACCAGGGCTGCGTTGCATTTCTTTATCAAATAGGACATCATAATCGTCGCCAAAACCGGTTCGGCTCAATGGATAGAGCATCAGCCTGCCGACTGAAAGGTCCGGGATTTGATTCCGGTCAGGGGCATGTACCTTGATTGTTGGCACATCCCCAGTGGGGGGTGTGCAAGAGGCAGCTGATCGATGATTCTCTCTCATCAATGTTTCTAACTCTCTGTCCCTCTCTCCCTCTCTGTAAAAAAATCAATAAAATATATATTTTAAAATAATAATAATAATAAACGTCACAGGATTCTTTAGATGATTAAATGAGTCCGTTCAGGCTAGTCACCTGAGGTAGTCTGCTAGAGTGTAAAAAGCACGGGCATTGCAGCCAGACGCATTCGTAGTCCTGCCCCTTACACCACCTGCTGTATTATCCTGAGCAAATGATTCAGTATTTTTAGCCTTGGTTTCCTAAAGGCCTGCCTCACATCACATGGTTACTGTGCCTGACACATAACAATGCCCAACATGTAGTTGATGCTTGGCAAAAGTTAACTCCCTGAAAATGGTGGTTTTCAAACTGAGTTGCAACCCAATAGTGGATATTGAAGTCAATTTAGTGGATTGCAAATCATAAAAAAAAAAAAAAACTATTACATATAGCAAAGCTGACCATTGTTTCTCAAAACACTTGTCTATATAAATGTGTGTATTTGTATATACACATATTCTCTTGGCATTGATTTTTTGATTTTACAATATTACATAAATGCTATACATAATATATTACATTAGATACTCAACCATCTTATAAAATAGGCTTTGTGTTAGATAATTTTGCTCAACTGTAGGCTAATGTAAGTGTTCCTAGCACATTTAAGGTAGGCTATGCTATAGCATATTAAATGCATTCTCATGATATTTTCCATTTATGATAGATTTGTCAGAATGTAACTACATTATAAGTTGAGGAACATTTACTTGGGGGCCTTATGATATCTTTTTCTTATTCCGTGTCCTGGTCAAAAATATTTTTTTCAATGCTTCAGAAGGATAACAACAGAATGCTTGGCATAGAGAACCATCAAACTGAATAAATATCCAGGTTTACTCCTAGTTGTGAGTCTCCTCTTTGAGACTTGTGAACCAATGATAGAGATGATAATGTGTTTCCTTCCCAGGTCATGGAGGACACTCAGGCTGTTAACTGGGAGGTTGAAGAAGAGGAGGAGACAGAGAGACCCAGTGACTCCTTGAGGTGTAGCTTGGAACCCTTAGGGCGACTCCATATCTTCAGTAGTGCCCACGGACCAGAAAAAGGTCAGGGGATATTGATGCTGGAGTACTATTGTAGGCCTCTTATTTTTGTGGGGAGGTAGTTAGAGGATTGTAAGAAACTTATGTATATATTTTGTTCATCTTCACCTGAAAATATTTTTTCCATTGATTTTTTAATAATTTTTTTTAAATGTTTTTATTGCCGAAACAGGTTTGGCTCAGTGGATAGAGCGTCGGCCTGTGGATTGAAAGATCCCAGGTTCGATTCCGGTCAAGGGTATGTACCTTGGTTGTAGGCACATCCCCAGTGGGGGGGCGTGCAGGAAGCAGCTGATCGATGTTTCTAACTCTCTATCCCTCTCCTTCTCTGTAAAGAATCAGTAAAATATATAATTTTTTAAAAAAAATGTTTTTATTGACTTTAGAGGGAGGCAGAGGGAGAGAGAGAAATATCAATGACAAGAGAGGATCATCAAACAGCTTCCTTCATGCCCCTTACCTGGGATCAAGCCCGAAACCCAGGCATGTGCTCTGCTGGGAATGGAACCGTGACCTCCTGGTTCATAGGTTGATGCTCAACCACTGAACACTACCAGCCAGGCTCCATTGATTTTTAGAGAGAGGAGGGGAGGAGAGAAGGAAAGAGCAACATTCATGTGAGAGAGACACATCGATATGAGAGAGATATATCAGTTGGTTGCCTCTGACATGTGCCCTGACATCGAAGCTGCAACCCCGGTACATGCCCTTCATGGAACCAAACCCACAACCTTTTGTGCATAGGCCAGCACTCTAACCACTGAGACACACCAGCCAGGGCAAAACTTGTTTTCAAGGAGATCTGAAAACTGTTTTACTGGGAATGGAGAAGAGGGGGCTGATTGATTTGTTTCAGGCAAGAGCTCTGGACTCAGAATGATTTTACCGTACACTTAAAAATACTTACCATGCTATATTTTATGTGTATTTTATCACAAATCCAGTATGGATGGGTGGAGTGTTGACTATGAATAATGTATTGCATATCATCTTCAATACTTAGATGACCTAGGGCCTTTTATTTTTCTATTGTATGAGTAGTCGGGTACTTAACCAGAAATTTTCCCAATAGCAGGCCAGGAATGTGGCCTTGGAACCTACCTACCCCTCTCATTCTTAGATTTCCCACTCTACCTCGGGAAAAATGTGGTAGGCCGAATGCCTGATTGCTCTGTGGCCCTGCCCTTTCCATCCATCTCCAAGCAACACGCAGTGATTGAAATCTTGGCCTGGGACAAGGCACCTGTCCTCTGGGATTGTGGGAGTCTCAATGGTACGCAAATCCTGAGGCCTCCTAAGTTCCTGAGCCCTGGGGTGAGTCATCGTCTGAGGGACCAGGAGTTGGTTGTCTTTGCTGACTTGCCCTGCCAGTACCATCGCCTGGATGTCTCTCTGCCCTTTTTCTCCCGGGGCCCCCTAACTGTAGAGGAGACACCCAGGGTACAGAAAGGAACTCAACCCTGGGGGATCTTATTGGCTGAGGACTCAGAAGAGGAAGTAGGTAAGTGTATGTGTTGGGAGGGTGGGCAAGGAGACTGGGATGGTAAATGTGAAACTGTCACCTTCTTTCTGCTCTTGGCAGATCCTCTTTCTGAAAGGAATGAACCAAGGACCATGTCCCCCCTTTTGGCAACAGTCGTTCCAGAGAGGTGAGTGTTGAGGGCCAGACACCTGAGTCTTCAGAAAGAGAAGGAACCTTGGACTGAAGGATCCAACTGTAAGAGAGAATCATCATGGAAATGAGGGTTGGGGAGCTACACATACTCTTTTATTAACTGAGTTTACACTGAGCACCTTTGATGTTCCAAGTGGAGAACTAATTGCTGGAGATAGAAAAACAAATACTACCTTGTTTCTGCTCTCCAGGAACTCACAGTTGAATCAGGTATCCCTTCCTAGGAAATGATTCTATAAATTCTTCTCTTCCCTGTATAGTGATGAAGAGGGACCTTCTGCCCCAGATGGCCCTGGACCACCTTATGCCTTCAACTTTGACAGCGACACAGATGAGGAAGAAAGGCAGCAATCAGCAACAGGGTGGGCCTCCTCAGCTGCCACAAGAGATGTTACTGCAGAGACAGAACAGCCTAAGGCCGTCAGAACAGAAATCCAGGTTCAAAAGGATCAGTCTTTGGGACAGGAGAGCAATAGTGACATCAGAGTCAAGAGAGATGCAAGCAATGGGGTGATTCTGGAGAGGGGCCAGCCTGTTGGGGAGGACAGTGAGACAGATGTGGATGATGAGATCAGGCCTCCAGGAAAGCCAGCTGAGGGTCATCTGGAAAGGGCCCAGCCTTCTGGCTTCATAGACAGTGATACTGACGTGGAAGAAGAGGGGATTCCCACAACCCCAACTGTGGTGCCCCTGAAAAGAAGGCAGATTTTCCACGGAGTTAATGCAGAGAATCCTGGGGGGCCTGACCTGGCACATCTTCACGAGAGTCCGGCTGGCAATGAGACAGATGTGGAGGAGGCTGAGGCCCCACTCACGGCCCCTCTGGAGCGAAGCCAAGCCTCCATGGTGAGCCATAGCAACGTAGATGACGAGGAAGGAGTGTCAGCAGCACTCACTTTGGCATCTCTGGTGGAGAGCCGAGCCACTGGCTGGAACAGAGATAAAAATGTGGAAGAGGACAGAGCCCAACCTCCGGCTTTTCTTGAGCAGAGCCAAACCTCTACTGGGAGAGACAGTGGCACAGACATAGAGGTGGAGGGGTTCCCAGTGGAAAAGAGAGAATATGTCCCCAAGAGTCACACAGACAAAGTTCAGACAGAAAAGAGCCAATCTCCTTTTGGGGACAGTGACAGAGAAGTGGAAGAAGATAAGAGCCCACCTGGAGTCCTGGAGAGAAGTCAGGCCTCTGCCACAGTAGGCATCAACACACAAGTGGAAGAGGAAGTGCCCCCGGGGCCAGCTGTCACACTACCAGAGAAGCATGAGGTGCCTCTGGCATGCACAAATCCAACAAATGTGGAAGCAGAAGGGGGCCCAGCAAAGCTGCCTGCCATGCGCCTAGAGGAAGCCCCGCCTCCTCCAGGTGGGTGCTATGGAACAGATGCTGAGGAGGGTGCGTCCTTAGCAGCCTCCAGAGTGGCAGGTGTAAGGAAAAAGAGGATGCTGGGACAGAGTGGGTTGTTCCTATCCTTTAGCAGGAGAGAGCTTTTGAGGCAGCAGCCCAGGGTGGGTCCTGTTTGGCACAAGCAGGGCAGGACCATCTCCTTGTCTCAAGGGAGAACCTAACAGATCTCTTGGTAGACACAGGTACTGCAGGGGAACCTACCCAGGCACAGAGAAAGGAAGCCCCGACCCCCAGAGAAAGTGGGGGAGAACCACATGTGGACATGACCAAGAACTCTGGACACAGCCATGATGGTAAGTGCTGGCCTACTCTCCGGGCTTGATCTTTGAGAGAAAGAAAACTTACAGGGAGATTTAATCCGTTCAAGCTGCTGTAACAAAATGTGAGAGTGGATGGCTTATAACATGCCTCTAAAGGCCGGAAAGTCTAAGGTCAAGGCACCAGCAAATTTAGTGTGTGCTGCGGGCTTGCTTCCTTGTTCATAGGTGGCCCACTTTTCACCATGTCCTTAACTGGCAGAAGAGCACAAGGGTGCTCTTTGGGGTCTCTTATAAGGGTACTAATCTCATTCATGGGGGCTCCACCCTGAGGACCTAGTCACTTCCCAAGGCCCCTGCCTTCTAGTACTATCTCATGCGGATATTGAGACAAACTCTACTAGGGTGAGAGCTGCATTCTCTACCTCCCCCCAAGCTGGGAAAGCAGACTCCACCCACATTAGAAATATGAATGTGGGGTGGACCCTTTCCAAAAGTGGCCAAATGTGACCTCTGAAAATGGCTCACTGTTCAAAAAACCCCCACAAAATCATGTAAATCAAGAGGTTTAAATCTCGTGTTTACTTTAAGAACATTTGTGAAACTGCCCAGGCCATCAGGGTATACACGCCTAAAAAATCACAAAGTATCTGAGGATATCACTTTGCAGAAGCAATAGGTGTCATTCCATTGTTACAATACCTACCTGGGCTGGTAGGTATGCCCAGGCCAAACAGTGGTGCTGGACACAGAGTCAGTGGCCAAAAAGAGTGCTTAAAATGCAGAGAGCTTAGCTTAAGGGTTTAGATGTAGAGTCTCTGGTCACTGAGCATATCCAAGTGAACAAAGTCCCCAAGATGTGGCATAGAATTTGCAGAGCTTATGGCAGATTATCCCCCACATGATTACTCTCCCACCTGGAGGTGACTGTACTGAAAAGGACCAGATTGTTCCTAAACCTGAAAAGAAGATTGCACAGAAGAAAAAGATGTCCCAGAAGAAAGTAAAGAAACAAAAATGTAAGACCCGAGAGTAAATTCAGCATAAAATAAGTACTAATGAAAGTTTTGGTGTTGTGTGTGTGTGTTAGTTAAAGAATGTGGATCATAGCCACTTTGGCTCAGTAGCTAGAGTATCAACCTGTGGATTGAAGGGTCCTTGGTTCAATTCCAATCAAGGGCATGTACTTAAGTTGTAGGCTAAATCTCCTGCCCTGGTTAGAGCTTATGTGGGAGGCAACCAATCAATGTGTCTCTCTCACTTCGATGTTTCTATCTCTCCCTCTCCCTTCCTCTCTCTCTAAAAATCAATGGAAAGCCGAAACCGGTTTGGCTCAGTGGATAGAGCATCGGCCTGCGGACTCAAAGGTCCCGGGTCAAGGCATGTACCTTGGTTGCAGGCACATCCCCGATGGGGGGTGTGCAGGAGGCAGCTGATTGGTGTTTCTCTGTCATCGATGTTTCTGACTTTCTATGTCTCTCCCTTCCTCTCTGTAAAAAATCAATAAAAATATATTTTAAAAAATAAATAAATAAAAATCAATGGAAAAATATCTTGAATGAGGATTAACAAAAAAAGAAAGAAAAAAAAGTGGGGTGGGACATAGATATTCAGTCTGTTGCGTAGGGATTTGGGTTGGGGAGAGAATTGTAGAGAAAAAGTAAGACATCATGGGTCAGGTACAATTTTTTATTCTGTATTTCTCCACCACCAGATTCTGAAGATCTAGACCAACAAGCGACCCAGTGCTTTGTGGAGAGGGAGAGTCAGAGCCTGGAAGGTGAGGGCATTTGTGTCATGAGGGGGCTGTACACAGCAGGAGCAGGGAGATTACACTGGTGGTCCGTTAGGGTGTGCGGCCGACACAGGCCGGGCAGGAGACTGAGAATGGCCTGGGGATATGCGGAGGATCTGTGCTTAGGACACCTTTTCCTGTGCAGCAGTCCCGAGCATGGAGGATGAGCCCACCCAGGCCTTCCTGTGTACTCCACCCCAAGAGCCTGGCCCTTCCCATTGCAGCTTCCAGGCCTCAGGTATAAGAAACTCACTTCCTCTGCCCCTAACTTTGCCTCCTGTTTTCTCCCTATACATGTTTCTTTCATATTTACTATGTTGTTGATGTTTCTCCATCTTATTAGGGGAAAGGGGTCCTATTCAGTTAGACCTATAGAGCAACTTGGCTAGCATAACTTTTACACTTGATCTTAGCAAAAGACCAAACTAGAAAACTAAAGCGTTCTGTAGCATAGTTTTTAAGAGGCTGCTGTGAGAGCTTGTACATGAAGGTATGGGTCTCACTGTTTGAAACAAGCATTAAAGATTACAACTATCCTCCTTACTTGTAGCTTTTTTAAAATAGCCCATATAGATTGAATCTGACTCTGACTCTCTCTGACTACTTCCAGGTGCCCTGGATGAGCCTTGGGAAGTCTTAGCTACACAGCCATTCTGTCTAAGAGAATCTGAGGCCTCTGAGACCCAGCCCATCGCTTCCCACCTTGAGACCCATGGATCTTGCCCCTTTTCACCCAGGCCAACACCTCAAGACCAGCATCTGGAAAGTCCAGTTCGCGCAGAGCCATTGGGGATCCAAGGTGGAGGGATGCAAACTGCGGAGAAAGGCATGGATACACCAAGAGAAGCAGCAGGGAGGGTGACCCCGGAGAGAGGATCATTAGAGAGGGAAACTAAACTGCCACCAGAAGGATGAAGAGAAGAAGAATTAACCAGGGTGATGAAGGACAGGGAACAAAAGGTGGTAGCTAGGCATTCAGAGACAGGAGTCCCCTAAGACTGGGAAGGGCAAGTATGGAAAGGGATAGGGAGAGCTTGAAGATAGAAATGGAGACACCCAAGGAACTACACGAGCTGGGAAAGCAGATTCTTACAAGAGAAGTATTTGAGAAGGAAGCTGAGAAACCAGCACCAGGGAGAGATTGTGAGCCAGGTAGGTTAGAAGTCAACATACCCAAAGGAATACTGGAAGGAGGCGCACAGAGGGAGCCAGGACCAGAAAGGGCAGGCCTCCAGTTCAACACTGGACCCTGAAGAAGGGGCAGGGGACCTTGTGGGCTAGCGTTAGCCCTGATAGCGTCTAGGAGCCAGTCAGGTGGAGGACGGTAAGTCCCAAGAGTCAGAGAGGTAAGTGAAGGCTGATGGTGTAAGACCCAGGTGTTAACAAAGCCTCATGATAACCCCTAAGTAACTGCCTGCTTGGACTCAGCCACATTGTCTGTACTTTCTGTCTAGGCCTCCTGAACTGCAAGATGTCACTTGCTGAGAAGGCTTCTAGGGTGAGAGCTGCTTTTTCTACCTCCCCTCACTGCCTCTTCCCGGCCTTGCTTCACCTGCTCTTCCCCATCTTCTCCGTGGTCATTCCCACCACTCTTCAGTTGGCTTCTGGCCCTTAATGTTGGCACACATTGTTTTCCATCTCTCTGTTCCCAGCTGTTTCCTCCTATCTGACTCGAAAAGAACATCCCTTTCTTCATGTCCCTTCCCTCTTTTCCCACCCACTCACCATCCATATATTGATAGCACTGTCCTGGCCTTATGGGGAGAGGTCTGGGGGAGAAGTCCCAGTTTAATGGGAGATAGTCAGAGACAGAAAGAGAAATGTCAGTGAGCATACTTTCACTGTAACAAGTATCGAGAATAGTGTCCAGTCCTGAATCTCCTTCTCCTGCCTCTCCCTCCCTCACTTGCTTTATTTCTCCCCAGGGTGATCCAGGATCCCTAGATGTTTATCTGCCTCCAGCAGTCCGTGAAGCCTCAGCCCCAGTCCAAAACCCCCTCATACCTCAGAACCAAAAACATCTTGCTTCTCAGCCCCTCTTTGCTCCATCTCTACCTTCTTTAGAGTCCCCCATTTCCAGCTCCAGGCAAAATGGGAGGCAGGAAGCTCTGGAGAATCCCTTGTCCTCAAAGCTGGACCCTCTTCATGCAAAATCCAAATGCAGGTCCCAAGGTTGTTCCAGAATGACACCCTCTCCAGCTTCTTCTATAGCCCCTGAGGTCTACCCTCTCACCTCCAGAGAGCAGCCTGTCACTCCTGCACCCAAATCTCGGGCCATTCAGGGCAGGTCACACAGGGCTTCTGTCAAGACCCTTGAACCGACTGTCCCCACAGCCCCTGACCTTGAACCTCCGGCCCCTGCAGAGCAGCCTGTCACCCCTGCACCCACACCTCAGGCCACTCGGGGCAGGACACACAGGGCCTTTGTCAATTCCCCTGAACCGACTGTCCCCACAGCCCCTGACCTTGAACCTCCGGCCCCTGCAGAGCAGCCTGTCACCTCCAGAGAGCAGCCTGTCACCCCTGCACCCACACCTCAGGCCACTCGGGGCAGGACACACAGGGCCTCTGTCAAGACCCCTGAACCGACTGTCCCCACAGCCTCTGACCTTGAACCTCCAGCCCCTGCAGATCAACCTGTCCTCCCTGAGCCCACATCTCAGGCCACTCAGGGCAGGACACACAGGGCCTCTGTCAAGACCCCTGAACCTGTCCCCACAGCCCCTGACCTTGAACCTCCAGCCCTTGCAGATCAACCCGTCACCCCTGCACCCACACCTCGGGCCACTCGGGGCAGGACACACAGGGCCTCTGTCAAGACCCCTGAACCTGTCCCCACAGCCCCTGACCTTGAACCTCCAGCCCCTGCAGATCAACCTGTCACCCCTGCACCCACACCTCGGGCCACTCGGGGCAGGACACATAGGGCCTCTGTCAAGACCCCTGAACCTGTCCCCACAGCCCCTGACCTTGAACCTCCAGCCCCTACGGACCAGCCTGTCACCCCTGCACCCACACCTCGGGCCACTCGGGGCAGGTCACACAGGGCCTCTGTCAAGACCCCTGAACCGACTGTCCCCACAGCCCCTGACCTTAAACCTCCGGCCCCTGCAGAGCAGCCTGTCACCCCTGCACCGACACCTCGGGCCACTGTCACCCCTGCACCCACACCTCGGGCCACTGTTACCCCTGCACCCACACCTCGGGCCACTGTCACCCCTGCACCCACACCTCGGGCCACTCGGGGCAGGACACACAGGGCCTCTGTCAAGACCCCTGAACCGACTGTCCCCACAGCCTCTGACCTTGAACCTCCAGCCCCTGCAGATCAACTTGTCCTCCCTGAGCCCACACCTCAGGCCACTCGGGGCAGGACACACAGGGACTCTGTCAAGACCCCTGAACCTGTCCCCACAGCCCCTGACCTTGAACCTCCAGCCCCTACGGACCAGCCTGTCACCCCTGCACCCACACCTCGGGCCACTCGGGGCAGGACACACAGGGCCTCTGTCAAGACCCCTGAACCGACTGTCCCCACAGCCTCTGACCTTGAACCTCCAGCCCCTGCAGATCAACTTGTCCTCCCTGAGCCCACACCTCAGGCCACTCGGGGCAGGACACACAGGGACTCTGTCAAGACCCCTGAACCTGTCCCCACAGCCCCTGACCTTGAACCTCCAGCCCCTACGGACCAGCCTGTCACCCCTGCACCCACACCTCGGGCCACTCGGGGCAGGACACACAGGGCCTCTGTCAAGACCCCTGAACCGACTGTCCCCACAGCCTCTGACCTTGAACCTCCAGCCCCTGCAGATCAACCTGTCCTCCCTGAGCCCACATCTCAGGCCACTCGGGGCAGGACACACAGGGCCTCTGTCAAGACCCCTGAACCTGTCCCCACAGCCCCTGACCTTGAACCTCCAGCCCCTACAGACCAGCCTGTCACCCCTGCACCCACACCTCGGGCCACTCGGGGCAGGACACATAGGGCCTCTGTCAAGACCCCTGAACCTGTCCCCACAGCCCCTGAACTTAAACCTCCAGCCCCTACGGACCAGCCTGTCACCCCCAAGGCCATAGCTCAGGGTGGTCAGAGCAGGACACTGAGGTCTACAATAAGTACTGTGCCAGTTCCTACCACTCCTGAATTCCAGTCTCCTTTCCCCACAGACCAGCCTATTCCCCCAGAGGCCATCCCTCGAGCCAATTGTAGCAGGAGGCCAAGGATCGCTAGGCAGCCCCTCGCAGCTCCCATTGTCTGTGAACCCTGCTCTGCATCCCTTGAACCTAATGCCTGGTCCTCACGGAGCCAAAGGCGAGGAGCAATGAGAGCAACCAAGTCCCTTAAGACCATTCCTGAGCCTGCCCTTGCCCAGCTTCCTGGGGCATCCACTCATGCTCTCCAGGTTCAAAAGGTAGAGGCAACAGGTGGATATGAGTTCAGCCCAGAGTCCCAGCGTAAGGCCTTTCAAAACCACAAGAGGCCTTCAGATACCGTGGACTCGCCCCTACTTCCAAAACGGCTGCGAAGAGAAGTCCCTCAGAAAACAGTGTTCCTCAAGGAAGAAGAGGAAGAGAAGCCAGGGCAGGAAGAGGTGAGGAGAAGGCCGGGGCCGCGAGCTGGGGAGGGGCTGGGGGCTCATAAGTACCCACCAGGATCCTTCCCATTCCCAGGGTGTGGTGATGCCAGGACCAGGCAAGAGAAAGAAAGACCAGGCTGAGGAAGAGCCCAAAGGAACACCAGTCCGCAGCCTCCGACGGACCAAACCTGACCATGAGTCCGCAGCCCCCAAAGTAGGAGAGAAGCGGCCTGGGGCTTCGCGGGAGCAGATCTGGGGGCGGGAGGAGATGGGCCTTGGGAGACAGGCTCAGGTGCAAGGCTTGTGTGGCCAATTAGGCCCATGCCCTCCACAGGTGCTCTTCACAGGAGTGGTGGATGCCCGTGGAGAGCAGGCAGTGCTGACCCTCGGAGGGAGCCTGGCCAGCTCAGTGGCAGAGGCATCCCACCTGGTGACTGATCGAATCTGCCGGACAGTCAAGTTCCTGTGTGCCCTAGGGCGGGGGATCCCTATCCTCTCCCTGGACTGGCTGTACCAGGTGAGAGAGAGGCCAGAGATGGGGGCAGACCAATAGAAAAAGTGGCGGGAGGAAGAGGGGTGCAGGAAGACCAGGGTGAATGAGTGGAAGCCTCTTCAGAAACGCTTTGTGAGCCCCTGTAACTGCTAGGCAGCAGAGCTGGTGACGACAGGCTTGGGCTTTGATTCTGACTGTGCCGCCCTTAGTCCCGCAAGGTCGGTTGCTTCTTGTCCCCGGATGAATATGTGGTGACTGATCCCGAGCAGGAAAGGAACTTTGGCTTCAGCCTCCGTGATTCCCTGAGCCGGGCTCGTGCACGAAGGCTGCTAGAGGTGAGGGACTGTCTTCCTCAGCATGCTCTAGCCCTCCCTCCAGAAGTTTCCCGCAGTGCATGCCTCAGGGCAGCTCTCCACTGTCTCCACCATGTCCTTCCTCCTAGGGCTATGAGATTCATGTGACCCCCGGGGTCCAGCCACCACCACCTCAGATGGGAGAGATCATCCGCTGCTGTGGAGGCACTGTCCTACCCAGCATGCCCCGGTCCTACAAGGTATGGGGGGGTGGGGGGTCTGCATCTGAGCAGTTGCAGATTGGAGCACTGTAGTGAGAGGGCTGGGGGAAGACCTATGGTACAGAAAGGAGCCCAGCCAGTGTGGCTCAGTGGTTGAGCACTGACCTGTAAACCAGGAGGTCACGGTTCAATTCCTGGTCAGGGCATATTCCTGGGTTGCAGGCTCAGTCCCCAGTATGGCGCATACAGGAGGCAGCCAATCGATGATTCTCATCATTGATGTTTCTCTCTATTTTTCCCTCTCCCTTCCTCTCTGAAATCAATAATACTTTTTTTTTTTTTTTTTTTTTTTTTTTTTTTTTTTTAAAGAAGGAGGGATATAGGAATGGCAGAGGAGCTCTGCTGATACCAACTGGAATTTGTTTTTTGGGTTTTTTTTGTTTTTTTTTTTTTAATATATTTTATTGATTTTATACAGAGAGGAAGGGAGAGAGATAGAGAGTTTAGAAACATCGATGAGAGAGAGTCATCGATCAGCTGCCTCTTGCACACCCCCTACTGGGGATATGCCCGCAACCAAGGTACATGCCCTTGACCAGAATCGAACCCGTGACCCTTCAGTCCCCAAGCCGACGCTCTATCCATTGAGCCAAACCGGTCCCGGCTGGGTTTGTTTTTAAAAAATATATATTTTATTGATTTTTTACAGAAAGGAAGAGAGAGGGATAGAGAGTTAGAAACATCGATGAGAGAGAATCATCGATCAGCTGCCTCTTGCACACCCTCTACTGGGGATGTGCCCGCAACCAAGGTACATGCCCTTGACCGGAATTGAACCTGGGACCCTTCGGTCCACAGGCCGACCCTCTAACCACTGAGCCAAACCGGTTTCGGCTGGAATTTGTTTTAATTTGCACTTTATTTTTTAAATTATCTTTTTATTGATTTTTCTTTTTTAATTTTTTATAATTTCCTGGAGTAGTGCAATAGCTTATTTTTTAGAGCAAATCATCAATTGGCTGCCTCCTGCATGCCCCACACTAGGGGTTCAGCCAGCATGTGCCCTGACCAGGATTTGAATAGGTCAACGCTCAGGTCAATGATCAACCACTGAGCCACATCAGCCCAGCCTTTTGTTTGTTTTTTCATTCCTCACTGGAGGCTATTTTTTCCATTGAGTGGAAGGAGGGAAGGGGGCAGAGAGAGAGAAACATTGATGACACATCAATCGGTTGCCTCCTGAATGAACCCCAACCCCTCCTGATTGAACCACAACCAATGTACGTGCCCTTAATTGGGAATCAAACCTGAGACTCTTTGGTCCTCGGGCTGACGCTCTAACCAAACTGGCCCCGCTCTGCCTTTTATGCCATTGACTTTCTGCAGGAAGTAGGTCAGTTGTCCTTTAGAATGTTCCTCAGGCTGGATTCTTCTGTTTGCTGCTTGGTTGTACCACTCACCTTAGTCTCTATCTTCTATAGCTCATGTAAAGTATAATTCGTTTTAAAAGCTTGAATAGATTCAGCTTCCACATTTCTGGCAAGAGCACGTCACAGACAACGTAGTATACTTCCTGTGGCATCGTGTCCCGAGCTGTTGTCTTGGTGATGCCTGGACTGCTGAGTGGTCTTAGCCCTAATTCAGGGCTCTTGTCCCTGACTTTCTGCCTCTGCTCTCTGTCCTCCCAGCCTCGCAGAGTCGTGATCACATGCTCCCAGGACGCCCCGCGATGCACCATACCATTTCGGGTTGGGCTGCCCGTCGTCTCACCTGAGTTCCTGCTGACAGGAGTGCTGAAGCAGGAAGCCAACCCAGAGGCCTTTGTTCTCTCCACTTAGGAAATGTCCTGCCCCTGAAAATCCCACCCAGTACCCTCTTTCTTCCCAGACCAATAAACAGAAAATATTGGGAGAAAGAACTTAGGGCTTAGGAAGGATTGGGGTGTACTGATCTGATTTGTCTGGAAACAAGGGTGGGGTTGAAAAGGCTTATGGGAAAACAAAGATAGGGAGATTGGGAGCCACAGATTTTCTTAAATGGCTATTTAAAGTTGCTCAGATAACCTAAGTGTCGCTCATCTTTAAGTGGTCTGATGCACTTGCTGCACAGTGTCCTGCCTCCCATTTGGAAGCCAGCTCACTTTTTCTTTGTTATTGAAATTCTTCCTTATCCTCCAAAGCATAGTGGAAATAATGTCAATGCCAGAAACTTGAAGGGATGCTTGGAGTGAGTAAGCTTGAGGTTGGAGTTATGGAATGCTACGAAAATACTTAACTCTCTCCTGGCCCCATCTTGTTAGAAGATCCTTTAGCTTGGACTTTGAGCAAGGCTCTGCACTTTTTCAGGCCTGCTTTTCCAGTATTTATCAAATTAGAGCTTAGGCTTAAACGTTATGATAAATAAATAATCACTCTGTGCCTTATGGTGTAGTGCAGTTTTTGTTTTTGTTTCTTATCCTCACCCAAGGATATGTGTTTCTATTGGTTTGAGAGAGAAGAAAACATCTATGTGAGAGAGAAACATTGATCTGTACATCTCAACCTGTGGGGGGAGGGGGGGCGCAGGGGATGTGAACCCTCAACCTTTTGGCGTACAAGACAACACTCCAACCAACTGAACCATCTGGCCAGGGTAGGGCAGTTGTTAATTTTTTAATATGGCAGTCCTTAAATTTAAGTTTAAAAAGTTGAGTACAAGGATATGGAGAAATTGGAACCTTTATACATTGCTGGCAGGAAAATAGAATGGTTCAGCCATTGTGGTAAACAGTTTGATGGTTTCTCAAAAAGTTAAACATATAATTGTCAAATGACCCGGCAATCTCACTTGTAGGTATATACCTGAATTAAAATAGATGTTCACAAATACTTGTATGCAAATGTTCACATAAACTTTTCATAAGAGCCAAAAAATAAAAACAGATGTCCCAAATTGTGGCATACCCATACAATGGATTATTATTCAGCTATGAAAAAATGAAATACTGCCGAAAGCGGTTTGGCTCAGTGGATAGAGCATCGGCCTGTGGACTAAAAGGTCCCGGGTTCGATTCCAGTCAAGGGCACGTACCTTGGTTTTGGGCACATCCCCAGTGGAGGGTGTGCAGGAGGCAGCTGGTCAATGTTTCTCTCTCATCGACGTTTCTAACTCAATTCCTCTCTGTATAAAACCAATAAAATATATTAAATAAATAAGTAAATGAATGAAATACTGATTTATACCATAGTGCTTTGAGGATGAACCTTCAAAGCATGCTATGCAAAAGAAGGCAGACAAAAGGTCATATTGTCTGATTCCACTTAGAAAATACTCAGAATAGGTAAATCTATGGAGATAAACAGTAGATTGGTGGTATCTAGCCAGTGTGGCTTAGTGGTTGAGCATCAGCCTATGAACCAGGAGGTCCCGGTTCAATTCCTGGTCAGGGCACATGCCCAGGTTGCAGGCTCAATTCCCGGTGTGGGGTGTTCAGTAGGCAGCTGACCAATAATTCTCTTCATTGATGTTTCTATCTCTTCCTCTCTGAAATCAATAAAAATAATGTGTTTTTTAAAAAAGAGTAGATTGGTGGTTGCAGGGGCTGAAGGGCGGGGAGATGGAGAGTGACTGCTCGTGGGCACCAGGCTTACGTGGCGTGGTGAGCATGCTTGGGAATTAGACAGTTGGGGTGCATGTTGTGAATGTACTAAATGCTATTGGCTTGTTCTCCAAAATGGTTAATTTTGTGTGAATTTCACGTCAGTAAAAAAATTGTTGATTAGTTTTGTGCAATTTTCTGCAGGTAGGTTATACCTAAGTTTGGAAAACTTTGGTATAGTAGAAATAGCATAAGCTTTGCTGAACACTGTGCTGGCTTTTACACAGACCCGATCTCTTACTGTGATATATTGAGCACGGCTATAGTCGGAGTGGTACATGGAGGACCCAAATAAATGTTAGTCCCATTGCACAGCTCAAAGCCTCTGTGAAACTGTTCTCAGGTGCAGGGGAGTCCTCTCTATCGCCCCACTTAGCATTCCCACTTCATTAAGTGCCTCCGTTTAAAATTGTAGAGGATATTAAACTTCAGTGAATCCTACAACTTGTAGCACATTGTGTAATGTGTCTATCGGTCAAAGGGACAATTACAAAGACCTAGGCAGAGATTAGAGAAATCACAAAGAAGAATGCAGAGCCCAGCCGAAACTGGTTTGGCTCCATGGATAGAGCGTCAGCCTGAGGACTGAAAGGTCCCAGGTTCGATTCAGGTCAAGGGCATATACCTTGGTTGCGGGCACATCCCCGGTAGAGGGGGCGGGGGGGGTGCAGGAAGCAGTTGGTTGATGTTTCTCATCGATGTTTGTAACTCTATCCTTCTCCCTTCCTCTTTAAAAAATCAATAAAATATATATTTTAAAAAGGGCCTAGCCAGTTTGGCTCAGTGGATGGATCGTCGGCCTGCAGGCTGAAGGGTTCTGGATTTGATTCTCCTCAAGGGCACATGCCCTGGTTGCAGGCTCAAATCCCCAGGAGAGGCTGTGCAGGAAGCAGCCAATGATTCTGCCACATATTTCTATTTCTTCCTCGCCCTCTGAAATCAATAAAAATATATTTAAATTTATATAAAAACAAAAGTGAATGTACAGTAAAAATGGAAATTTACAGACACTAGAACTTAAAGCTGAGAGCGACTGAGGACTGCATGTGGAGGATGGTGTTCTTGTTTGGAAGGGGAGCTCCGTCCATAAAAACGTCAGGTGGCTATTCTGGGGTTCTTCCTCTTTCGTCTCTTTGCTCCACTAGGACGTGCCTCAGGCTCGCTGGGCCTCTGTCTCACTAAGAACCTACCCAGAGGTTGCTTTTGCCTTCGGTTTAACACTTGCCGGAAGTGCCACACGGCACTGTCATTGAACAAATTTATCGCTCGGTTTGCTACCTCTTTGTCAGGGTGATATTTCCCAATGAAACTCTGCATCTCTCCCCATTTCCCAAGCATCCCCTTGATCAGTGAAGTGGGAATAGCCTCCCTTCCCTCCTCTGAAGAGCGCTCCTCGGCTGCCGGCTTTGCTGCTCCCTCTGAAGGTCTTGGAGCTCCTCGGTGGTCAGCTCAGTGCCGTGGTCCTCCGCCAACTCCTCCACATCATCACCATCCACCTCCAAGCCCATAGACCTGCCCAGAGACACAATGTCCTCCACCACAGACGCGGGCTCGTCCTCACAGGCTCTGTGGGCGACAGACTCGGGCCACAGCTTCTTCCAGGCCGCCCGCAGGGTCCCAGAATGCATTGCCCCCCACGCTTCATCTACGAGCCTCAAGCAAGTGAGGATGTGATAATGTTCCTCCCAGAGCTCGCCGAGGGTCAGATGCGTTTCAGAGGTCACCTCCAAACACCTCTGAAACAGCGCCTTCGTGTAGAGTTTCTTAAAGTCAGAGGTGACCTGCTGGCCCATGGGCTGGATGAGAGGGTTTCCTCCTCAGTAACAGAGGGTAACTAGTAATTAATTGGGCCATTGGGAGGACGAAATGAGACTCCACCAGTGCCCGGCTGGAAGGAAGTCCTAAAAGGAGGGAAGCCGGCATCACTCACTCTGCCGTCAGGGCCTCTGCACAGAGCCTGCCAGCACAGGAGAGCCTCCCAGGTCCCATCTCCCTGAGTTCCCTTTGTGCACTCTGAGGTCACTCTCACCCAGCTGCCACCACACTGGAGCCCTTCTGCCATCTGTTGCCTAGAAGCCCTAGAGGCAGCAGGACATGCTGGACAACTGAGTCAACATTTGCTATGAGAGATGTCCGGAGCAGGGAGAGGCTGCCGTGAGACTTGGAGCTGCTGAGGGCAGAGCTCACGGACTCCAGCACTCAGGACGCCTGGGGGCCTGGGAAGACACTGGCCAGGCAGCAGGATGTACACAGGCCACCAGCTAGGACTCGGGGAGGGTTTGGTTGTGGTCCAATTCTGCCTTGAGATGGAGTGGAGTTTGACAAATGGGAGGTTGGGTAATGTTTGCTCCAGTGTCCATAAAGAGTAAGCTGACCCCAGGAAGACCTACATTGCCGCCCAGGGAAACTTCTGTGTACCCTCCTGATGCCGAGTGTTTCGATGTAGAGACTGGGGCTCCAGCTACAACCAAGACAGAGCTGCCCCCTGAGGGCTCCAAGGTAACCGGCTGCCTGCGGTGCGGGGCTGTAGGGTGACTCAGCCCACCTCTGCTTCCTTTCCTGCATGACGCTGACGAGGCTTCTGACCGTGTGTGGCTGTGGAGTCATCTGAGAGGACTGAGTCAAGGTCTGACTCACACAGGTTCCCTTCCCTCCCCAGCCCCTGTCCCTGGACACTGCCGGGTGAGATTGTGTCAGGACCAGTGTCCACAGCCTGTCACCTCTCAATACAAGCCCATCTATGCTCCTGCCAGCTCACGGCAGGTTTTGGAAGAGCCAGGCCACACGGGGGGTGAGGAGAGAGGAGGAGCATCCTAGCCCTCCCAGGAAGGAACCACGGGCTGTTGTGGGGAGAAAGCCCAGTCACCACAAGAGTGTCTTGGGAGGAGTCTTCTAGATCAGCGGTCGCCAGTAGTCTGCGGACAGCTGGTGGTCGTAAGATCCAAAAGGTTGGTGACCATTTGACTGCAGAGGTGTGCACTGTCCAGCAGGGAGCTGGAAAGACAGGTTCGGTGTGCAGTGGGCTGCAGAAGGGCCAGAGAAGCAAATAAGGGGCACATCTATAGAGTCAACTTGTGACCACCTGTATATATAAAAGCCCAGCGGTGGTTAAGGCAAAATGATTAGAATGACGGGAGGTTATGATGCGCACTGACCACCAGGGGCAGACACTCAATGCAGGAGCTGCCCCCTGCTGGTCAGTGCGCTCCCACAGGGGGAGCACTGCTCAGCCAGAAGCCAGGCTCATGGCTGGTGAGCACAGTGGCAGTGGCAGAGCTTCTCCCACCTCCGCGACAGTGCTAAGGAATGGCAAGCCAAGCAGTAAAGAACAGCAATCCAGTGGTAAGGAGCAAGCCAATGGGAGTAAGGAGTGAGCAGGTTTACAGTTAGGAGCAAGCAGGCAGGCAATAAGGAGGTGGGCAATTAAGAGCAAGAGGTCCCGGATTATAAGATGTCTGACTGCCAGTTTAGGCCTGATCCACGAGGGGTCCCGGATTATGAGAGGGTGAAGGTCAGGCTGAGGGACATCCCCCTCACATGCACGCATTTCATGCATCGGGCCTCAAGTTTTAAATATTCTGAGACACAGCCGAAACTGGTTTGGCTAAGTGGATAGAGCATCAGCCTGTGAACTGAAAGGTCCCAGGTTCGATTTCAGTCAAGTCATGTACCTTGGTTGCGGGCACATCCCCAGTAGGGGGTGTGCAAGAGGCAGCTGATGGATGTTTCTCTCTCATCGATGTTTCTGACTCCCTCTCCCTCTCCCTTCCTCTCTGAAAAATAAATAAATAAATAAATAATATATATATATATATATATATATATATAATTTTTAAAATATATATATTCTGAGACACAGAGATGTAAATTTTAAATAACTATAAAGTTATTTGACTCCCAAGACCTTAACCAGTACAATCCCAGCCAGAGAACACCACCCTCACAACTCTAAAGATATAAAAGATAACCCCAACCGGTGTGTCTCAGTGGTTAAGCATCAACCTATGAACCAGAAGGTCAGGGTTCAATTCCAGTTAAGGGCACATGCCCAAGTTTGGGGATCAATCCCCAGTCGAGGAGTAAAGGAGGCAGCCAATTAATGATTCTCTCTCATCATTGATGTTTCTATCGCTTCCTCCTTCTCCCATATTCTCTGAATCGATAAAAATTAATTTTTTGAAAAAGAAAAAAATGGAGCCGAAACTAGTTTGGCTCAATGGTAGAGCGTCTGTCTGCGGACTGAAAGGTCCCAGGTTCGATTTCGGTCAAGGACATGTACATTGGTTGCGGGCACATCCCCAGTAAGGGATGTGCAGGAGGCAGCTGGTCGATGTTTCTCTCTCATGGAGGCTTCTAGCTCTCTATCTCTCTCCCTTCCTCTCTGTAAAAACTAAATAAAAGATATTAAAAAAAAAAAAAAAGCAAAGTAGAGAGTTTAAAAAAAAAATGGGTATTGGATTTTTTTGAATGCTTTTTCTGTGTCTATTGATATGACCATGTAATTTTGTCTCAATTTGTTTATGTGATGTATCATGTTTATTGATTTATGAATATTGTACCAGCCTTGCATCCCTGGAATAAATCTCACTTGTTCATGCTATATGATCTTTTTAATATATTGCTGGATATGATTTGCTAAGATTTTGTTGATAATTTTAGCATCTATGTTCATCAGGGCCTATAATTTTCTTTCTTTGTAATATCTTTACCTGATAAATTAGGCTAATGCTGGCCTCATAAAAAGAGCTTGAAAGTGTTCCTCCCTCTTGGATGTTTTTGAAATAGTTTGAGGACAGGGGAAAAAGTCCAGTGTTTGGGGGTTGTTGTTTTTTCGTTAGTTGGTTTCATTTTGTTTTTTTGCTCAAAGATATATTGCCAACAATTCAATTTAGACATTAGAATTGTTACCTTTATTCACATTATCCTGCACACAAATATGATGAAGTTTAAAAAAAAAATTTTTTTTAAAAATTTAATGTATATTTTATTGCCAGGACCGGTTTGGCTCAGTGGGTAGAGCGTTGGTCTGTGGACTGAAGGGTCTGTCCCTCTCCCTTTCTCTCTGTAAAAAATCAATAATATATATGTATTTTAAATATATTTTATTGATTTTTTACAAATAGGAAAGGAGAGGGATAGAGAGATAGAAACATCAATGAGAGAGAAACATTGACCAGCTAACCCCTGCACACCCCCCACCAGGGATGTGCCCACAACCAAGGTACATGCCTTTGACCGGAATCGAACCCAGACCCTCAGTCCACAGGCCAATGCTCTATCCACTGAGTCAAACTAGTCAGGGCAAGTGTTAGTTCTTTTTTTTTTTTTTCATTTCAATAAATCTTTATTGTTCGGATTATTACAATTGTTCCTTTTTTCTCCCCATATCTCCCATCCATCCACCCAGTTCCCACCCAACCCTCTGCCCTTACTCTCCCCCACAACTGTCCTCATCCATAGGTGTATGATTTTTGTCCAGTCTCTTCCTGCACCTCCCACCCCTTTCCCCCCAAGAATTAATCAGTCCATTCCCTTTCTATGCCCCTGATTCTATTATATTCACCAGTTTATTCTGTTCATCAGATTTTTTATTTATTGATTTTTAGATTCAGTTGTTAATAGATATGTATTTGTTGATCATAATTTTTATCTGTACCTTTTTCTTTTTCCTCCTCTTCTTTTTTTTAAATATGTTTTTATTGATTTTTTACAGAGAGGAAGAGAGGGATAGAGAGTTAGAAACATTGATGAGAGAGAATCATCGATCAGCTACCTCTTGCACACCCCTTTTGGGGAAGTGTCCACAACCAAGGTACATGCCCTTGACTGGAATTGAACCCAGGACCTTTCAGTCCGCAGGCTGACGCTCTATCCACTGAGCCAAACCGGTTTCAACTCTTCCTCTTCTTAAAGAATACCTTTCAGCATTTCATATAATACTGGTTTGGTGGTGATTAACTCCTCTAGCTTTTTCTTATCTGTGAAGCTCTTTATCTGGCCTTCAGTTCTTTTTTTTTTTTTTTTTTTTTTTTTTTTTTCTTTTTCCCTCCTCCAGTTCTTGAATGATAGCTTTTCTAGGTAGACTAATCTTGGTTGTAGGCCCTTGTTACTCACCATTTTCAATATTTCTTGCCACTCCCTTCTGGCCTGCATAGTTTCTATTGAGAAATCAGCTGACAATCATATGGATGTTCCCTTGTAGGTAATTAACTGTTTTTCTCTTGCTGCTTTTAATATTCTCTCTTTGTCTTTTGCTCTTGTCATTTTAATGATGATGTGTCTTGGTGTGGTCCTCTTTGGATTCCTTTTGTTTGGGGTTCTCTGTGCTTCCTGGACTTGTAAATCTATTTCTTTCACCAAGTGGGGGGAGTTTTCTGTCATTATTTCTTCAAATAGGTTTTCAGTATCTTACTCTCTCTCTTCTTCAGGCACCCCCATAATTCTGATGTTGGTACTCTTGAAGTTGTCCCAGAGCCTCCATAGACTATCTTCATATTTTTAAATTCTTTTTGCTTTTTGCTTTCTGGTTGGGTGTTTTTTTACTTCTTTGTATTTAAAATCTTTGGCTTGATTCTTGCGATCCTTTAGTCTGCTGTTGGATCTCTGTATGTTATTTTTTATTTCAATCAGTGTATGTTTAATTTCTAGTTGGTCCTTTTTCATATCCTCAAGGGTCTCACTAAATTTATCGGCCTTTTCTAGAAAATACTTGGAAAACCTTATAACTGTGCTTTTGAACTCTATATCCAGTTGTTTGCTTTCCTCCATTTCTTTCATTTGTGACCTATTTCTTTGTCTCCACATTTTGGCTGTTTTTCTGGGTTGATAGAGTGGCTTTTTGTGTGGGGTATCCTATAGGGCCCAGTGGCTCAGCCTCCCCAGTTACCTGAGATGGACACTCTTGGTGCAACCCTTTGCGGGCTGTGTGCACAGTCTTATTGTAGTTAAGTCTTGATGTTGTTGGTATCACTGGGAGGAATTGACCTACAGGCTAATTGGCAGTGAGGATAAGCTGTGTCTACGATGCGAGAACTTCATACTGGAGACACCCTTATGAAGCAAGACTTGCTTCAGTGGGGCTTTGGTGCTCACTGTGTCTGCCCCCTGAGTGTGTCCCTTGTGGATTTGAGGAGTTGTAATCTGGGTGGTCCTACTCTGTCCCCTGGGCACGCTGGCTGTTGGATCTCCAAGAAGGTGCTAATTTACCCTCTGCCTGATGCCTCTCAGCATGAGCTATAGAGAGATGTGCAAATTCCTCTTCTTTGTTTGGGGTTTGGAGGTGCCCAAATGAGGCCCAGCTGTGAAGCAATGCAAGCTGCTGTGGGGCCTTGGGCATTCTATTGGATGTTCTAGGTCTCTCTGACTCAGCTGCATTTGATAGGTAAGTTTAGATTTCAAAGAACCAGGCCATTCATAAGCAAAAACCTCTGTGCTAAAAACAAAACAAAACAAAACAAAAAACCTCTGTGCTCACCTTGGATGGGGTGGAGTCACAGGGCAGAGCAAACAGCAATGCCCTCCCCTAAGAGGTCCCTGGGTCTCATGTCCCTCAGTAATTGCTTCAAGCACCACTGAGAGAAAGCTGCCCTAAAGTTTCGCCTGTTGCCAGACAGTCCAAACTCTCCATGTATGAGTCCAGGTCCACAAAGTCTCACCCGGAACTGAAGTTCAGTGCAGTCGGGAGTTTTTATCTCCCTCCCTGCTGAAAAAGATAGCCGGCTCCTCAGTTGCCAGCCCTCTCTGAGCATGTGCCTCCGTACCTCTGCCTTTACTTCCACAGCTCCTCTGAGTCTCAGTGTGCTTTTCTCTTCCCGTCTAGTTGTAGAATTTCCACTCAGCCAGCCTTCCTGTGATTCTGAATGATGTTCGTTTGTCTTTTAGTTATATTTTTGAAGTTGTGCGAGGCATCAGGTCAGGTGTTTACCTATGCCACCATCTTGGTTTCTCTCCGCAAGTGTTAGTTCTTATTTGAATGTTTGATAAAATTCCCCTGTGAAGCTATCTGGACCTGGGCTTTTGTTTTCTGAGAGTTCTTTTATTATTATTATTATTACTTGTTCTATTTTCTCAGTTGGATTGCTTGTTGTTGTTTTTAAGATGTATTTTATTTTTTAATTTAATAAATCTTTATTGTTCAGATTATTACAATTGTTTCTCCTTTCCCCCCCCCCATTGCTCCCCTCCAGCAGGTTCCCATGCCACCCTCTGCCCTTATCTTCCCCGCCCCCAATGTCCTTATCCATAGGTGTACAATTTTAGTCCAGTCTCTTTCTGCACCCCTACATCCCTTTCCCCCTGATAATTATCAATCTACTCCCTTTCTTTGTCCCTGATTCTATTATATTCACCAGTTTATTCTGTTCATCAGATTTTTTATTTATTGATTTTTAGATTCACTGGATGATTACTTTTCTGGGTAAAGTAATCTTGGTTGTAGATTCTTGCTATTCATCACTTTGAATATTTCTTGCCACTCCTATCTGGCCTGCATAGTTTCTGTTGAAAAATCAGCTGACAATTGTATGGGTGATCCCTTATAGGTAACTAATTGGTTTTTCTCTTGCTGCTTGTAAGATTCTCTCCTTGTCTTTTGCCCTTGGCATTTTAATTATGATGTGTCTTGGTATAGTTCTCTTTGGATTCCTTTAGTTTGGGGTTCTGTGAGCTTCCTGAACTTGTAAATCTATTTCTTTCACCAAGTGGGGGAAGATTTCTGTCATTATTTCTTCAAATAGGTTTTCAGTATCTTGCTCTCTCTCTTCTTCTGGCACCCCCATAATTCTGATGTAGGTACACTTGAAGTTGTCCCAGTGGCCCCTTACACTATCTTCAACTTTCTGGATTCTCTTCTCTTCTTGCTTCTCCAGAGGAGTTTCCTTTGCCCCTTTGTATTCCAAATCTTTGACTTGATTCTTGCGTTCCTCGAGTCTGCTCTTGGGTCTCTGTATAATATTTTTTTTATTTCAGTCAGTGTATGATTTCTAGTTGGTCATTTTTCATATCCTCGAGGGTCTCATTAATTTATCAGCCTTTTCTAGGGAATTCTTGAAAAACCTTATAACCATGGTTTTGAACTCTATGTCCAGTCCTTTGTTCTCCTCCATTTCTTTCATTTGTGATCTGTTTCCTTGTCTCCTCATTTTCGCCGCTTCCCTGAGTTGGTAGGGTAGCTTTGTGCGCTAGGTGTCCTATATGGTTTAGTAGGTCAGCCTCCCCAGTTACCTGAGGTAGACACTCTTGGTGCTTCCCTTTGTGGACTGTGTGTACAGCCTTGTTGTAGTTAAGTCTTGATTGTTGTTGGTATCACTGAGGAATTGACCTCCAAGCCAATTGGATGTATCAGCTATGTCTATGCTGGGATACCTTCTGTATTGGAGACAGTCTTATAGGATCAGACCTACAAATTTGCAAAAGCCTTTGAGCACAGCTTGGATGGGGTGGAGTCTCAGGGCTGAGCTAACAGTTGTGGCTTCCCATCAGTCCTGCCCTTGTGCATGCGCCTCAGACCTCTGCCTTTCACGGATTCCCTGAGTTTCCATCTGACGTCCAGATTCCCCCTATAAGAGCATGGGTGCCCCAGGGGCTCGCCCTGAACTGGGTTTCAGTCTCAGTGCAGTGAGGAGCTTCCGACTCCTTCTGCTATGGAGAGGCCGCGGCAATTTCCGTGGTCAGACCCCTCTAACTGCTGCGGCTCCTGACTCCTCTGAGTCTCCCAGTCTCTGAGTTTACAGGTTCCTTTCTCTACCGTCCAGACTCCACCTGTATGAGCCTGGGTCCACGGGGATTCGGCCGGGGCTGGGGTTCAGTGCAGTCGGGTCTTCCTTTCCCTCCTGCCAGCCAGGCACTTGGCTGCCCTTCTTCTCTGCGAATGTCTCCCTACCTCAGTGCTATGCAGCTCCCCTGATCCATGAGCCTCTCTCCTTCTTTCTAGTTGTAGATTTCCCACTCCGCCAGCTTTCCTGTGGTTTTGGATGATGTCCATTCTGTCTTTTAGTTGTTGTTTTGAGATTGTTGTGCGAGGCAGCAGTTTAGGTGCTTATCTAGGCTACCATCTTGGTTTTCCTATCTGTAGGATTTTTCTGGAAATCCATTTCCAGAATTGTTAGCCAGTGATAGCATTTCAGAGGTAATGATCTATAAAAAAACAAAGAGAGTCAACATCTGAGCCCAGCTAGATCTTGGACTCAGAATTGTGAGAAATAAATGTATTGCTTAAGTCACCCAGCATACTGTAGTTTGTTATAGCATCCCTGAGCAGAAAAAAATGGCTTACAGGGTAATATACTTAATAGAAAGTAAACTGCAAAAAAATACCTTCACAGTAAACATAAAATGGACATTAGTGAGATAATACTACTAGGAAGCCTATACTATATAGAGGGGAACTTAATTTGATAAAGATATGTATTTTTAAAAAAAACAAAAAAAAACACACCTGATAGACTCACCAGATGGTTCAGTGGTTGAGCATTGACCTATGAACCAGGAAAGCATGGTTCATATCCCAGACAGAATATATTCCCAGGTTGCAGGCTCAATCCCCAGTGTGGGGCATCCAGGAAGCAGTCAATCAATGATTCTCTCTCATCATTGATGTTTCTATCTCTCCCTCTTCCTCTCTGAAATCTATAAAAAATATATACTTTTAAAAAATCCTTACAGCTAACATACCTAATGTAGAGATACTAGATGTTCTCCCCATAATATCAAGAGTAAAGTAAGGATATATCTATCTCCATTGTTATTTAACATTATACAAAAGTCCTAGCTGGTAAATTAGGAAAATATAGCCCTCGCCTGTTTGGCTCAGTGGATAGAGTGTCAACCCACTGATTGAAGGGTCCTGGTTAAATTCTGGTGTGTGGGAGGAAATCAGTTAATATGTCTCTCTCACATGTTTCTCTCTCTGTCTCTCGCCCTTTCTTCCACTCTCTCTAAATACCAATGGGAAAATATCCTTGAGTGAGGATTAACTAAAAAAAAAAAAAAAAAAAAAAAAAAAAGTTTTAAAAGAAAGAACATATTTATAGATTTGAAAGAAGAAAACTGTTTTTTGTTAAAGATTACATGATTTTCTACGGAACCAAAAAGTAATTATAGCAAGGTCACATAAGATTAATATACAAATTTAATTGCCCTCCTAATACCAGCAAAGAGAAATTAGAATTTAAAATGAAAAAACACAATACTTGTTACAAATGCATAAAAAATGGAATACTTAGGTATAAATCTAACAAAATATGTCCTAGGTTCTTTTTTTTTTTTTTTTTTTTTTTTTTTATTTTTATCAATCTTTATTGTTCATAATATTACAAAGGTTCCTCATTTCCTCCTCCCTCCACCAGGTTCCCACCCCACCCTCCACCCCCTCCCCTTCCCCCAATGTCCTCATCCATAGGTGCACAGTTTATGTTTAGTCTCTTCCTCCCTCCCTTTCCTCGATAGTAACTCCCTTTTCAGATAGTAAATCAGTTACTTAGCATTTTCTCATATCAATAATATCTCCACATGCCCAATGATATACTTCAGACAACAGACATTTCCAAATAGTTCAACCAACCTCATCCAGGCCCCACCCAAGGCGCTTACAGATCAACACCCCAGCGCTATACTAACTCAACACATTCAGATCTAAGCCTTCATCACTTGATTCAGCAGACCCTCAAGTTCCCGCCAAAGTCTCCAGCCGTGTCTGAGAGGCAGCCTTGGGGCGGGGGCAGGCGAGGAGCGAGCTGTTTCGGGCCTGGCTGCACCGGGCCTGGCCTCTGTTGCTATCATTCGTACCACAACCAGCTGCTCCGGGTCTGGCCACTGCCGCTCCCAACCTAGTTGCTCTGGACTTGGCTGCTGCTGCTCCGGGCCTGGCCGCACCCGACCCTGCTGCTCCGGGCCGGGCCGCTCCCAGCCTGGCAGCCGCTGCTCCGGGCCTGGCCGCACCCGACCCTGCTGCCTCGGGCCTGGCCGCTCCCAGCCTGGCAGCCGCTGCTCCGGGCCTGGCCGCACCCGACCCTGATGATCAGGGCCTGGCCGCTCCCAGCCTGGCAGCCGCTGCTCCGGGCCTGGCCGCACCCGACCCTGCTGCCTCGGGCCTGGCCGCTCCCAGCCTGGCAGCCGCTGCTCCGGGCCTGGCCGCACCCGACCCTGATGATCCGGGCCTGGCCGCTCCCAGCCTGGCAGCCGCTGCTCCGGGCCTGGCCGCACCCGACCCTGATGCTCCGGGCCTGGCCGCTCCCAGCCTGGCAGCCGCTGCTCCGGGCCTGGCCGCACCCGACCCTGATGATCCGGGCCTGGCCGCTCCCAGCCTGGCAGCCGCTGCTCCGGGCCTGGCCGCACCCGACCCTGCTGCCTCGGGCCTGGCCGCTCCCAGCCTGGCAGCCGCTGCTCCGGGCCTGGCCGCACCCGACCCTGCTGCTCCGGGCCTGGCCGCTCCCAGCCTGGCAGCCGCTGCTCCGGGCCTGGCCGCACCCGGCCCTGCTGCTCCGGGCCTGGCCGCTCCCAGCCTGGCAGCCGCTGCTCCGGGCCTGGCCGCACCCGGCCCTGCTGCTCCGGGCCTGGCCGCTCCCAGCCTGGCAGCCGCTGCTCCGGGCCTGGCCGCACCCGACCCTGATGATCCGGGCCTGGCCGCTCCCAGCCTGGCAGCCGCTGCTCCGGGCCTGGCCGCACCCGACCCTGATGATCCGGGCCTGGCCGCTCCCAGCCTGGCAGCCGCTGCTCCGGGCCTGGCCGCACCCGACCCTGCTGCCTCGGGCCGGGCCGCTCCCAGCCTGGCAGCCGCTGCTCCGGGCCTGGCCGCACCCGACCCTGATGATCCGGGCCTGGCCGCTCCCAGCCTGGCAGCCGCTGCTCCGGGCCTGGCCGCACCCGACCCTGATGATCCGGGCCTGGCCGCTCCCAGCCTGGCAGCCGCTGCTCCGGGCCTGGCCGCACCCGACCCTGCTGCCTCGGGCCGGGCCGCTCCCAGCCTGGCAGCCGCTGCTCCGGGCCTGGCCGCACCCGACCCTGATGCCCCGGGCCTGGCCGCTCCCAGCCTGGCAGCCGCTGCTCCGGGCCTGGCCGCACCCGACCCTGCTGCCTCGGGCCTGGCCGCTCCCAGCCTGGCAGCCGCTGCTCCGGGCCTGGCCGCACCCGACCCTGCTGCCTCGGGCCTGGCCGCTCCCAGCCTGGCAGCCGCTGCTCCGGGCCTGGCCGCACCCGACCCTGCTGCCTCGGGCCTGGCCGCTCCCAGCCTGGCAGCCGCTGCTCCGGGCCTGGCCGCACCCGACCCTGATGATCCGGGCCTGGCCGCTCCCAGCCTGGCAGCCGCTGCTCCAGGCCTGGCCGCACCCGACCCTGCTGCTCTGGGCCTGGCCGCTCCTAGCCTGGCAGCCGCTGCTCCGGGCCTGGCCGCACCCGACCCGTCTGCTCTGGGCCTAGTTGCTCCGGGCCAGGCCGCTCTGAGCCTGGCTGCTCCCAGCCTGGATGCTCCTATCTTGGCCACTGCCGTTCTGGGCCTGGCTGCTCCCGACCCGGCTGCTCTGGGCCCAGCCTCTCTGGGCCCAGCCACTCCGGGTCTTGGTGTTCCTGGACTGGCCACCCTGGGCTTGGCCACCTCCGCCTCAGGCATGGCTGCCACTGCCCCAGGCATGGCTGCCACTGCCCAGGCTGGCTCCAGTGCTGGCTGTTGCTGCTCTGGTTCTGGCTGCTGCTGCTCTCGGGCCTGGCTGTTGCTTCTCCAGGCCTGGCTGCCACCGCCTTGTGCCTGGCCACTCTAGGCCTGGCTGCCGCTGTTCCAACATTCTTTCCTTCTTTTTTTAAAAACAAACAAACAAAAAAAACAACGCATTTATGTTGCAATGTTGGCTGGTGAGTTGAGTTCTGACTTAGTCTTTGATTTTTTCAAGATCTTCTTTGTATTCTTTCTTAAGTAATTTTATTGTCTTTTGCTCTCACTTGATTTCTTCACATTGAGAACTTCTTTGGTTTCTTCCTCCTTGTCCTGGAAGCTCAGCAGGTTGGCCTGTGGCACCCCTTTGTTCTCCGCGGGTTCCTGCGCTGCTTCGGCCTGTTGCTGGGGTCGGCGCCACCAAGGAAGCAGCCCCCAGCCTCGGCTCCATTGCCCGCGCTCAGCGGTCAAAGGCTCAGGGGCACCCCCCCCCCTTGGGGGCCCCCTCGCCCAGCTCCTTGCTGGTGCCCGGCTGGCCGGTGTCCGGCAGGGGCTCCTGCTCCTCATCGCATTCCCCCAGCCTAGAGCCTTCTTTCTCCTTCCCGCTAGGGGCGTACAGCATCAGAGTCAACATTCAGTCCTCTGCGCACACAGTGTGCGCGACTCCTGGGGCCTTGCTTTTCGCCGCTCCCCCAGGACTCCACCTCACAGCCCCATCTTCCTCTGCTTAAACCTGGGTCCCCAGGGATTGGTCTAGAATGGTGAAAGTCCGGACTGGGGCTTAGCGCCTCCGGAGGCTTTGTTTCTTCCTGCTAGGGCAATCCAGCATCAGAGTCAACATTCAGTCCTCTGCGGGCAGTGTGCGCGCGCGACTCTGGGGGCCTTGCTTTTCGCCGCTCCCCTAGGACTCCACCTCACAGCCCCATCTCCCTCTGCTTAAGCCTGGGTCCCCCAGGGATTGGCCTAGAATGGCGAAAGTCCGGACTGGGGTTCAGCGCCGCCGGAGGCTTTGTTTGTGTGCGCGCAGGACTCCTGGGGCCTTGCTTTTCGCCGCTCCCCCAGGACTCCACCTCACAGCCCCGTCTCCCTCTGCTTAAACCTGGGTCCCCAGGGATTGGCCTAGAATGGTGAAAGTCCGGACTGGGGCTTAGCGCCGCCGCCGCCGCCGGAGGCTTTGTTTCTTCCCGCTAGGGCAATCCAGCATCAGAATCAACATTCAGTCCTCTGCGCGCAGGGTGCGCGCGATTCCGGGGGCCCTGCTTTTCGCCGCTCCCCCGGGATTCCGCCTCACAGCCCCGCTTCCCCCTGCCCGAGCTTGGGTCCCCAGGGTCTGGCCCATAACTGGGGCTCAGCGCTGCTGGTTTGGGGGTTCATCCCAGGCCGGGGGCTTTATTTCCTTTCTGCTAGGGAACGCCAGGCAGGCCCCCAGCCTTCTCCTCCTCTCTGGCTGCGACCTCTCCGCGCGCGCATGCGGGCGCGCAGCATGTCTCCGTACCTTAGGCTTTTTTTCAGCTCCTCTGATTTTCCTTCTGGTTTTCTCTTTCCTTCTTGTTGTAGCATTTTCAGTCAGTCGACTACCTGTAGCTCTGGGCAATGTCCACTCTACATTTTAGTTGTATTCCATTGAAATTGTTGTGTGCTGCTGCGGTTAGGTGTCTACCCGAGCAGCCATCTTGGATCTCTCCCAAAATATGTCCTAGGTTCTTATATAGAAAACTACAAAACCCTGATAAATCAACAATATCTAAATAAGTAGAGGGCTGCTCCACGTTCACAGGTTGGAAGAATCAATATGTTAAGATATCAGTCCTTCTCAACTTGATCAACATGACCACAATAAAAATTCCAACCATATTTGAGGAGAGATCCAAGATGGCTGCTCGGGTAGACACCTAACCGCAGCAGCACACAACAATTTCAATGGAATACAACTAAAATGTAGAGTGGACATTGCCCAGAGCTACAGGTAGTCGACTGACTGAAAATGCTACAACAAGAAGGAAAGAGAAAACCAGAAGGAAAATCAGAGGAGCGGAAAAAAAGCCTAAGGTACGGAGACATGCTGCGCGCCCACATGCGCGCGCGGAGAGGTCGCAGCCAGAGAGGAGGAGAAGGCTGGGGGCCTGCCTGGCGTTCCCTAGCAGAAAGGAAATAAAACCCCCTGCCTGGGATGAACCCCCAAACCAGCAGCGCTGAGCCCCAGTTATGGGCCAGACCCTGGGGACCCAGGCTCGGGCAGGGGGAAACGGGGCTGTGAGGCGGAATCCCAGGGGAGCAGCCAAAAGCAAGGCCCCCGGAGTCGCGCGCGCACTGCGCGTAGAGGACTGAATGTTGACTCTGATGCTGGATTGCCCTAGCGGAAAGAAACAAAGTCTCCGGTGGTGCTGAGCCCCAGTCTGGACTTTCACCATTCTGGGCCGGTCCCTGGGGACCCAGGCTTAAGCAGAGGGAGATGGGGCTGTGAGGTGGAGTCCTGGGGGAGCGGCGAAAAGCAAGGCCCCCCGAGTCCCGCGCACACTGCACGCAGAGGACTGAATGTTGACTCTGATGCTAGACGCCCCTAGCGGGAAGGAGAAAAAAAGCTCCAGACTGGAGGAATGCGATGAGGAGCAGGAGCCCCTGCCGGACACCAGCCAGCCGGGCACCAGCAAGGAGCTGGGCGATGGGGCCCCCGGGGGGGGGGGGTGCCCCTGAGCCTTTGACCTCTGAGCGCGGGCAATGGAGCCCAGGCTGGGGGCTGCTTCCTGGGCGGCGCCGACCCTGGCAACAGGCTGAAGCAGCGCAGGAGCCCGCGGAGAACAAAGAATGCCACAGGACAACCTGCTGAGCTTCCAGGACAAGGAGGAAGAAACCAAAGAAGTTCTCAATGTGAAGAAATCAAGTGAGACCAAAAGATAGTAAAATTTGCCAGGACCGGTTTGGCTCAATGGATAGAGCGTCGGCTTGGGGACTAAAGGGCCCGGGTTCGATTCCGGTCAAGGGCATGTACCTTGGTTGCGGGCACATCCCCAGTAGGGGGTGTGCAAGAGGCAGCTGATCGATGACTCTCTCTCATCGATGTTTCTAACTCTCTGTCTCTCTCCTTTCCTCTCTGTATAAAATCAATAAAATATATTTTTAAAAAAATTTCAAAAGATAGTAAAATTACTTAAGAAAGAATACAAAGAAGATTTTGAAAAATCAAAGACTAAGTCAGAACTCAACTCACCAGCCAACATTGCAACATAAATGTGTTGTTTTTTTGTTTGTTTGTTTGTTTTTAAAAAAAAGGACAGAATGTTGGAACAGCGGCAGCCAGGCCTAGAGTGGCCAGGCACAAGGCGGTGGCAGCCGGGCCTGGAGCAGCAACAGCCAGGCCCGAGAGCAGCAGCAGCCAGAACCAGAGCAGCAACAGCCAGCACTGGAGCAGCCAGACCTGGGGCAGTGGCAGCCAGGCCTGAGGCGGAGGCGGCCAAGCCCAGGGTGCCCAGTCCAGGAACACCAAGACCCGGAGTGGCTGGGCCCAGAGAAGATGGGCCCAGAGCAGCCGGGTCGGGAGCAGCCAGGCCCAGAACAGCAGTAGCCAAGATCGGAGCATCCAGGCCGGGAGCGGCCAGGCTCGGAGCAGCCCAGCCGGGAGCAACCAGGCCCAGAGAAGCCGGGTCGGGTGCGGCCAGGCCCGGAGCAGCGGCTGCCAGGCTGGGAGCGGCCAGGCCCGGAGCAGCAGGGTCGAGTGCAGCCAGGGCCGGAGCAGCGGCTGCCAGGCTGGGAGCGGTCAGGCCCGAAGCAGCCGGGTCGGGTGTGGCCAGGCCTAGAGCAGCAGCAGCCAAGTCCAGAGCAACTAGGTCGGGAGCGGCAGTGGCCAGACCCAGAGCAGCTGGTTGTGCTACAAACGAGAGCAACAGAGGCCAGGCCCGGTGCAGCCTGGCCCGAAACAGCTCGCTCCTCACCTGCCCCCGCCCCAAGGCTGCCTCTCAGACATGGCTGGAGACTTTGGCGGGAACTTGAGGGTCTGCTGAATCAAGTGATGAAGGCTTAGATCTGGATGTGTTGAGTTAGTATAGCGCTGGGGTGTTGATCTGTAAGCGCCGTGGGTGGGGCCTGGATGAGGTTGGTTGACCTATTTGGAAATGTCTTTTGTCTGAAGTGTATCATTGGGCATGTGGAGGTATTATTGATATGAGAAAATGCTAAGTAACTGATTTACTATCTGAAAAGGGATTTACTATCGAGGAAAGGGAGGGAGGAAGAGACTGAACATAAACTGTGCACCTATGGATGAGGACAATGGGGGATGGGGAGGGGGTTGAGGGTGGGGTGGGAACCTGGTTGAGGGGGGAAGAAATGAGGAACCTTTGTAATATTATGAACAATAAAGATTGATTTAAAAAAATTTTTAAAAAAAGAACACACCACATAAAGATAGCTGATTAGGTACAAATAAACCAAGTTTATCACTAAAAAAAAAAAAAATTCCAACCATATTTTGTAAAATAAACAAACTGATTCTAAAGTTTGAATGAGAAGATAAAAGACCCACAAGAGCCATTACGATACTAAAAGGGAAGAAAAATGTTATGAACTAACACTATCTGACCTCAGGATTCAGTATGAAGCTGAAATTATTAAGTCAATAAAATATATATATTTTTTAAAACATAGGAGAGTTTGGCAATGAGTATTATCATGATAAAACATCATAATATTTCTATAGAGGGGCATTTTCCAAATACCTAATTTTTGCTCCTCAAAACTGTCAAGAACAAGAAAAAATTGATGAAAATCGGAAGATATGTTACAACCAAGAAGAGCCAAAGGAAACATGGTAAGTAAATGGAATGTGCTGTTCAAGAACAGAAAAAGACAATTGAAACTAAGGAAAACTTTTTATTATTGAGCTGAGTGAATTTCTTTTTTAAAAAATGTTTTTTAATTTATTTTAGAGATGAAGAGAGAGGGAGAGAGAGTTAGAAACATCAATGATGAGAGAGAATCATTGATTGGCTGCCTCCTGTACCCCACACTGGGGATCGAGCCTGCAACCCGGGCATGTGCCTTGAACTGGAAGTGAACCTCGACCTCCTGGTTCATAGGTTGGTGCTAAACTCCTGAGCCATGCTGGCCAGGCTGTGTATGAAGTTCTGATAGATTTTGGAGATCAAACTCTTTATTTTTTTAATATATTTCATTGATTTTGCACAGAGAGGAATTGAGAGGGACAGAGAGTTAGAAACGTCGATGAGAGAGAAACAACGACAAGCTGCCTCTTGCACATACCCTCCTGGGGATGTGCCCGCAACCAAGGTACATGCCCTTGACTGGAATCGAACCCAGGACCTTTCAGTCCGCAGGCCGATGTTCTATCCAATGAGCCGCACCGGTCCTGGCGGAGATCAAACTCTTATTGGCTACATCATTTAAGAATATATTCTTCCATTTAGTAGATTGTCTTTTCATTTCATTGTTTCCTTCACTTTCAGTTTGATGAAATCTCCTTTTTTTGTTCCTTTAACTCAAGAGGACATATCAGCCAAAACCGGTTTGGCTCAGTTGATAGAGCTTTGGCCTGCAGACTGAAAGGTACCACGTTCGATTCTGGTCAAGGGCATGTACCTTGGTTGCAGGCACATCCCCAGTGGAGGGTGTGCAGGAGGCAGCTGATCAATGTTTCTCTCTCATCAATGTTTCTAACTCTCTATCTCTCTCCCTTCCTCTCTGTAAAAAACCAATAACATATTTTAAAAAAGAGGACATATCAAAAAGATATTAATAGAACTGATGTCAAATAGTTATTACCTGTTTTCTTCCAGGAGATTTATGGTTTCATGTCTTACATTTATTTTTTTATTTTTTTAATTAAATTATTATTTTTGTACATATGCCAATGCCCTCCTCCCTTCCATACCCTCCCTCCCCAGAGTTTTGTGTCCATTGGTTGTACTTATATGCATGTATACAAGTCCTTCGGTTGATCTTTTATCTTCCCCAGATCTCCCCAACCTCCCCCCTGCAATTTGACAGTCTGCTTGTTGCTTTACTGTCTCTATATCTAACTTTTGGTTCTTCAGTTTATAATGTTCTTTATCATCCATAAATAAGTGAGGTCATGTGGTGTCTCTCTTTCATTGACTGGCTTGTTTCACTCAGCATGATGTTCTCCAATTCCACCCAGGTTGCTGCAAATGATGAGAATTTTTTCTTTTTTATGGCTGCATAATATTCCATTGTGTAAATGTACCATAGTTTTGGGGGGGATATTTATTTATTTATTTATTTATGCTCCCCTCCCCCCTTGTATGAATACCCTCCCTCCCCAGAGTTTTATGTCCATTGGTTGTACTTATATGCATGTATACAAGTCCTTCAGTTGATCAATTATCTCCCCCAGATCTCCCTCCCCTCCCCACTGTAATTTGACAGTCTACTTGTTGCTTTACTGTCTCTATATCTATCTTTTGGATCTTCAGTTTATAATGTTCTTTATTATCCATAAATGAGTGAGGTCATGTGGTGTTTCTCTTTCATTGATTGGCTTATTTCACTCAGCATGATGCTCTCCAATTCCATCCAGGTTGCTGCAAATGATGAGAATTCCTTCTTTTTTACGGCAGCATAGTATTCCATTGTGTAAATGTACCATAGTTTTTTGATCCAATCATCTGCTGACGGGCACCTAGGTTGTTTCCAAATTCTGGCTATTGTAGATTGTGCTGCTGTGAACATAGGGGTGCATATATCCTTTCTGATTGGTGTTTATAGTTTGTTGGGATATATTCCTAGGAGTGGGATTACTGGGTCAAATGGGAGTTCCATTTTTGGTTTTTTGAGGAAACTCCACACTGTTCTCCACAGTGGTTGCACCAGTCTGCATTCCCACCAGCAGTGCATGAGGGTTCCTTTTTCTCCGCAACCTCACCAACACTTGTCGTTTGTTGATTTGTTGATGTTGGCCATTCTGACAGGTGTGAGATGGTACCGCATTGTTGTTTTGATTTGCATCTCTCAGATAATTAGTGACTTTGAGCATGTTTTCATGTGCCTCTTGGCCTTCCTTCTGTCTTCTTTTGAAAATATTCTATTTAGGTCCATTGCCCATTTCTTAATTGGATCATTCATCTTCCTTTTATTTAGTTGTATAAGCTGCCTGTAGATGTTGGAGATTAAACCTTTATCAGTGGTATTATTTGCAAATATGTTCTCCCACACCGTGGGCTTTCTTGTTATTTTGTTGATGGTTTCTTTTGCTGTAAAAAAAGCTTTTTATTTTGATGTAGTCCCATTTGTTTATTTTTTCTTTAGCTTCCATTGCCCTAGGGGCAGTATCAGTGAGGAAGTTCTTTTGGCATACGTCTGAGATTTTGCTGCCAATGGATGCTTCTAGTATTTTTATGGTTTCCCATCTGATGTTTAAGTCCTGTATCCATTTTGAGTTTATTTTTGTGTATGGTGTAAGTTGTTGATCTAGTTTCATTCTTTTGCATGTGTCTGTACAATTTTCCCAACACCATTTTTTGAAGAAACTGTCTTGACTCAATTGTATATTCCTGCCTCCTTTGTCAAATATTAATTGAACATAGTGATTTGGGTTGATATCTGGGTTCTCGATTCTATTACATTGATCTATATGTCTGTTCTTGTGCCAGTACCAGGCTGTTTTGAGAACAGTGGCTTTGTAATACAGTTTGAAGTCTGGTATTGAGATCCCTCCTACTTTACCCTTCTTTCTCAAGATTGCTGTGGCTATTCGGGGTCTTTTATTGTTCCAAAGGAACTTTTGGAGAGTTTTTTCTAGGTCAGTGAAATATGCCGTTGGTATTTTAATGGGGAGTGCACTGAACCTATAGATTGCTTTAGGAAGTATGGACATTTTGATGATGTTGATTCTACCAATCCATGAACATGGTATGTTCTTCCATCTCTTTACATCTTCCTCTATCTCTTTTTTCAGTGTCGTGTAGTTTTCTGCATATAGGTCCTTTACTTCCTTAGTTAAATTTATTCCTAGGTATCTTAATTTTTTTGGTGCGATGGTAAATGGAATTGCTTTTGTAGTCTCTGTTTCTGTAAGTTCACTGTTGGTGTATAGAAATGCCATGGATTTCTTGGCATTAATTTTGTATCCTGCTACATTGCCAAGTTCATTTATTAAGTCAATTAGTTTTTTAATGGAGTCTTTTGGGTTTTTTATGTACAATATCATGTCATCTGCAAATAAGGATAACTTTAATTCTTCTTTTCCAATTTGGATGCCTTTTATTTCCTCCTCTTGTCTAATTGCAATGGCTAGTACTTCCAGTACTATGTCAAACAGGAGTGGCGAGAGTGGGCATCCCTGTCTTGTTCCTGTTCTTAGAGGGAATGGTTTTAGTTCTTGCCCATTGAGTATAATGTTGGCTGTGGGTTTATCATATATAGCTTTTATTATGTTGAGGTATGATCCTTGTACTCCCACCTTGTTAAGAGTTTTTATCAGGAAAGGGTGTTGGATTTTATCAAATGCTTTTTCTGCATCAATTGATATGACTATATGATTTTTATCTTTCAATTTGTTTATGTGATGTATCACGTTTATTGATTTGTGGATATTGTACCATCTTTGCATTCCTGGAATAAATCCTACTTGGTCATGGTGTATGATCTTTGTGATGTTCTTCTGGAGTCGATTTGCTAGAATTTTGTTGAGGATTTTGGCATCTATTTTCATGAGAGATATTAGCGTGTAATTCTCTTTCATTGAGTTGTCTTTATCTGGTTTTGGTATTAGGGTGATGCTGGCTTCATAGAAGGAGTTTGGAAGTGTTCCTTCCTCTTGAATTTTTTGGAATAGTCTGAGGAGGATAGGTTTTAGTTCTTCCATGAATGTTTCGTAAAACTCTCCTGTGAAGCCATCTGGCCCTGGGCTTTTGTTTGCTGGAAGCTTTTTGATGACTGTTTCAATTTCTTCCCAAGTCACTGGTCTATTGAGATTTTTAGATTCTTCCTGATTGAGTTTTGGAAGTTTGTATTTTTCTAGGAATATGTCCATTTCCTCCAGGTTGTTCAGTTTGTTGGAATAGAGTTGTTCATAGTATTTTGTAACAATCCGTTATATTTTGGTGGGGTCTGTTGTTATTTCACCTCTTTCATTTCTGATTTTGTTTATTTGGGTCCTCTCTCTTTGTTTCTTGGTTAGCCTGGCTAGAGGTTCATCTATCTTGTTTATTCTTTCAAAGAACCAGCTCTTGGTTTTGTTGATCTTATGTATTGTTTCTTTGGTCTCTATGTTGTTTATCTCTGCTCTGATTTTTGTTATTTCCTTCCTTCTCCTTACACTGGGCTTTTCTTGTTGCTCTTTTTCTAACTCTTTGAGTTGTAGAGTTAGATCATCTGTTACCATTTTTTCTAGTTTTTTGCAATAGGCTTGTAAGGATATGAACTTCCCTCTCAAAATTGCTTTTGCTGTGTCACATAGATTTTGGATTGTTGTGTTTTCATTGTCATTTGTTTCCAGGATGTTTTTAATTTCTTCCTTGATTTCTCTGGTAATCTAGTCCTTGTTTAATAGCATGCTGTTTAGTCTCCATGTGTTTGATTTCTTTGGATTATTTTTATTGTAGTTAATTTACAGTTTTATGCCATTTTGATCTGAGAAGATGCTTCATATGATTTCTATCTTTTTGAATTTGAAGAGACTTTGCCTATGTCCCAAAATGTGGTCTATTTTTGAGAATGTCCCATGTGCACTTGAGAAGAATGTATATTCTGTGGCTTTGGGGTGGAGTGTTCTGAAGATGTCAATTAATTCCATCTGGTCTAGTGAGTCATTTGGGATTGATATTTCTTTGCTGATTTTTTGTTTAGATGATTTGTCAAAGGGTGACAGTGGGGTATTAAAATCTCCTACTATGATTGTATTGCTATTAATCTCTCCCTTAATGTCCTCCAGCAGTTTTTGTTTGTTTTGTTTTTTTATATATTTGAGTACTCCTGTATTGGGTGCATATATATTTACCAGGGTTATTTCTTCTTGTTGGATTGTTCCCTTTAGTATTATGAAGTGGCCTTCATTATCTCTTGTTATGTCCTTCACTCTGAGATCTAATTTGTCAGATATAAGTATTGCTACCCCAGTTTATTTTTCATTTCCATTTGCCTGGAAAACTTCTTTCCATCCCTTCACCCTCAGTCTGTGAGCATCTTTTTTTCTGAGGTGGGTTTCTTGTAGAGAACAGATGTATGGGTCTTGTTTTCTTATCCAATCTGTTATCCTATGCCTTTTGATTGGAGCATTTAATCCATTTACATTTAAGGTTATTATTGATAGGTACTCATTTGACGCCATTTTTATTCTATACCCGTGTTCCTTCTTTACTTCCTATTTCTTTATTTTTACAGTAGACCCTTTAGCATTTCTTGCATTGCTGGTTTGGTGGAGATAAATTCCTTCAGTCTTTTTTTGTCTGTGAAGCTCCTGATTTCCTCTTCAATTTTGATTGATAGCCTTGCTGGGTACAGTATTCTTGGATTCAGACCCTTCCTTTGCATGACTTTGTATATTTCATCCCATTCCCTTCTGGCCTGATAAGTTTCTGTTCAGAAATCAGTTGCTAGTCTGATGGGGGTTCCTTTATATGTAACTTTCTGACTCTCTCTGGCTGCTTTTAAGATTCTTACTTTGTCGTTGTTGTTTGCCAATTTAATTATAATGTGCCTTGGCGTCTGTCTTCTGGGATTCATTTTGCTTGGGACTCTGCGAGCATCTTGGATTTGTGTGGGTTTTTTCTTCTCTATCTCAGGAAAGTTTTCTGTCATTATTTCTTTAAATACTTTTTCCATGTCTACCTCAGTTTCCTTTCCTTCTGGAACCCCTATTATTCGATTATTATTTTGTTTTGTATTGTCCCAAAGCTCCCGTAGGCTCTCCTCCTGCTTTTTAATCTTTTTTTCTAGAAGCTGCTCTAATTGGGTATTTTTTTCCATCTTGTCTTATAGCTGACTGATGCGGTCCTCTGCTTCATCTAGTCTACTCTTGATGCTTTCTATTGAGTTCTTCATGGTAGCGATGTCATTTTTCATTTCTTCTTGGTTCTTCTTCAATTCCTCTTGATTCTTCTTCAATTCCTCATGTTTCTTCCTCATTTCTTCTTGGTTATTCTCAAATTTCTCTTCCATTCTTTTTAGCCATCCTATGATCATTATTCTGAATTCTTGCTCTGGTAGGCTGATTGCCTCTGACTCCTTTACTTCCTTTTCTGGTGATGCCTGCTTTTCTTTCATGTGCGGGCTATTTTTTTTGTCTCCCCATGGTCTCTCTTTTCAGGATGTCTGATTATGTGGTGTTCCTTCTCCTGCGTTGATTTATTTATTTATTTATTTATTTATTTATTTATTTATTTAAATGTATTTTATTGATTTTGTACAGAGAGGAAGGGAGAGAGATACAGAGTTAGAAACATTGATGAGAGAGAGTCATCGATCAGCTGCCTCTTGCGCACCCCCTACTGGGGATATGCCCGCAACCAAGGTACATGCCCTTGACCAGAATTGAACCTGGGACCCATCAATCCCCAAGCCGATGCTCTATCCATTGAGCCAAACCAGTCCTGGCCTCCTGCGTTGATTTAAAGGTACAAAATACAACACTACCAGGTACAACACAAGAGGCACTTAACAGGAATGTATTTACAATATTAATAACCTCTAATAAAGGTGACCACTAGAGAAAGGCAAATTAGGGGGTAGGAGAGAAAGAAGAAAGGTAAAAATAAAATAAAGAAAAATTAAAAAAAAAAATAACTAAATTAAAAAAAAAGAGGGAGAAAGAGATAGATTTATTTTTGATTATTTAAAAGTAAAAAAAAAAAAAAAAAAAAAAAAAAAAAAAAAAAGAAAAGGCAGTTTGTAATTCAGCTCTTAGGTGTCAGTGTTTCCGGTTTGACCTCCCAGTCTTTTTGGTTGCTCTAGCCTTCTTTCTCTATGGCTCTAGCTGACAGAGTGCCAACTGGCTCCCAGACTATATATTCTGGCTCTGATTCCTTGTTTCCAGAAAGGCAATTTCCCCCTGCAATCTCCCCAGATATGCCTAACTAGGCAGTCCTTCCCTAGTATTCAGGAGCAAGGGGGTGAAGGGGATCAGACGCCAAGGTGCCCAGATGTTCCGCCCTTGGCAGAACAGCCACAATTCTTAACAATCTGTCCCGTGTCACCTGGCATTTTAAAAAAAGTCCCGCTTCTGGGGAATATTACGTCAAACCCAGCACTGATGTCCCCGGGCAGGATTCTCGCTGCAGCCTTCTTTGGGCGCAGCTCAGCGTGGGAAGCCGCTTGGGCACTCCCGGCTACAGTGGAGGCGGGGCCTCACGGGAGCTCCGCGGATACCGCTGCCTGCGCTGCAGGACCCAGATCCCTCAGGCTATCCCCGCAAACTCTGACCTTTCCGTGGGTGATTGAAGAACTCCCTTGAATCCACGTGTTTGCGCCGATTGGGGCGTCACAGATGCTTGTTGGTCTCCTCCGCTGTGGGTTTTCCAGGCCTCAGAGAAGCTCCTCTTTTCCTGGTAAGATGGCGCAGCCTTCCCTTTGAGCCCGCAGCTCCGGGAGAGGTCGCCGCCGCTGCCGCCGCCACCAGCGCCGCAGTGCTGGCCGCTTGGTCAGGAAATCCTGTCCAGCGGACCCTTCCTTACCTTTCTTGAGAGTTCAGCCTCCCCTTAGCTGCCAATCAACATTCCCTGAGCAACTCAGACGCTGCTTTTATCTGTTCTGGGACGGGGTCAGAACAAGTCCATCTGTTCGGTCGCCATCTTGTCTCCTCTCCAAATGTACCATAGTTTTTGGATCCAATCATCTGCTGATGGTCACCTAGGCTGTTTCCAAATCCTAGCTATTGTAAATTGTGCTGCTATGAACATAGGGGTGCATATATTCTTTCTGATTGATGTTTCTAGCTTCTTGGGATATATTCCTAGGAGTGGGATTACTGGGTCAAATGGGAGTTCCATTTTCGGTTTTTTGAGGAAACTCCACACTGTTCTCCACAGTGGTTGCACCATTCTGCATTCCCACCAGCAGTGCATGAGGGTTCCTTTTTCTCCACAACCTCATGTCTTACATTTAAATGTTCAATCCATTTGGAGTCTATTTTTGAATAAGGTGTAAGAAAAAATATGACCAAAAAATGGGCAGAGGACATGAAGAGACATTTCTCTACAGGAAATATACAGATGGCAAATAGTCACACAGAAAGATGTTCAGCCCTGGCCGGTTTGGCTCAGTGGACAGAGCATTGGTCAACGAGCTGTTGTCCCGGGTTTGATTCCAGTTAAGGACATATGCCTTGGTTGCAAGCGTGGTCCTGGCCTGGTCCTGGTGTATGGAAGGCAACCAATTGTCTCGCACATTGATATTTCTGTCCTCTGTCTCTCCCCCTCCCATCCACTCTCTCTCTCAAATCAATGGAAAAAAAATAAAATTAAATAAATAAAAAATTAACAACAACAAACAAGAGATGTTCAGCCCTAGTGTGTGTCAGTTGCTTGGAGCACCATCTGTGCACCAAGGTGTAGTGAGATCAATTCCTAGTCAGGGCACATATATAGGTTGCAGGTTTGATCCCCAGCTGGGGTGTGTATGGAAGGCAACCAATTAATGTTTCTTTCTCTCTCTCTCTCTCTCTCTCTCTCTCTTTTACCTCTCCCCATCAAAGTTATTTTTAATCCTCACCTGAGAATATTTTTTCCATTGATTTTTAAGGAGAGTGGAAAAGAAGAGAGAGAAAGAGAAACACTGATGTGAGAGAGACACATGGATTGGTTGCCTCCCACATGCCCCTGACCAAGGCTCAGAGCCTGCAACCAAGGTACGTGCCCTTGACCAGAAACAAACCCGGCACTCTTCAGTCCACAGGCTGACACTCTATCCACTGAGCCAAACTGGCTAGAGCTCAAATCAATTTTTTAAAAAAAATTTAAGCCGAAACTGGTTTGGCTCAATAGATAGAGCGTCGGCTTGGGGACTGAAGGGGCCCGGCTTCGATTCCGGTCAAGGGCATGTACCTTGGTTGCGGGCATATCCCCAGTAGGGGTTGTGCAAGAGGCAGCTGGTCAATGACTCTCTCTCATCGATGTTTCTAACTCTCTTTCTCCCTTCCTCTCTGTACAAAATCAATAAAATATATTTTAAAAAAAGATTTAAAAAGGAAATATGTTCAACACTCACTAATAGTCAGGGAAATGCAAATCAAAATCATGAGATACCATCTTACACTAGTGAGAATGATTATTATTATTAAAAAGTCAACAAAAGGGAGCTTAGGGAGAAAGCAAGATGGCGGCATAGGTAAACACTTAACTGCAGCCTCACACAACAATTTCAAAATATACAACTAAAATATAAAGTGGACATTATCCAGAACTACAGGAAAGTTGACTGACTGGAAATTCTATAACTAGAAGGAAAGAGAAAACCAGAAGGAAAAGCAGAGGAGCTGTAAAAGCCTGAGGTACGGAGACACGCTGCGAGCACGCACGCGGAGAGGACAGAGCCAGAGAGGAGCGGTGGCTGAGTGCCTGGCTGGCATTCCCTAGCAGGAAGGAGACAAAAGCTACAGACTGTGCTGAGCCCCAGTTCCGACTGCACTGAACCCCAGTTCTAGGCCCAACCCTGGGGACCCAGGCTCATACAGAGGGAATCTGGGCTGTAAGGCGAAAACTCAGGGGAGTGGTGAAAGTCAGAGCCCTGGAGGCACACAAATTGTGCGCAGAGGACAGACTGTTGATAGTGCCACTGGATTACCCTAGCAGTAAGGAGACATAAGCTCCGGACTGCTCTTAACCCTACTTCCAACTGCACTGAACCCCAGTTGCAGGCTCCTTGGGGAGGAGACTAGACTGGTAGCGGGTGAAACTGGAGGGCACCATTCTCTCAGAGGTGCTTGCAGTGAGTACTGAAGGACACTGAGGAACACTGAGACTCAGGAACCTCATAGGGTGGGGCTGACGGAAGCCAAGCCTATAGGCTCCACCGTGAAACTCCGCCCCATCCAAGCTGAGCACAGAAGCTTTTTCAATTTTCCAAGTCTAGTCGAATAAGGCTGTCTCCCGGCATAGACACAGCTGATCCTCACAGCCAATTGGCCTGGAGGTTAGTTCCTCCCAGTGATACCAACAACAACCAAGACTTAACTACAATAGGCTGTACACATAGTCCACAAAGGAGTGCACCAAGACTGTCCACCTCAGATAACTGGGAGGCTGATCCACTGAACCATATAGGACACCTTAGCACACAAAGCCACCCTACCAACTCAGGGAAGCAGTGAAAATGCCTAGACAAGGAAACAGATCACAAACGAAAGAAATGGAGGACAACAAGTGACTGGATATAGAGTTCAAAACCACACTTATAAGGTTTTTCAAGAATTTCCTAGAAAAGGCCAATAAAATAAATGAGACCTATGAGGATATGAAAAGGGATCAACTAGAAATAAAGAATACATTTTCTGAAATAAAAAATATTATACAGAGTCCTAAAAACAGAATGGAAGATTGCAGGAATCAAGTCAAAGATTTGGAACATAAAGAGCCGGAAGACACTCCTCTGCAGAAGCAAGAAGACAAGAGAATCCAGAAAGTTGAAGATAGTGTAAGAAACCTCTGGGACAACTTCAAACTAACCAACATCAGGATTATGGGGGTCCCAGAAGATGACAGAGAGCAAGATACCAAAAACATATTGAAAGAAATAGTGACAGAAAACTTCCCCCACCTGGTGAAAGAAATAGACTTACAAGTCCAGGAAGCACAGAGAATCCCAAACAAAAGGAACCCAAATAGGACCACACCAAGACATATAATTAAAATTCCAAGAGCAAAAGACAAGGAGAATATTAAAAGCAGCAAGAGAAAAGCAGGTAGTTACCTATAAAGGAGCACCCATACGATTGTCAGCTGATTTCTCAACAGAAACAATGGAGGCCAGACAGGAATGGCAAGAAATATTCAAGGCGATGACTAGCAAGAACCTACAGCCAAAAATACTCTACCCAGCAAAGATATCACTCAGAATCAAAGGCCAGATAAAGAGCTTCACAAATAAAAGAAAGCTAAAGGAGTTCATCACTGCCAAACCAGAATTATATGAATTGCTGAAAGGGGTTCTTTAGGAAGAGGAAGAAAATAAAGATAAAATTTATGAACAACAAATACATAACTATCAACAAGTGAATCTAAAAACCAAGGGAGTCTCAGCTAGGAGGGCTTCTGTACTCCGTTTGGATAGGGCGGGGTCTCAGGGTGGCGCAGACAATCTTTGGTTCCTTGTCAGTCTCACCTTAGGAAAGACCTGTTCTCAGAGAGTTTCGGTAGATTGGTTGCAGGCGCGCGCACCTCTTTGGTAAAGGCACAGACAAGCTTTGGATTCCAGCCAGTCCCTCCTTAGACAAAGCCAGCCTCTGGGAGAGCTTCTGTGCTCAGCCAGATATGGGGCGGAGTCTCAGGTTGGTGCAGACAAACTTTGTTTTCCCTTGGGCTCCTCCCCAAATCCCGCAGTAATGGCCGCTGGCTTCACACACCTCCGAGAGATCTCTGCCCACTGCCTGACAGTCTGGCCTCTCCCTGTCTGGGGCCGTCTATCAGAGCAATAGGGTGATTCTGTTTTCCTCTCGAACAAGAAAGCCAGCCGCGCATTAGCTGTCCGCCCTCTCCATGCGGAGTAAGCCAGTAGCGAAATCAGCCCGGCCCGCCAGGTCTGCACGCCGGGAGTAAGCCAGCAGCAATCTCGGTCCGGCCCTTCCTCTCCACGCCGGGAGTGCACACAGTTTTCCGTACCTTCACAGTTCCTGAGGTTCAGCGTGCCTTCTCTCTCCTTCCCAGATGGCAGAGCCTCCTCTCAGCTAGCCGTCTGGCACTTCAGGGCAATGCCTCCCCTGTTTTTCAGTTCTAAATTCAAATTTGTTGTGATAGGCTGCATTCGGGTGTCTACCCTATGCCGCCATCTTGGTTTCTTCCTGTTTTTACTGATTTTCAAGAGAGAAAGGGAAAAAGAGAGAACTATTGATTGACTGCTTTCTGCACACCCCCTACTGGGAATCAAGCCCCCAACCTGGGCATGTGCCATGACCAAGAATCGAGCCATGACCTCCTGGTGCGTGGGTTGATGCTCAAGCACTGAGCCACACTGCTGGGTAGCATTTAACTTTTCTAACAAAGTGATCATGGAGTGGGTAAATAGATTGGCAAGCCTTTTCCGTGTCTTTTCCAATGCTACCTGGAATCAGCTTATTGACATCTTTCAAGTCATTTGTACCCTTAGGTCATGATTTCCATCATCTTCTGGATTTGACAGACCTGTTTATGAGGTAAGAGGTCTTCTGGATCTGATTATATTTAATTTTTTTAAATTAAAACCAACACAAAACATATGAGGCAAATAACATTGGCAGTCTTGACATCAACATGAGCTTCAATCATGGTTGGTCACGTTTTTACCATGGAGCACATTTTGTCTCACACGGGTAAGATCCATGCCATGGGAGTTAGGCAGCTCGGGCCCTGAACACATTGGTAATTTGGGTTTCTAGCTGCAGTTTCATCGTTCTGCAGGCCAGCAAAGCTCACTCGAAAGACATGACCACTGAGTCCTTGTGACTAGCGTTTTTCCAATCTTCCTTACCTTGCACAGAGCTGGCACTCTCACACAGGCCGCTTTTTCTTAGAGAACGGATCACACACTTTCTTCTTGGTTCCTTTTTGCCACCTTCTGTGAGCACTTGCTCTTGCCCACCACCATGGTGCTGCTCATAAAGGCAAAGGCTATGAGTAGGTTCTTATTTATTTATTTATTTATATATTTTATTGATTTTCCACAGAGAGGAAGGGAGGATAGAGAGCTCTAAACGTCGATGAGAGAGAAATATCGACCAGCCACCTCCTGCACACCCCCCACTGGGGATGAGCCCGCAACCAAGGTACACGCCCTTGACCGGAATCAAATCTGGGACCTTTCAGTCGGCAGACCGATGCTCTATCCACTGAGCCAAACTGGCTTCGGCAGTGGGTTCTTTTTTTTTTTTTTTAATCTTTAAAAAATATATATATTTTTACCCCTAGCTCATTTGGCTCAGTAGAGTGTCTGCCTATGACCAAAGGGTCCCAGGTTCAATTCCGGTCAAGGGCACGACATATCGACATATCGGTTGCAGGCTCCTCCTCAGCCTGATCAGGGTTAGTGCAGGAGAAAACCAATGGATGTGTTTCTGTCTTTCCCTCTCTAAAAAATCAGTGGAAAAATATCTTTTGGTGAGGATTTACACACACACACACACACACACACACACATACTAGTGGCCTGATGCACAAAATTCATGCACATTAAAAGGCAATTAGAGGAAATAATTTAATATTGCTCTTTGCCCTTTCTCTATAGTAGCAGTGTCAGAGAGGAAAGAAAATTAGTAAAATGTATATGAAAACCTTCCTCCTGTCAGAGTCTGGGGCGAACCACACGACCCAGAGTCAAGTCCCTGCCCACCCACATGCACCTCAAAATCGCGTGAGGCCCAGACCCAGCTGGCCCCTGCCCCCATTGGGCTAGATCTGGCTACTCCCACCCTTGTCTAACCCTGCCAGGCAGGGGTATCACAGCCTCAGGTCCCCCGACAAGCCCCACTGGCAGGGGGGTGCAGCCTCAGGTCCCCTGGCCTGGTGCTAGGGCGGGGGGAGTAGCCTGAGGTCTCCTAGCCCAGGACCAGGTTGGGAAGTGCACCTTGAGGTCCCCCCATCAAGCCCCACTGGGTGCAGGGCGTGGCCTCAGGCCCCCTGGCCTGGCGCCAGGGCAGGGGGCAAGGCCTGAGGTCCCCTGTCAAACGCCACTGGGCGGGGGTACAGTCTGAGGTCCCCTGGCCTGGTGCTGGGGTGGGGGGCACAGCCTGATTCCCCCCAACCCAGCACTGAGGGTGCACCTTGAGGTCCCCTTTGAAGCTCTGCTGGGTGGGGGGCACCACCTGAGGTCCCATCAAGCCCAGCCAGGCAGAGGGCTCAGCCTCAGGTCCCCTGGCCTGGTGCTAGGGCAGGGGACGCAGCCTGAGGTTCCCTGTCAAGTCCATGGGGGCCGGGGGGAGTGTCAAGCCCATGGGGGGGAGGGGGAGGTTCCCGTCAAGCCCATGGGGGTGGGGGAGGGAGGTCCCTGATGATTGCTCATTAAGGCTCCTTATGGGAACTTGGCCTCAGTTGTGGGTGCAGCCATCTTTGTGACGGAGTGATAGTCAATTTGCATATCCCCCATTTATTAGATAGGATATATATATATATATATATATATATATATATCCCCTCCCTTCAGTCTACAGGCCAAAGCTCTATCCACTGAGCCAAACCGGATTTTTAACTCTGGCAGAGAAAATTTTGCTTTCACTTTGTAGCCTGCCTTATAAACAGGTCTGTAAGGGAATGGATTAACACAAAAGATCCTGGAGGTTTCCGATTAGTAAGTGGCGTTCAATGAGTGGGTTGCAGAGGCCAGTTCCAGCGCATGAGAAGCGCGGATAAAGTCAACCTGTCGCTGTTTACAGCTGCGGTGAGTAAGCTTTCCACCCCAACACCCTCACGTGTCTGTCCCGGCAGAAGCCCCAGCCTCGGCCTGGGACACCAGTGCGCCCGCTCCGCCTCCCGGGCCTGCGGGGTTCGCTGGGGCGGCGGACCGGCTGGGCGGCCGCTCCGCCAGCACCGGGCAGAGACCGGCCTCACCGGGGGACAGCCACGCGGAACCGAGCCGCGAGGGGCCGAGGGGCCGCGGGGCCGCCCCCTCTCCCCCCAGGGACCCCTGCTTCCCGGCGGGACTGGGCGGCGGCTCCGAGCGTGGCGAGGCGAGGGGAGGGGAGCCGCCCCGGGCGGGGCGGGGCGGGGCGGGGCCTGCGGGGCGGGGCCTGCGGCGCGGGAACCCCAGCCCGCACTGCCCGCGCTCCGCCATGGCCCCGGCGCTGCTGCTGGTCCCGGCCGCGCTCGCGTCCTTCCTGCTGGCCTTTGGCACCGGCGTGGAGTTCGTGCGCTTCGCCTCCCTCCGGCCTCTGCTCAGCCGGGCGCCGGAGCCCGCGGGTGCCGGTGAGCGGGGGCGGCCCTGCGCGGGGAGGTGGGCGGGAGGCGGGAGCGGGCGGGGCCTGGCGGCGGCCTGGGGCGGGGCTGCAGCCCGCGCTCCGTTAGCAGTCCGTCCGCGGGGCGCGGGGCGGCTTAGGGGCCTCTGGGCGCCGAGGGGCGGGCCGGGGCTCCCCGCGCGCCCGGCGCCTGCCCCCGGGAACCTCCGGGCTCGGAAGCAGGCGGGAAGCGGAGGATGGCGAGGGGGAACGAGGCGGGGCTGCAGATGCAGCAGTGAGGCTCTGGGCCGGTCTGGGCTCTGAGCTGGTACAGACGGTGCGGACACCCGGCCTGGGACCCGGAGATGAGGGCCAGGTGTCCGCACCGTGTTCCTGCTCTCACCCCCCACCCCCACCCCGTCCCCCAGAGGCGCCCCGGGGCTGGCTGGCCGCCTTTCAGGATCGCGGCGTCCTGGCTCCCCTGGCGTGGGATCTGGGGCTCCTGCTGCTGTTTGTGGGGCAGCACAGCCTCATGGCGACTGAGCCGGTGAAGGTGTGGCTGTCTCGGCACTTTGGGGTTCTGCAGAGGTCTCTGTACGTGGCCTGCACTGCGCTGGCCTTGCAGGTATGCGGCTGGAAGCTGAGTCCCTAAGGGAGAGTCTGGGAAGGAAGCCCTGGATTGGGGGTGGGCAGGGACCTTAGGCTCCCAGCAGAAGTGTGGGTTAGAGAACGCAGGGTGCTCAGGACTCTGATCCCAGCTCCCGTTCCCACGGCACACACCTTACTTTACATCCGGAAGGGTGCACTGCCCAGCCCGTTTGGCTCAGGGGGTAGAACGTCAGTCCAAGGACTGGAGGGTCAAGGGCATGTACCTCGATACAGAGTCCGAGAGGCAACCAGTTGATGTTTCTCTACATTGTTGTTTCTCTCTGTCTCGCCCTCCGTTCCACTCTCTAAAAATGTGCTCGGTGAGGATAAACAAGAAGGTGCACCGTGTTCTCCCCCAAGCACCAGTGCCATGCGCACTGCCCCCCATAGTGTCAGGCTGCCCGCGCGCTCTCCCCACCGCCAGGAGCAGGCTCGCGGGTCAGTCTTTTTATTATTTACCAGAGGCCGCGCCTCCCTCCGGTCTCTTGCAGCTTCGTCCAAAAGGATGTCCGGTCAAATTAGCATATTATGCTTTTATTATAGGTTTCCTTTTCTTTTTAAAAAATATATTTTTATTGGTTTCTTACAGAGAGGAAGGGAGAGGGATAGAGTTAGAAACATCGATGAGAGTCATCGATCAGCTGCCTCTTGCACTGCCCCTACTGGGGCCGAGCCCGCAACCAAGGTATGCCCTTGACCGGAATCAACCTGGGACCTTTCAGTCCGCAAGCTGACGCTCTATTCACTGAGCCAAACTGGTTTCGGCAGTTTTCTTTTTATTCTTATTTATTTATTTTTAAAAATACATTTTATTGATTTTTTTTTTTTTTTTACAGAGAGGGAGAGGGATAGAAAGTTAGAAACATCGATGATAAACACCCATCAGCTGCCTCCTGCACACTCCCTACTGGGAATGTGCCCGCAACCAAGGTACATGCCCTTGACCGGAATCGAACCCGGAACCCTTCAGTCCACAGGCCGATGCTCTATCTACTGAGCCAAACCGGTTTCTGCATCTTTTTATTCTTTTTTAAAAATATATATATTTTATTGATTTTTTTACAGAGAGGAAGAGAGAGGGACAGAGAGCTAGAAATATCAAGAGAGAGAAACATCGATCAGCTGCTTCCTGCACACCCCCTACTGGGGACGTGCTGGCAACCAAGGTACATGCCCTTGACCGGACTCTCAGACAGCAGGCTGACGCTCTATCCACTGAGCAAAACCGGTTTCGGCTATAGGTTTTCTTTTTAATCCTCACCTGAGTATATTTTTCCATTGATTTTCAGATAAGTGGAAGAGAGAAATACTGATGTGAGAAAAACATCCATTGGTTGCCTCCTGCACTTGCCCCGACCAGAGCCTGTACTAGGGGAGGAGCCTGGAACTGAGGTACTTGCCCTTGACGGGAACTGAACCCAGGACCCTTTGGTCTGCAGGCCAAGGCTCTATCCATTGAGCCAGACTGTCTCGGGCCAGGCTTCCTAGCTAGTACTCGTTTGCCTTCTGAGTGGGTGCTGGGCATAGGCTCACCTCATGTAAGTCCTCTGGAAGATCCGGGTCATCCTTATATCCTTGGAACCCACCCAGCACCGCCGCGAGCTGAGTGTTGGTGATGCTCTTGGTAAAGATGGGGAGAGAGCTGCAGGCCCCGGGTCTCCCAGCCCCTCGTCCTCCCCAGCTGGTGATGCGATGCTGGGAGCCCGTCCCCAGAGGCCCTGTGCTGTGGGCCGCTCGGGCCGAGCCCTGGACAACCTGGGTGCCCCTGCTGTGCTTCGTGCTGCACGTGGTGTCCTGGCTGCTCATCTTCAGCATCCTCCTCGTCTTCGACTACGCGGAGCTCATGGGCCTCAAGCAGGTGCGCTCCATCCCTGCCGCCCCTGCTCTCCATCCTCGCCGGCCCAGGCTCCCCCCTCCATGGCGGCCCCCTCCACCGCTTTCACCCGCCTCACCTGTGTGCCAGACCTCCCCCTCCCCCCCACTCGCCTCAGGCCAGAAACCTGGGCCCGTGGGAGGGTCCCGGCAGGGAGGTGAGGGTCAGGGCCCAAGACCTGGAAGGCGAGTCATCGAGGTGGGGCCCCGCTGCTGATGGCTCCTCTCCTAGGTGTACTACCACGTGCGAGGGCTGGGCGAGCCCCTCGCCCTGAAGTCTCCCCGCGCTCTGAGGCTCTTCTCCCACCTGCGCCACCCCGTGTGCGTGGAGCTGCTGACGGTGCTGTGGGTGGTGCCCACCCTGGGCACTGACCGGCTCCTCCTCGCCCTCCTCCTCACTCTGTACCTGGGCCTGGCCCACGGACTTGACCAGCAAGACCTCTGCTACCTCCGGGCCCAGCTGCAAAGAAAACTGCACCTGCTCTCCCGGCCCCAGGAGGGCAGGCCCGAGTAGTGGAGGAGCCTGGTGTCAGCCCTGCTCGCCTCTGCCCTTGGGAATCAAACCCCTGGACCCCAGGCTGCTCCCTCAGACCAGAGGCACCGTCCCATCCACTCCCCGCCCTCAGTCCCGAGTGTCAGCACTCCCAGGCCCGCTCCTCGCCAGCCAGGAAGGGGGGGGGCTTGCAGGTCTCACAGCTGAGGGCGTGACCCTCTTCCCCAGCCGCCTCAGGGAGAGGGTCCCGCCTGGCTACACCCGGGCACTCGCCCTGCATGTCGGGGTCCCCTTCGTCCCGCTCGCGCCCCCTCCGCCTCGCACGGCCACACCTCGAGGCCCTGGTTCCGTCCTGCAGCTGAGCCGGGCAGACTCTGCCTTCATTCGGTGACTATGCCCGCCCTCCGAGGAGCACGCGTGGCGGGGAAAATAAATCGCAGCCCATTCTCTGCACTTGGCGCGCCTTTTGTGGGAGCCGCGGCCCAACCCGCGCCTCGCGCCTCGCCCCGGCACCGCTGGGTGGCGGCGGCGCCCTCGGGCCCGCCCCGCCTTCCGGAGGACCCGGCCCCTCCTCCCCTCCCGGGCCCTGGCCGCCCTGGCCACGAGGGACCAACCGAGGGGCGAGCCCAGAGCTTCGGCTCCCGCCTCCGGCCGCCCCGCGACCCCGGCCCGGCGCCCGGAGCGCAGGATAAAGGCAGCCGCGCGAGGCTGGGGGGAGGTGGGAGGCGGGCCGCTTCCTCCCCGTCCCCCAGGGGCCTGAGTCACGGCACCGCCCGGTCTGGCTGGGAGCGCGCTGGCTCCGGGACCGCGGGAGCCGGCCGGGGGGGGGGGGGGGGGGGGGGGGGGGGGGCCGGCCGGAGGGCCAGGGGCGGCGGCGGCGGCGGCGGCGGGGGCCGCTCCCCGGGGTTGGCGGGAGCAGGGCCCGCCCCTCCTCGGCCCCGCCCCGCGCCCCCATCCTCTCCCCATTGTCCTCTGACGAGTGGTCGCTGGCCATTCGCTCTGCGTCCCTCCCGCCTCCGCGACCCCTCGCTTCCCCTCTCCTCCGGACCGGGCCGCCGACCCTCCCCTCCGGGCGCAGCGTGAGTGCAGCGAGAGGCCTCCGCGGGCGGGCGGCGTCTGCCGGTGCGATGCCCGGTCGGGGCAGAGGCGGAGCCGGTCCGCGCTCCCGGGTCCGGGCACCGCGGTGGGCGGGCGGAGGCGGGCGCCGGTGTCCGGGCGCGCTGGCGGCCGCCGGGTGGGAAGTCCCCGCGGAGGGAAGTCCCGGGCTTCGGGGCGGAGGCGGCGGGAGGCGCCCAGCACAGCTGCACGGGGAGCCTGGACCTCGGGCCGCGGTGGCGCCCAGCTGTGCCCGCTGGTCGCCCTTTCCCCCGGACCCCCTGGCCCTGGCCCTCCCCGCTCTCCGCCCCTCGCCCCCTGACCTCCGCCCTCCCCGCCCCCACCTCCAGTCTCTCCCCTTTCACCTCGCACCAACTTCTCTCCTCATGTCGCTGGCACCCTGAACCCTGAGCTGCCAAATCTGAATCTCCCCTCCCCTGCCGCGTCCCTCGCATCTGCTGGCCTTTCCTTCACCTCCTGGTCTCCGGCCCCTGCCTCAGTGCCGGCCCTCCTGCCCGCCGTCCAGGCTCACCCGCCTCAGTAGCCTCTCCCTGCCTCTGCCTCCAGTGCTCCTCACCTGCACCTCGGGCCATGGCCACCATCCCGGACTGGAAGCTCCAGCTGCTGGCCCGGCGCCGGCAGGAGGAGGCGGCCGCGCGGGGCCGCGAGAAGGCGGAGCGGGAGCGCCTGTCCCAGATGCCAGCTTGGAAGCGGGGGCTCCTGGAGCGCCGCCGGGCCAAGCTCGGTCTGTGCCCCGGGGAGCCCAGCGCTGCGTCCGGGCCTCCAGAGGCCGGGCCTCCAGAGCCAGACCAGTCTGCGGTCCTGCGGGAGGCCATCGGCCCGGTGCACCAGAACCGATTCATCCGGCAGGAGCGCCAGCAGCAGCAGCAGCGGCGGAGTGACGAGCTGCCGGCGGAAAGGAGGCTGGGGCCTTCGGAGGCCCGGGAGTGGAGGCCCAGCCCTGGGGAGATGCAGGAGCCCGGCCCCAGGGAAGAGCGGCTCAGCCCCCGGGAAGCCGGCGACGGGAGGCCGGGCACAGGGGGAGCCCGAGAGCCAAGCCCCAGGCCTGCGGGGCACCCGGGCCGGCCGCGCCCGGGCGAGGCTGGGGACCGGGCCTCGGGGCTGCCGGAGGCGCGGCGCTGGCGGCCAAGCCCGGGCGAAGCGGACCCGGCGGAGCCTCGAGAACAAAGTCCCGGGAGCGGGAGCGAGGCTGCGGCCCCGCCATGGAGGCCTGGCTGCGCGGAGGCCCGGGAGCAGAGTGCGAGGCCGCTGGAGCCGTCGGAGCGGAGCCTGAGCCCCGGATGCGGGACGGGCAGCTCCGCGGACAGGGGGCGCCCCGAGGACGCGTGGGCTCCCCGGCCGGCCCCGCAGGAGCCCCCAGGGCCGCCCGGGGCCCCGACGCGCGAGGCTGCGGGCGGCCCTGACGGCGGGCAGCCCGCCGAGCGGAGCCCCAGCCCCGCCGAGGCTGCGGAGGGGGACCCCGGGCTGGCCGAAGGGTGGAAGTGGACCCTGCACTCTGGGAGGGCTCGAGAATGGACAGCCAGGGACGCGGAGACCGCCCCTCGGAAGCCAGCCCCTGCGGAGACCGCCGGCAAGCTCCCCGGGCCTCCCGGGGTGGAGGTTGCGGAGGAGGCGGGGGCTCCGGGGCCGCTGCGGAGCCGCTGCGCCGGGCCCTGCCCCCTCCCGCCCCGGGATGCGGGGCAGCAGGAAGAGGAAGCCCAGGAGCCGCGGCCCCGGCCCGCGCCCGCGCCTCTGTCTCCCCCGCCGCCGGCCCCCCAGCCTCCCGGGGACCCTCTCATGAGCCGGCTGTTCTATGGGGTGAAGGCAGGGCCGGGGCTGGGGGCGCCCCGCCGCAGCGGACACACCTTCACCGTCAACCCCAGGCGGTCTGCGCCGCACGCGGCCCCGGCCGCTCCCGCCCCCGCCGACGCGGCCCCGGCGGCCGGGAAGAAGCGGTACCCCACCGCCGAGGAGATCGCGGTCCTGGGGGGCTATCTCCGCCTCAGCCGCAGCTGCCTGGTGAAGGGGTCCCCGGAAAGGCACCACAAACAGGTAGGGAGCAGCACGCAGGCTTCCGCGCCGCCCCTGCTCTGGCTGTCCCGGGCCGCCTCCTGGGCCTCCGCGGTGGCAGCCCTTGTCCAGCCGCCCTGGGTGTCTGCCCACGGCCACGCTGTCCCTGGGGCGTCGCAGGGTGTGCCCCGGCTGCTGCCTCGGGCTCTGAGGCCCCCGTTTCTTCCCTTCCTTTCCTGAGTCTGAGCCAGCCAGCCCCTCTGGTGGGAGACAGGCCAGCAACCTTGGTTCTCAAGCAGGGTCACAGGATGAGCCCACACAGGGGAGATGTGGGGCGGGGGGCGGGGGCTTTGGGGTTCTAGGGAGAAATGAAGGAGGGGAGGGAGGCCGGAGAATCCCCAGGAAGAGAGCGGGAGGGCGCGGCCGGGGCTGGGGGCTGGGACAGGGCTGGCACAGGAGTCTGCCCTGGGAGACGCACACTGAGGCCCTTCAGAGTGGGGGACCTCAGGCTGCACCCAGCTGGGCCACTGCCTCAGGCAGCCCGCCCTCCCTCCCTCTCCTCTCCCAAAGACCTCTCAGCCCCCCCCCTCTCCCCGCCTTCCCCTTCCTCCCCGCCTTGCCCCCCTCTCAGGACTGGCTCACACTGAGGTTCCCCTCTCCCTGGCCTCTCCCTCCCCTTGGGGTAGAAAAAGAGAAGTGAACTTGGAGGCAGTGCTGAGAGCAGGGAGTCCCACAGGAGTTGAGGACAGGGGTGGGACCAAGGCCAGCGGAGGGTCAGAGGTTAGACTGGAATCGGGGGTGCAGGAGAGTGGGAGAAGCAGGCTGAGGGCTCCCCTGGCCTGGCCCTGGTCCAACCCCTTCCGCAGTCCCTTCCAGCTCATACATGTTCCCAAGACGGAAGCCCTTCCTAGCCTCTAGTCTCATCCCACATGGGCCACCCTCAGGGACCACAGGCCAGGTTCAGCTTGGGGTCCTCTGTCCCCGGTCACCATCACAAGGAGCTTAAGCGCCCACCCGAGCCCGAGCCTGCAGCGAGGGGTCAGGAAGGCAGGGCCAAGTGTTCAGAAAAGTCACTTCCTGCGGAGTTAGCTGGCTTTGCTTTGGGGTGGAAAGAGCAGAGGGACCGTGAAGTTTGAACCCGAAGTCCAGGGCCATCGGGTGCAGGGCAGGACCTGTGGTGGTGACCATACCTGGGTCAGGGATCGGGGGAGCCGGAAGCAGATCGCCCAAACAGGAAGCCTGGGGTGGGGGCCGGAAGGCGGTGGGCCGAGTGGGGACCAGGCCCTGCCTGCCAGCACCGCTCAGGATGTGGTGAGAGGAGGAAGCAGAGCTGCTGGGGGTGGGGCGGAGCAGGCTCTGGGCCCACATGCTCCCCTTCGCTCTGTCAGGCTGCTGGGGGCTCGGTGCCCTGTCCCAGCTCTGCCCCTAGCTCAGGGATGGAGCACCGCCCGCGCCTGTCCCCCCCTAAGTAACATCTGCGGGCTAATTCCATCAGCCTGTTCTTGCCCCCGGTGCCCAGAGCCCCTCCCTCCAGCCCCTCGGGACCTTATATAGCTGGTGAGCCTGTGAGTCACCCCGAGCCCCCTCCCGCAGGCGGTGCATTCCTGGGAAGTCAGTCAGAAGCTGGGGTTGGGGGAGGGAAGCAGCGTGTGGGGAGAGTCCGACATGGACTGAAAGCAAACGAAAGGGGTCCTTCTCAGCTGCCTAATAAACAGCAGAGCTTGTTTTCCCAAAAGGGGAAATGAAGAAAGAGAAATGGGTTCCCCAGTGTGGGTACATCTGTCAGCAACAGAGCAGAGACGCCCCTTTAAGAAGTCTGGATGGAAGGGGTCTGGTTGCTATCACCAGTTCTGTCAGCCATTCCACAGGCTGGGCTCCCCGGCCTTGGTCCTCTGCCGGGACCTCCTCTGGGGTCTGCATGGCCCCTCAGAGCTTTACCCAGTAAAGCACCTCCCGTTCTCCTGTTGACCAGACTCCGGAGGGGAAAACCAGGTGGTGGAAGCTACAGGGCCAGGAGGAGCAGGGCTGGGTGGGGCTGGGTGTGACTGTCGTGGTGGTTGGGGGCAGGGGAGCACTGGGTATGTTTGGGGAGGGGTGTTCCAGGCAGGGGTCGGGGGAGACAGCCAGAGCCAAGGCCTGTGTGTGGGAGGGAGGGTGCCCAAGAGGTGGGGGCGTGGCCTGGGCAGCATCCTCCAGTGTTTCCCAAAGTGCAGTACGGGTCACCCCAGGCCGGGAAGAGTCTGGTGGGGTACGCGTTGCACCGGAGTTTGGTGGGGATATGCACTGCACCGTGCTTGGCTGCGCCTAATTCTATGTTCTCATGAGTACGAGGGGTACTCAGCGTTACGGAAATTATAGAAGGGGTGCACGAATGTCAGAAGTTTGGGGAACACTGCTAGACTTTTGTCAGGCTCTGGCTTTTGTCCCCAGTGAGATGGTAGCCACTGCAAGACTGACGGTCCCTGAGTTTCAGGCTGCAGTGGGGACCCATGTTAGTAACTTCCTGTCCAGCACCTCCAGGCTCCTCTGCTCGCAGCCATCTGCAGAGGTGGGGATGGGGGGACGGCCCATGTCTCACCACAGGGGCTGGAAGGCCTGACAGGTGTGGCCCTTTCGAAGCAGTTCGCAGGGATCCTGGTTTTACACTCAGAGTGAATCCCACGCTGCCCCTCTCCCTGAGCCTCTGAGGGGCCGGGCTGCGGGGGGAGAGGCTGCGGGAACAGCTGGGCTGTTCTGGAGTCTCCCTGCATCTCCAGCTGGGTTCTGCCCGGTCCGCTGGCCTGGTGCTCTCCACCCCCCTGGTTTGCCTGGACTTTCCTCTGGGGTCCCGTTCCGGCTGCACCTTTGGGGACTCGGTCTTGTCTTCCCCTGTGCTGCGGAGTCTGCCCAAGGCCCTTCTGCGGGTCTGCCTGGTTTGTTCCTCTGCCCCCCCAGCCGCTCAAGTCTGACAGGACTTCCTTCCACGTGTTACCGTGTACTTACCCTCTGCCCCCCCCTCCCCCCCCCCCCCCTACATAGCGGGGACCTGGGCCGTCCCTCCCCTCTGCCCTGCCGCACTCAGTCTCCTGGTTTTGAAACTGACGGAGGAAAACGTCCCAGATGCGGGGGGAGGGCGAAGGCGGCAGGCGCCCAGTCCAGCCCCTCGCCTACCTTGCTTGGCGCTGACCTGCCTTCTTCGCCTCCACCCCCCGCCCCCCAGCTCAAGATCTCCTTCAGCGAGACGGCCCTGGAGACCACGTACCAGTACCCCTCCGAGAGCTCGGTGCTGCGGGAGCTGGGCCCCGAGACAGAGGTCCCCAGCGCTCCCAGCGCCCCCGCGGCCCAGCCCGACGACGACGATGATGACGAGGAGGAGGAGCTGCAGGCGGAGCCCCCGGGCGGGCTGCGTTCCAAGGCGCTGCTAGTGGGTGAGTGCGGCGCCGCCTGGCGTCCAGAGCGGGCACTGCGGTCCCGGAGGAAGAGGGGCTGCTGGGTGGGCCCGGGCCGGACAGCAGCGCAGAACCAGGCTTCCTGAGCTCCGGTGTGGGTGACACACCCGATGGACAGTCAGGCCTGAGTTTGAATTTTATATTCTCTTATGGTTGTGGCCTCAGGGAAATAACGGCTGGTTGGCCTCAATTTATTATTTTAATTTTTAAAAATTGGGTTTTTTTAATTTCAGAGAGGAAGGGAAAGGGAGAGAGACATACAAACACAATGACAGTCATTGATCGAACCCTCAGCCCAGGCATGTGCCCTTGAACAGAATCGAACCCAGGACTCTTCAGTCCATAGGCCGACGGTTTAGCCACTGAGCCAAACCAGTAAGGACAATTTTTTAGTATTTTATTTTAGAGAGAGTGGAAGGGAAAGAGAACGAGAGAATGATGTGAGAGAGACACATTGATTGGTTGCTTCCTACACGTGCCCTGAATACAATCAGGGTTTGAGCCTGCAACACAGGTGCACATCCTTAACCAGCATTGAACCCAAGACCCTTCCGTTTTAGGCCAACGCTCTAAAGCCACTGAGCACACTGGCCAGAGCTCAATTCATTACTAAGATGGTGTTAAAAATGACTATCTCCTGGAGTTACTGAGAGGGTTAAGTAATTTTTATGAAGTTTCCTGGTAGTAAGAAGCACTCAAAATGTGGACAATATTAGACACTTCCTGGTGCCGTGGGCCCCGAGGCTGGGGAGGGTGGGGGAGGCCCGAGGCAGGGGCTTGCACTCATTCCGGTTACCGCCTCCTCTCCCACAGACGAGTCCTGCCGGCGGTGACCCTCTTCCAACACAGGGACACACCTTCCTCCTTCCCAGAACTGAAGATCCTGGATCCCAGAAGATTCGGAACAGATGCCCCTGAAAATGAGCCTGGCAGGGAAGGACAGCCAACGTCTTCCAGCCAGCTCTCCTCGCCCTGTTTCTGAGGACAGTCTACGGCCATACCACCCTGAACACGCCCGATCTCGCCTGTTTCTGAGGACAGAGCCCAAAGCCACTCACCCCAAGTCCCCAGTGAGTGTCAGATGTGGGCATGCTCCCTCGGTGACCCAGTGCCCGGGCCGAGCACACAGGATGGTGGGGAGGAGCGCCCTCCAGCTCCATGGGCACAGTGCTCCTCCCTACGGCCCAGTCCTTACAGGCTCCTCTTTCTCCTGTTCCTTAGGCACTGCCCTTCATTTGCAGTTCCTGCTTCCTCTCTCTTTTTAAAAATATTTTTTTATTGATTTCAGAGGGAGAGAGATAGAAACATCAAGGATGAGAGAGAACCATCAATTGGTTGCCTCCTGCATGCCCCCACTGGGGATCAAGCCTGCAACCAGGGCATGTGCCCTGACTGGGAATCGAACCATGACCTCCTGGTTCATAGGCTGATGTTCAACCACTGAGCCACACTAGCTGGGCTCTTGCCTCCTCTCTTGACCATAACCTGGTTTACAAACTCCCCCAGGTCCCCCTCCCACAAGGTCCCAGGTTTACAAGCCACACCCATTTTCCATGTCCTGTGGACCCTCTTCCGTGGCCCCGAAGTCACCTCGTTGGGAATGACCCGGGGTGTGGCTTCCTCCACGTTTGCTCAGTATTACTCGGCCTCCGTTTCCCCAGAGGGAAGGCTGGGAACCTTAGCTCAGTGCCCCATTTGGTTATTTAATTCTGTCCTCCTCATGGCGCACAAGTGAATTGAATTGCAAGGGTTTGGTGTGACTAAGGAAGCACCTCAATTCTCCCCCGCTTCTTCCTTACCAACTGCCTGTTTTTAAAAAGACAAAAACAATTTTTCATAATAAAGTGGAGTTCTTTCCAACTCTCTTGTTGCTTCTCCTTCTTTAGAAAAAAAAAAAAATGTATGTGGCGGTTCTGGCTCTTCCAAGCCTCTGCATCTTCCCATGGGCCCAGGAGAGGAAGTGGGGTGCTGTGGCGGTGAGGGCTCAGCACTGCTGTGGGAGGCGGGAGCTCCAGGGGCTTCTCAGGCTGGTCTGAGGAAGGTCAGTCGAAGAGTCTGCCAGACGCAGCCAGTGCAATGAGGGCAGACTACTCTGTTAGGTTCAACCCCACGCCTGGCACCTCGCAGACAAAAAGTTATTTCTAGAAGGAAGGATTCCGTAAACAAATCAGAAGATGAGAAGAGCTAAGGTACTGGAGGGTCCAGCATCCAGAGGCCAACGGCAACTCGAGGGCGGGCCGTGCGCCCCTGGCCAACCCCGAGGCCTTCCTCCAGGACTCGGCCACAAAAGCCAGGACTGGCAGCAGCCCGTCCTGCAGTCTCGGGGCCAGCGGTGTTCTAAAGGCTGAGGTCCACGCTGCCTGGCCGGTGGCTCGTTGTTGGAGCTCCAACCCGAGCACCTGGGGGCTGTGGTTAAATCCCCTGTCGGTATGTCTGGGAGGCAATTGGTAGATGTTTCTCACATCGGTGTTTCTCTTTCTCCCCCTTCTTTCCTCTCTCTCTAAAATCAATAAGGTGAGGATTTAAAAAAAAAATCCATTGCTATTTTATGGCTTTGCCGCCCAAGTATATACTGGGAGGTTTTCCCATTTCAAAGAACTCTACCTTCCACAAATGTGGGTGGTTACACTTCACTTACAGGGCCAGTGCTTTAGTTCTCGGGTTAGGAAGACATGCTTAGTAGGTATGGTCCTGTCCATAGAGGGCGCTTCTCTCAGTCCAGTCAGAGGGACCCCCCTAAAAACAGGATTTATTAGACAAATTGATCTAAACACGCCACCAGCCTTTAATTTACCAGCAGTGGGACAAGCAAAGTGTCAAAAGAATTAGCCAGTTCAGAGAGGCTGTGGGTATGGATGGTAACAGAATCCTTAAGTTACTAGCTCATTAGGTAAAGATCCTAATCTGTTTTAACCCAAGAAAGTAGAGGCATGCTGAAATCGGTGTGGCTCAGTAGATAGAGCATCGGCCTGCGGACTGAAAGGTCCCAGATTCGATTCCCGTGAGGGGCATGTACCTTGGTTTCCGGCACATCCCCAAGGGGGGTTGTGCAAGAGGCATCTGATCGATGTTTCTAACTCTCCCTTCCTCTCTGTAAAAAATAAATATTTAAAAAAAAGAAAAGAAAAGAAAAGAAAGAAGCAGGAGGCCGAGAGATGCCAGGGTGCCCACAGTCCACCTCAGAAATAAAAAATAATGCAACCAAAAACAATGCATCCAAGTAGTCAATGATATGGAATTACCAGTGGCTATTAATTGGAATAACAATGTTTCATTTCTCAAAGTAGTGTCTGATAAGTCCAATTAATCAAAGTATGAAGCAGTGTCAAACAGAGGTCAGACAGCAGAGTCAACTAACCAGGTCTGCTCACTGGTAAATATGCAACCGCCAGTGCACTTCTCAAGCTGCTAGCACATGCAGAGCACAGCTCGGCCATGCCTTATTCAGAGGTCTTTTATTTTTACTGACTTCAGAGAGGAAGGGAGAGGGGGAAAAATCGATGATGAGAGGAATCATTGGTTGACTGCCTCCTGCAGGCCACCTACTGGAGGTCAAGCCCACAACTGGGAATCGAATCCTGACCTCCTGGTTCACAGGCTGACACTCAGCCACTGAGCCACAGCCGCCAGACTAGTTCAGAGGCTTTTAAAAGTGCTCCCAGAGACAGCAGCAAGAAAAGCAAAGCACCGTTCCCCCTGGGCCCAGCTTCCTTCTGGCCCCGAGGTCCCGCTCAGGCCTCACCTTACTCACTGCTGCTGCAGACAGGGGTACGAGCAAGCTCACTTCTAATCAGTATGGGCTAATTTGAAATGGAATCCCAAATACACCTTGCATTTTCTTTGGCGGGGAGGGGCTCCACAGAACTTACAGGTTTTATTTATTATGTATTTTATCTTCCTTGCAAATGTAAATGCGGTAAGGATTTTGGTCTGACTTGTTCTTTGCTGTATCCCCAGCGACTAAAATTGTGTCCAGCACCTTAGGCGTCCGCGTTTGTTGAATGAACGGGTGAGTGGAGCATCCGCGGGCTGACCATTTGGGGGCGACAGAGACTCTGTGGGGCGGGAAAGGAGGATTCACGCGAACTACCGTACGTTCCGCGAGACTTGGACTCTATCGGCCACCGTCGCGCTCAGACCGGAAAAGCACTGCCGGAAGCCGCGAGAAGGCGGCTCTGGGCTGTTGGGAACCGAAGCCTCGGGGCCTCTGGCGGTTCCTGCGCGGCCGCTGGCCCCCGGCCCCCTCCGGCCTCCAGGCCTCCGACCGCCCGGCGCCGCGCGGCTCCTGGGCCCGGCCCGGCCCCAGGCCTCCGACCGCCCGGCGCCGCGCGGCTGGGAGCGGTCGCCATGGCGACGCCGGCAGCGCTGGAGCGCTGGGTGCAGGACGAGCTGCACGCGGTGCTGGGGCTGAGCGAGCGGCACGTGGCGCAGTTCCTGATCGGCACCGCGCGGCGCTGCGGCTCGGCCGAGGAGTTCCTGCAGCGCCTGCGAGACACCGACACGCTGGACCTCGGCGGGCCTGCGCGGGACTTCGCGCTGAGGCTCTGGAGCAAGGTGTGGCCGCGCGGCGGGCGGGGCTGGCTAACTGGCGGTGTGGCCGGCTAAGGGTCCCCGCGAATTAACAAGCTCTGTTCGCAGTCGCTGGTCTGTCCGCGGCCGCCCGCGCTGTGCTGGGTACTGCATGTCCTGCTCCGTGAAGATCAGGAAGGTCAAGTGTGTGGGTTAAGTCTTGCATGGCAGTGCTTCTCGAACGTGAACTTGCATGCATTCATCCAGCCCCAGTTAAAATGTAGATTCCGATTCCGGAGGTCTGGGTTGGGGTCTCCGTTTCCGCATTTCTGACACATCTAACGTGTCCCCGAGGCCGCGGAGACCGGTTCGGGCAGTGCTGTGGAGCAGTGGCCAGGCGAAGCGGGGCCAGAGTCCCTGCAGTTGTCGGGTAGAGAAGGGGGAAGGAGTAAAGGTATGAAAGGCGATCTTCTGCTAGCCCTGGCCGGGTGGCTGGAGCATCATCCCCATACACCACGCTTGCTGGTTCCATCTCCAGTCAGGGCACGTATAAGAGCCAACCAATGATGCATAAATAAGTGGAACAACAAATCGGTGTTTCTCTAATCAATCAATAAAAAAATAAAACAAAAGCCCTGGCTGGTGGCTCAGTAGTTGGAGGTTTGGCCTCTGCACCAGAGGGTCTCGGGTTCAATTCCCAGTCAAGGGGATGAACCTGGATTGCAGGTTCCATCCCGGGTTAGAGCCCCGTGCAGGAGGCAACCAATCGATATTTCTCTCTCAAATCAAAGTTTTTCTCTGTCCCCCTCTCCCTCCCTTGCACTCTCTAAATGGAAAAAAAAAAATCTTTGGGTGCGGATTAACAAAAAAAGATCAATAAAATAAAAGGCACTCCTACCTCCTAGTGGAGCACCTCACAGAACAGGGCTCGGAAAGCACACAGTGAGACTGCAAGGGTCAGCATGTGCAGACAGGGCCAGGGGCCTGTGGCTGTCCCGCTGGTGCTCGGTGAGAGGTGAGGCTGGAGAGTGACAGGCGTCAGTCCGCTCACCAGTGCGCCTGGAGCTGAGGGCCAGCCTGTCTCAGGCTCTGCACGGCAGGTCTTGTCCAGGTCCTCGGGCAGGACTCGGCGGTCATTGGGGGCATCACGGGCTGAGCAATTGAGAACTGGCACAGGTGGTTTTCTCTCTCGTTTACTCCCATCCCCGTGCCCGGAACAGCTTCAGTAAATGCTCGTTGCACACGGGCTGCTGAAGGAGGGGAGCAGCTGAGGCTGATGAACGCGAGTGGAGGAAGGCCTTTCCTTACGGCAGGACCAGGGCTGCTCACCCTCGGCTCTTCTGCAACAGGTCCCCCGGGAGGCGGCCGTGGAAAAGCCAGCCCGGGCCGCCGAGCGAGAGGCCCGCGCCCTGCTGGAGAAGAACCGATCGTACCAGCTGCTGGAAGACAGTGAGGACAGCGGTGCGGGGAGTGTGGGTGGGGCTGGGGCTGGGCTCCAGAAGAAGCGGAAACGGCGGAAACACCTCCGGAAGAAACGCCAGGAGGAGGAGGAAAAGGGGGAGGAAGAGGATTCTGAGAAAGGGAAGAAGACAGGGTAAGTCAGAAGGAGGATGGGAGAGGATGGGCAGGGAGGATAGTGCCCTCTGTAACCTCTGGGCCCGGCTGCAGGGGGAGCCGCCAGCAGGCAGAGAGACAGCAGCCAGAGAAGCCGGAGTCGGAGGATGAATGGGAGCGGACGGAGCGGGAGCGCCTCCAGGACCTGGAGGAGCGGGACGCCTTTGCTGAGCGGGTGCGGCAGCGGGACAAGGACCGGACCCGCAACGTCCTGGAGCGGTCCGACAAGAAGGTGCGGGGGGCAGACTGAGGGTGGCGAGATGGGGATCGCTGGGAAGACAAGAGGGGCCTGTAGTGGGGTGCTCCCTCTGGAGGAACCTCCTGGTCTGTCTGGCTGACATTGGTGGTCGGTTACTCAGTGAGCAGGACATTTTCCCTGTGCTGGAGCTTGTCCTTGTGACTCCGAGGGAGGAATGGCCGTGGCCGTGGCCGTGGCCGTGGCCGCGTCGTGGCTATGGGAACTTTGAGCCTCACACCCTTCACTCTTGGTTTCTCCTAGGCTTATGAAGAGGCTCAGAAGCGCCTCAAGATGGCTGAGGAAGACCGGAAGGCCATGGTGAGTCCAGTGCCCAGGAAGCCACAGAGACAGGGGATGCCTGCTTGACGGGAGCCTGCTGAAGGTGGGCTTAGTTGTAGAGGGAAGGAAGCTACCCAGAAACCTTCCCTGCCTCCTTTGGACCAGATCATACCATATTAATGAGAAACATGCGGCTTTCCATGGAATCAAGAGGCAGCTGGAAGGCAGGGGCAGGCCCGCCGTCCCGCCCAGAGATGTGCTGACCATTGAGCACACCATGTCTAGCACTTCCTCCCCCGAGGCTGGGCCTCCCGCTGCTCTCCTATTGGTCTGCTCCCTGCCTGGGACAGAGTGTTGGTGGGTGGGTGGCTGGTTGATGAGCTGGACTTGCTCTAGGGGAGACAGTTTTCTAAGGCCTGGTCTTCCCAAGGGAAGCTACACTTAGATTTCCCAGAAGTGACTGGGTGTCGAAGACTGGCGGCCTCGGGCCTCTCCTGGCCGTCCCTGTCGTGTCTCATCACTAAGGACTCAGACATCTCTCAGTGTTTTCATTTGCCTGAATTTGTTTAGTGTTTAGTGTTTTGTTTTGTTTTTTCAATTGTGAAAACTTTTGAACAAATAGGAAAGTTGAATGAATAGTATAATGGACAGTCATACAGATTATTTGGGTTCAAAAATTGCAATGTCTGTGTAAATGTGGCTTTTTTTTCTTTTTGAATCATTTAAAAGCATTTACTGGCCAGTGTATCTCAAAGGTTGAGTGTCAAGCCAGGAACCAAGAGGCCATGGGTTCAATTCCCAGTCAGGGCACATGCTTGGGTTGCGGGCTCAGTCCCCTGTTGGGGGCATGTAGGAGGCAGCCGATTGATGATTCTCTCTCCTCGATGTTTCTATTTCTCTATTCCTCTCCCTAGCCCTCTCTCTCACAAAATCAGAACATATATTTTTAAAAAATAAAAGCGTTTAAAACATCAGCACTTTTTCCCATCGTCATGTGCCTCCTAGGAATTCAGGTGTTCTCCCTGGAGTGGGTGCCGTTGCCCCCGAGAAGGTGAACGGCGCTTCTCATTGTCATCCAAGAACCTCTGCAGACTCCCCTGCTTACCCCAATGTCTTTTTAACAGTGTCTGATTTGTATGTATTGGTTTTAGAGAGAAACTCTGACCTGTTGTCCTCTCACTTACACATGTGCCTTGACTGGGGATCGAACCCACCTCGGTGTGTCCAGATGTCGCTCTGACCAACTGAGCTACCCCACCAGAGCTGAAACGGCTTGAACACCGCTGTTTCCAATCGGAACCCAGTGAGGTCATGGTGGCATGTGGGGGTTAGGCCTCTTAGGGTTGGTTCGTTTCCTCTGTCTCCTCTTGTGCCATGTCCTGTGATCTGCGTTATCTCCTCCTTCTCTGTGGAGTTCAGCTCTGGGTGCCCAGCATCTTCTGTAAGTGGAAGTTTGGTGTAAAGCATGTTCAGACTTGGAGGTGAGCGGTAGCAGCAGCACCTGCCGGTGGTGGTGTGCGCACCTAGGCCCTGCCCTTGCCAGCCTCATCCTGCTCGCGGTGCCATCCTTTCTCAGCAGTGTTCCTCTCACGGCCCAGCCCATTCTGAGCCTTTCCGGAATCAGTGATTTGATGGGGGTTGCAATGCTGATCTTGGGATCTTTCCCCTCCCCCCCCACTTTTTAATTTATTTTATTTTATTATTTTTTTAAAATAAATCTTTAGCCGAAGCCGGTTTGGCTCAGTGGTAGAGCGTCGGTCTGTGGACTGAGGGGTCCCGGGTTCGATTCCGGGCAGGGGCATGTACATTGGTTGCGGGCACATCCCTGGTGGGGGGTGTGCAGGAGGCAGCCGGTTGATGTTTCTCTCTCATCGACGTTTCTAGCTCTCTATCTCTCCGTTCCTCTCTGTAAAAAATCAATAAAATATATTAAATAAAATAAAAATAAATAAATCTTTATTGTTCATATTATTAAAAATGTTCCTCATTTCCCCCCTCCCCTCCACCAGGTTCCCATCCCACCCTCTGCCCACCCCCCATTGTCCTCATCCATAGGTGCACAGTTTATGTTCAGTCTCTTCCCGCACCCCCACTCCCCTTTTCCCTGAGAATCATCAGTTCACTCCCCTTCCATACCTCTGATTTTATTATATTCAGTAGTTAATATTGTTCATAGATTTTTTTTTTTTTTACATTCCCTTGGTTTTTAGATTCACTTGTTGATAGTTACGTATTTGTTGTCCATAGTTTTTATCTTTATTTACTTTCTCTTCCGAAAGAACCCCCTTCAGCAATTCATATAATTCTGGTTTGGTGTTGATGAACTCCTTTAGCTTTTTTTTTTATTAGTGAAGCTCTTTATCTGACCTTCGATTCTGAGTGATAGCTTTGCTGGGTAGATTATTTTTGGCTGTAGGTTCTTGCTATTCGTCAACTTGAATATTTCTTGCCATTCCCATCTGGCCTGCATGGTTTCTGTTGAAAAATCAGCAGACAGTCGTATAGGTGCTCCTTTATAGGTAACTACCTGCTTTTCTCTTGCTGCTTTTAATATTCTCTCTTTGTCTTTTGCTCTTGGAATTTTAATTATGATGTGTCTTGGTGTAGTCCTCTTTGGATTCCTTTTGTTTGGAGTTCTGTACTCTTCCTGGACTTGTAAGTCTAATTCTTTCACCAAGTGGGGGAAGTTTTCTGTCATAATTTCTTTCAGTATGTTTTCGATAGCTTGCTCTCTCTCATCTTCTGGGACCCCTATAATTCTGATGTTGGTTCGCTTGAAGTTGTCCCAGAGGTTTCTTACATTATCTTCAACTTTCTGGGTTCTCTTATCTTCTTGCTTCTGTGGAGGAGTGTCTTCTGGCTCTTTATGTTCCAAATCTTACTTGATTCTTGCGATCTTCCATTCTGTTTTTAGGACTCTGTATAATATTTTTTTATTTCAGATAATGTATTCTTTATTTCTTGTTGATCCCTTATTAGTTCTTGTTGATCCCTTTTCATATCCTGATAGATCTTATCGACCTTTTCTAGGAAATTCTTGAAAAACCTTATAAGCGTGGTTTTGAACTCTGTATCCAGTTGCTTCTTTTCCTCCATTTCTTTTGTTTGTGATCTGTTTCCTTGTCTCGGCATTTTCACAGCTTCCCTGAGTTGGTAGGGTGGCTTTGTGTGCTAAGGTGTCCTATATGTTTCAGTGAGTCAGCCTCCCAGTTACCTGAGGTGTACAGTCTTGGTGTAGCCCTTTGTGGGCTGTGTGTGCAGTCTTGTTAAGCCTTACTTGTTGTTGGTATCACTGGGAAGCGTTGATCTCCAAGCCAATTGGCTCTGAGGATCAGAAGTGTCTCAGCTAGGAGGGTTTCTGTATTATGCTTGAATGGGCGGAGTCTCAGGGTGGCACAGACAAGCTTTGATGAATCTCGCACAATTGGTTGCAGACACGCGCACCTCTTTGGTAAGGCGCAGATAAGCTTAGATTCCTGTCTGTCACTCCCTAGGAGAGTCCCATTCGCCAGCTAGCCACTGGAAGGGCTTCTGTGCTCCACTTGGATGGGGCAGAGTCTCGGTGGTGCAGACAAGCTTTATTCAGCCCCTCCCTACGAGGGTCTGGTTTCTGAGTCCCGCAGCAATGGCCACTGGCTTCACACACCTCTGAGAGATCTCTGCCCACTGCCTGACAGTCTGGCCTCTCCCTATCTGGGGCCGTCTATCAGCGCAATAGGGTGGTTCTGTTTTCCTCCTGAACAAGAAAGCCAGCCGCGCATTAGTTATCTGCCCTCTCAGCACGCAGGGAGTAAGCCAGTAGCGAACTCAGCCCATCTTCTCCGTGCTCCGCAAGCCAGCAGCGAAGTCAGGCGACCGCCTTTTCGCGAGCACAGTTCTCCGCACCTTCATAGGTCCTGAGGTTCAGTGTGCCTTGTCTTTCCTTCCCAGATGGTAGAGCCTCCTCCCAGCCAGCCCTCCGGCGCTTCAGGGTGATGTTTCCCCTGTTTTTCAGTTCTAAATTCAAATTTGTTGTGGTAGGCTGCATTCGGGTGTCTACCCTATGCCGCCATCTTGGTTTCTTGATCTTGGAGTCCTTTTTATATAAAGAACTTTTTCTCAACAACTAGATGTGAGTTGCAGTTCCTTTTTAGTGTGTTTCCTTTTAACTACTAACGTTCAAAGTAGGAAGTTAGGTGAGATGGCCTAAACTCTCTGGTGACTGTTTTCCTGTCCTTTGTGTGTATGAATGTGTGTTACACTATACTCATAAGTTTCTTCTCTCTATATATATGTTTATTGAATTCAGAGAGGACAGGAGAGGGAGAAAGAGATAGAAACATCAATGGTGAGAAAGAATCATTGATGGGCTGCCTCCTGCATACCCCACACAAGATAGAGCACACAACTTGGGCATGTGCGCTGACCAGAATCGAATCGTTACATCCTGGTTCTTAGGTCCACGCTCAACCATCCATCTGCCTCCATCAGGATTAAGTCATCAGCATAAACTCCCTTTGAAGTATTCACAGAACAAATAAGAAAAGCCAAGCAATTAAATAGAATTGGATGCCCTAACCAGTTTGGCTCAGTGGATAGAGCGTCAAGGGTCCCAGGTTCGATCCCGGTCAAGGGCATGTACCTTGGTTGTGGGCACATCCCCAGTAGGGGGTATGCAAGAGGCAGCTGGTCGATATTTCTCTCTCATCGATGTTTCTAACTCTCTATCCCTCTCAATTCCTCTCTATGTAAAATCAATAAAATATATTTATAAATAAAAATAAAAATATAAATAGAATCAGAGCCCCCAGGCTTGCCACTGCCCAGAGGAGGTGGTCTGGGTCGCAGGAAGGCTTAAGGAGGTGGCCAGTCTTCTGTCTCCTTCAGTGTGTCCTGAAAGCGTGTGTCTGAGGAAAACGTAGAAGCCCGCGACAGGTGTGCAGGATTGTCCCCAGGGCCCCTGGTGCGGCCTCCGCCTGCTGTGCTTCCCGCCCGGGGCAGTCGTGCCGCCACGCCGCCACGACGGGCTCTGGCCAGCAAGCACCAGCGGGGCCGTCCCTGAGGCGCTGCAGGGGCTTGTTGTCCCCGCTGTCAGGTGGAGGCTGCTTCCCAGAGCTGGTGTCAGCCCTTGGCTCCCTCTTCACTGCTCGGACCAGAACCAGGGGAGCAGACTAGCATTCGCTCTCGTAACTGCCGATGCCTTTGTAGGCCCGGGTCGCTGCTCGCAGTGCTCACAAAGGGAGCTCACCTTCAGGCTCTGTCATCCTGTGTGCTGGTAGCAAGGGGCGGGTGCTGCACGCAGAAGGAGCTTGACCGCCCTGTGCTGGCCCAGGTGCCCGAGCTGCGGAAGAAGTCCCGCCGCGAGTACCTGGCCAAGCGGGAGCGAGAGAAGCTGGAGGACCTGGAGGCCGAGCTGGCGGACGAGGAGTTCCTCTTCGGGGACGTGGAGCTGAGCCGGCACGAGCGGCGGGAGCTCCAGTACAAGCGGCGCGTGCGGGACCTGGCCCGGGAGTACCGGGCGGCCGGCGAGCAGGAGAGGCTGGAGGCCACCAATCGCTACCACATGCCCGAGGAGACCCGCGGACAGGTGAGGCGGAGGCGGGCGGGGCGCTGCCTCCGTGTCTCCCTTCCCGGTGGGCCCGGCGGGGACCGGACCGGGAGCTGGGGGAGGACAGGCCTGCTCGCCGCCCACTGTGCCCGCCTGCTCACTGCCCGCTGTGCCCGCCTGCAGCCATCGAGAGCTGTGGATCTGGTGGAGGAGGAATCGGGCGCCCCCGGGGAGGAGCAGCGGCGCTGGGAGGAGGCCCGGCTGGGGGCCGCCGCCCTGAAATTTGGGGCTCGAGATGCTGCCTCCCAGGAGCCCAAGTACCAGCTGGTGCTGGAGGAAGAGGAGACCATCGAGTTTGTCCGGGCCACTCAGCTGCAGGGCGATGAGGTGAGGAGAGCCCTGGGCCCCGTGGGGAGGATGGGGAGCGGCTGGGCGCTCACGACCTCTCTCCTCCCCAGGAGCCGGCGGCTCCGCCCCCTCCCAGCCAGGCCCAGCAGCAGGAGTGCATCCAGGCCGTGCGCCGCAGCCTCCCCGTGTTCCCCTTCCGCGAGGAGCTCCTGGCCGCCATCGCCACTCACCAGGTCCTCATCATCGAGGGCGAGACGGGCTCGGGGAAGACCACCCAGATCCCGCAGTATCTCTTCGAGGAGGTATGGCATCCACACGCCAGAGGCCGGCCCGCTGAGCTCGGGCCAGTCACAGCCCTTTCCCTGACCTTTTTGTAGCTGCTCACTCCCCACGTCACTCAGAGGGGAGGTCTGTCTGCTCGCACTCCCTGCCACGTGCCTGGCTGGGAGCGTGTGTGCGGTGCGAGGGGTGGGAGGGGTCCTCACTCCAGCCCAGGAGGCCTCTGCCCCTCCACGGAGCGGAGAGCCGCCTCCCTGCTTCCTGCCTACTCGCCCCTTCCAGAGCCTGCCCCCTGCTCTTCCTTTCCCAGCGCAAATCTCACTGAGCCCAGGACTACTTCTTAATGTTTTTAATGATTTTTTTTAGAGGGAGGGGGAGAGTGATAGAAACATTGATCAGTTGCCTTCTACACACCTTCTACTGGGGATCAAGCCCGCAACCCTGGAATCGAGCTGGTGACGTCTTGGTGCATGAGTCGACACTCAGTCCACTGAGCTCAGAACTTGATCCGCAAAGGGCTGGGATTGCCAGGGCTGGCTGAGGACCCTGGAGGGCCTGGGTCTGCCATTCCATTTGTTTGTCCTTCTTGTCTGGGCTTTAGCTTCTGTCTGTCTGCTCCCTCCTCCCCACCTTTCCCCCTCCCCGCCGCATTTATGACTGTTTTCTCTGAATTGTCCTAGGCGACAGTGCCATATTTAACAAAGGGAATGCCTCTTTTTCCTCCTTTTTTGTTTATTGCTGAGAGAGAGGGGGAGAGAGAAACATTGACTTGTTGCTTCACTTATTGATGCATTCATTGGTGGTTCTGTATGTACCCTGACTTTGGTGTATGAGAGCAATACTCCAACCAGGTGAGCTGTGGCCAGGACAGGACCTCGCCCTCTCTGTCACTCAGGGTTACACAAAGAAGGGGCTGAAGATCGCCTGCACCCAGCCCAGGAGAGTGGCCGCCATGAGCGTGGCCGCCCGAGTTGCCCGGGAGATGGGCGTGAAGCTGGGGAATGAGGTGAGCTCTGGAGGGATTGGGGTTCACCCCACACTGGCCCGACACGCCCTTCAGAGAGCTCCAGCCCACTCCGCGCTGGTGGCCCCGGCAGGTTGGCTACAGCATCCGCTTTGAGGACTGCACATCAGAGCGGACCGTCCTCCGCTACATGACCGACGGGATGCTTCTCCGCGAGTTCCTCTCGGAGCCTGACCTTGCGAGTTACAGGTAGACCCAGTCCCTCCCACAGGAAAGCAGGCCGCACGGCCCGCTCCGGCCGCTCACTGCACCCTGTCCCCGCAGCGTGGTGATGGTGGACGAGGCTCATGAGCGGACCTTGCACACAGACATCCTCTTTGGGTTGATCAAAGATGTGGCTCGCTTCCGACCGGAGCTCAAGGTGCTGGTGGCTTCAGCCACGCTGGACACTGCCCGCTTCTCCGCCTTCTTCGACGACGCCCCCGTCTTCCGGATCCCCGGGCGCAGGTTTCCGGTGGACATCTTCTATACCAAGGTGCTCCCCACGGATGGGCCTGCGGGTGAGGCCTGCGGCGGGGAGTTGTCCACGGAGGGCAGGGCGGACGAAGAGTCCAAAGGGGGCCTGGGACGGAGCGGGCGAGCGGGGAGGACGGGCTGCCTGAGCACATGCCTCCCTGTGCCCTCTCCTCGCCAGGCTCCAGAGGCTGACTACCTGGAAGCCTGTGTGGTGTCTGTGCTGCAGATCCACGTGACCCAGCCTCCCGGGGACGTGCTGGTGTTCCTGACGGGACAGGTGCGGGGGCTCCAGGGGAGACGGGCCGGAGGGCCAGGGCGGCCTCTGTGACCGGGCCCTGCTGCTCTCCCCAAACCCAGGAGGAGATCGAGGCCGCCTGCGAGATGCTCCAGGACCGCTGCCGCCGCCTGGGCTCCAAGATCCGGGAGCTGCTGGTGCTGCCCATCTACGCCAACCTGCCCTCCGACATGCAGGCGCGCATCTTCCAGCCCACTCCCCCGGGGGCGCGCAAGGTGAGCGAGCGCCACCCTGTGGTGCTGGGGTGGGCTGGCGGAGGGCGCGTCTGTGCATGCTCTGGAGAGGACGCACAGATGCAGGCCTTTTGTGAGCAGGAGCAGGAGCAGGCGGTGAGCACGTGCGGAGTGGTGATACCCGGGGTGCGGGAGGGGTTTATCTGCACCTGTAAGAAAGTGGCAGGGCCCGGAACTGGTTTGGCTCAGTGGATAGAGCGTCGGCCTGCGGACTGAAAGGTCCCAGGTTTGATTCCGGTCAAGGGCATGTACCTTGGTTGCGGGCACATCCCCAGAAGTGGGTATGCAGGAGGCAGCTGATCGGTGTTTCTAACTCTCTATCCCTCTCTCTTCCTCTCTGTAAAAAAAAATCAATAAAATATATTTTTTTAAAAAAAAAGTGGCAGAGATGTCAGAGGAAGGCTTATGGTGTGACTGAGGTCAGAGTGCACGGCTCAGTGGCAGGTTCCTGAGAAGCAGTGGGAGACAAGGCAAAACCACATCTGGATCAGGTTAGGGAGGGCCTCGGGTGGCAGGTGCACAAGTTTGGACTTCAGACTGAATGCAATCGCAGGATTTTGAGCAAAGTGCGACTGTGATCAAATATCGAACGGGTTCTTGCAGGCTCTTCTCCGGGGAGGGGCTAGGCGGAGGCAGTTCCTGGCCTGTGAGCTCCCGGGGGGTCAGGCAGACGGTTCCGGGAGGAGGCGTGAGGCCTGGTGGGACTTTCCTGGGAGTGTGGGCGAGGCCCTCCCTCCCCAGGCAAGTGGAAGCGAGACAGAGGCTTGAACTGGATGAGGAGGGAGCCAGTCTGGGACCCCGAGACAGACAGGTCAGGAGGGCTCACACCGCGTGGGCGTGGCTGTCACTCCACTGGGAAGCGGCAGGGAGGGGAGCGAGGAGAGGGGAGGGGAGGTGTGTTTTAAAAGGACCATTCGGATGCCACATACCTCCAATCTCTGAAACCTCAACCTCTTCCCCATTTCCTTCCCACGTCATGCCCTGGCTGAACCCCGCTGCCCCTCACCCTCCTCCCAGCCTGTCTTCCTGGGACTAGACACGAATTTCCTCATCTCCTGCCCTTATCTGCCCCTGCTGTCTGCTCCAAATCTCCCAGGACTCCTCTTCCTACATCGCTGGGGGTTTGGGGTCTCTGAGTGACCGACAACCTCTCACTCAGGTGGTTGTGGCAACCAACATTGCCGAGACTTCCCTCACCATCGAGGGCATCATTTATGTGCTGGACCCAGGGTTCTGTAAGCAGAAGAGCTACAACCCTCGCACGGGCATGGAGTCGCTCACGGTCACTCCCTGCAGCAAGGTCAGCCCGGCTTCCGTGCCTCTCCACGGGGAGCGGGAGGCAGGATGGACCACAGGCAGGCCCCTTCTAGAGGCCGGAACCACAGCCTCCTAGAGTTGTTGCATAAACACTGCCTTTCTCTCCCCTACCCAGTTGTCAGCTGGTCTGTCTTCCTTCCTTTCCAGGCCTCAGCCAATCAGCGAGCGGGTCGGGCTGGCCGGGTGGCGGCTGGGAAGTGCTTCCGCCTGTACACCGCCTGGGCCTATCAGCACGAGCTGGAGGAGACCACGGTGCCCGAGATCCAGAGGACCAGCCTGGGCAACGTGGTGTTGCTGCTCAAGAGCTTAGGTGATTGGGCTTGTCTGGGCCCCCGGAGGCCGGCCTGGAGCCACTGGTCCTAGGAAAGGGGCTCCATTCTACCCGCGCTTCTCTGCAGGGATCCACGACCTCATGCACTTTGACTTCCTGGACCCTCCCCCATATGAGACCCTGCTGCTGGCGTTGGAGCAGCTGTATGCTCTGGGAGCCCTCAACCACCTTGGGGAGCTCACCACGGTGAGGTGGAGGCTGTGGGCTGGGCGGGAGGACCGACACCTAGGGAAGACCAGCTCAACCCTCTCTCCCCTCCCCTTAGTCTGGTAGGAAGATGGCAGAGCTGCCCGTGGACCCCATGCTCTCTAAAATGATCCTGGCTTCTGAGAAGTGAGTCCCCCCCATCCAGCCAGGCCCACCCACAAGCTGCCACGCCTCCTGCAGTCTCTGGGGCCATCTTTGTTATTTTGCTTCTTTTCTCTCTACCAACTTCTTTAACAAATAACAAGTTGCTACAGAACGCTTACTGCCCCCTTTGAGGCCCACAAGGGCCAGTAGACACTGTGCGTCCTTGACAGTGACGTGAAATGGGTAAGATGGGCAAACACAGGAAATGGGGGCATGAGGGAAGTGGAAGGCTTTCCATCTCTGAGGAGTACTGAGTGAGGGCCGGTTTGGGGACTGGCTCATCCTAAGGCTCAGACTGGAGCATTTAGCTGTGGCTGAGGAGGGACCACCTTTAAATGCCGTGGCTGGGGTCAGAGGTCGTCACATGAGCTTAAAGGAAGCAGTCTTTCCCCAATGCACACTGCCCACCTTGCCTCTGGCTCCTCAGCGGCCCGTCCTTCCCTCTGCGGTATCCATATGTCCCTGTCAGCACAGCCGAGCTGCTGGCACCGCCCCCAAATCTAGCTACTCTGAGTGCCCGCCCTGTTCTGCCGGGCGGTCCCCTGTGAGGACAGCCACACCGTGGTCACTCGCCCAGGTGTCTGTCCCGCCTCTCGCTTTGAGCGCTCAAGCTTTTTCCCTTCCTGCCCAGGTACAGCTGCTCAGAGGAGATCCTGACAGTGGCCGCCATGCTGTCCGTCAACAACTCCATCTTCTACCGGCCCAAGGACAAAGTGGTCCACGCGGACAACGCCCGCGCCAACTTCTTCCTGCCTGGGGGCGACCACCTGGTCCTGCTCAACGTGTACACACAGGTCGCTGGGCTCGGGAGAGTGCGAAGGCGGGGCCGTGGGGGACCCTGGCCCAATACACTCACCCCTTTACCTCCTCACAGTGGGCCGAGAGTGGTTACTCTTCCCAGTGGTGTTACGAGAACTTTGTCCAGTTCAGATCGATGCGCCGAGCCCGTGACGTGCGGGAGCAGCTGGAGGGGCTCCTGGAGCGGGTGGAAGTTGGCCTCAGCTCCTGCCAGGGGGACTATATCCGTGTCCGCAAGGTCAGCGCCCCTCCTGCAGCCCCCCCCCCGCTGCGCTGGGGAAGGCCCGCTTCCTCCCAGGGCTCTTCACACACCCTCCCCTTCCTGGTTCTCCAGGAGTCTGAACTAAAACCGAAAAGGTGGCGAGGGCTGAGGGCCCCTGCGGCCTGGCCTTCCTTCCCATCGAGGCTCTCCTGCCTGCTCCGTAGGCCGTCACCGCCGGCTACTTCTACCACACGGCACGGCTGACGCGCAGCGGCTACCGCACGGTGAAGCAGCAGCAGACCGTGTTCATTCACCCCAACTCCTCCCTCTTTGAGGAACAGCCTCGCTGGCTGCTCTACCACGAACTTGTTTTGACCACCAAGGAGTTCATGCGGCAGGTGAGGGTTCCACCCTGCCCTGGCCGGTGGCGGTAGCAGAGACAAGGGGTGCTCTGGCCAGCTCAACCAGATTCTAGTCGCTGGCCTGGCAGAGGAACAGCAAACAAACTGGTTTAAGTAAGGATAAGCTCCAAAGACACCCTTCCTAACAGCTGACTGGGTGTCTGAGATCTGACCACCCACCACGAGCATTTGAAAGGCTGTCGCCTTGGACTCGGAGCTAGGGGTGATGAATAAAGCATATGTGGCCTCTGCCCCGAGTATGCTTTATAGTTTCCATGGGGCCTGAGGGGGAGCCACTCGGGAACCTGAGTAACACATGGGGGCATGCCAGCCTCTGGGGCAGAGGGTGCAGAGCTCTGAACCTTTTAAATATATTTTTATTGATTTCAGAGAGAAAGGGAGGGAGAGAAACCTTGAGAATCACTGTACAGCTGCCTCCTGCATGCCCCCTACAGGGGGGGGCAAGCCTGCAACCCAGGCAAGTACCCTTGACCGAAATTAAACCTGGGACCCTTCAGTCTGTAGCCCGAGGCTCTACCTACTGAGCCAAACCGGCCTCTTTGAGCTCACACACGAGAATCTAGGTTGGAAAGACAGGATCACTCCTGGTTTCTCTCCCCTTCTAGGTATTGGAGATTGAGAGCAGTTGGCTTCTGGAGGTGGCACCTCACTATTATAAAGCCAAGGAGCTAGAAGATCCCCATGCTAAGAAAATGCCCAAAAAAACAGGCAAGACCCGTGAAGAGCTAGGGTAAAGAAAAGCTAAACAGAACACGACACCAGCTCCATGTTATTTAATGTCCATTAATAAAAGTAATTTTGGAATAAAGCTTGTGGGAACTTTTGTAAGCTAGAGAAAGTGATGTGGAAATTCGATCTCATATTTTCACTTTAGACTTTATTATTTACAAGTTAAATTACACAGCAGCTTTCCACAGCAGGAGATGGCGAGGAGGGAGGGAGGAGCAGGAAGAAACTGGCCAGCCCACCTCTCGTATGCAGCAGTTTTTAGTGCTGCCCCACCCGTTCCTGGATGAGGCCTTGGGTCACAGGTGTAAGTTGGCTTCTGGCTCTGACAGCCCCAGCATCACTAGGGCTCCCACAAGCAGCTTCTTCACAGGCATTGGGGGTGAGTGTGAGGGCATCAGCTGCCGGGAGGAAGTAACTGCATTAGCAGGGTGCGGCCCCCCCCCCCCCGCCTCCCCGTCCCCCCTGGGACTCACTTTGTCTAGGCGGTGGCGGTAAATGAGGCCGCTGGAATTCAGGTAGAAAGTGGAATAGGCATCGTAGGTCCTGGTGAAGGAAGAGAAGCTGAGGGGAAGGTGACTGATCCCAAAGATTAACTCAAGCATTTGCTTAAACACCTAGTTCCTTAACTGCTACATTCTAGTGTCAGATCACCTGGGGACTGAAGCATCCTGATGGCCAAGTTGCACCCCGTCACAATAAAGCAGAACGTCTGGCACCAAGATGATTCCACTGTGCTGCAGTCCACGAACTGCTGATTCGGGGCGAGCCTTAACAATTTGTTGGGACCCTACTTTGCCAAGTACTTTACCTAAGGATGTGAGGCTCAACTTACGAGGCAGGAATTTTCATTTGTTCAGTAAATATTTGAATTCCTACCTATGTGCCAGGTGATAGGCACGAACAAGCAGAGTTCAGAGGTCCTCTCATGTACTCAAAGTCCCATTTTTGTTCCAATAAAGGAGACTAAACCAAGACCCCTGCCCTCAAGGATCCTCAGTGAAGATGGGTAGATGAAGGTTATCGAGGAGACTAACGAGTCCCGAACGGAACGTGAGGGAACGTTGTGGCGGGGGGTCTTCCTCAGCCCCTTACCGGTAGAGCTCTTCCTTGTCGCGCTTGTAGAAACGCAGAAAGAGCATGTGGATGGGCAGCCCCACCAGCCGCCAGCGGGCTTGCAGGGTCCAGTTCTCAGGGTGGCGGGTCAACTGCAGCACCTCCAACTGAACTTGTGCAAAATAGTTCCAGGCCAGGAAGCGGCAGAGGGTCAGCGACAGGATATACCACGTCAGGCCCCTGAGAAGAAGGGATGGGAAAGAAAGCTCACGCAGAGCCAGAAGACCAAGCCGCATGAGAAACGGGAAGCAGCCTAGCACCTTCCCTAGGAAGCACACAGCAGGGGCTCCTCCCTCCCCCTGCCCCCCAGCCTGCCCGGAACTCACTTGGTGCGTATGTGCAGGATCTCGTTGATGAACTCCACGTCCGAGGAGTAGAGGGTGTAGTCATGGGAGTGAAGGAAGAGAGTGGGAAGCTAGGTGCGAGAGGAAGGCATCACCCAGTGGGAAAGGAGAGATGTTCCCATTTCTCAGCTTTCTATTCTTAGTGCCTCCTTCCCTCTGTGTGGGAGGTCATTTCCAAGCCATGTATAACGCCCTTAACCCACATGAGGACTGTCTTCTCTCTGGGAAATGTTTGGAAATGCTTCTATGCTCGCCTGTGGTTCCAACAAAGAATCCAGTTGACTAACCCTCTAACTCCAAGGTTACCTGCAGTCCCACCAGGTGGATGAAGGTCACTTCTGAATTGACTTACCTCTTGTCTCAGTCTCTCATACATGACAGCCAAGTGCTCCTCCATACTGGGGTCTCCTGATGGAGTGGCAGGAGAAGGGCGGGCAGTCACAGAGGCTTGGAAAGACAGCACAGCCCCAAGGTAGGGGCAGGAAGGTCCCTCAAGTAGGCTCCTAAGCCCATCCAGACAGCCACTATGCAACTCAGGGCCTGGTCCCTCCTCCCCCTTTCCTGGAGGGAGACTGGCCCAGGGTGAGCTGAGGGCGTGGACCTGAGGGAGAGGTAGCGGGGGAGCTCGGGGAAGCAGCCCAGCAGGCGGCCATGAGAGTGCGGGAGACCAGAGAAGAGAAGAGGGAGAAGTGGAAGTCGTGGAGTGGGGCCACAGGGGTGGGAATGGCAGAGCCCGTGGAGAAAGCTGATCCTAAGGAGAAAGAACGAAAGGAAAAACGATAACCCCGCTGCCTGATGGCCTTCGCCCAAACTCGCATTAACACTTCACGTCCACCCCTCCTCGGGCCGAAGCGGGAATTGCTCAAGGAAAAGGGGCTGGATTTACCTCCATCTCCAAAAGGAAAGTTTCCTACACAAGACAAGCACCTCCCCCAAACGGTTAGCGAATGCCTTTTCATTTAAGATTCCAATACTTTGGGGGGCAGTTCCAGCGCTCCAGGAGCGAGAATCACACGGCGTGTGAGGAGCGGACAGGAGGAACCGCGTGCCATTGCGCCGCGGGGAGGCGTGGCCCGCAGGCTGCACGAGGTGAGGCGGAGGCGGAGGCGGAGATCCAACGGAACCGGAGCCGGAACCGGAGCAGTGTGAGCGCCAAGCCTTCCGCACTCCCGTTCCCTGAGAACCCTCTTATGGCGGCGGCGGAGGAAGCCACCGCTTACGGCGAGGGCTCTACCATCACGCAGGACAGCCCTGGACTTCTAAAGCGGCTCAAGGTACGCTATCACTTCGGGCCCCGCTGACGACACAACCCAGGAGCCTAGCAAAGGCTGCACTTCACTCCTGCTTAATGACCTTGAAACTGATGCGGAGGAGGGAGGTCACCCCAAGTCTGGCTGACCAAGTCCCCGCGTCACTCCATCACTCCGGGGGCGTGGCCATCCTGCCCACCTGGGCGCAGGGCCCGAGCCCGGTCCAGGGGTCCGAGGCCGCCTTCCTGCCGGGACCGCTATCCGGGTGCAAGGTCTCCGGGCGGCGCCGCGCCGGGTGCGGTGCGTGCGAACCTCTCCGCCCCCCGCCCTTCAGATCACCTCCAGGCACAGACCGTCGCGGAGACGTGGGCGTCCCCCCCAAGACCCGGAGCAACGACCAGGGCTGGCAACGCCCCTCCCGCGCCCGCCACCCCGGCCTCCGGCACGGGGAGGGCGGTGGGCGTCCCTGCGCCTGCGCAGACCGCGCGCCCCGCCCTCGCGCGGCTGGAGGGTCTCCCGCCCCGCCTCCCTCCCGGGCGCCCCCTCCTCACCTGGGGCCCAGCCTGGTAGGCGCGGAGGCACGGGCCCAGGCGCCGGGCCGCCCCCCTGCCGGGTTGGTACATGGTCTTCCAGGAGCGGGGAGCGCGCCTCTGAGTGCGGCCGCCCCTCCTGGCGGGGTGAGCGCGCCCCGCAGCCGGCTCCTTGAAGAGGAGAGGAGGGGGTCAGGGCTGCGAGGAGGGAAACGGAGACGGTGCGCGCCTGCGCACTGCGGCGGGCCGGGCGCGGCGGCGAGGCGCCGGTCTGCTGCTAGTGCGCCTGCGCCTGCGCCAGCGGCTGAGCCCGCCTTAGCGCGCCTGCGCAGAAAACCCGCGGCCGCGCGCTTCGCGCCACCCCGGGCGCTGCGCAAGATGCTGGGCGCAGAGGCTGAGGGAAGTAACGACCGTCAGGCTTCCCGGCAGCTCTCTGGGAAAAATGCTTTATTGCTCTGGTCAAGGGGAGTGGTTCGGCACTGCCCAGAGGCCTGTTGAATGAGTGAACGAGTGAAGGGACGCCGCCGGGCAGGCGGCTGTGCTGCTCGGCGTGAGGCGGACTGCGCGCGGCGCTGCAGTCACCAGGGCCTGGTGCTGCGGCGTTCCTGCAAGTTCCGAATGACCCTGGCGTTGAACACGTCCGCCGGCACGGTGCAGTGCTGGGCTGGGGGGGCCGGGGCCGGGACCTGTGGAGGCGCCGTGTGCGTGGGGGCCTCCCCACACCCGTCCTGTGACAAGGTCTCCTCGCCGGCAGCCCTGGGGTGGGGGAGGTGAGGCGGTTAGAGGCCCCGAGGGGCATTAAGATCACACTCAGGGTCTTCCTGGCTCTTAGGTAGAGGACAGTGATGGAAGCACTGGTGCTATGTCCAAACCTGAAACTCAGAAAGTGCCCAAGGAAGTGCCAGGGTTGAATTTATAGGGAAACAGGCTTGTAGGATGTTCGGTAGAAGGATTTTTTTTTTGGGGGGGGGGCAGTTGGAAGGATAAGATTTCAGAAGGAGCTGAGAGTGACGTTAGGAAAAGAGGGCAGAGGTACGGGAGGCCAGGAGAAGGGGAATCAGGCCTCACCTAGTCTCTGTTTCCTGTTCCCCCTGCTTCCATTCTTGGCTGTCTGTGGAAATACCAGGCATGTGCATGGGAAGGCTGGAGCAGGCAGGGAGCATGACCTGCTTGATTTGAGGGCAAGGAGGGAAGAATACTTACCTGCGCTGGGGGATGAGGAATTCAGCCTGCCATAGCGGCTGTAGCAGCAGCTCTGGGCTTCCAGCCCTGGGGGAACCCCCCTGTAGGAGAAATGGGAGGTGATGGGGAAGAGGCTGCTGGGAGGAGAGGGGAGAAGGGAGTGTGAAAGAATCAGGAGAGGAATAAACAGAATAGCACGGAGTACAGAGGGGGCAGTTAGACTTCTAGGGCTTTAAGCAGCCCCGAAAGGGGGAGGGAGCTCGTTTTATACCCAAAGACTTTCTGGAGCAATCCTGATTCATTGCTTTACTATTTCTAGTTGGAGTAAGGTGTTAATAAAGTGATGCAAATAATCTCAAGAAACAGACTTACACACAGGTAAGCCAATCTGTTGGACCAGGTGCCCAGATGTTTGGCTTGGGAAACACGGTTGCCTTAATTAAGGGAGTGGCAAAGCTGATTTAGGAAGAAAGGGAGCGAGCCTTTGAAGAGAGTGACAGACTGTTGGGCATTAACAGAGGTAAGGGACTATCGGGAGAGGTGCCAGGGTTTGGTGGGGTAGAAGGAACCAGAATGGAAAGAGGAACCCAGGGGACCATTAGGGGATTGTTACAGGGATGCAACAAGTAGGTCCCAGGAACAATGGTAAACCTCGACATCTCTGCAAAGGCTGCCTGGGACAGAGGGTTGGATCAAGCAGGAGAGCCCGGGCTTGGGGGAAATGGGGAAGTAACAGAAGCCTCCGCAGAGGGACCCAGCAGCTGCAGGAGGGGAGCCAGGATCTGGGCAGGAGACCCAGCAGTGCAATGGGGAAGGGTGGACCTCAGCAGCGAGGGAGGCCAGCGGGACAGAGGTGCCAGGTCCCAAGAAAATAAGGAGGTTGAGATCTTTAAGTTGCTTTTTGGGATGTGCTTTTATTCATTGAAAATGTCCATTTAAAAAACACAAAGGAATTCACACTTTATTCAAACAACACTGAGAGGAAGAAGAAAAGGAGGAATGAGGAGGGAGAAAGGGAGATTCTGCTCCCGTGGATTTGGGGGAACACAGTGGGGGCACCTAATGGACCACACATTCAGAGGAAGGAGGTTTGACACCTGGGTGTGCAGCAGGGAAAACGGCTCTTGCTATGGAGGAAAGAAGAGAGGAAGTCCGACAATCTCACAACAAGGAATATATCAGCATCTAGCTACTGGGGGAGGACGGATCCGGGAGCTAACAGGCCCTGGAGACTCAGGCTTCTCCTGTGGAACCGGCTAAGATGACCCCTCTCTGACCCCAGGTGCTCGCTGAGATCTGCTGCGGAGAAACGAAGTCCCTCACAGAATGTGGCCTGGGGTAGTGCTGTCTTCACAAGTGCGAGTCTGGCCCAAAGCAGACTTCAGCTCAGGGGTCCCTGACACACAACAGGCAATGAAGAGCTCAGCCATGGTGGGGTCCCTGAAGGAGCTGTAAGTCCCTGTCCTATCCGCCTGGACTGCTCCGAGGCAACCTCACAGGCTGCTGTGGCGCTGAGGGCAGTGAGGGCGGCACACAGCAGCACCAGGGCCTTCAGGGACACTAGAGTGGGAGAGAGACTGATTCCAGGGACCAGTTGCTGCCGCGGAGACGTGGGGCCGCCATGGTGGTCTAGAGCCGGACAGCGGCCAGGGTGTGCTGTGGACCGCAGGAGGGGCTGCGCAGAGGCAGCGCTGGGGCTGGGGGTGCTTCTGGGGCAAGGAGAGCTACCAGGGCGTGGCCCCTATCCCGGAGAGGAGAAGAGGGAGTCTGGGCTGTCAGGCTCCATGGGCCCTGGGGGACACACTGGAAGGGAAGGGGTGGGTTTCTGGGGGACGGGTCTCGGCCATCGAGGCTCCCAGGGGGCAGAGGGTTAACTGTCAGTAGCGACTGTCCTCCGAGCGGGGAAGGGAGCTGTGGGAGGGTGGGAGGGCAGGAGGTAGGGAGAGGGGAAGGGGGAAGAGAAAAAACAGGGAAGTCAGGTGAAGAGGAAGCTGGGAGAGAAACAGGATGGCTCCTGCCTGTCAGGCAGGCACGCTCCTTCCCGCAGGGACTACACCCTCCCCCCAGCTCAGCCCACGGAGCTGGCTCCTTCCCCCCTGCAGGCCAGCTCCGCTCTGCTCCCTCACCCCAGCCCACCCTACAATCCGTCTCTCCCCTCCACCGCGCACAGCGCCGTACCTGGTGCGGCGGCGCTGGGCCGGGCTGGCCGCGGGGTCGGTGGCCAGCAGGAGGCGGGCTGCAGGGTGAGGGGGGCAGAGGCGCAGGGAGCGCAGCAGCTCCTGCTCTGGCACGAAGGGGCGGAGGGGCCCTCGCTCCGGCGAACTGCCCAGGCTGCTGGAGCGCGGCGGGTGGGCTGGAGGAGTGGCTCGGCGAGGGGCTCTGTTCAGGGGCCAAGGAGGCTCCACAGCGACCTTCAGGACTGGGAAGAGCACAGAGGGGGGGGGGGAGAGGGGAGAGGTCAGAGCCCGCAGGAGAACGGGCCCGCCCTCCCTGCGGTGGGCACCACCCCCGCACACCCTGCCCCTTACATTCTCGGTCGCTCGAGGAGTACGGCTTAATGTCTCCCTCTGCTCTCTTGGGAGGCAGCTTCCTCGCTGGAGCTGGCGGTGAGAAGACACAGGTGCAGGGAACACCAAGAGACACACTTGGTACCTTCCTCCGGGCCACGACCCCACGACCCAGACCTCTGCTCCGGGACACCACAGCGCCCCCCAGGAGGGAGCCGGGAGGAGAGGGAACGCAGCGTGGGGGGAAGACCCGGGGGAGGGGGGCAGGAGGGCAGCCAGGGAGGTGAGCTCTTACTGCCCTGGGAGCTGTCAGGCCCTGGGGTTCTGAGCAAAGGGGTGGTCCCAGTCGGGCCAGCGAGGACCGGGCCCTCTACTAGGCGAGGAGGGATTGCTCAGGAGAGGCGGGCAGGGCCTCCCCGGCGGGCTAAGTCTTATTGGGAAGAAGGCTGAAGAGCACCTGGACGGGCGGAGGGGAGGCTGACATGCTGGGAGGCTCTGCCTCCGCCCTCTCCCTCAGGAGGGTCTCCCTCAGGAGACCAGGAGTGGCTTCCGGGCAAATGTCCTTGGGCTTCCTCCTGCCACTGTGTGCTCAGGGGCTCCCCTCTGGCAGCCATGCCCAGCAGGGCGGGCGCGGCCAGGCATGGACAGGAGTCCCTCCTGAGGCCGGACACTGGCTGACGCCGAGAACTGTGCCAGCCTGTCCTCTGAGGGATAGTTACCGCCCTCCCTGGCCAAGGACGAGGCGGCGCTGGTCACAGCCGCCCGCCCCGGAGGGCCCCTCTTTGTGGTGCGCTCGCTCAGCCAGCACCGGGCAGCAGGGCGGAGTGGGACTGACAGGGAGCGTGAGGAGGGCCTGGGCAAAGGGGCAGCATTTCAGTACCTCCGAGGTCTGTGTCTCCAGATCCATTTCATTATTTGGTTGGGATGTTATAAATTCTGAGTGTTATCTTCTAAAACTAATGTTTGCACTTTGTATCATTTGTGCCAACATTCTGTAACTGCACATGGGGGGCTGGCTGCATGGGGGGGGGGCCCTGGCTGCACATGGGGGCTGGCTGCACATGGGGGCTGGCTGCACATGGGGGCTGGCTGCACATGGGGGCTGGCTGCACGGGGGGGGACTGACTGCACATGCCTATCCCTCACCAACGGAAGGAGTGTGGGATTTACAAAGGAACGGACTCGCCTACTTTTGAGGACCTGAAGCAACCAGAAGTTCATGGGCATTAACGGTCCCACAGGCTCCAAGAGCTACACACCCCACACGCCGTGATGGGAGAGGCAGGTGAGACAGCTGGAGGCGGGCTGCTTAGCCTGTCACCGTTCCCACAGAGCCCCGCTCTCCCAGCCACAGCCCGCCTGGCAGTGCAGTTACCGGCCGGCACAGGGTCCCCCGCAGCACGCGAGTGTCGAATTGCCCTCAGAGAGGGAGCAGGGGGCCCTGTGAGAAAGGAAGTGGGGGTGCCCCTCAGTGAGGGGACCAGTGGGACCAGGAATCCACCTCTTTTCTTTCCCTCACCAACTACTGGACCCACACACACAAGGGGAGAACACTTACGATGCTGGTGGGCAAAGAAGCCTTCAAAGATCACGAAGTTGTTCACCTATAAGACAAAACAGGCAAAATGGGGTCATCCGTTCAGCCTCTCAAACGCTAGAAAGCGGGGGGGGGGGGGGGGGGGAGCCTGCCATCAAGTGAACCCACATTGGCAAGGAAGGCACAGGACCGCAAAGAGCCAGAAACATCTTGAGAAAGGAGAACGAAGTTGGAGGAATCACACTTCCTGGTTTCAGTGCCACAAAGTCACGGTCATCAAAGCGATGCGGCGGAAGCCGAAGAACAGACAGAGTGACAGAGTCCCGAAATACAAACGTGTGTTTGTGGTCAGCCGACTTTCAACAAAGGGGCCAAGTGCATTCCACGGGGGAAGAGCAGTCTCTCCAACAAATGGCATTTAGACAACTGAAACTCCACATGCAAGATAATGAATTTGGACCTCTATTTCACACCACAGACAGACAAACACACAAATAAACATGGGCCGAAGCTGGTTTGGCTCAGTGGTAGAGCGTCGGTCTGCGGACTGGAAGGTCCTGGGTTCGATGCTGGTCAGGGGCATGTGCCTTGGTTGTGGGCACATCCCCAGTGGGGGGTGTGCAGGGGGCATCTGATCGATGACTCTCTCTCATCGGTGTTTCTAACTCTCTCTATCCCTCTCCCTCTCTGTAAAAAAATCAATAAAATATATTTTTAAAAGATATAAATAAATAAACATGGATTTAAGAGCTAAAACTATGAAAATCTTACAAAGAAACACTGAGGAAAATTATCACCTTGGATTGGACAATTTCTTAAATATGACATCAAAAGCACAAATAACATTCATCAAAAGTACTCTCTTCCTCCCTTTTCCCCTTTTGTTCTCCTGTTTCTCTTAGACTATTCCTGCTTTAGATTTTCCCTATGCCTTTTTACCCCGATAAAAATTAATTCTACTTATATATCTAATTTCCGACCCCCTGCTCTAAGTCCATACACACTTCTCTCTTCTCTTTCTTCACTATCCAAATTTTTTCTCTCTTCCCCCTTTTTGTTGGATTGTTTTAATTTTGTTGTTTTTTTATGGTTTTTTAAAAAATATATTTTTATTGATTTTGTACAGAGAGGAAGGGAGGGAGATAGAGAGTTAGAAACATCGATGAGAGAGAGTCATCGATCAGCTGCCTCTTGCACACCCCCTACTGGGGATATGCCCGAAACCAAGGTACATGCCCTTGACCGGAATCGAACCCAGGACCTTTCAGTCCCCAAGCCGACACTCTATCCATTGAGCTAAACCAGCTTCGGCTATGTTTTTGTTTTATTTTGTTTTGCCCTTCTTTCTCTCCATCCTATAGTTGTGATTATTAATTAGATTAGGTTTTTTGGTTTGTTTCTGCGATTGTTTCTCTTTTTTTGCTTCTGTTTTTTCTTTCCTCAATTGTTGTTAGTTGTTGTTTGTAGTCTGCATTTATATCTGGGTGTTAGCTGTTTGCATATTTTGGGATTAGTTGTTCTATTGAAGTTTTCTCCCCGTATAAATAGGCTTTTCCCCCTTTGTTATTCTCTTTCTTTTCTTACTTTTTTTTTTCCTTTTCTCAATATCATTTTTGCACTCTTTTTTTTCCTTAATCCCCTAATTCTCTTTTCTGATGGCATCTATATTTGGGGTTATTAGTGTCATGAATACATTTGTGTTCGGTGCCTTCTGTGTTGTATTTTGTGCCTTTAAGTCAATGCAGGAGAGAGAGAGCTACACAACCAGACACCTGGAGAGGAGAGATCATGGGGAGAAAAAGAAACAGTCCACATATGAAAGCAAAGGAGGCATCATCAGAAAAAGAAGTAAACAAAATGAAGGCAAGCAATATGTCAGAGAAAGAATTGAGAGAAATGGTCATAAGGTCACTGAGAAGGTTGGAAGACAAATTCAACAATATGTGTAAGAACCAAGAGGAAATAAAGAATGAAGAAATGAAAAATGACATCACTTCAATAAAGAACTCAATAGAAAGCATCAACAGTAGACTAGAAGAAGCAGAGGATGGCATCAGTGAGCTAGAAGACAAGGTAGGAAAAAACACCCAAGCAGAGCAGCTTCTAGAAAAAAAAAAAAAAAAAAATTAAAAAACAGGAGGAGAGGCTAAGGGAACTTTGGGACACCACGAAATGAAACAACATCCACACAATAGAGTTGCCAGAAGGAGAGGAAAGTGAGCAAGGACTAGAAAACCTGATTGAAGAAATGACAGAAAACTTCCCTGATATAAGGGAAAAAACGCACACAAGTGCAAGAAGCCCACAGAGTCCCAAACAAAATGAAACCCAAAAGACTGACACCAGATGGAATTAACTGACATCTTCAGAACATTTCACCCCAAAGCCACAGAATATATATTCTTCTCAAGTGTACATGGGTCATTTTCAAAGATAGACCAGTGGGACACAGCAGGGTCTCTTCAAATACAAGAAGATAGAAAACATACCAAGCATCTTCTCAGATCACAATGGCATAAAACTAGAAATCAACTACAAAAAAAAAATAAATAAATAAAACACCTGAAGGCTAAATAGCATGCTACTAAACAATGACTGGGTTACCAGAGAAATCAAAGAAGAAATAAAAAGCATCATGGCAAGAAACAACAATGAAAACACAACCCGAAATCTATGGGACACGGAGAAAGCAGTCTTGGGAGGGAAGTTCATAGCTCTACAGGCTTACCATATTTTCCGGCATATAAGACAACCCCCTAATTTTACAGTTAAAACATAGGTTTAGGCCTATATTTGCTATATAAGACTACCCCCCACTTCAAAGAAAAGACTTACTTTGCCGTCAAGATCTACAGGTAATTTTTGTGCAATTTTGGTCTTTTGCCCCTGATTTTCGGTTGACTTTTTTTCTTTTCAAAGTCATCTTATACACTGGAAAATACGGTACCTCAAAAAACAAGCAACAATGGGAATAAGTTATCTAACCCTTCACCTCAAAGGGTTACAAAGAGAGCAACAAGAAAAGACCAACGTAAGCAGAAGGAAGGAAATAAAGATCAGAGTATAAATAAGTGACATAGAGACTAAAAAAGTAATATAAAAGTTCAACAAAACCAAGAGCTGGTAGCCAGGCTCACCAAGAAGCAAAGAGAGAGGGGACCCAAATAAGGAAAATCAGAAATGAAAGAGGTGAAGTAACAACCAATTCCACAGAAATACAAACGATTATAAAAAATATGAATATATACTGTCAACAACTCTATTCCAACAAAATGGAAAACTGAGATTAAAATGGACATATTCTTAGAAAAATATAAGCTCCCAAAACTTAACCAAGAAGAAGAAAAAAATATGAATAGGCTGATAATTAGTGCAGAAATTGAAACAGAGATAAAAAAAAAAAAAAAATCTTCCAGAAAACAAAAATCCTGGTCCGGACGACTTCACATGGGTGTTTTATAAAACATTCAAAGAAGAACAAAAACCTATCTTCCTCAGACTATTCTAAAAAATCCAAGAGGAAGGCACACTTCTAAGCTTTCTATGAAGCCAGCATTACCCTAATCCCAAAACCAGATAAAGACACCATAATGAACGAGAATTACAGGCCAATATCCCTCATGAACATAGATGCTAAAATCCTCAACAAAATTCTAACAAATCAGATTCAGCAATATATTAGAAAGATCATACATCATTACCAAGTGGCATTTATTTCGGGGATGCAAGGATTATTGTACAATATTCACAAATCAATAAATGTGATATGTCACATAAAATGAGACACAAAATTCACATAATCCTATCAATTGATGCAGAAAAAGCATTTGATAAAATCCAATACCCTTTCTTGATAAAAACTCAGCACAGTGGAAATAGAGGGATCAGACCTCAACATAATAAAAGCCCTATATGACAAACCTACAGCCAACATCATACTCAATAGGCAAAAACTAAACCCATTTCCCCTAAGAAAAGAAAAAAAGACAAGGATGCCCACTTTCACCACTCCTGCTCTGCATACTATGGCTAGAAGTAGTAGCCATAGTGATCAGACAAGAAGAAGAAATAAAAAACATTCAAATTGGAAATAAGTAAAACTGTTCTTATTAGATGATATGATACTATATATAGAAAAACCCCAAAGACACCATAAAAAAAAACTAATAAATGAATTTGGCAATGTAGCAGGATAAAAAATTAACCACCAGAAATATATGGCCTTTTTATACACCAATAATGAACTCAAAGAAAGAGAAATCAAAACAAAACAAAACAAAAAACAAAAAAACAATCCCATTTACCATTGCACCGACAAAATTAAGATACCTAGGAATAAACTTAACTAAGGAGATAAAAGACCTATCCATGGAAAACTACAGGACATTGAAAACAGAGATAGAGGAAGAAGTAAACAGATGGAAGAACATACCATATTCATGGATCGGTAGAATCAACATCATTAAAATGTCCATACTACCTAAAGTAATCTATATATTTGCTGCAATATCTATTAAAATACCAATGGCATATTTCAAAGATCTAAAACAAACTCTCTAAAAGTTCATCTGGAATAAAGAGACCCTGACCCTGGCTGGCTTGGCTCAGTGGGTAGTGTCAGCCTGCAAACTGAAGGGTCCCAGGTTCAATTCTGAACAAGGGCACATGCCTATGTTGTGGGCTTGATCCCCAGTAGGGGACATGCAGGAGGCACCCAATCAGTGATTTTCTCTCATCATTTATGTTTCTATCTTTCCCTCTCCCTTCCTCTCTGAAATCAATAAAAGATATATTTTTTTTTAAAAAAGAGAGAGGGAGACCCCGAATAGCCACAAGAATCCTGAGAAAGAAGAACAATGTTGAAGGGATCACAATACCAGATATCAAGCTATACTACAAAGCCATGTTTTTTCAAAACTGCCTGGTACTGACACAAGAACAGGCATTTAGATCAATGGAACAGAATAGAGGACCCAGAAATTGACCAAAGCCATTATGCTCAATTAATATTTGACAAAGGAGGCAAGAGCATACAATGGAGTCATAATAGTTTAATAAATGGTGGGGAAATTGGACAGATACATGCCAAAAAAAAATGAAACTAGACCACCAACTTATACCATACATAAAAACAAACTCAAAATGGCTAAAGGACTTGAATGTAAGATGGGAAACCATAAAGATCCTACAATACTCCATAGGCAACAAAATTGCAGACATATGTCGTAGCAATATCTATACAGACACAGATCCTAGGGCAAGAGAGACTAAGGAGAAAATAAACACATTGGGACTACATAAAAATAAAAGTGTTCTGCACAGCAAAAGAAACCTTCAACAGAGAAACCAAGATTGCGGCATAGGTAAACACCTGAAATTGCCACCTTGCACAACTTCAAAACTACAACTAAAAGACAAAACGAACATCATCTAGAACCACAGGAAGGCTGGCTAAGTGGAAATTCTACTAGAAGGAAAGAGAAAAGCACACTGAGACTCAGAGGAGCTGCGAAAGTAAAGGCAGCGGTACAGAGGCATGTGTGTGGAAAGGGCTGAATACACGGCTGGCTTTTTCAATCCACAGAGAGACACAAGATGCCGACTGCTCTGAACTCCAGTTCCGGGCGAGACTCTGGGAACCCAGACTCATACAGGGAGAAATTGGACTGTCTGGCAGTGAGTGGAACTCAAGGTTGGCTTTCTCTCAGAGGTTCTTGCAGCAATTACCGGGGGACATTGAGATCGGGGGCCTCTTAGGGCAGGGCTGACAGGAAGCCATTGCAGTTTGCTCCATCCTGAGACTCCATCCCATCCAAGCTTTGCACAGAGGCTTTTGTGTATTAATGGCCTGGACCTTTGAAATCTAAACTTACATATCAAACTGCACCTGAGTTAGAAGACCCAGAACATCCAAAAGAAGGTTCAAAGCCCCACAGCAGCTTGCATTGCTTCACAGCTGGGTCTCATCTGGGCACCTCCAAACCCAAACAAAGAAGAGGAATCTGCACATCTCTCTGTAATTCCAGCTGGGTGGCCTCAGGAAGAGGCTAAATTAGCATCTCTTTGGAGATCCAACAGTGTACCCAGGGGTCAGAGTGGGACCATCCAGATTACAACTCCTTAGATCCCTAAGGAACACACTCAGGGGGCAGACACAGTGAGCACCAAAGCCCCACTGAGACAAGTCTTGCCTTCATAAGGGTGTCTCCAGCACAGACACGGCTGATTCTCACAGCCACTTGGCCTAGAGGTCAATTGCTCCCAGTGATACCAACAACATCAAGGCTTAACTACAACAAGACTGTGCACATAGCCCACAAAGGGGTGCACCAAGAGTGTCCACCTCAGGTAACTGGGGAGGCTGAGCCACTGGGCCCTAAAGGCACCTAGCACACAAAGACACTCTATCAACTCAGGGAAGCAGCCAAAATGTGGAGATAATGTAACAGGTTACAAATGAAATAAATGGAGGAGAGCAAATGACTGGATATAGAGTTCAAAACCACAGTTATAAGGGTTTTCAAGAATTTTCTAGAAAAGGCTGATAAATTTTGCTGGAACTGGTTTGGCTCAATGGATAGAGCGTCGGCTTGGGGACTGAAAGGTCCCGGGTTCGATTCCGGTCAAGGGCATGTACCTTGGTTGCGGGCATGTCCCCAGTGGGGGGTGTGCAAGGGGCAGCTAATCGATGACTCTCTCTCATCGATGTTTCTAACTCTCTATCTCTCTCCCTTCCTCTCTGTACAAAATCAATAAAATATATTAAAAAAAAAGAAAAAAAAAAAAGAAAAGGCTGATAAATTTAGTGAGACCCTTAAGGATATAAAAAAGGACCAACTAGAATTAAGCATACTTTGACTGAAATAAAAAATATACAGAGATCCAACAGCAGACTAGAGCAGTGATTCTCAACCTTTCTAATGCCACAATGCTTTAATATAGTTCCTCATGTTGTGACCCCCAACCATAAAATTATTTTTGTTGCTACTTCATAACTGTAATTTTGCTACTATTATGAATTGTAATGTAAATATCTGTGTTTTCCGATGATAGCAGTTCTCAACCTGTGGGTAGTGACCAGTTTGGCTCAATGGATACAGCATCAGCCTACGGACTGAAGGGTTCCAGGTTCGATTCCAGTCAAGGGCATGTACCTTGGTTGCGGGCACATACCCAGTATGGAGTGTGCAGGAGGCAGCTGACCAATGTTACTCTCTCATCAATGTTTCTAATTCTCTATCCTTTCTCCTTTCCTCTCTATAAAAAAAATCAATAAAATATATATATATTTTTAAAAAGAATCAAGTCAAAGATATGAAATACAAGAAGAAAAAACAAAACAAACAAACAAACAAAAAAAACACCACCACCCAACCGGAAAAGAAAAAAGAGAAAGAATCCAAGAATATGAAGATAGTGTAAGGAGCCTCTGGGACAACCTCAAGTATACCAACATCCGAATTATGGGGGTGCCAGAAAAGAGAGAGAAATAATGACTGAAAACTTCCCCCACCTGGTGAAAGAAATAGACTTACAAGTCCAGGAAGCGCACAGAATCCCAGACAAAAAGAATCCAAAGAGAACCACACCAAGACACATCATAATTAAAATTCCAAAAGCAAAAGATAAAGAGAGAATATTAAACATTTTTTATATATATATTTTATTGATTTTGTACAGAGAGAAAGGGAGAGAGATAGACAGTTAGAAACATCGATGAGCTAGAGTCATCCATCAGCTGCCTCTTGCACACCCCCCACCGGGGATATATGCCCGAAACCAAGGTACATGCCCTTGCCTGGAATCGAACCCGGGACCCTTCAGTCCCCAAGCCGACGCTCTATCCATTGAGCCAAACCGGTTTCGGCAAGAGAGAATATTAAAAGCAGCAAGAGTAAAACAGTTAGGCCGAGACCGGTTTGGCTCAATGGATAGAGCGTCGGCTTGGGGACTGAAGGGACCCGGGTTCGATTCCGGTCAAGGGCATGTACCTTGATTGCGGGCATATCCCCAGTAGGGGGTGTGCAAGAGGCAGCTGGTCGATGACTCTCTCTCATCGATGTTTCTAACTCTCTATCTCTCTCCCTTCCTCTCTGTACAAAATCAATAAAATATATTAAAAAAAAAAAAGAGAAAAACAGTTAGTTACCTAAAAGGGAGCACCCATACGATTGTCAGCTGATTTCTCAACCGAAACCATGCAGGCCAGAAGGGAGTGGCAAGAAATATTCAAAGTGATGAATAATAAGGACTTACATCCAAGATTATTCTATCCAGCAAAACTATTATTTAGAATTGAGGGTCATTTTCACAAAGAGGAAAGGAGAGGGATAGAGATCTAGAAACATCGATGAGAGAGAAACATCAACCAGCTGCCTCCTGCACACCCCTCACCGGGAATGTGCCTGCAATCAATGTACATGCCCTTGACCGGAATCGAACCCAGAACCCTTTAGTCTGCAGACCAACGCTCTATCTACTGAGCCAAACCAGTTTCGGCAACAACATATTTTTAAAATATGTTAAAAGGAATGACTAGAATAAGGAATATAGAAATTATGTCAAGTAAAGCCAAAAATACCATCTATTTTTTAAAAATGTTTTATTGATTTTTTAAAGAGAGGAAGGGAGATAGTTAGAAACATCAATGAGAGTCATCGATCAGCTGCCTCTTGCACACCCCCCACTGGGGATATGCCCGTAACCAAGGCACATGCCCTTGACTGGAATCAAACCTGGGACCTTTGAGTCCGCAGGCTGACGCTCTATCCACTGAGCCAAACCGGTTTCGGCCACAAATACCATCTTTAATTAAATTTTATTATCTGAATGTTTTAAAGTGAAGATGTGCTCTTCTAGTTCAGTTACTAAATATTTTGTAGTATAAGTATACATGATCTCTACATTTTTTTCTAAAATAAATAATAAGAGATTTAAATCTCCTTATTAGTGTTTGGGGGGAAATTAAGATAACTGTTGTTTTTATTTTTTTATTTTATTTTATTTTTTAATGTATTTTATTGATTTTTACAGGCAGGAAGGGGGACAGATAGAAAGTTAGAAACATCGATGACAGAGAAACATCAATCAGCTGCCTCCTACACACCCTCTACTGAGGATGTGCCCACAACCAAGGTACATGCCCTTGACTGGAATCGAACCTGGGACCCTTCAGTCCGCAGGCCAATGCTCTATCCAATTTGCTAAACCAGATAGAGCAAGATACTGTTGTTTTTAAAGGAAAAGTAATTCAAATATTTAAAGACATACATAAAAGCATTTTACTATTACTTAGATGTAATCTCCTGGTGATAAAATTGTATGATAGCTGAAACTGGTTTGGCTCAGTGGATAGAGCGTCAGCCTGCGGACTCAAAGTTCCCAGGTTCGATTCTGGTCAAGGTCATGTACCAAGGTCATGTACCGTGGCAGCTGATCAATGATTTTCTCTCATCGATGTTTCTAACTCTCTATGCCTCTCTCTTCCTCTCTGTAAAAAATCAATAAAATATATTTAAAACAAGACAAAAAAAAAAAATAAACCAAACTGTATGATAGGGAATTTCAGGTAATGCCAGCCAAAATTATTCAGAGCAGCCATTACGCTGAAAGTAACTAAGCATTCTGGATAAAATATTAAAGCAATTACTTTAAAAGCACTGAAAATCTGACAAGATAATGGGGAACTTTAAGGACAAATTCTGGGAAAACTTAAACCCAGAGAGGTAAGCAGAATATTTAATTTTCTTTTGTCGTAAAAACATCTGTTCACACAAAACTGTACATCAATTCAAATAGATTATGGGGTGAGGAAGACAGAAATTAATAACTAGGATGTATATTAGATGAGTCTTTTTTTTTTTTTAATATATTTTATTGATTTTTTACAGAGAGGAAAAGAGAGGGATTGTATGGGAGTGGGGGGGGGGCAATGAGGGGATATGGACACATATGTAATATTTTAATTTAAAAAATGGGGGGAAATGCACAGTAACTGAGGATACCTAGAAACAGCAGTAAGCTCACCAATTGTCCAGATTATATCTCTAAATATCATCTCCCACCAAAAGGAAGGAAGAGTCCTTGGAGACTAGTTGATTCCAGGTCTGAGACAGGAAATTGGCAAAATGAACCTGGATATTTGTAATACCAGAAAGCAGATATCTTTACAATGAATTAAATGAGTTTGTTATTGCAAGGAAAACAACCGACAGTATTTGCTATAATGATAACATGTAAGATTTTGAATGAGAATTATAATTTTGGAAAACTTGTGTCTACCACTGTAAGCTAATTGTTTCTCAATACTAAAAGCCTCTCATGAAATCAATGGTGTTGACAAATGTGACTTTTTAAAAAAAATTACGTATTTTCTTTTTTTAAAAATATATTTTATTGATTTGTACAGAGAGGAAGGGAAAGAGACAGTTAGAAACATCGATGAGAGAGAGTCATCCATCAGCTGCCTCTTGCACACCCCTACTGGGGATATGCCCGCAACCAAGGTACATGCCCTTGACCGGAATCGAACCCAGGACCTTTCAGTCCCCAAGCCGACGCTCTATCCATTGAGTCAAACCGGTTTCGGCACAAATGTGACTTTTTGTTATTGCATAATAAAATGTGTCTACATTTAGACGGGGGGAAAAAATAGAATTGAGGGTCAGATAAAGAGCTTCACAGTCAATAAAATAGTAAAGGAGTTCATCACCACTAAACCAGTATTATATGAAATGCTGAAAGGTATTCTGTAAGAAGAGGAAGAAGCCGAAACCGGTTTGGCTCAGTGGTAGAGCGTCGGTCTGCGGACTGAAAGGTCCCGGGTTCGATTCCAGTCAAGGGCATGTACCTTGGTTGCGGGCACATCCCTGGTGGGGGATGTGCAAGAGGCAGCTGGTTGATGTTTCTCTCTCATCGACGTTTCTAGCTCTCTATCTCTCTCCCTTCCTCTCTGTAAAAAATCAATAAAATATATATTAAAAAAAAAAAAAAAAGAAGAGGAAGAAGAAGAAAAAGGTAAAGATAAAAAATTATGGCCGAGACCGGTTTGGCTCAATGGATAGAGCATCGGCTTGGGGACTGAAGGGTCCTGGGTTCGATTCCGGTCAAGGGCATGTACGTTGGTTGCGGGCATATCCCCAGTAGGGGATGTGCAAGAGGCAGCTGATCGATGACTCTCTCTCATCGATGTTTCTAACTCTCTATCTCTCTCCCTTCCTCTCTGTACAAAATCAATAAAATATATATATTTAAAAAAAATTATGAACAACAAATACATGTCTATCAACAAGTAAATCTAAAAATCAAGTGAATAAAAAAATCTGATGAACAGAATAAACTGGTGAATATAATAGAATCAGGGACATAGAAAGGGAGTGGACTGACAATCCTTGGGGGGAAAGGGGTGTGGGAGTTGTGGGAAGAGACTGGACAAAAATAGAACACCTATGGATGAGGACAGCAGGGGTGGTTAAGAGCAGAGGGTGGGGTGGGAACCGGGTGGAAGGGAGCTATGGGGGGAAAAAGGAGAAACAATTATGATAATCTGAGCAATAAAGATTTATTAAATTTTTTAAAAAAGAAACAAAGAGAGAAGACCCTCCCACCCCCCCAAAAAAAAATCAGAAACAAAATCAGAGAAGTATCCACTGACACCACAGAAATACAAAGGATTTTAAGAAAATACTATGAACAATTATTTGCCAACAAGCTGGACAATGTGGATGAAATGAACAAATTCCTAGAAAAATACAATAACTCAAAACTGAATCAGAAAGAATCAGAAAACCAGAATAGGCCAATAATAACTGATGAAATAAAAACAGTAATAATAAAAAAAAAATTCCCAGCAAACAAAAGCCTTGGTCTGGACAGCTTCACAGGGGAGTTTTACCAAACATTCAAAAAAGAACTACTGCCTATACTGCTCAAACTATTCCAAAACATCCAAGAGGAAGGAGTACTTCTAAGCTCTTTTTATGAAGCCAGCATTACCCTAATTTCAAAGTCAGGTAAAGACACTACAAAGAAAGAGAATTAAAGGCCATTATCCCTGATGAACATAGCTGCTACAATCCTCAACAAAATACTAGTAAATTGGATCCAGCAATTTTTAAAAAGATCATAAAACATGTCCAAGTGGGATTTATCCCAGGCATGCAAGACGGGTATAATATTTGCGAATCAATAAATGTGATACTTTAGGAAAGGCACCAAGATGGCGGCATAGTTAGATCAAAACTACAACTAAACCAAAACCGGTTTGGCTCAGTGGATAGAGAGTTGGCCTGCAGATTGAAAGGTCCCAGGTTCGATTCCGGTCAAGGGTATGTACCTTGGTTGCAGGCACATCCCCAGTCCCAGTGTGGGGAAGGGGTGCAGGAGGCAGCTGATCAATGTTTCTCTCTCATCGATGTTTCTAACTCTCTATTTGTCTCCTTTCCTCTCTGTAAAAAAATCAATAAAATATATTTTTTTAAAAAAGAAAGAAACTAAAACTAAAAGACAAAACAGATATCAACCAGAACCATGGGAAGGCTGGCTGAGTAGAAATTTTACAACTAGAAGGAAAGAGAAAAGCGCATTGAAACTGGTAGGAGGTGCAGAAATACAGAAGCATGCACAGAAACGAGCTGGCAACTGGGTACCCTGTTGTCTTTTTAAGCCAGAGGGAGATACAAGCTCTCAATTGCTCTGAACTCCAGTTTCAGGTGAGTATCTGGGGACCCAAACTCATACGGGGAGTAACTGGACTGTTTGGCATCGGACTAGAACTCGAGGGCGACTTTCTCTCAGAGGTGCTTACAGCCATCATTTTTCCTGCATGTGGCCGTGGGACACAGAGACCCTAAGACCTCTCAGAGGCAGAGCAGACTGGCACCCAATTTACAACCCCACCCAAGCTGTGAGCAGAGATTTGCCATCTAAAACCTAATAAACTGCAGCTGGGTCAAAGAGCCCCAAAGCTTCCAAAAGAAGGCCTACACAGTAGCTTGCATTGGTTCACAGCTGGGCCTCACCTGGGCACCTCCAAACCCCATACAAAGAAGAGGAATCTGCAGATATGTCTGTAGTTCCTGCTGGGTGGACTTAGGCAGAGGCTAAATTAGCATCTCCTTGGAGATCCAAGAGCCAGTGTACCCAGTGGTCAGAGTGGGACCATCCAGATTACAACTCCTCATATGCATAGGGACACACTCAGGGGGCAGACACAGTGAGCACCAAAGCCCCAATGAAGCAAGTCTTGCCTCATAAGGGTGTCTCCAGCACAGAAGTTCTCCCAGCATAGACACAGCTGATCTTCACAGCCAATTGGCCTGGAGGTCAATTCCTCCCAGTGACACCAACAACATCAAGGCTTAACTACAAGAAGACTGTGCATCCAGCCCACAAAGGGGAGCACCAAGAGTGTCCACCTCAGGTAACTGGGGAGGCTGAGCCATTGGGCCCTAAAGGCACCTACTACACAAAGCCACTCTATCAACTCAGGGAAGCAGCCAAAATGCAGAGACAAAGAAACAGGTCACAAACTAAAGAAATGGAGGAAAGCAAACTACTGGATATAGAGTTCAAAACCACAGTTATAAGGTTTTTAAAGAATTCTCTAGAAACCTTTGAGAAATTTAGTGAGACCCTCAAGGATACGAAAATGGACCAATTAGAAATTAAGTACATTTGCTGAACAGCAGACTAGAGGATTGCAATAATCAAGTCAAAGATTTGAAATACGAAGAAACAAAAAACACCCAACTGGAAAACCAAAAAGAAAAATGAATCCAAAAATATGAAGATAGAGTAAGGAGCCTTTGGGACAACTTCAAGTGTACCAATATCCAAATTATGGGGTTGCCAGAAGAAGAGAGAGAGCAAGATATTGAAAAGCTATTTGAAGAAATAATGACAGAATACTTCCCCCACCTGGTGAAAGAAATAGACTTACAAGTCCAGGAAGCACAAAGAACTCCAAATAAGATTAATCCAAAGACACATCATAATTAAAATGCCAACGGGAAAAGACAAAGAGAGAATATTAAAAGCAGCAAGAGAAAAACAGTTATCTACAAGGGAGTACCCATACAACTGTAAGCTGATTTCTGAATGGAAACCATGCAGGCCAGATGGGAGTGGCAAGAAATATTCTAAGTAATGAATAGCAAGAACCTACAACCAAGATTAGCTATCATTTAGAATTGAAGGTCAGATAAAGAGCTTCACAGATAAATAAAAGCTAAAGGAGTTCATCACCACCAAACCAGAATTATATGAAATGCTGAAGGCTATTCTCTAAGAAGAGGAAGAAGAATAAAATGGTAAAGATAAAAATTATGAGCAACAAAGTGACAACAAATACATATCAACAAGTGAATAAAAAAATCTGATGAACAGAATAATAGAATCAGAGGCATAGACAATTCTCAGGGGGGAAGTCGGTGTGAGGGGTAAGGGAAGAGACCTGACAAAAATCATACACCTATGAATGAGGACAGTGGGGGGTGGATAAGGGCATGGGGTTGGGTGGGACCCGGGTGGAAGGGAGCTATGGGAGGAGAATGAGGAACAACTGTAATAATCTGACCAATAAAGATTTATATAAAAAAATGCTAAAAAATAGCCGGGACCGGTTTGGCTCAGTGGATAGAGCGTCGGCTTGGGGACTGAAGGAACCGGGTTCGATTCCGGTCAAGGGCATGTACCTTGGTTGCGGGCATGTCCCCGGTGGGGGGTGTGCAAGAGGCAGCTGATCGATGACTCTCTCTCATCGATGTTTCTAGCTCTCTATCTCTCTCCCTTCCTCTCTGTATAAAATCAATAAAATATATTTTTTAAAAAATACTAAAAAATAAATAAGTGATAAAATGACAGAAACAAATTGAAAGATAAAAATCACATGATCAATAGATGCAGAATATGCATTGGAGAAGTGGCCACTGGAGCTGAGGAACCAGCAGGAGCCTGATGGGGGGCTGTCCAGCGCTATGGGCTGGGAGAATGGGCTTATCGTGGAAGACGGCCAGTGCTGCTCCTACGTGCATGACATCACTTATAAGGTAACAAATCGAAAGGTGAAGAAGTGGGTGATGTGTTTGGTGGACCAGCTGCCAGGAGAACGTGTTCTCGACTGCAGAGCCACGTCCCAAATGTGAACATTCTGTGCCCATTCCATGCCGCTTCAGCCAATGATGGCTTCACAAGTGCTGCGGCACTCAGCGTGGACCCCGCTGGGGATGGGCCAGGCTGGCCCAGCGCCTTCGTGTCTGTTTGCCTTATTTCCCAGAGCGGATCTCAGCGGGGAGCACTTGTATCCTGAGGGTCTTTGCTGGTGTGGCGGAAAGTTAACATCCTCTGGGTTGTTGGCCAGGGATAGCCCATATGCCAATCACTGGATGAACTCATTAATGTGCAGGGATACTTTGTGTGGGGGAAAGATTATCCACAACTAATTATACTCTGCTTAAGTTCCTGTTCATTCATCTTTCACATTTACTGGGAAACTGACATTCTTTTACTACCCACCAACACTCTTAAATATTCCTATTATTTGCATAATTAATAAAGTAAAACTTATTTAGCTCATAAATATTTAATTGTTAAATGCAAACTTATTTAATCAGTTTATTCTGAATATTTAATGATAATGAAAAGTTTAATATATTGCCTTCTCAGTGTTTTAAATGACTTAAGAAGTAGATGTCGGCCGAACTGGCTTGGCTCAGTGGATACAGTATTGGTCATGGACTGGAGGATCCTGGGTTCGATTTCCAGTCAAGGGCGTCTACTTTAGTTATGGCTTATCCCCAGTAGGTGGTGTGCATGAGGCAGCTGATTGATGTTCTGCCCTGGGGCATCATGTTTCTCTTTCTCCGTCTCCCTTTCTCTCAAAAAAATCAATACAAATATTTAAAAACAAGCAAGAACTAGGGACAGGGTCTAAGTTATTGGGAGATTGGTTGGAACTTAAATTTATGCTTTTGATACAGATTTTTACGATTTGGTATATTTTCCAGAAATGATTACTTTTTTTCCTTTTGTAATTTATTTTTATTTTCACAAGCTATACCATAATAAAACTTTATAAAAGTTACTCATGTGACATATTTCTCTTTAACATTTTATAAGTTAATTAAATGCATGCCACAATAAAATAAAAAAAGGGAAAAAAAGCTTTTGACAAAATCCCAACACCCATTTTTTATAAAAACTCTCAGCAACGTGGGAATAGAAAGAGCACATCTCAACATGATAAAGGCCATGTATGACAAACCTACAGCCAACATCATACTCAAGGCGCAAAAACTAAAACCTTGTTCCTAAGAACAGGAACAAGGCAGGGATGCCTACTTTCACTGCTCTTATTCAACATAATACTGAAGTGCTAGCCACGGAAATCAGAAAAGGAATAAAAGGCATCCAAATTGGAAAGGAGGAAGTAAAACGCTCATTATTTACAGCTGACATGATACTGCACATAAAAAAAGCCTAAAGACTTCATAAAAAAACTACTAGATTTAATCAATGAATTCGGCAATGTAGCAGAATACAAAATCAACACCCAAAAATTGATGTCTTTTTTTTTTTAAAATATATATTTTATTGATTTTGTACAGAGAGGAAGGGAGAGAGATAAAAAGTTAGAAACATCGATGAGAGAGAGTCATCGATCAGCCGCCTCTTGCACACCCCCCACTGGGGATATGCCCGCAACCAAGGCACATGCCCTTGACCCGAATCGAACCCGGGACCCTTCAGTCCCCAAGCCGACGCTCTATCCATTGAGCCAAACCGGTCTTGGCTGATGTCTTTTTTATACACCAATAGTGAATTCTCAGAAAGAGAAACTAAACAAACAATCCATTTACCATTGCAACAAAAATATTAAGATATTTAGGAATAAACATTTTTTAAATATATTTTATTGATTTTTTACAGAGAGGTAGAGAGAGGGATAGAGTCAGAAACATCAATGAGAGAGAATCATCAACCAGCTGCCTCTTGCACACCCCCTACTGGGGATGTGCCCGCAACTAAGGTACATGCCCTTGACCAGAATTGAACCTGGGACCTTTCCGTCCGCAGGCCAATGCACTATCCACTGAGCCAAACCGGTTTCGGCAAGAAATATATTTTTAAAAATTAAATATAAATATGTAACTGCCGTTTGACCCAGTGATCCCACTTCTAGGAATATGTCCTAAGAAACCCAAAGCACCAATCAGAAAGAATGTATGCCCCCCTGTGTTCATAGCACAATTCACAATGGCTAAGATCTGGGAACAGCCCACGTGCCCATCAGTAAAGTGGATAAAAAGCTGTGGGACATTTACACCATGGAACACTCTGCAGCAGTAAAAAAGAAGGATCTCTTACCCTGTGAGACAGCATGGAGGGGCCATGCTAAGTGAAAGAAGTCACTCAGAGAAAGGCAAGTATCATATGATCTCACTCATATGGTGGAATCTAACAAAATAAAATAACGAACAAAGTGGATCCAGAGACATGGAAGCATGGAACAGAGTGCAGAATCTCAGAGGGAAGGTGGGGGAGGGTGGCTAGGTGGGAACTAATCAACCAAAGACCTTGGTTGGTGCACATATGGGTAGCCCAAGGACACAGACAATAGGGTGGTGAAGGCCTGGGTGGGAGTGGTCAATGAGAGGAGGGGGAATATGTAATACTTTAAACAATAAAGATTAAATTAAAAAAAAAAAATACGTTTAACTAAAGAAAAAAAAAAGAAACACACTCAGGTAAAAGCCAATAATGACTTTTCGAGTTTCAATGGTATGGAATAAATTCCTGTTCTTAAGAAAAAAATAAAATCATATGAAAAAATAATAATACAATAAAATATGAGCTCCATAAGGGCAGAAACTTTTATCTGTTTTGTTGAGTAAAATATTCCTAGTGTCAAATGCTCAATAAATATTTGTTAATATTTGTTGGATAGTATTACCAACATTATATTGCATTTATTCATAAATCACCTTCGGAAGGGCAAAATAACATACAGAGATCTAAAGCTTTAGAGTTAGACCGAGCTCCCAAAGACAGAAACTGTACATTATCATCAGCCCTTAATAAATGCTGATTTAATAAGTAATGGCCTTTGCAAAAACAAGGTGAAAATGAGCTGGCTATTTTGGGGGCACAAACATATTATTAGGTATACAAAACAGCAGTGATGAAGAATCAAAATAGATGAGAGTAAAATGACTGCAAAATGAGACATGGTAAAAAACAACCAACAACACTTAGTTGTATAAAATGAATCCTTTATGAGGGGAATGTGCTGGGAAGGTGTCAATTCCTCGCCCCCAAATAACAAATTCGATGTGAACACTCAGGATGTGCCCTCTGAACCCTCTGACCTGTGGCACTGTGGTCTCCAGATTGTAGTGTTTGTTTAGGAACTTCAGCAGCTTCTGTGAGGGCCGGTCAATGGCTAGTTGGTGTGGTTCAACGCGCTCCTTCTGCGGGGAACAGGAGACTCAGGTAGAGAGGTGTGGGGAGAACGTGCCAACGGGACGCGGGAGCCTGGGGAGGGAATAGGAGGACACGGGGACACGGGGAAGGGGAGGCAGAGGCTCCAGCAGGGCTCACAGCAAAGGGCCTTTCTTCTCCCTGTGGACAGACCGGTGAGGAGAGAAGTGATACCTGCAACATATACTGAAAGAGTTCTCGCCCGTGGCCGTGGCGCTGAAGTGTCTCATGGATGTAAAAGTCCAGGATGCAAAGTGGTTCCACCTCATTGTGAGCCTCGCGATCATCCTAAGAGTAAACAACAAATATCTGGTTAGGACCTCCCAAACTTGGGAACTGTTGTTTTCAGGAATCCAGGCCTACGAACTCGCTGCCTCCACCAGCACTCACCAGTACAAAAAGTTTCTTGTATCCAACTTTGAGGAAACCAATAATAGCTCCTTTTCCAGCCCTGTGGGAGGGGGATAGTGAGCACACAGGAGCCGCTCTGAGAGCAAAGGCAAGGGGCTGGGGCTGGGGCTGGGGCTGGGCTGGCCATGGAGACGCTGTGGACTCACGGTCGCGCCGAGCTGTCTTTGAGCACATACATAACGTGGCGGTTACTCTGCATCCTCGAGGCGCTGGTGATGGGTGCAGGAAGGTGCTGGGCCTGCCAGGGAGACAGACATTTTGCAAGTCCCTTCCAAAGGACCCAGGCTCCCTAGCTGCTGTCCCAGGTGTCCCCAGTACCTTGGCGGAAGCCTTGCCCAGTTCATCTACAATGGTCATAAGCTGCTGCTGCACATCCACGCTGTGGGCAGAAGACAGGGAGTCACTGACCGGGGGCTCTGCCACCCAGGCTCAGCACCTAGGCCATGCCCGGCCTGGCTGCCTTCCGTCCGACTTTCCCATCCCACCCTCTGGGACCTCAACTTTGGCCACGCCCCCCGCCCTGAGGTCACCGCGGGGAGCAGGGAGGCCGGTCAGCCACGTCCTTCGGCTGGGACCACACATTTGGCCGAGGGGTGGCCTGTCATACATCCAAGTCAGATCAATCCCACTAAGTGGGGGTGAAAGGTCACCAACAGGTCGAGCCAGGACGTCAAAAGGAGGGTCATTGTCAGCGAGAAGGGGGCGTGGCGCCTGGGCGGGTTTCTAGGGGAGCGGGGACAGGGCCTCGGGTGGGTTTGAGATGTCACCGGGCTGGCGTAGTGGTTCCGGGTCGGCGGGCCGGGGGCCGCAGATGCTGGTCCAGCACCGTGATCCGCTCTGGAAGCAGCGCGTCCACATCGAACGGGAACTCCATGGCCCATTGTGCACGGCCAACCCCGCCCGCCCCGCGTCACTTCCGCCCGCCCCGCCCCTGGGGCTCTACTTCCTCCTGCCGGGCGGGGCCCATCCCCCCCACCCACCGCCTCCCCGCCTCCCCGCAGCCCCCTGCACGGAGGGCCCGGCAGGCAGTGCGGTGCGTCTCCCTCAGGGCGCTCCGCCACCCCCACCCCGTCCCCCTCCCCCCGCACAGCCTCAGGCCTGGGGGCCCACAAACTGGTCCAGGCAGAGGGGCCCCAGCGCCCATCCAGGGCTGTGGCCCTCCGAGTGCCTGGCTGGGCGGGCCGGCCTCCCACAGCAGCACCATTCGCAGACCGTCCGCACACAGAGCTTTATTGTGGAAAGCCAGCCGGCGGCACACAGGCTGACCCGTCCGGCTGCAGGCGTGGGGAGCAGGGTTTCCCGCGGGCATCCTGCCGCTCCCCCAGCCTCAATCACTTCCTCTCACTGAGGCTGGGCCGGCCGTGGCCACAAAACCGACCGGGTGCTTCAGGGTGCACCGTCACCTAATTCCCAGGCATCATCCCCCAAGCCCTGTGCCCCTCCAGTCCACAGCGCTACAGCGGCCGCTGGGAGCCCTCCGGCATGGACTCCGGTGGGGGGCCACTCTCTTCTTGGAGATGGCCTTGGTACAGACGACGAAGGCGGGACAGCTCTCTTTCCGGCGGCTGCTTCCAGCTGTACCAGGGGTACCAGGGGTCCCCTGAAACCAGGGTGGGAGCCGGGGGAGTCGCATTCACAGCTCCGTGCGAGTTACTGAAGTCAAGGTCCCGAGGTTCAACCTGGGGGATGTGGTAACTAAGGAGACCTAGGGGATTTAAAAAAGAGAGAGGAAGTAAGGGAAGGGAGCAAAGTGGGGGGATAGACCAGGCTAAGAGAGCCAGGAAGGGAAATAACCTATAAAGGAAAGAAGGACGCAGTCACAGCCACTGGGTACACTGCCCCAAGGCCGAGTGGCCGAGAGGGAAAGTGGGAATCCGGCTGGGCTCTGCCCACAAGCTGTGCAGCCCCGCACCAGGCTATGGTGCTGCATCTGCCATCATGGAGGGGTCCCTTTCTCTACTTTATAGGAAAGAATTATGGAGCCAGGGCTAGAAATTTATACAGAGACCCTCTTATGGCACTGGGACTTAAAAAGAGGGAAGAAAAAGGACAGAGGAGGAACAGGGGACGATGACAAGGTAACAGACTCAGGAGAGGGCCTAAGGGACAGGGAGTGACAGAGATTGGAAGCACATGATGGGTGCTAACTTCTCAGGTAGGCGGGAGCATTTGTGTCTATTCTCTAGCCTCAGCCACCTTCTTGGTGTCTAACAAACATCTCTGGGCCCTCCTCCGCTCACCGTGGTCCCTGGCTTTCTGGATGGCCTGAGTCAGCTTCTTGTGCTGCTTCATGCAGACTCCTGAGAACAGAAAGGTGACTGCTCAGCCTGCCAGGCACGGGGAGCACTTCCAAAGGTGAGGGCTGGCTACCCTTCTCCCGGCCCTTCATGCCCGATGGGGAGAAACCCTCCCTCCCGCTGAGAGCTGGAGTCGGCACTCAGGAGTGCCAGCTACTACAGAGAAGCCATTTACCGGCAAAGGCTGAAAACAGGGAACAGAACATAATTCAAAAGGCAAGTGTGGCCCTAACCGGTTTGGCTCAGTGGATAGAGCATTGGCTTGCGGACTGAAAGGTCCCAGGTTCGATTCCGGTCAAAGGCATGTAGATTGGTTGTGGCCACATCCCCAGTAGGGGGCATGCAAGAGGCAGCTGAACAATGACTCTCTCATCGATGTTTCTAACTATCTCTCTCCCTTCCTCTCTGTAAAAAATCAATAAAAAAAAAAAAAATATATATATATATATATATATATATATATATATGTTAAAGGCAAGTGTGCTTAACTGGGAGAGTTCAGTGAAGGAAGGAAGGATTTCAGGTTCAGGGAAGGCAATCTGAGAGAGTGGCAAAAGAGTCTTCAGTCTCTTACAGTTTGACAGGAGCTTCAAACTACTTTTTTTTTTTTTTAAATATATTTTATTGATTTTTTACAGAGAGGAGGAGAGAGGGATAGAGAGCTAGAAACGTCAATGAGAGAGAAACATCGACCAGCTGCCTCTTGCACAACCCCTACCGGGGATGTGCCCGCAACCAAGGTACATGCCCTTGACCGGAATTGAACCTGGGACCTTTCAGTCCGCAGACCGACGCTCTACCACTGAGCCAAACCGGTTTCTGGCTCAAACTACTTTTTAAAACTCCCTGACAAACCGAATTCCACCACTCATGCTGCCATCTCCAAAATGGTAAGTTGAGATTAATATTTTGCGAATTTATCTTGTTAGCAGGCCTGGCAAAATGTATATGTTTTAGGCGTTGTAGGTCCTAGAGTCTTTGTCTCAACTACTCAATTTTGCCACTGTAGCTTGCAAGCAGTTATAAACACTGAAAACCAATGGACGCTGCAGTAAGTCAGCGTTAGCCGTGGCTGAAGTTCGTTAACAGATGTAATCTTTTTTTTAAATTGATTTTTTACAGAGAGGAAGAGAGATGGATAGAGAGCTACAAACATCAATGAGAGAAACATCTATCAGCTGCCTCCTGCACACTCCCTACTGGAGATGTGCCCGCAACCAAGGTATGTGCCCTTGACGGGAATCAAACCAGGGACCCTTCAGTCGAAAGGACGACCTCTAGCCACTAAGCCAAATCGGTTAGGGCTAGATGTAATCTTGAATTGTTAAATTTGCAACTCCAAATTTGGGAAATCTAATTGAATTGTCAATAATAAATTTATAAGAAAGCTTCAGAGAGAAAGGGAGGAGAGACAGAAACATCAATGATGAGTGTCATGGATCAGCTGCCTCCTGCACGCCCCTATTTGGGGATTGAGCCTGCAACCTAGGCATGTGTCCTTGACCAGAATCAAACCTGGGACCCTTCAGTCCATAGCCCGACGCTCTATCCACTGAGCTTTCTGTAGAAGTGAAGAGCCCTGCCCTTGCCAGTGTGGCTGGTGCTGGTTTGATTCCTGGTCAAGGCATATGCACAGGTTCTGGGCTCAATCCCCAGGACTGGGCGTGTGGGAGGCAGCTGATTGTTTCACTCTCTTGTGAATAGTTCTCTATACCCCCCTCTTCCTTCCTCTCTCTCTCTTAAAAGAAAAAAGAGGGGGGAAAAGCTGAGTTCTAAAGAAAATCACCTCCATTTACGTTTCAAGATCTATCTTTAGTTTTGCTTACAATGACACTAGCCTGCATCTTTTGTCCACAGTGAGTATCCCCAGTAAGCCACGAATTCCAAAAGATTCGATTGCACCTTTTATGCCATGGCAGGAGCCATCACAGCTGCTGTCTGGCCGAACGAAGTGCTCCGGGAGAGCTATGACGGTGGAGCAAGGATGAGGGGCTCACCTGTATATGGCGCATGGAAGACGATGCCCGTGTGAGCACAGACAAACTGCTGCAAGAGCTTCACGTTCTGTGAGAAAGGGTGGAGAAAGGAGTGGGGGAGTGCAGGAGGACCCTGAGAGACTAGCAGTGCACAATCCCTGCACACCACACATGACTGAACCCCTCGGTGCCTCTCGCTGCTGCCCTCCTCCATGTCCCAGTTTTAGTCCCATCACTTGACTGGACACATTCATGAAAACTCCAGCAAACAGTCCCCCTTTCCTGGTCTTTCACCCACCTCACATGCACCCCCTACACTTTGTCACTGAGACTCCTCTCCAGGGCTTAGGCTCTAAAATCAGCCCTCATGCAAAAAACCGGGGACAGCGGCATTCTCTGAAATCACCCAGAAAAATAGTCTATGTTGTATTGTGCATGTATGGATGACTCCAATCAATCTTAAAATTGAGGATATAGAATGACTCTCAGCTAGCAAGTTAATCAAAGGAAAGGAGGCCCGAGGAGTACGCAGGTCCGTTTGTGGAACTGGAATGGAAGGCAGAATCATCCACACCATTAATCTGTAATTTTCCTCTCTCCCTTGTGATGTGATTATAAACTGTATAAAATTAGTTACAATACCCTTTTATTAACCAACTAGAAGCCAGATGCATAAAATCCATGCAAGAGTAGGCCTTCCTTCCCCAGATGCCGACACCGGCTTCCCTCTGGCACCGACACCTGGGCTTCCCGCACAGCCTTGGCTTCGTCTGGCAGATCGTCGGTCTGATTGGCATGTTACGGCTTTTATTATTCTAGGTTGTACACAGTGGAAATTGAGAAGTTCCCTATTGGACTCCTCTACACCCTGCGTCAGAAAGGGCTGAGAACGTCACACACCCTCCCCCGCTGACAGAGGCCCTGCAGCTCCCACAGCAACCAGCCCCAGCTTCTGGTCTGCCACGTCACTGCACGCAGAAGAGCATGCTCCCACGGTCAGGTTTGTACGTTTAATACTGTCAGGAGCCAGTCCTGTCCTCCTCAGAGAGCTGTGTGTACCTGCTCTCCAGTTGCAAGCCTCAGCCTGCCACCAAACAGCAACATGACAAGGAATAAAACCTCAGGAAAAACCAGTCCGATCAATCGCGATGGATAAAACTCATCTTTGGGCATTGTTATCCCATTAGGAACAAGCCCTTTTTTTGCCTGCCGATTCCAACTGTCAATTCTACAGGGACAAGGTTTAGTACAGTCCACAGTGGAGGGCAAATGACTAGAGGGAAGATGTTTTTATAGTTCCAGGAAGCCAGTGCAAAATGGGGTGCAGGAGTGCCAGGCAATCTCTTCAGCAACATATAGAGGCTCCAAACCCTCTCTGGGAAAAGATTCTCCTTACCCTAAAGTCGACGTGCAACTTGTGATCCCGGCAGATGGGGCAGGGATTCCCAGCGACTTTATCTTTGCGCTGCAGAGAGAGGAAAGCGGCAGGTGACAGCGTTCCAAGCCCTGCCAGAAGGCATGCACTGCCGCTGTCACGGTGGTCCCCGCCCCACGGCACATCCCCTCCGTGCGCCACTCTCAGACACTCACAATGCAGGTCTTTCGAGTCTTCTGTGGGGGTACTCCGCCTTTGTGGTTGCGTCGGTAGTCAGCCCAAACGGGGCGAGAACCATACCGGGTCTGGTATTCTGAATTGAGAGACCACAAATGCTAGGGTGAAGGGCTGTCTCTGTCCATTCACTTCACACCCTACAGCACCTCTCCCCCCCTAGAGTTACCTTCTGAGTCCAGGTATTTCCAGGGTTCATTCTCATAAGGGGAAATGGACAAAGAATCTTCCTCCAGTGGGGCTTCAGTGCTAAGAGTTTGGAAGGGAACCTATAAAAGGGTGATAATAAAAAGTGAACTCAAATAAGAAATCCAGCCCTAACTGGTTTGGCTCGGTGGATGGAGCATCGGCCTGCAGACTGAAAGGTCCCAGGTTCGATTCCAGTGAAGGGCATGTACGTTGGTTGTGGGCACATCCGTAGTGGGGGGTGTGCAGGAGGCAGCTGATCGATGTTTCTCTCTCATTGATATTTCTAAGTCTCTATTTCTCTCCCTTCCTCTCTGTAAAAAATCAATAAAAAATATATTTTAAAAAAAATTTGACTGTTTTGCTCCCAATACTTCAGGGAGAAGGGGAACACACATCCGTTGTGTTCATGGAATATAGCATTATATGATACACACACACACACACACACACACACACGTGGAAGACAGCATATTTGTTGGGGTTAAACTGACATCATCAACAATCACTCTCGCAATCTCCACCTGGGTCCTGAAAGATGCTTATATCAGAGGATAACTGTACAGGAGACCGAGAGGCCATCTTATTGGGGTGGAGAGGGCAACTTAAAAACCAGGCACATATAAGATATTCCTGTTTTTTGGGATGAATTGAGTCTAGGGGGTGGAGAAGGGCGAAGGAAGGAAAAGTGGGTGTTAGCTCCTTGGCAGTAAGATGGCGCGGAAGGGATGTGCAGCACAGGGGCACCTCCAGCTCAGTCCACTCAAGGATCACTGCGTTCCCCAGCTTTATAAAAGCTGAAGGTCAACATTCCATAGGGAAGAACAAACGAGTCCTAACGCCAGCTTTAAAGCTACCAGGCCTGTCATTAGCTCCATTGTGACCCCTGTCACCACTCTGCAGTCCCCTTAGGGAGTGGCAGCTGGGCAAGCCTTCCGATCTCACCAGGCCCCACCAAATCCGTGCCCTGCCCCACCAAGAATCACCATGGTGAGTACATGAGGCTGGTGGGAAACCTCAATCCAAAGGTCTGAGTTAAACTTTCTCATATGCTCTGATAATCGGATTTAGTGAGGTGGAGGGCCGAGACACCGGTCACCAGGTGGAGATAATGTGTCCTGGCTTCACTGGGAGACAGCAGGGCTGGTAGAAGTGTGTGCCGGGAACCCAAGGACACTCCAGGGTGTCACAGATTCAGACACCATCTGTAGAGTTGAGCTGGTTGCCCATGACAGGGTGGGGAGGGGCTATTCCTCACCTAGTTACTTAGCCAAGATGCCAATTTGGGAAGAGGATGGGATCTAAACCTGGCTTTTTACCCTGGCTGGAGATTAAAAACTGCACGGAGCCCTGGCCAGGATGGCTCAATGGATTGGACCGTCCTCCATACACCACTTTGGATTCCCTGTCAGGGCACATACCGAGGTTGCCAATTCGATCCCTGGTGCGGGGTGCGCACGGGAGGCAAGTGATCGATGTTTTTCTCTCTCCTTTCCTCTAAAAAAATAATAAACTTATCCTCCGGTTAGCAATTTTTAAAAATGCACGGAGAGCAGAAACCGGTTTGGCTCAGTGGATAGAGCGAGCCTCCGGACTGAAGGGTCCCAGGTTCGACTCCGGTCACGGGCATGGACCTTGGTTGTGGACTGGGGATGTGCAGGAGGCAGCTGATGGATGTTTCTCTCATCGATGTTTCTGACTCTGTCCTTTCCCTTCCTCTCTGTAAAAGATCGATAAAACTTTTTTTTTTTAATGCACAGAGATTTAAGGAAGGGCTGGGGAGGGTGGTGGAAGCAAAGTGTTGCCTAGACAGCGAAGGTATAAGCACTAGGGAAAAGTCTCCGCTCCCGGGTTCCCAGAAGCGGAGCGACGGCCTAAAGTTGTATAAAATCTGCTCCAAGGAGTTACCTGAACTCCGTAGGCACTCCTGAAGGACGAAAGATTAGAAAGGCGCCACAGCAGTTTATTCACCACGGGGGCCGCCATCTTGACGCACGCCCAAACCAGCAATGGCCGGCAAGACAACTGCGCATGCTCCCGAAAACGGACTAGGACGGGGCAAAGACCAGCGCAGTGCGTCCGGCGGCCACGCACTTGCGTCAGGACGGAAGCAAGAAAGGGGCGGGTCATGGAGAAGCTAATTTCAACTGCGTCACAGTGGAATTCGGCCTCAAAACTGAGTTTTAGAAGAGCCAATCACTATAATTCTTAAATAGTATCCTTATAGTTTACCTTTTAAACAATTTTGAAAGCGATTTTGGCCAAGGTTCCCACAGTACGCATGCGCCGGCCCCGTTCGGCCAATCCAGGATGGGAAATGTTTTCGGGGGCGGAAGTGGTGAAGGCGGAGGAAAGGGAGGTGCTAGTCTCTCCGGTCATGCGCACGCGCGTCCCGCCTCCTCAGCAAGGAGGCGGAAAATGTGCCCAGAGCGACCGGAAGCGGGTAGTGAATGAGCGAAGGTGAAGGAAGGATAGCCAATCAGCTAGCGCGTTGTCTTTCGGGTTAACCAATGAATATACGCCTCGCGCACAATGTCTCGCGACAAGGGAAACGCACTAACACATTTGGGCGCATTGGGTGGTGTCCGAGTATAAAAGGCTCCGCCCGCGCGGACAGCCGCCATTCTGGGGTTCGTTTAGAGGTAAGTTCTTGTGTTTTGTCGGTTGGGGGTTAAGATTTTACTAGAGCGTTGGCCTGGGAAGCGGACTTGGCATGGATTTATTTGAGAGTCACGGCTTCTATAAGCTTTCGGACTGGACGCGGAGGTGTTTGAGACGGCAAAAGCGGTCGCCTGGGGTGTGTTTAAAAAGCAGCCCGAACTGATGACATCTTCCTCCCCTTGTGTTCTTTCTATCCCAGGTTTGAATTTTCTCGGAGAAAGACAGGCCGGCCACCAGGAAAACAGAAACGAGCCGCATCAACATCTAAGCCCTTGAAAGGATCCTGAGCGGGGGGAAAGGGAAACAGCAGCCACCAGCCCAACCACTTGTGTCTTCTGCCCTTTCCCACCATCTTTGCCCGCCCCGCCAGCCCACGCTGCCTGGGACTTGAAATCTGTGGCCGAAGGACCGTCACCACATAACTTCAAAAATAATCAACCACCCTCCCTTCCAAACCCACCCAAGTCCACTTGTCCAGCGTTTATCTATTTTTTAATCAACTCAGAACTTTTTTTTTATGACCCCCCCTCCCTAAATGGAGTTGGGTGGGGGGGGGATGACTGCTGAGTTGGCCTTTGTTTTTTTTAAGAGACTTTTTGATCCATTGAGCCCCCCCAAATAGAGTTTTGGGTTCTGGTTGGTGGTTTTATTTTTTTTCTCCAAAATTTTAACCCCCTTCCCCCTGAGCCCGAGGTGCTGACGTCGCAAAAAAATTGGATAGTAAGTGTCGAATTTTGAAAAACGAGCCTTGCAACGAGAAATCAACGTTTCCCTTGGTGAAACCAAAAATAATGAGAGGAAGAAATGAGACCATAGAACAAAGTAGCGAACTGGAGGAAGGACCGAGCCGGTCCTTTCATCTCCACTGAAAGGGCCTTTGGTTCTAAGTCGTTCTCTCCGCCACCTGCCTCTGCCCTGCCCCGCCGCAGGCCAAGAGCGCGGAGGGAGGCCAGCAAGGGAGGATTTGATGGTTAACCCTTGGTAATCCAGCCAATTGCCAGACTGCCAAAGCATTAAGTTTGCTTTTTATAAGGAGGACGGTTACCTTCCTCGCTTGAGCAGCAGTCTTCAAAAGGGTTAATGAGCTCACATACAAAAGATGGTGGGTCTTGTGGCTCCGGAGGCCCACTTCTTTGTGTGTGAGACGAGCAGGGCGCCTTTCAATTTGCCAGATTAATAAGCAATCTGTACATAAAGATTGCAGGGTAAGGAGATGGGCACAGAAATATTAGCTGGCTATGACTTAAGATTGTTAAATCCTCTCAATTTAATGTAATATGCTTGGGGTATATTTGTGGTTAAAATAGGTGGCAATCTAGAAATAAAGATTGCAAGACACTTAATTCAGGACAAAATATAATCTTAGTGCCAGTACATACAAGATAGTTAAAAGTAAATGTCTTGTAATTGTTGGAGATTGCATAAGTTATTTAAAAGCAAAAGATTAACATTTTAACTTGATACTATTGGTGGGTATAGAGGGGGGAAAGGTTGGGAAATGTGGAATTCAGGGATATTAATTTTTAAAGCCATTTAGTGCGCTTGAATGCTAGCTTTCTAGAAGATTTGTGTCGTTAAAGGATTTTTTTTTCTTCCCTGCTTCAATATGGCGACTTTCCTTGTCCTTTTGTCTTCCAAGCAGTGTTGCAGGTTGTCTCCCATTTTGGTCCTACCTCAACCCTATTTGTTAAGGAGGGGGGGTCCAAGTCCCTCCGCTTCCTTTTGTTTGGAGGATGGGGGTGGTCGATGGTAGGTTAAACCTCAATTGCAAATTCAATTCTTCCCCGCATAAATTGTTAATATTTTAATTGCTTTTACTTTCACAACGCTCTTACTCAAAATAGGTCAAAGACTTCAGGATGGGGGACTGGGATAGAATTGTAATTTTTTTTCATCCCCCACCCCTCCCCAGAAAGCGTTTTTTAATGTAACTACCGGCAGAGCAGGAGTGGCCTTTTAAATTTTCTCCATTACAAGATGGCGTCCCTCCCTCTTTGTTTTTCTCCCCGTTTGCAATCCAGAGCCTAGGGCCGCCCTAGAAACTTGTCTGGGGGAGGAGCGTCCTTGAAAGGTGATGTAATCTGCTTGCTTCCTCTCCTCCCTCTGGAAACCCCACCCCTGAGCTCATGCCTTCTGGCCTCCCAGTGCACATAGCCAAGAAAAGACCTTTAGAATATTTTAAAGCCGTTATTTGAAAAGGAAAAACACTGAAATTAGGTCTTCAAGCTGTTCATTTCCTAGGGCAGCTCTAGTTTTTTAACAATGACAGCCTGATGCTTTTTACCTTTTACTCATCACAACTGCTTGGAAGTATTCCTCACCTAAGTTGCCAGGGGTGGAAAAATTATAAGACAGAGCCTTTGAGGGAGTGTGAGCTTGGGGGGGGGGGGGGGAGGATGCATACTGGAGGCAGACAAGGGTTTGTGAAAGTAACAAGACAAATGGGGCCTAATGACAAATGTCATTTCTGCTCAGGAACCTGTCCTTGGGCCTCCTGTGTTGTGTTGCTTTGTATAATGAATGGGGGGGAGAGGGGTATTTTAGGAATTTCTTCTCTTATTCCCACTCGGTTTGGGGCTAAACTGTTCAGTGCTGTATCAGGTTCCCTGTTGCTTAACTCCTGTACATGGTACTGGGATGAGAAGTGAATCTTAGGAAAGGAGGCGGCAGTTGTAAACTCAAGGCAGGGGGATTCAAGCCTCGGTTTCTGGTAAGCAAAACCTTTCTGGTATTACATTTCACAGCCTCGTTTCTTTTATCCCAAGAGCCACCTTTTTTGAGTTTCTTTCCCTACTTTGTAAAATTCCTTAACAATGGGAGGATACTGTCTTCATTTTCAACTCATGCAGTGCTATAGCAATTGGTGCATATTGAAAGACCAGGCCCTCTCTGAGGTTGGTAATTGATGTCCTGTCCCTTCTACTTTTTCAAAGTCAAATCTTTATCAGTCTCTCCATATACTTGTACTTTTTTAAAGTCCTACATTGAATCATGGTTCTAGGCAGAACTGGAAAGTCATTTTGTACAACTGCCATGGTGACTTGGGTGAAACTTCAGGGCTAATTTTCTAATAGTGTGAATTCTCAAATCATTATGGATTGGATGGGAGGGACGTGTCTGTTGACCACAAGTTTTGTGGGGGGGTTTTGTTTTTTTTAAAAGTTTTTAATCTTTTAAGCAATTTGCCATATGCCTCTGCAGCATACTTTCCTTGGGAGCTGAACATCTGCTCTCTAGTGAGCAGGAGATGAATAAAATCTTATTAACACGGGAGATGGGAAGCAAAGTCTTCTAGAGCCAAATCCTTCCAGAGCACCTGATCCTTGTAGATTGTGGCCAGAGTTCTATTCTGGAATCCTTTCCTGTGGGGATGGGGATGGGGTAGGGGTGGTGCTTTTATGAATAAGCTGGTGAGCTCATGTACCAGGTTTTCAAAATGAGTGAGGGACAGGGGCTTACTACTTAGAAGAAAGGAACAACATCGGAATCGCCAGAGACCTAATTCATGCCACTGTTGAGTCATGCTGCAAGGCCTGAACAATGAAGAAAGGAAGGGGAATGTAAAGGATTAAGTACAAATTATTTTCATTTCCAGAAATGCTCAGGCCTTTAAGGTAAAGGCCTTCTTTCTTTGCTAGAAAGAGTATTGTCATTATTTTTAAAAGAAGTTGTATAGAATTTTTGTCCTGAGCCAATCAAGTTCTGTTTTGGTGATAGGAATGGCATAACTTCAGCCAAGTTAAATACTTTCCACCCTATGTAATAAAATAACCCGCAAGTATATTTCATTGTGGAGGCAGGAGTGGGTGTCCCTACTTTCAAACTGTATCTCTGGTAAGACACTAGAAATCTCGCCAGTGCCTGTATCAGTGTGGCGGTCTCAGCCTGCAGTTCCTCCATGAGGAAAGCCCCACAGAGGACCTGGTGGAGATGGGCCAGGGTCCCCGCCACTTTTTTGTACTGCCTTCAAGGAAATTAAAGTAGATCCGGTGCTGGGTTATTTCTGGTTCCAGAAATCAAGCTTCCATTGCAGTCTCCATATGACTAGGTAATGTATGGCACTTGGTCACTGCTTCTCCCCTGATCAGCTAATTGCCTTTTCTGCTGGAGGCCTATGCCAAGAATGTAGGCTCTTTATTCCTTTCCACTTGAATATCTTGGACTTATCTCAAATTTTACTGACTTCAAAAGAGGGAAATTGGGTTGCCAGACACTTAGGATCCTAAATATTAAATGAGTGAAAGCTGATCTTCCTGTAGGAAAGTTAATGAGAAAACTCACCTTTTAATCATAACATGGGTGCTTGTGATACAAGATTTAATTTATTGTATTTCCAAATACAATAGAGGATAATAATGGAAAAGTGAATATTTAACATTTCCTCTTCTTTGTCTCCTAGCTTCTCTTGACTATTCTTGCTTTTTATGAGTGGGAATGGGAAAATTACTGGGTCCCATTCCAACAGAAGGCATAGGTAGAATTTAGTGCTGTACTAATTGATCTTTTTTGTCTCCAGCTCTCTTATGTGAAAGATCATTTTAGCTCAGGATAATTTGTTTATAATTCCTGAAGGAAGTAGAGTAACAGGTCAATTTTCTTAACTGATAATTGAATAAGTAAAAGGGAGTTCTATTTTTTTTAAATATATTTTTGTTAATTTCAGAGAAGAAGGGAAAGAGAAACATCTATGATGAGAGAGAATCATTGATGAGCTGCCTCCTGCAAATCCCCCACTGAGGATTGAGCCCACAACCCAGGCATGTGCCCTTGACCGGAATTGAACCTGGGACCTTTCACTTCACAGGCCCATGCTCTATCCACTGAGCCAGACCAGCTAGGGCAAGGGAGTTCTATTCTGAATGAATTGGATCATGGTGAGATATATTCACCTCTGGGTTTGACTTAAATAAGTGAGATCAGCTGTATTCAGGAAGGACTGGTTTGAAGTGATGTTAGTTTAGTTGAATGTTTTTTGTCAAATTGTATTTATCTTGGTTGCTGATAATATGTTATTTAGGTTTGTTCATTGCCTTTTCAGTCTCCAATAGATGGGAAATCTGTTTTATATTTCCCTTTATTGTATCTATATATCTTTATAGGGCAAGTATCTTACAGTATGTTACTACGTGGAAAAATCCCTCTATCCCTGTTTGTCTCTAAGAATCACATGGCTCAGCGCTTTGGCCTGGTTAGCTCCTTCAGTGATGTTTTCCTCTGACTTCAAGTTCCACTGGCCTGTGGAGGCAGGTGGCAGTCACAGCACAATTAGCCCAAATTTGCTCCTGCAGCATTTACCTCCCTCCTCTCCAGCCCACAGTTTGTGACCTCAAGAACCAGTCTCCTCCCTGCTGCTGCCTTTTCTTACCTAGGTTGTTAGGGCCTATGCATTTCAAAATTTAGTGGCCTTTTTGTTGGAAGGACTTAAAGGTTAAGATTGTTGTGTTTGTTTTTTGTCTGCGAACTAATAAGTCTGCGAATTACATTATAAGAAAACTTCTCTTTCTGCGCAAAATATAGTTAGCTTTGTAAAACCTTGATTTCCCCACACTTCTGCAGGGACCTTGCCTGTTAACTGTTCTAGAAGCACTCTGCATGCAGTGGGTTTCTCCTTGCCCTCTCCTGCCCGCGTGTTCATTTGATTTCCCAAATGCAATTATTACTGAGATGGCTTTCCTTTTTTTCTGTTCTTAGAGGTGTTTCGAGGCTTTGTGGATAAAAATACCAATCAGAACCATATTGATTCTCACCTTCCTCTCTGGAACTTGGTTTCTAGCCTAGAAATTGCTTCACAATTCTCTGTCCCATATCAGCAGTTTAACTTTAATTCTTTTTCTAATCTGGTCTAAACTAGCTACTTAAAATGTAATGGCATTTTCCCAGCTTCTACCTTTATTCTTTTTGGCTCCATGGTTTCTAATTTCAGGCCTTTCTTAGAGATCTTGAATAACGATAAGATTTTAAGGTGGTTAGAAATAGGGGGTCAGATTTGCATCTTTGCCATTGAAACCACAAACCTTGCTCTCTGAACCAATAAAAACCTGTGCAGTGTTTGTTAACAAGTGACATTCTACTTAAGACTTAGGAGGACCTGCTTGATTTCTTTTGCATCCATTTGTCTCCATTTCTGGGAGCTCCCCACATGTCCCCTGGGGGAAGATCCTATTTTCAAGTTTTGTTTTTCCTCTGTCACCTATCATTTTACCCAAGATTGCTGACTGGTGCAAGCAGCACATATTCTGCCACTTTTGGACTAAGATAAAGAATCAGCTATTCTTAGCAGACATTTAGCCCAATACCCAAGATTGGCCCAGTTATTACCAAGTCACAGTTTTGTTAGTTTTCAAACCAGATTTACCAGCAAAGAAAGAGAGCCAGGACTTAAGTAAAAAATACCTCTGAGAATTTTGTTAGAGGAGTGTGAACTTCAACTCTGTGCTATCTAATGGAGTTCAGCTGTCCTAGGAAGGCTGTACCTGGAGGCGAGAGGGCTGTGCTGCCCACTCCTGCCACTAAATTGTCTTCCCTTTAGTCATGTAGCCATGCTTAACTTGCCAGGCTGTGTGCTCAGTGCTGCCAATGGTCTCTCTTGATTTTTCTTTTCTTGAAAAGGATGAATGTAGTTGAACATAAATTGAATAATTTTTTTGTCAAATGTATAAGTGGGATTTTTAGAGGGCACACTGGCAATGTCCTTGCCCCCTGCTTATTCTGTTGGTTTGTTTTGTCCTCTCATCTTAGGAACTTGGACCATGGGTTCTGGTCCCATAGACCCCAAAGAGCTTCTCAAGGGCCTGGACAACTTCCTTAACCGAGATGGGGAAGTCAAGAGTGCGGACGGGATTTCCAAGATCTTCAGGTGAGTCCTATTTCCAGGTGCTGCGGGTGGAGGATATTGTGTGTTATAATAAGGCAGACAGGCTAGGTAGGTGTTCTGGAGAGGAAAGGGAAAGTGGGATTGAAACCCAGTAATTTTAGAATAAGTGCTAGGAAAAGGTGATCCCTTGGTTCCTGACTATAATGGAGTTAGATATTTGGATATCCACAGTCACAAGGGAGTCTTGGTGCTGTTTTGGGTTGGTCATGTTTCACATCCCCAAACTGTCATTTCCTTCAGGGATCCTAAGTTACCCAGGGGGAGCAAATGGCTAAGCCCATCCTGGAGTAAAGGCTGGGTGTTGGCGATTGGGACGCTTTACCCGTGAGCAGAACCAGATGTAGCCTGTGTGTTAGGGGAGCAGCAATGGTCATCTCCATGCCCCCATCCGCCCAGATCTAGTTCTCTTCCATCCTCCCGTGGATCTTCATTTCACTGTGGATCCATCCATCCACCTAGAGGCCATGTGACCTTCCCTCTGTAGCAAAGTCCCAAGTGACCAGGGATGTGCAGGTGCTCTCAGGCTAGAGGCTCTGCTGAGGGAAGAAGAGGCGCTCTGTGGCTGCTTGGTTCCTAACCTGTTCCTCTCCTACAGCCTGATGAAGGAGGCACGGAAGATGGTGAGTCGGTGCACTTACTTGAACATTCTCCTGCAGACCCAGTCATCAGAAGTATTGGTCAAGTAAGTGGGGATCTGGGTTGTTGTTGGGGAACTAGGAGTGTGGGATGTGGTCCTTCCGAAGTCCAGGAAGGCATCAGCTTCTCCTCCCACCTGCCTGCAGGTTTATTGATGTTGGTGGCTACAAGCTTCTTAACAATTGGCTGACATATTCAAAGACAACCAACAACATTCCCCTGTTGCAGCAAATACTGTTGACCTTACAGCACCTACCACTCACCGTGGACCATCTCAAGCAGGTACCTTCCGTCTTTCCTACCTCAGTGCTGCTGCTTTGGTTGAGCCTGACATGAGAAACTTACACTGACTCTGAGGAGACTGTGATCCTTGGGCCTGTGAGGGGAAATGGTAGGAAAAATAGGAATTGGAAGACTTGGTTCAAATTTATCTCCTTCAATAGGTGTCCTTGGGATACTTCATATTTCTTTTTTTTTCTTTTCTTAATTTAAAATTATTATTTTTTCATTGATTTTCCACAGAGAGGAAGAGAGAGGGATAGAGAGCTAGAAACGTCGATGAGAGAGAAACATTGACCTACTGGGGATGTGCCAGCAAACAATATACATGCCCCTGACCAGAATCGAACCTGGGACCTTTTAGTCTGCAAACCGACACTCTATCCACTGAGCCAAATCGGTTTTGGCAGGGCACTCCATATTTCTGAGCCTCAGTCTTTTTCATCTATAAAATGGAAATAATTGTAATAACTGGATTATTTTAAGGATTAAACTATGCCCACAGCCGAGACCGGTTTGGCTCAGTGGATAGAGCGTTGGCCTGCGGACTGAAAGGCCCAGATTCGATTCTGGTCAAGGTCATGTACCTTGGTTGCGAGCACATCCCCAGTAGGGGGTGTGCAAGAGGCAGCTGACCGATGATTCTTTCTCATCGATGTTTCTAACTCTATCCCTTTCTCTTCCTCTCTGTAAAAAAAAATCAATAAAATATATTTTTAAAAAAATAAACTATGCCCACAAAGTTTTTGTGGTTTTAGGTTTTTTTTTTTGTTAATCCTCGCCTGAGGATATTTTTCTATTGATTTTTAGAGACCATGAAATTCAGAGAAATATCAGTGTGAGAGAAACACATGGATTGGTTTCCTCCTGCACGCACCTGACCTAGGCCTGGGCCAGGGTAGAGCCTGCAACCAAGATAAATGCCCTTGACCAGAATATACCTGGGACCCTTTTGTTCCGCAGGCTGACTGCTCTGTCTACTGAGCCAAACCAGCTACAGCCCCACAAAGATTTTTTTTTCTTTTCCACAAAGGTTTTTACATTAGACTGTCTCCACATAGTCACTGTTAAGGGGCTGTAAGGAGATGGGGAGTGAGTTTGGGGGCTTGTGAGCTCTGAGTGGTCTTCCTGTCCTGGCATTTATCTTTCTGCTGTTCCCCGTCTCCCACAGAACAACACAGCCAAACTGGTGAAGCAACTGAGCAAGTCAAGTGAAGATGAAGGTAGGAGCCAGTTCTTCCTCTCTGGGCCTTCCTCCATTACTTATACTTAACACCCTTCCTTCCTTACTCTTCGTACTTCCTGTTGCTTTCCTCTGTCTTTTGAAAATTCAGTTCTTCTAATCTGTCGCCTGTCTCCTGATCTCAATTTCGAATGGGATTTGTTCATTTCTCTACTGTTGAGGATAAGATAAGGTACCATGCTTTAACCAGAGCTGATTCTTTTTTTAAATTTATTTATTTATTTATTATTTTTTTTAAGACAGAGAAAAATATTGTTCTGTTGTTTCACTTATTTATGCATTCATTGTGTCCTGACTAGGGATAGAACCAGCAACATTGGTGTACCAGGATGATGCTCTAACCAATTGAGCTACCCAGCCAGGGCTGGAAGCTGATTCTTTTTTCTTTTTTTAAAAATATATTTTATTGATTTTCCACAGAGAGGAAGGGAGAGAGATAGAGAGCTAGAAACGTCAATGAGAGAGAAACATTGACCAGCTGCCTCCTGCACACCCCCTACCGGGGATGTGCCCGCAACCAATGTACATGCCCTTGACCGGAATCGAATCCGGGACCTTTCAGTCCACAGACCGATGCTCTATCCACTGAGCCAAACCGGTTTCGGCTAGAAGCTGATTCTTAAGAATTCTTGGTACACCCAGGCCAGATAGTTCAGCCTTGGGGGTAATCAGGGGTGGGGCAGGGCTGGCCAGGGGGTGGGACTGCAGGGCAGTTGGCTGATTGTGCTCTCTGGTCGAACTCCCGGTTGAGGGGGCAAATTGTGCATTAGCCTTTTATTATATAGGAGGATATGTACAGTTCAGGCAGGTCAGGGATACAGACAATAGTGTGTTGAAGGCTGGGGTTGGGGCCGGGGCTGGGTAGATATTGCCCTGACGGAAATTGAACCATGATTCCTGGTTCATAGATCAATGGTCAACCATGGAGCCATGCTGGCTGGGCTCTCTTCTTTTAAAAATAAGTTTTTATTAACTAGAGAGAGAGAAGAAAGGAGAGAGTGATAAACATTGATCAGTTGCCTATTGCACACCCTCTACTGGGGATCTAGCCCATAGCACAGGCATGTGCTCTGACCCATAATCGAGCTGGTGACTTTTCTATGCTCAACCAACTGACCCAGGCTGGCCAGGGCCTCTACCTTTCAATTCTTATAGTTGTATTAATTCCCAGTTTTTAGGTCCTTTTAGATACAAAGCATTTCAATATCTTTGTGACATCTCAGAGTATCCTATATAATAAAAGGCTAATATGCAAATTGACCGAACGGCAGAACAACCGGTCAATGTGATGCACACTGGCCACCTGGGAGCAGACGCTCAATGCAGGAGTAGCCCCCAGATGGCCAGTGCTCTCCCACGGGGAACACTGCTTAGCCAGAAGCCCTGAGCTGGGTGGGAGCCTCTCCCGCCTCCATGGCAGTGCTAAGGATGTCCAACTGCTGGTCTAGGACCTAAGCCGGCAATCAGACATCCCCTGAGGGATCCCGGACAGCGAGAGGGTGCAGGCCAGGCTGAGGAGTCCGTCCCCCCCATTCCCCCCTTGAGTGCATGAATTTCATGCACCAGGCCTCTAATCTGTAGTAATAATAATTTATAGCATAATATATATCCCAGAAAGTCCATTAAGTCATTGCACATCTGTTGCTCCTTCTTTATCAGATATATTGTTCCTGTTTTCTGGCTGGCTCAATTTTTCTGCCTTCTGTGAATATAGATTTAATTATTATACTTTCTTTGGAGTCTCACTGGACCATACTATCAATTACTCTGAAAAGGTTTTATGGTTTTCCTGCTTTGGGGATAGATACATTGGGATTCATCTTTCCTTAGGTATAGAAATTGCCAGTTTGTGACTATTTTGAAAAGTTAAGTTTTAATTTTAATATGACAAGCTCATTATATGAGTCTGAAAGTGGAAATGTCAGGAAGAGAGATGCCATAGATAAGAGATGTTATTTGCTGACTACAAAAAGAAAGAGCAACAAACAAATTTTATTTTTTTAAATTCTCTGACCTCTTTTTTCTTTAAATAAACCACAACTCTAAATTGGTCTGTTTTTCAGCTTTTTCATCCTTGACATACTTAATTGATTTTCTAAAAAGATTGCCTAGAAAGTCTTTTGTAAAATGAATCTAAGTTAGCTTCCTTTGTATCATTTGCCTTTAGGACAACACAGAATAATGCTGTTCATTTTAGAAGCTAGTAGTCCTTCAGATATTGAACTCTGCTATCATTCTCATGATTTTAGTTTCTGGTGTTTTTTTAATCCTCACTTGAGGATATTTTTCCCATTGGTCTTTTTTTAGAAAGTGGAAGGGAGGGAGGACAGAGAAATATCAATGTGAGAGAGAGACATCAATTGGTTGCCTCCTACACACACTCTGACCAGGGCTGGGGATTGAGCCTGCAACTGAGGTATGTGCCCTTGACTGGAATCGAACCTGCAACCCTTCAGTACAAGGTCCAACTCTTTATCCACTGTGCCAAACTGCTAGAGCTAGTTTCTCTTTTAACAGAAAGGGGAGAGCATAGATATTTGGTTCATTCTGCCTTTCTAATTTTGTGACTAATCTCTATGCTTTTATGTGGTATGAGTCCATGTTATAATCTCACATCAGTATTTCCCTCGTCTCCCTTCCTCTCTGTAATCAATAAAAATATATTTTAAAAAGTAACAATGTGCTGAAACCGATTTGGCTCAGTGGATAGAGCAGCGGCCTGCAGACTGAAAGGTCCCATTTTCAATTCCGATCAAGGGCATGTACCTTGGTGGCAGGCACATCCCCAATGGAGGCTGTGCAAGAGGCAGCTGATCGATGATTCTTTCTCATCAGTGTTTCTAACTCTCTATCCTTCTCCCTTCCTCTCTGTAAACAATCAATAAAATGTTATTTTAAAAAAATAAAATAAAAATAAAGAGGAAACTGTTTCATGGACTCACAACTATAAACCCACCCTGTATATATGAAGCAGTGAAGCAGTTTTTATAATGTGTTCTGTAATAAATGTTCAAACATCTCTATTTTCTGTTATTTATGTTATTTATGCTTTTCCTCTTTTTGTCCCCTCAGAGCTCCGGAAGTTGGCCTCCGTCCTCGTCAGCGACTGGATGGCTGTCATCCGCTCCCAGAGCAGTGCCCAGCCTGCTGGTGAGCTCCCAGGTCCTTTGTCCCGTACTGATTTATCTCCCAGTGGCTTCAGCCTGCAGTCTTTCTCTTTATCTCAAAATCTTCTGCTTTGTATTTCCACCACAGAGAAAGATAAGAAAAAGCGAAAAGAAGAGGGAAAGGGCCGGGCCACCCCCCCTGATCGACCTTTAACCGAGGTGAAGGCTGAGCCCCGGGCTGAGGAAGCCCCCGAGAAGAAGAAGGAGAAGCCTAAGTCTCTGCGAACCACAGCACCCAGTCACGCCAAGTTCCGCTCCACTGGTGAGGCTGCTGGCAGGCCTGGGGGAGGCTCTGTCGGCATGTGCGTGCCCAGGGCCTATGGTGGAATTGCTGGATTGTGATATGCAAAAAGACTAGCGGGGGAAGCTCAGGATTACTCAAGGCCAAATAACCGGGAGGAAAAGTCAGGAAGGCGCCCTGGCCAGTGTGGCTCGGTTGGATATTATCCTGTGCACTGGCTTCATTCCCGGTCCGGGCACATGCCCAGATTGTGGGCTGGATCCCCAGGAGGGAACAACATCAATGTTTTGCTCTCACATTGATGTTTCTCTCTTTTCCTCTCCCTTACTCTCTCTCTAAAAATCAATTAAAAATCTTTAACAACAAAAAAAGTCAAGAAGGTGGGTGCGAATTCAACTCCACCCCTGTCTCTTCCCCAGGATTAGAGCTGGAGACCCCGTCTTTGGTGCCTGTGAAGAAGAACGCCAGTGCAGTGATGGTTTCTGACAAATACAACCTTAAGCCTATTCCCCTTAAGCGTCAGAGGTAGGGACTCTGTGCTGAACTTCTGAGTGGGCTGGGTCTGAGGCCACGAGAAAGAAGGGCCGTGTTTTTGACAGCTCCTCTCCTAACAGCTCTGCAGCTGCCCCAGGAGACCCTGCGCCCCATGCAGAGAAGAAGTACAAGCCACTCAACACCACACCCAATGCCACCAAAGAGATCAAAGTGAAGATCATCCCGCCACAGCGTGAGTCAGGCTGGATTGAATTTGGGAGCAAACTCTTCATGGGATGTATGGGGGCGGGGGAAGGTCCTTCTCTTTACTGTTCTCCTCCATTTTCCTTTGATTTCTTGGTGTCCTTTAGTTTTTCGCCTCTGAAGCTTGTTTCATAGTGTTACTTAGGAGGTGGGAGGTGGGCTCTTCACTGACTGGTTAGGGACACTCCCAGCTGGCAGGGTGATCTGTCATGTCCTTAGGGCTGGCTTTGTCAGGTGCCTGAACTCTAGTTCATATCAAAAACCATGGCTTGCCTGCCTTTAATCCTATATAAGAAAGAGGTAATATGCAAATTGACCATCAAGCTGGTACAACAAGATGGCTTCCCCAAATGTGGTCAAAGATGACCGCCCACATGTGGACACAAGATGGCAGCAGGGGAGGGCAGTTGAAGGGGGAGACCAGGCCTGCAGGGGAGGGCAGTAGGGGGCAATCTGGCCAGCAGGGGAGCAGTTAGGCGTTGATCAGACTGGCAGGGGAGTTGTTAGGGGCAATCGGGCAGGCAGGCAGACGAGCGGTTGGGAGCCAGTTGGGATTGGGCCTAAATGGGCAGTCTGACATCCCTCAAAGGTTCAAGATTTGAGAGGATGCAGGCTGGGCTGAGAGACACCCCTAACCCCCTCAGGCCTCTGGTAGGAAGATAACAGCCCAGCTGGCATGGCTCAGTGGTTGAGCATCAAACTATGAAGCAGGAGATCGTGGTTCAATTCCCAGTGTGGGGCATGCAGGAGGCAGCTGATCAGTGATTCTCTCTCATCATTGATGTTCCCATCTCTCTCTCTTTCCTCTCTGAAATGAGTAATAAAGATATATATTTTTTAAAATAGAGAATAATGTCAGGAATTTCCTGTCCATATGCTCCCTGGCCACGTTGAGCTTACTGTGTCCCAGGTTGAGGCAGGGTCTGCACTGAGCCATTTTTCTGCCAAGACTGGTTCTATAGAAATAGGATTATAGCCGAAACAGGTTCGGCCTGTGGACTGAAAGGTCCCGGGTTCAAGTCCGGTCAAGGGCATGCACCTTGGTTGCAGGCACAACCCCAGTAGGTGTACAAGAGGCAGTTGGTCGATGTTTCTCTCTCATCGATGTTTCTAGCTCTCTATCCCTCTCCCTTCCTCTCTGTAAAAAATCAATAAAAATCTATTTAAAAAATAAACAAATATGTTAAAAATAAAAAAAGAAAATAGGATTATGAAGGAGGTGCTTCCTTTTATAGCTATGGAGGGCCTTGGCTTCCTGGATGCGCTCAACTCAGCCCCTGTCCCAGGCATCAAAATTAAGAAGAAGAAGAAGGTGCTGTCACCTACAGCTGCCAAGGTATGGGTCTTGGGTGGTAGGTGTGGCAGGGTGCGAAGGTAAAGTCAAAGCAAGGGCCCAGAGCCCTGGCCAGTGTGGCTCACTTCGTAGTCCCATGCACCAGTGGTGGCTGGTTCGATTCCTGGTCAGGGAACATGCCCTTGGTGTGGGCCCTGTGAGGGTGGGTGTGCAGGAGGCTGATTGATGTTTCTCTCTAAAATCAAAACATCAAAAAAAAAAAGAAGAAGAAGAAGAAGGGCCCAGCAGCTCAGCGTTGAGGGGGGCATCCTTTGTCTCTGATGCCGACTGGTGACAGTGGGCGGTGGTTGACACGGAGCCTTGTTTATATGAACTGTTGGGATCCTGCCCCGGACCCTGCACTAACTGCCTTGCCTTGACCTTGGTTTTTCTGTCAGCTCATTAACTTCTTCTCCTTTCACAATAGCCAAGCCCATTTGAAGGGAAAACAAGCACAGAACCAAGCACAGCCAAACCTTCTTCCCCAGAGCCAGCACCTCCTGAGGCGATGGACACAGACCGTCCAGGGACCCCAGTGCCCCCTGTGGAGGTCCCAGAGCTCCTGGATGCAGGTCAGTGCAGAGGCGGCCGGGCGGGGGGTCCCCAGGGGAAGGGCCTGTGTCTGAAACCTCTCCTGCGCACAGCCTCTTTGGAGCCAGGCGCTCTGGATACAAAACCAGTGGAGAGTCCTGGCGATGCCGGCCAGCTGACGCGGAAAGGCAGGAAGAGGAAGACGGTGACGTGGCCTGAGGAGGGCAAGCTGAGGGAATACTTCTATTTTGAACTGGATGAAACTGAACGAGGTTAGAAGTCCAGGTTTCTAACTGATAGGCGGGTACAGAGCGTTTAAAACCGCTGGTGGTGCTTACTTTTCTTTCTTCTTGCCAACAGTAAATGTGAATAAGATCAAGGACTTTGGCGAGGCTGCTAAGCGAGAGATACTGTCAGACAGACATGCATTTGAGACGGCCCGGCGTCTGAGCCATGACAACATGGAGGAGAAGGTGCCGTGGGTGTGCCCCCGGCCCCTGGTTCTGCCCTCACCGCTCGTCACCCCTGGAAGCAACAGCCAGGAGCGATACATCCAGGCCGAGCGGGAGAAGGGAATTCTTCAGGAGCTCTTCCTGAACAAGGAAAGGTAAGCAGAATGGGCTTCCGGCCTGGGTTGATCATGGAGAGGATGGAGGTGAGGAAGACATTCGAGGGCCTGGGTCAGTAATTTGACCATCATTCTTTTTTGTGCCTCCCCCCGCTCTTGTGCTAGCCCTCACGAGCCAGATCCTGAACCCTACGAGCCTGTCCCCCCGAAGCTCATCCCCTTGGACGAGGTGAGTGTGAAGTGCCTGTGACGGGGCTGTGATGGATGCTAATGCAGCTCTCGTGCGTGACTCCCCTTCATTCTGTGGTTGTCCTCACTGCTCTGTTCTGCTCTCAGGAATGTTCTATGGATGAGACTCCCTATGTTGAGATCCTGGAGCCTGGGGAGGCCGGTGGCTCACCTGATGGGACAGGTGGCTCCAAGCTGCCTCCTGTTCTGGCCAATCTCATGGGAAGCATGGGTGCTGGGAAGAGCCCCCAGGGTCCCGGAGGAGGGGGCATCAATGTCCAGGAGATCCTCACCTCTATCATGGTATGAGCTTTGTCCTCGGTCCTGCCCCTCCCCTTACCCCAGGCCTCCTCTTCCTGCATCCCTCCTCGGGGCTCGCCCTTTCTCTGCTGATGAGGACTGTTGCTCTCTAGGGTAGCCCAAATAGTCACCCCTCAGAGGAGCTGCTGAAGCAACCAGACTACTCAGACAAGATCAAGCAGATGCTAGGTAGGTCATGGCAGCCAGGGCTGGGGATGCAGGGGGATTGCCAGGCAATGGCCAGACCTGGGGGTGGGATGGAGATTAGACTCTGCCAGCTGGGTCTTCAAGGATCCGTGGGGCACGCGTAAGCGAGAAGGATATCACTCTTCTAGAAGCGTCTTGCTGACTATTTGACCATTTCTTCATTAACAGTACCACATGGCCTCTTAGGCCCCGGCCCGATGGCCAATGGTTTCCCACAAGGAGGCCCTGGGGTCCCCAAGGGAATGCAGCACTTCCCCCCTGGCCCAGGGGGACCTCTGCCAGGTAGGCGGGGACTGGGGTGTTGGAATAACGGGCTTACCTGCTAACCTGTGGTCTGGTAATAGTGTGGGATTGACCAGGAGGGGGGGTGGTTTAGGGTGAGAGGGAGCAGTCTCTTGAGTGTAACTTGGTCTCCCTTTTTTTCCTAACAGGTCCCCATGGAGGCCCTGGAGGCCCTGGGGGGCCAGTGGGTCCACGTCTCCTAGGCCCACCCCCCCCTCCCCGGGGTGGTGATCCCTTCTGGGATGGCCCTGCTGACCCCATGCGGGGTGGCCCGATACGGGGCGGGCCTGGGCCTGGGCCTGGGCCTGGGCCTGGACCATACCACAGAGGCCGTGGTGGTCGAGGGGGCAATGAACCTCCTCCCCCTCCTCCTCCATTTCGAGGGGCCAGAGGAGGTCGCTCTGGAGGACCCCCAAACGGACGAGGGGGCCCCGGCGGGGGTATCGGGGGAGGACACCGTCCCCACGACGGCCCTGGCGGGGGCATGGGCAGTGGCACTGGCCATCGCCCCCATGAAGGCCCCGGCGGGAGCATGGGTGGGAATGGTGGCCATCGCCCCCATGAAGGCCCTGGACATGGGGGACCCCATGGCCACCGGCCTCATGATGTCCCCGGCCACCGAGGCCATGACCACCGAGGACCACCTCCTCACGAGCACCGCGGCCATCACGGCCCTGGCCACGGAGGAGGGAGCCACCGAGGGCACGATGGAGGCCACAGCCATGGAGGAGGTGAGTGGCCCCTTATGGTGTTGGTTGTACCTGTCCCAGCAGGTGTGGCTGTTTCTCCCCCAGCCCTTCCCCTCCCCCAGGCTCTCTCTGAAAGGCCCTGGAGGAGGGACGGGTGGTGACCTAGTCATCCACGCTCTCTTTCAGACATGTCCAACCGCCCCGTCTGCCGACACTTTATGATGAAGGGCAACTGCCGCTATGAGGACAGCTGTGCCTTCTACCACCCGGGGGTCAACGGGCCCCCCCTGCCCTGAGGACCCTGCCTGCCCACACACTGTTATGGCTTCTGTGAGGCCCATTTGTCCCTTCCCCAGCTGAGGAGGAGCCGCCCGCCTCCGCCCCACCCTCTGTCCTGGGGTTTCTGATCACGGTGCGCCCCACTACCCGCTCCCCTGGCGGGGACGAGGCCGCTGTGCCCCGTCTGCGAAGAGGCAGCTCGGCCGGCTTCACTTTCGGAGTTCCTTCCCGGTGTGACCGCCGGTGCCGAGGGCACCCGCCTGTGCCAGTGCTCCCGGCACAGAGCTCTGATGTGGGATCAGCCGCCCTCCCACCGTCCCAGCCAAGACCACCGTTCCTCGGGGTGGGGGCTGGGAAGGGATACTGGACACCCCACGACACTGAGGGCTCCCTGCACTCCGCTGGACACACGCTGAGCCTTCTCTCCGAGGGCAGACGGGCAGCCTTTCGGGAACGCGGTGGCGGCGGCAGCATCGGGGCGGTGCTGGAAGCAGACCCTTCGGGGAGATGAGCTGTGCATGAACTGAAGCCAGCACGCCGGCCTGACGGGCACACTACATGCACCGCTTGGGAGTTGGCACGCTTCCTGCCCCACCTGGAACTTTGGAGCGAGGCCACCTCCGAGTCCCCATCGGGCACGTTCTGGGCGCGTTCGACAGCTCTGGCCCTTACGCAGCCCTCTTTCACCGTCCCGTGTCAGTTGTTTTCTATGAAAACAGTGGATTGATTGGGTTTTGTGCAAGGTCTTGGGTTAGAGCCACGATGGATTTGAGGATGAGTATTTTTTCTTTTGGTTTTGTATATTTTGTACATTAATAATAAACAGTGGAGAGAGAAGCAGCTTATTTAACCCCTGGTGTGTTTGGACTCCTTAAAAACAAAACCCAGCCGAAACCAGTTTGGCTCAGTGGATAGAGTGTCGGCCTGCGGACTGAAAGGTCCCGGGTTCGATTCCGGTCAAGACCATGTACCTTGGTTGTCAGGCACATTCCCAGTGGGGCGTGTGTAGAAGGGAGCTGATGTTTCATGATGTTTCTAACTATCCCTCTCTCTTCCTCTCTGTAAAAAAAATCAATAAAATATATTTTTATTTTTAAAAACAAAACAAAAACCCAGCCATTACCAGCTTGTAGGAGTCTTTGTTTTCAGACCTGAGGAGCTAGCAAGTTCTCCGTCACAGTTGATGCAGTAAGGATGCTGATGTGACGCGCCCTGCATAGCAGAGCCCAGGACCAGCATCCTGGAGAAGGCAGCGCAGCCAGACAGCCTGGTGCTGCCAGCGGTGGGGTGCTCGGAGGGAGTGCAGGGGACGGGAGGAGGAGCAGGAGTGGCTGCAGGAGAAATCCATGAGCGGTGTTTTGAGAACAGTCCAGGGGAGAAAGGAAAGCATGCGGAGCTGGATAAAACGGCCTGCTGTGAGGGAGGGAGATCTCAGACCCAGCTTACTCACTGAGGGGAGGTGTGAAATCAAGGCCTAGGTCAGTGGTTGGCAAACCACGGCTCTTTGGCCTCTGAGTGTGGCTGGGCATTAGAACCACTTCTTTAAAATAGACTCACCCAGCTGAGACCGGTTTGGCTCAGTGGATAGAGCCTCGGCCTACGGACTAAAAGGTCTCAGGTTTGATTCCAGTCAAGGGCATGTACCTTGGTTGCAGGCACATCCCCAGTAGGGGGTGTGCAAGAGGCAGCTGGTCAATGTTTCTCATCTACGTTTCTAGCTCTCCCTCTCTGTAAAAAGTCAATAAAATATATATTTAAAAAAAAAATGTAATTAAAAAAAAAATACCCAGGCCGAAAACCGACTTCTGCGCATGGGCCAAGAGGTTTCAGTCTCACTATACGTGTGCAATATTTTGTGGAAGAGCCACCCTCAAGGGTCTAAAGAGCCACATGTGGCTCTCGAGCCACAGTTTGCTGACCACTGGCCTAGGTGATGGAATAAGATTCCTGGGACACAGGAGGTTTTGGAGACCAGAACATAGTTACTTAAATGTGCTATTTTTAAATATATATATATATTTTTTTTAAAAAATATATTTTATTGATTTTGTACAGAGGGGAAGGGAGTTAGAAACATCGATGAGAGTCATCGATCAGCTGCCTCAAAAATATATTTTTATTGATATTTTACAGAGAGGAAGGGAGAGAGATAGCTAGAAACGTCAATGAGAGAGAAACATTGACCAGCTGCCTCCTGCACACCCCTCATCGGGGACGTGCCGGCAACCAAGGTACATGCCCCTGACCGGAATCAAACCCGGGACCCCTCAGTCCACAGACTGATGATCCACCACTGAGCTAAACTGGTTTTGGCATAAATCTGCTATTTTTAAATATATATATTTTTATTGATTTCAGAGAGAGAGAAACATCAAGTAGAGTCCTTGATTGGCTGCCGCTTACATTCTCCCCCTACTGGGGAAGGAGCCCACAGCCCAGCACGTGCCCTGACCAACCAAGGGGGAAGTGAACCCTAGCCTATGAACTCCTTCACCATGCTGGCTGGGCTAAATACGCTATTGGAACTAGAAATTAGGGGACTATTCCATTGGGAGAGAAGAGAGTGGATTTCAGCCTTTTAGTGTTTGTTCACCAGAATGTCTGAAGGGCCTGATAAGAGATTGGAGCCAAAACTGGTTTGGCTCAGTGGATAGAGCATCGGACTGCGGACTGAAAGGTCCCAGGTTTAATTCCAGACAAAGGCATGTACCTTGCTTGCGGACACATCCCCAGTGGGGTGTGTGTGTGTGTGTGTGTGTGTGTGTGCAAGAGGCAGCTGATCGCCAAAACCGGTTTGGCTCAGTGGATGGAGCGTCGGCCTGCGGACTGAGGGGTCCCGGGTTCGATTCCGGTCAAGGGCATGTGCCTTGGTTGCGGGCGCATTCCCAGTGGGGGGTGTGAAAGAGGCAGCTGGTCGGTGTTTCTCTCTCATCGACGTTTCTAACTCTCTGTCCCTATCAATTCCTCTCTGTGTAAAATCAATAGAATATATATATTAAAAAAAAAAAGAGGCAGCTGGTCGGTGTTTCTCTCATCGACGTTTCTAACTCTCTGTCCCTCTCAATTCCTCTCTGTGTAAAATCAATAGAATATATATATTAAAAAAAAAAAAGAGGCAACTGATCAATGATTCTCTCTCATCGACGTTTCTAACTCTATCCCTCTCTTCCTCTCTGTAACAAATCAATATATATATATATATATATATATATAAAAGAGAGATTGGAGCCCTGGCTTAGCTGAGTGTCATCCCATGGATTCCCAGTCAGGGCATATACCTAGGTTGTGGGTTCAATCCCAGGATGCATGGGGGCAGCGAATTGATGTTTCTCTCCCTCTCTAAAATAAATTTTTAAAAACATGAAAAATAAAAGTGGAGGGGGCAGCAAATCTTTTGACTCAGTAGATATGGGGTAGATCCCGACGTTCGGTGTTTCTGAGCTCCTGGTGTTGCTCATCTGGAAAAGGAAGTCACTCCCTACAAGGTTCTTGGCTGTTATTTTCAAGATCGGCCACTGTCACAGGCCTCATTCACATCCTGTGAGGCCAGCGGGGCCTTTTCCCTCCCTTGTCCAGTCTCAGGAGTGACGCTCAGGCAGGCAGCCTACTGTTGCTCTGTGCACTCAGGGGAGGACCTGGGAGGAGGACTTAATCTAAAGGTGAACACGTTCAAGTGAAAAAGCAGAGAGCAGGTCAATCTACGGGGCACACTTTAACTTGATTTTCTTTCCTTCTGGCTCCAAGTGCCTGTTTCTCACCTCCTTGTGTCTACTGCAATAGGCCTTTAAAGAGAGCTTCAAGTTTTTCCATTGTTATTTAAAGATGAGTCCGTCATTTTCCTTTCAAATTCTCCACAAAAAATTTTCCTGCCCTGGCCAGTATTAGCCCATGAGACCGCAGTGTTGTGGGTTTGATTTCCAGTTAAGGGTTGCAGGTTCGATCCCCGGGCCTGGTCAGGGTGAGTGTGGGAAATAACCAGTGGATGTGTCTCTTTTACATCAATGTTCATCTCTCCACTCCCCACTTCCCTTTCACACTTTTTAAAAATATATATTTTATTGATTTTTTACAGAGAGAAAGGGAGATAAGAGAGCTAGAAACGTCAATGAGAGAGAAACATCGACCAGCTGCCTCTTGCACACCCCCTACTGGGGATGTGCCCGCAACCAACGTACATGCCCTTGACCGGAATCAAACCTGGGACCTTTCAGTCTGCAGACCGACGCTCTACCGCTGAGCTAAACCGGCTTCGGCCCCTTTCACACTTTCTTAAAATACTGAAAAATAATGGGGGCAAGGAGAGAGGCTGAATGTCTCATCCATTTCACCAAACCCATGGACCCATCGAGCCCTGCAGGCACTTCTCTCCCCTTTAGGTTTTTCTGTTCCTGCTTCCCACCCCCCAAGTCCTATTCAACTTCTGATGTCTCTCAACCCTTCCATCTCCAATTCTGAGTTATCAGCATTACATTTGCCACTCCGGTCTGGCCTGCATGATTTCTGGTGAGAAATCAGTTGTCATATGGGTGCTCCTTTATAGGTAACTACCTGCTTTGCTCTTGCTGCTTTTAATATTCGTCTTTTGCTCTTGGAATTTTAATTATGATGTGTCTTGGTGTGCTCCTCTTTGGATTCCTTTTGTTTGGAGTTCTGTGTGCTTCCTGGACTTGTAGGTCTAATTCTTTCACCAGGTGGGGGAAGTTTTCTGTCACTATTTCTTTCAGTATGTTTTCGGTATCTTGCTCTCTCTCTTCTTCTGGGACCCCAATAATTCTGATGTCGGTTTGTTTGAAGTTGTCCCAGAGGTTTCTTACATTATCTTCAACTTTCTGGATTCTCTTGTCGTCTTGCTTCTGTGGAGGAGTGTCCTCTGGCTCTTTATGTTCCAAATCTTTGACTTGATTCTTGTGATCTTCCATTCTGTTTTTAGGACTCTGTATATTTTTTATTTCAGACAATGTATTCTTTATTTCTAGTTGACCCCTTTTTATTTCCAGTTGATCCTTTATCATATCCTCATAGGTCTCGTTTATTTTATCAGCCTTTTCTAGGAAATTCTTGAAAAACCTTATAAGCCTGGTTTTGAACTCTATATCCAGTTGCTTTTTGTCCTCCAGTTCTTTCGTTTGTGATGTTTCCTTATCTCGGCATTTTCGCAGCTTCCCTGAGTTGGTAGAGTGGCGTTGTGTCCTAAGGTGTCCTACATGGTTCAGTGGGTCAGCCTCCCAGTTACCTGAGGTGGACAGTCTTGGTGCCCCCTTTTGTGGACTGTGTGTATCGTCTTGTTATAGTTGTCTTTTTTTTTTTTTTAATATATTTTATTAATTTTTTACAGAGAGGAAGAGAGAGGGATAGTTATAAACATCGAGAGAGAGTCATTGATCAGCTGCCTCTTGCACACCCTCTACTGGGGATGTGCCCGCAACCAAGGTACATGCCCTTGACCAGAATCGAATCTGGGACCCTTCAGTCCGCAGACCAACGCTCTATCCACTGAGCCAAACGGGTTTTGGCTGTAGTTAAGTCTTGATTATTGTTGGTATCACTGAGAGGAACTGACTTCCAGGCCAATTGGCTGTGAAGATCAGCTGTGTCTACCCCTAACTTTCTTTTAGTCCTTATCTGAAAATATTTTTCCACTGATATTTAGCGTGAGAGAAATATCAGTGTGAGAGAAACATGGAATGGTTGCCTCCTACATGTGACTGAGGTATGTGCCCTTGACAGGCTGACATTATACCCACTGAGACAAACTGGCTAGCGCACCCAACTTTTCTTGATTTTCTGACACCAAAACTCACGAGGTGAGCCCTGTTTCCCATTCTCTTCCCCTGAAAAATATCCGAGCCTACATCTTCTTAGAGGAAGAGTATCTTCTTCCAAGGCAGTGTGTCACTTCTGGCCTCTCCTCCCCCAGCTTGCCCCCCACACACACACACACAGTTCCCCACAGCGGCCAGAGCAGTTCTGTACAGATGAAACCAGATCACTGGCACCCTGTGCAAGCACTACCAGCGGCTTCCATTGCTTCTAGGACCACATTCCCACTCGCTGGCAAGGTTCCTAAGGCTCGGAGCATGTGTCCTGGCCTAACGCACACTCTAAGCTCAACCTGTCTTCTGACTATATCAAGTTCTTTCCTGCTTTCATATATATTGATTTCAGAGAAGGGAGAGGGAGAGATAGAAACAATGGCCCTAACCGGTTTGGCTCAGTGGCTAGAGCATCAACCCACAGACTGAAGCATCCTGGGTTCGATTCTGGTCAAGAGCATGTACCTTGGTTGTAGCATGCAGGTGATAGCATATTGAATTTCTCTCTCTAAACGATATTTCTAACACTATGCCTTTCTCTTCCTTCCTGTAAAATCAATTAAAAATATATTTATAAAAAGCATCAAAAATGAAAAATAAAAGAAGCATCAACTATGAAAGAGAATCCTGCATGCCTCCACCAGGTTTCAAGCTGCAGACTGGGCATGTGCCCTGACCGGGAATTGAACTGGCAACCTTTTGCTGCACAGGATGACACCCAACCACCTGAGCCACACCAGCCACGGCTCCAGCTTGTTCTCCATTTGTTACTTATGAATGCATCAGGTGACACTGGTTGGGAACATCCTACAGGTTCCAGTGCCACCCACCCTGGTGCATCCCTGAGGGCAGGCTCTTCTCCCCACTCTGGTTCCCGCTTCACCTGCTCCAGCCTTGGCTTCCATCTCCCTACCTCCGAGGTGCCTCCTCATCACGCCACGTCAGGTCCCTTCCCTTGCCTCCAGGGGTGCTCAGCCCGCCCCCTTCCCAGCGGCACAGCGGACTGCGGTGCCGCTGCTGGGACAGGAGCCTCTGCCCTGGGACAGCAGAGCGCCGGCCCTGGCCACAGCCGCAGCCCCCACTCCTGCCCCTTTGCCTCTCCCTGGCCACAGGGCTCTCCTGTCCCCTGGCAGCACTGACGAGACCCCTAAAATGCCTCGTGTGTTCCTAAAACGGTCCTATCCTGGCTGTCACTCCAACCTAGGATTTACCCTTCCATCATATTTATTTTATCTTTTGTTGTTTAAAGTATTACACGTATCTCTTTCCCCCCACTGACCTTCCCCAGCCTCCCCTACCGGCTGTGCATGCCCTCATCCCTCCCCACTCCCCGCCTGCTGTTGTCACCGAAGGAGCACTTTTTCCTGACTTTCCGTGTGGAATGGGGGGAGGGGGAGACGACATTGCTGCGAGAGGCACACCAATTGGTTCCCTCCTGCACATCCCCTGACCAGGCTGGGAACTGAACCTGCAACCCAGGGACAAGCTCTCAACTGGAAAAGGAACCCATGGCCCTTTAGTTCACAGGCTGGCACTCTACCTACAGAGCCACACCAGCCGGGCCATCATCCTTTTTTAATTCTCACTTGGAATTTTTTTCTTAAGGTATTACATGTGTCCTTATCGCCCCACTGCCCCCACCACCCACGCCCACACACACACATCCCCAGAGGACGGGAGAGGGAGACCGACTTCCATGTGAGAAATACTGACCAGCTGCCCCCACATGCTCCTGACTGGAGAGTGAGCCTGCAGCTCGGTATGTGCCTTGACCAGGAATCAAACTCTCAACCTCAGTAAAAAGACAGCACTCCCCTGCAGCCCTAGCAGGTCTGGCTCATAGCTATTGTCCATGGACAGATGGACACTTAGCCTTTTATATATTTTAGGTACTCTATGATGGGAGAAATAAAATTTATGCTCTTGTCCATTAGTTATTTCGGAACATCTGAAATTAGTGACCAAACACCTCAGATGACCTGGTGGAGTGGCTCAGCATTGGACCAGGTCAGTTTAGTTCCCAGTTAGGCACAGACCTAGGTTGCAGGCTTAACCCCCCCCCCCAGGGGGCATTTGGTAGGTGGCCAATCAGTGATTCTCTCACCACCTAAAACCACACCCACCACTCCATTTGCATTTTACTCCCCGCCTACCTCTCCGCTCTAGCACTGTGTCCTCGGTGTTCTAGCCACTTTCTCTCCTTAACTCCCATTTGGTTTTCTTCCTTCCAAGCCTTGGCTATGCCTTTCCCCTGGGTTCCAGAAAGGGCTGTTCCCTCCTTATGCAAACCCTTCTTCCCCCCCAAGGTCACTCTAAGTGACCCTGCCAATAACCAAGCGCCAGACAGCCTTTCCTTCTAGGAGCGAGCAGCAGCCGAACCACGAGCCACCTGCCAGCACCCGGCCATCTCGTGTGCTCGCTTCCTCCCGTCTCCCTTCCCCGCGGCGTGCCTGCACGCTCCCCCTCGGGGGCCTTGGGCAGTGAGGTTTGAGCGTCTGAGGGGGGGAGGAGGGAGCTCCTCACCAGCCAGCACCACCCGGGGCAGCACCACCCGGGGGCAGCACCTCCCGGGGGCAGCACCTCCCGGGGGCAGCACCTCCTGGGGCAGCACCTCCCGGGGGCAGCACCAGCCGGGGGCAGCACCACCCGGGGCAGCACCTCCCGGGGGCAGCACCAGCCGGGGCACCGGGGCAGCACCTCCCGGGGGCAGCACCAGCCGGGGGCAGCACTTCCCGGGGGCAGCACCACCCGGGGCAGCACCTCCCGGGTGCAGCACCTCCCGGGGGCAGCACCTCCCAGGGGCAGCACCACCTGGGGCAGCACCTCCCGGGGGCAGCACCACCTGGGGCAGCACCACCCGGGGCAGCACCTCCCGGGGGCAGCACCAGCCGGGGGCAGCACCAGCCGGGGGCAGTGAGGCTGCAGGAGCCTTCGCCCTGGTGGGAAGCGAGGACTCTAACTGCTGCTGGGAAACAAACAGCAAAGCAAGACCCACAGTCGCAGTGCCTCCCCTGCGCACAGCAGCAGTGCCTCCTTTATTCCTCCGGGCACAGGGACACCCCCTTCCGGCAGAGTGGCCACAGCGTGGATCCACGGAAAAGCAGCTGCTCAGCCCAGGCCCTGGCCCCTCAGGCGGCAGAGGCCGGCGAGGGGGGAGCCGCCTGGGGCACGGCAGTCTGGCCGGACGACCACGGTAGCAGGGTCACAGCCCTCGGCGGACAGTGTTTCCGACGGCAGCCGTGGCCTGCGGAGCTCCTGGGGGGGGAGGTCACTCTCGGGGGCGGCTGACCATGACCTCCCCCAGGGCCTCCAGCACCTCCCGCTTGTAGTCCTCGAAGTCGCCGTCGATCTGGCTGACGCTCTGCTCCTCCACCACCCACAGCTGGCAGCCCGTCTCCGTGATGAGCCGGGCGTCATGGCTGACGACGATCACCGCTGGAGGGGGAGCGGCAGTCAGGGGGCGGGCGGGCGGGCGGGCGGGGGAGCCGGCCGGGAAGGCGGGGGACTCACCTCCCTTGTATTCGTTGATGGCCTCCCCCAGAGCGTCGATGGACTCGATGTCCAGGTTGTTGGTGGGCTCGTCCTGTGGAGGCGTTCCCAGCATGAGTGGCGGTGCCCCCCCACGCCCCCTCCGCGTGTGCCCCCACACCCCGCTCACTCACCAAAATGAGGACGTCCGGCTCCCGACAGGCCAGCTCTGCAAACACCACTCGGGCCTTCTGCCCGCCTACAGCAGAGAAAGGACACCATCACGCCGCTGACCACCTCTCCTCCTGCAGGCCGAGCGGAGGTGTGCTGAAGCCGCCGGCCGGCCCTCCCCGCTCGGCGTACCGGAGAGTTTGCAGATCTGGATGGTGTGCGCATGGCTCTCCAGGCCGAAGCGGCCCAGGCACTTGCGGGCATCCTGGTAGGGCAGGTTGAAGGCCTGCTGCAGGTACTCCGTGGGCGTCTCCTCCATGTGCAGCTGCTCTGCATACTGCTGGTTGAAGAAGCCAATTTTCTGCCCCAAAGGAGAGGGAAGGGGTCAGGAAGGTCCTGCTTCCTCTATCGGACTCTCATTCCCCAACTCCCCAAGACCACTTACCAGCCGGTGGTTCTTTCTCATTTCCCCACGAGTCTGCAAGGAAAGAGCGCGGGTGAGACGGGAGGAGAGTGACGGCCCATGCCTGACCTTCTGAAGGGGAGACAAACACGAGCCGGGGCCGGGGCCGGGGCCAGGCTGTCCTCCCCACTGCCCACGCACCGCAGACACAGCTCCGAGCGCCTCTTCCCGCCAGGGGGTGCGCCACAGCCCTTCTCAGGGCCCCAGGCCACAGAGGGCAAGGACAGGCCAGAGAGGGCAAGGACAGGCCAGAGAGGGGGAAGGACAGGCCAGAGAGGGGAAAGACAGGCCAGAGAGGGGGAAGGACAGGTCAGAGAGGGGGAAGGACAGATCAGACAGGGGGAAGGACAGGTCAGACAGGGGGAAGGACAGATCAGACAGGGGGAAGGACAGATCAGAGAAGGGGAAGGACAGGTCAGAGAGGGGGAAGGACAGATCAGAGAGGGGGAAGGACAGGCCAGAGAGGGGGAAGGACAGGTCAGAGAGGGGACGGACAGGCGAGACAGGGGGAAGGACAGATCAGACAGGGGGAAGGACAGATCAGAGAAGGGGAAGGACAGGTCAGAGAGGGGGAAGGACAGATCAGTGAGGGGCAAGGACAGGCCAGAGAGGGGGAAGGACAGGTCAGAGAGTGGGAAGCACAGGCCAGAAAGGGGGAAGGACAGGTCAGACAGGAGGAAGGACAGATCAGAGAGGGGGAAGGACAGGCCAGACAGGGGGAAGGACAGGTCAGAGAGGGGGAAGGACAGGTCAGACAGGGGGAAGGACAGGTCAGAGAGGGGGAAGGACAGGTCAGACAGGGGGAAGGACAGGTCAGACAGGGGGAAGAGGGGGAAGTACAGGTCAGAGAGGGGGAAGGACAGGTCAGAGAGGGGGAAGGACAGGTCAGAGAGGGGGAAGGACAGGACAGACAAGGGGAAGAGGGGGAAGGACAGGTCAGACAGGGGGAAGGACAGGTCAGCGAGGGGGAAGGACAGGTCAGACAGGGGGAAGGACAGGTCAGACAGGGGGAAGGACAGATCAGACAGGGGGAAGGACAGATCAGAGAAGGGGAAGGACAGGTCAGAGAGGGGGAAGGACAGATCAGAGAGGGGGAAGGACAGGCCAGAGAGGGGGAAGGACAGGTCAGAGAGGGGGAAGGACAGGTAAGACAGGGGGAAGGACAGGTCAGACAGGGGGAAGGACAGATCAGACAGGGGGAAGGACAGATCAGAGAAGGGGAAGGACAGGTCAGAGAGGGGGAAGGACAGATCAGAGAGGGGCAAGGACAGGCCAGAGAGGGGGAAGGACAGGTCAGAGAGGGGGAAGGACAGGCCAGAGAGGGGGAAGGACAGGTCAGAGAGGGGGAAGGACAGATCAGAGAGGGGGAAGGACAGGCCAGAGAGGGGGAAGGACAGGTCAGAGAGGGGGAAGGACAGGTCAGACAGGGGGAAGGACAGGTCAGAGAGGGGGAAGGACAGGTCAGACAGGGGGAAGGACAGGTCAGAGAGGGGGAAGTACAGGTCAGAGAGGGGGAAGGACAGGTCAGAGAGGGGGAAGGACAGGTCAGAGAGGGGGAAGGACAGGTCAGAGAGGGGGAAGGACAGGTCAGACAGGGGGAAGGACAGGTCAGCGAGGGGGAAGGACAGGTCAGACAGGGGGAAGGACAGGAAAGGCAGGGGGAAGGACAGATCAGACAGGGGGAAGGACAGATCAGAGAAGGGGAAGGACAGGTCAGAGAGGGGGAAGGACAGATCAGAGAGGGGCAAGGACAGGCCAGAGAGGGGGAAGGACAGGTCAGAGAGGGGGAAGGACAGGCCAGAGAGGGGGAAGGACAGGTCAGAGAGGGGGAAGGACAGATCAGAGAGGGGCAAGGACAGGCCAGAGAGGGGGAAGGACAGATCAGACAGGGGAAGAGGGGGAAGGACAGGTCAAACAGGGGAAGGACAGGTCAGACAGGGGGAAAGACAGATCAGACAGGGGGAAGAGGGGGAAGGACAGGTCAGACAGGGGGAAGGACAGGTCAGAGAGGGGGAAGGACAGGTCAGAGAGGGGGAAGGACAGGTCAAACAGGGGGAAGGACAGGTCAGAGAGGGGGAAGGACAGGTCAGACAGGGGGTAGAGGGGGAAGGACAGGTCAGAGAGGGGGAAGGACAGGTCAAACAGGGGGAAGGACAGGTCAGACAGGGGGAAGGACAGGTCAGAGAGGGGGAAGGACAGGTCAGAGAGGGGGAAGGACAGGTCAGAGAGGGGGAAGGACAGGTCAGACAGGGGGAAGGACAGGTCAGAGAGCGGGAAGGACAGGTCAGACAGGGGGAAGGACAGGTCAGAGAGGGGGAAGGACAGGTCAGAGAGGGGGAAGGACCTGGGGAAGGGGAGACCTGAGGGGAGAGGGCCCTTCCAACACTCTCCTGGAGGAAGGACATACCATCACCCATCTGAAGTTCCACAGGGCAGCACACTGCCAGGTCCCAAGGGCAATACGTTGGGGAAAACTACACTCAGAGGCACAGCACCGGCCCTCAGCGAGAGCTGGAACAGCCTGCCTGAGCTCAAACCGGTTCTGCGGCTGGGATGCTGAGGAGGGCCTACCCTCTGGTCCAGGCAGAGGGCTGGGCATCTACAGTTACGAGCCAGGAAACGCTCCCGGTGTGTATTATCTGGCAAGCCGCTGGTGTGCTCAGCCTGCGGAAGCACCGGCCCACACACAGGAGGTGGCCCGTCTGACTCCCGGTCACTGCGCATGCCAGGCTGAAGGCTTGATTGGGAGTGGGGGACATGCAGGAGGCAGCCCCTAGGTGTGCTCTCACATTGATGTCTTTTTTTTCTCTCTTCCTCTCTCTAAAAATCAATGAGCTATCATTTTAAAAAATTTATATATATTCCTACTGATTTCAGAGAGGAAGTGAGGAGAGCGATAGAAACATCAATGATGAGCCCTAGCTCATTTGGCTCAGTGGATAGTGTGTCAGCTTATGGTACCAGATTTGATTCCGGTCAAGGGCACATGCCTGGGTTGCAGGCTTGACCCCCAGTAGGACCTGTGCAGGAGGCCAAACAGTGATTCTTTGTCATCATTGATATTTCTATCTCTCCCTCCCTCTTCCTTCCTCTCGAAATCAATACAAATCTATTAAAAACTAGAGGCCCAGCGCACAAATTAATGCATGGGTGGGGGTCCCTTGGCCTGGTCAGCTATCAATGCCTATTGGGAGGCCAGCTGCCAGGGGGAGGGGTTGTGGGAGGTTGGCCTGAGCTGTCTCCCCTCCCCCCAATTGGAGCCCAGGGAAAGGGGCTACATGAGAATGGTGGGCTGGGGCAAGGGGCCATAGGAGTGCACTGACCACCAGAGGGCAGCTCCTCATTGAGAGTCTGCCCCCTGGTGGCCAGTGTATGTCACAGTAACTAGTCAACCCGTCAGGTAAAATTACTTAGGCTTTTATATAAACAGATAATAAAAGATTATAAATATATTAAAAAAAAAAAAAAAAAAAAGAAACATCAATGATGAAAGAGAATCACTGATCAGCTGCTACCTGTATGTCCCCTACTAGAGATTGAGCCTGCAACCTGGGCACATGCCCTTGCCTGGAATGAAACCTGGGACCCCTCAGTCTGCAGGCCAATCCTCTACCCATTGAGCCAAAGCAGCTAGGCAATAAGCTGTTCTTTAAAATATAAATAAATAAATGAGCTGGCTTAAAACAATTCATGTGAAAGTTCACTTATGTTAAAAAACAAAAACAGCTGAAACCGGTTTGGCTCAGTGGATAGAGCGTCCACCTGCAGACTCAGCGGTCCCAGGTTCGATTCCGGTCAAGGAATCCGGTGGGGCTGTGCAGGAGGCAGCTGGTCGATGTTTCTCTCTCATCGACGTTTCTAACTCTGTCCTTCCTTCCTCTCTGTAAAAAATCAATAAAATGTTTTTTAAAAAAATGACATCTGATGTCAACAGCGCCTCCCTAGAAAACCTTATCATTAAAAAAAACAACAGCCGGGACCGGTTTGGCTCAGTGGATGGAGCATCGTCGGCCTGCGGACTGGAAGGTCCCGGGTTCGATTCCGGTCAGGGGCATGTACCTTAGTTGCGGGCACATCCCCAGTTGGGGGTGTGCAAGAGGCAGCTGGTCAATGTTTCTCTCATCGACGTTTCTAACTCTCTGTCCCTCTCAATTCCTCTCTGTGTAAAATCAATAAAATATATTTTTTTAAAAACCAAAACAAAAAAACCAAGAACAAAGCATAAAGGTGGTGCCCATCTGCAAAGGTAAAAAGGAGAAAGCTATCCACCAAAATCATTATTTCTAGACTTCTGATCGTGCCATCCTCACCATTGTGCACGTCACGTGTTTCCTGTGTAACCAAAGCACAGGGCTCCCAGAGCCCCCACCTTCCTGGCGCTCCTCCCGGAACGGCCCTAACCCGCCCCTGCAGCTGTGTTCCCTCTGCCCCCCAGGCCCCCAGGCCAGCCTTGGGAGCCGCTGCCCCTCAGTGCTCCCACCGCCCCCTGCGGCGCCACGGGACCCACCGGCGTCAGCTTGCCCGTCAGCAGCAGGAGCAGGGTGCTCTTCCCCACACCGTTAGGACCCACGATGCAGACTGCCGGGAGCAAGGCAGGTGGTCAGAGAGGCCCCACACCCTCCCTGCGGCCCCACCGCCTCCTCTGTCCACCCAACACCAACTCACTTCTTGAGTCCATGTCGATGCCAAAATCCAGGTTCTTGAAGAGTGGTTTCTGCCCCTCGTAGCCAAACGTCACACCTGAGGCAGGAGAGGAGGCGGCTCCATTTCTCCCGTTCCCTTCCAGCACCCCGTGTCCTGGCCCCCGGTGGCGCCACCTTGCGCCCCGCTGCAGGCCTGGGCTCACCGTGCAGGCCCAGCACAGGAGGGCTGAGCGGCGGGGGGTTCGGGAACGTGAAGCGCACAGTGTACTCCTTGGGGCGCTTCAGGAGCTCGGGGGCCTCCTGCGACTCCTCATCCTGGTTTTTCCGTCGGCATTTCTGCTGCTTCCGAGTCAAGGCTTCCTTCGTTTGCTTTTCCTGCGGAGAAAGGGGGAGGGTGGAATGCTCACTGCACAGTGGCCCCCAAAAGGCAGGCTGGTGTCGAGCGGCTCTGCCTCCTCTCCTGAAGAGCCCGGCTCAGGAGACCCCGCCTCACCGCCTGCTTGGTGGACTTGCCGCCCGCCTTCAGCTCCTTCAGCTTCTTCTCCTGCTTCTCATACTGCTTCAGCAGCTCCTTCTGCTTCTGCTGGTACATCTTCTTGAAGGTCACTGGGCAGAAGAGGATGCACATCAGTGAGTGTCCTGCTCCCAGCAGCCGAGGGCGGTCAGGACTGAAGGCGGGTGGGGTAAGGTGTGTGGACGGGCCCACTCACTGTAGTTGCCCCTGTAGTAGTGGAGCCGTTGGGCGTCGAGGTGGATGATGTCGGTGCAGACGTCATCCAGGAAGCCCTGGTCGTGGGAGACGATGAGCAGCGTCTTCCGCCAGCCCTGCAGGTAGCTGGGTTTTAGAGCAGAGTGTGGAAAGGTCACAATGGTCACGCTAGGGCTCGCTGGGCAGCAGACGGGTGGGGGCGGGGAGGCAGCGGTGCCGGCAGGGCCGGGCCGAGGCCAGGGCGGGGGACGCACTTGTTGAGCCAGATGACGGCATTGAGGTCCAGGTGGTTGGTGGGCTCGTCCAGCAGCAGCAGCGTGGGCTCCATGAACAGTGCCCTGGGGAGGGCAATCAGGGCAGGGTCAGTGGGGAGACCTTGTTCAGAGGTCCGAGCAGCCCCAGGAGGCGGAGCCTGAGACCGTGAACATCCTGCCCAGTCTCTCCTCGGAGGAGCTCCTGTGCAGAGGACATCAGCCGTGGCCCTGGGAGAGAAGTGAGGAGCCTGGGCCGACAACACCCAGAACGGGAGAGCCTCGGCAGGGCGGAGGAAGGGAGAGGGCGGGCGGGTGGTAGGGGGCAGCCCCACCTGGCCAGGGAGACACGCATGCGCCAGCCTCCGGAGAACTTCTGTGTGGGCCGATTCTGCATTTCGGGATCGAAGCCCAGGCCGGCCAGGATCCGCCGAGCTTTGGCCTCTGCGGCTGCCGCGCCCGTAGCCCGTAGCTCCTCGTACACCTGGGAGAGGAAGAGGAGGTCACAGGCCGGTCACAGGAACCCTGGGCTCAGCCGGTGAGCCTGCGAGTCCTCTACCTTCTCCAGCCGCTCGGCTGCCGTGTCGTCGCCCTGCTCCAGCTGCCCCTGCAGCTGCCGCTCCTCCTCCAGCAGCTTCAATCGCTTGGTATCGGCGCGGAGAACAGCCTGTACCGCCGGCGTGTCGTCCGCTACCACCTCTGGGGGCGGGAGGGCAGTCAGCCACCGGGGCCCTTCAGTGCCACGTCCGGTGGCCTGCCCCTGCCCAGCTCTCCGCGCCCCTTCCGAATACGACGCCGCGTCCCGCACTCCGCCCGCTGAGCATCCCTTCCAGCCCGTCACAGCGGCCCCGGCGCCCGGCCCAGCCTCACCCTGCTCACACAGCAGCACGTCGATGTTGGGGGGGATGCTCAGGGCCCGGTTAGCGATGTGCTTGAGGAGGGTGGTCTTGCCCTTGCTGGGAATGAGAGTATCAGGACCGGCCGCACTGAGAAAGTTCTCTCTCCCTCCCGGCCTCGCCCCGTCCCGGCCCTCCTGCCTCACCCGTTGGGCCCCACCAGCCCGTAGCGGCGGCCGGCCACGATGTACAGGTCCGCGTTGACGAACAGCTCCTTGCCGTGGGCAGAGATGCTGAACTTCTCCAGCTGCGGCCACCAGGGGAGCGGTGCGGAGGGAAGGAATGGGAGGATGAGTGGCACAGCCTCCCCCTGCAGGGGACCCCTGGAAGGGGGGCCTCCAGCACAGCCCCTCCTACTCCAGGCCCTCCCCGTCCGCCGCCCTGCCTCCAGTGACCAGCCTGCCCACCCTCTTCCCTCCGAGGCGGGCCCTGTGCTTGGTGTGAGCCAGCGTCCTGGCCGCCGGCCCTGCCCACGGGGAGGCACTCACCTTGATGTCGGACGCGTTCTCCAGCATGGCCTGGCGGGAGGACACCTCCGCCTGGGACACGGAGAAGTCGTTCTCCGCGGCGTGGGCTGCCTTCAGCGAGGCCACCTGGCGCTCGTACTCCATCTGAGGAGGGAGGCCGCCACCAGCTCGTCACCGCGCCCCGCGCGCCATGGCGCCGCGCTCATCTGCTTGTTCCACCTGAGGCGGCACGCCAAGCTCCCCTTCCGGTCCCCACGCTCACCGGTTTTAAGCTAGCTGAGCTTAAAACCATCCAGTTTTCCTACCTTTACCCACTCGGAATCCAAGCACTTACCTGCTTCTTCAGCTTTTTCTTCTCTTTTTTGCTAAGGTGGGCATAGGGATCATCGGCCTTCGGCTCCCCTTCATCTTCCTCCCCTTCCTCCTCTGAGCCCTGTGAGAACCAGGGAGTGTGAGAGACCAGGCCCCTGCGCCATCCCCGCCAGCTCCTCCTCTGCACCCACCCCATCTCCCTCGTCCGTCCCTGCCACCATGAGGGGGACGCTCCTGCACCCAGAGCTGCCAGCGCCATGCACCAGGTGTCACCGGAGTGCACACCGGGACCTGCAGAGAAGGGTCTGGAAGCCCTGCCAAGGTGCTGCGGGTGCAGCACGCCAGGACGGGCAGCACTGGGCACACGGACTGCAGAGGGCCCCGTGGACGAGGTAACTGAGAATGAGGAGGAGGAAGACGTACTCCAGGCCACACACAGACTGCCCGAGTCCAATGCCAGGTCTCTCCTCTCTGGATCAGGGGCTGCAACCCATGGCCTGTTTTTCTATGGCCCCGAGTTAAGAATGGTTTGGCCAGGGTGGTGTGGCTCACTGGTTGAGCATCAAACTACGAACCAGGTCACCAGTTTGATTCCCAGTCAGGCACATGCCCAGCTTGTGGGCTCGATCCTGGTGGCAACTGTGCAGGGGGCTGGTCAATGTTTCTCCCCCCCTTCCTGTCACTCTGAAAATCAGTAAAAACGTTTTTTAAAAGAATGGTTTTTACATGTTCAGAGTTGTTTTTTTTAAAAAAGGAGGAACCGAGACTAGAGTCCCACCGGACAGCTGTGTCCTGGTGTGCTCGAGTTCTCGGAAAACCTGCTGGTCCTGGCTCAGCGGGAGGCAGCAGGCGCCCCTGGGGCGCCCAGATCAGAAACCGAGGCTGCCAGCTCCTAACCAGATGGAGCAGGCTGCCTGCCACCTTTCCTCACACTCATTAGGGAGCTGGTACCTGCCACAGTGTGTTATGACCCTTTTCTCTATTTTAAAAGAAACAAAAATTTAAAAAATAAAGTAAAAAAAAAAAAAAGGAGGAAGAAGAATAATCAGAGATGTAGGCGGCCTGCAAAGCCAACTCCTTTACAGAAGTCTGCCCACTCCGTAGGGCGCAGAACAGCACCCAGACCCGGAGCCCCACACCGGACACACACCTGCTCTGCCCTCTTGGCCTTCTCCTTCCCTTGCTTGGACGGCTCCTTTTTTGTTAGATCTTCTCCGTCCTCTTCTCCTTCGTTGTCCAGAGCGGAAAACTTACTCTGAGGGTAACGGAGAGAGCAGGCTGAGGAAATGCTCCTGCTCTGAGACCAGCCCCTCCCCTGCGCCTCCCTTGCTCACCTTGGCTTTCCCTGCTGACTCCTCTTCCTGCCCCCTGGTGCCCTTGAGTCCTGGCTGTTCCTCAGATACAGCCTGGGGAGGATGAGACAGACACACACACACACACACACACACGCTAATTTGTTAACAAGTCTTCCTCCGGGTCTAGGATGAGGAGTTCACTGCGCTGAGTGGGACTAGGGAGAAAGTGAGACCAGGACCACCCTCGCCTCCACCGTGAGACTAGAGAGCAAAGAGGAAGCGAGAGCGTGTGCTACATGGCGGCAGTGCTGGAGGATCCCCGAGAGGGCAAACCCGGGAAGGACGGAGGGGCTGGGGAGGCGTCGGGGAAGATGGAGGACAAAGAGCAAAGGCTGCACAGGTGGCCGGGGGCCGAGGGGGTCAGGCCCCTCTGAAAGGCATGCGCACGGGACACTGCAAGTGGAAAAGCAAAGACTTGATGGCCTTTGTTTTAGATCTTGACTTTTTTAAAGCAATAGAACCACTAGATTTCCAAGCTATAAAAAGTATTCTAAAAAGCTGATTTCGATAGTTTAAGCAAGACAGGCTAGAGGAGCCAGCCCGGGAGCAGGAACTCGCACCAGCGATTGGCACACCACGGCCAGAGGTGCTCCTGGCGGGCGCCCCTCACAGGCCATCGCTGTCACCTTATTGATGCGGTTCTTCTCCGGCTTGGCAGGCTTAGCAGGCTGCTTTTCTTCCTCCTCCTCCTCATCACTCTGATCCTGAATCAGGGCTGCAAACGCGTTGCCTCCCTGGGGAATGAAAGGGCCGGAGAAGTCACTGGATGATCAGGATTGCACACAGGAGGCCTTTTACCGAGAGATGGCTTACCTTGGCTTTCTTCCCTCCTCGGGATTTCAGGGCAGGAACTGAAATGACAGAGCAATAAGATGAGGCAGGAAGAGAATGACGACTCCTGGATGGAGGAATGAGGCGCCCCTCCCCCTGGCTCCGGGCTATAGGCCCCTCCCCCACCATTACCGTCTCCCTCCTCGTCACTGGCGGGCACCGAGAGCCTCTGCAGGCGCTCCAGGAGTTCCTTCTCCTCGCCATCATCATCCACATCCTTCTTCCTCCGGCCTTTCCGGGTGTCTCGTTTCTTTTTCTGCTGCTGAAAGCAGAGACCGAGTCGGAGGCGCAGGTCCCTCTTGCCCCTCTGCCTCAGAGCGCTCCTCTCGGCTGCACCCACATGGTGGCAAGGCCTGGCGGGCTCAACACTTGTACCTGCTGCTGCTGCTGCTGCTGCTCCTTCTCCTTGCGCGCTTTCTCTTCTTCCCCAGCCTGTTTATCTTCTACCGCCAGCTCTTCAAAGAACTGGCAAGAGTTCAGGTACAGGTCAGCAGGGCTCAGATGGCCAAGCCCTCCCTCCCATCCACGCCTGCTTCCTCTCTTGACAAGCTTCCTCCCCAGACCTTCCAATTCCTTCACACAGAAACCCTGGATCAAGTTCATCCTCAACCCTCATTTCCTCACCGTCTTCTTGTTCTTCTTGTCCTTCTTCCCTTTCTTCACCACTCTGTCTAGAAGGCGAAGCAGACATTGTGAATGTTCCCCTGCAAATTCGAAGCAGCCTGATCCTCCCTGCAAAGACCTCAAATGACCCTGACCTGTTTTACTGTTTTTTCTCCTTCAATTGTCATTCTTTACGCATGTGCACTGTGGCACAGGACAGACAGGTGGCTGGTCTAGGCGGCAGTCGGGAGGGAGAAAGCAGAATTCCGAGAGTGAAGGTTGAGATGGGAATGGAGACAGCAGTTTGAATGACTCCAGTATTCGTCGCTAGCAAAACTGGGCGACCAGTACCACTCATTAACCCGAGGTCCTGCAACCCAAGGCAGAACCAAGAGCTATGAATTCCGCTGGGACACGGTGTCTGTGGAACCACAGCCGCGGAGGGCTCTGGAGGACATGGACACCGGGTCTATGCCCCACGTCTCTGCTCGCTCAGCGCTCAGCCCACATCACACTGGTACCCGGGCACAGGCTGCCATCGCAGCCGCCCGCGGTGCTCCCGGCGCAGAGGGGAAGTCGGTAGGAGTTTACTGACTGAACGAATTCCAGTCTTCCACTCGGTCTATCCAGTTCCCCTGAAGGCAGTGAACTACGTCTACCATTAGACTGGAAGGCAACCAGCAGCTTTGAGACTTCTCTTCACGTCTAGGTCTGTCTGCCATCACATTCCCTCCAAACCATACCATCCAATCCAAAAGCACTCCTGTAATCACTTAGCTTTAAAAAATAAAAGCCACCAACAACAAACAAAAAAACTAATAGCTTCCTGCTATTACTGCTCAGACCAGAATTCCATGCAACAGCCATCATTTATCTAGGGAAATTTTATTTTATTTTGTCTTTTTTCTATCTATCTACTAGGGAAATTTTAGTGTGCATCCAATACATCCAAAACTGGTGATTGATGAAGACAATCCCTTCCGACTAAAAGGGCCCCATCCCACCCTCTCTGCTATAGCTGTTTCCCTACCAATGTCCTAGACAGAGGCTTCTCCTGGCTCCTTGATTTAGCCCCAGGCATGCTAAAGCCCTCCATCCAGAACACGTTTCACAATTTGGTCTCTGCACTGGGTGACTAGTGTGATAGAGTGGCAAAGATGTGCAGGAGAAATAATGAAAGGCTTTGTATGCTACTAGAGGCCTGGTACACAAATTCATGGGGTCCCTCAACCTGGCCTGTGGGATCAGGCCAAAACCAGCTCTCCTACCGAAACTGGCTCTCTGACATCCCCTGAGGGGTCCAGGATTTCAAGAGGGTGCAGGCCACGCCACTGGTGCACAATCAAAGCTGGGGAGGGAAATGGGAGGTTGTCCAGCTGGGAAGGCCTCAGGAGGACTCCAGAGCGTGTCCGGCCCATCTCGCTCAGTCCCAATGGGCCAGACCCCAGCAGCAAGCTATCCTACCAATTGGAGCATCTGCCCCCTAGCTGTCAGTGCACATCATAGCAAGCGGTTGAGGAGCCTTAACATCATTATCATGTTACACTTTGGTTGGTTGAACAGACGATTGAACACTTAGCATATTGGGCTTTTATTACATAGGATGGGATTCCAAGGAATCTAATCCTAAAGATATTATGGAGGATCCATTGAGGTACACAAGAAGGAAAGACATGGTCAGCTCATCCTGCTAGTATCTAGGAATGACAAAGTCCAGATGCTATTTTCTCCCCAAGAACTAACCCAACAGTCCCACCTCTCCTTTTAAATCTCTTGTAAACACCACTCTGACCCTCCTGGCTACAGAGAGGAAAGCCTTGCACAGGATCAATGGTGAGAAAGCATACACACCAAGGAACAAGATAAGGCTAAGGGTGGCTAAAGCTGTTATCTCCTCCCCCTTACACATCACTCAAACTGCTCCTAGCTTCACCAATAAAGCTTCACTTAACCTTACAATTCTCCTTCAGTCACTGTTTTCTATCCTGTGTTCTGAAAAGCACAGTCCATACCGTTTCCTTGTCTCCTACTCCTTTTCAAACATCCTACAATCTGCTTTGGAAATCACCTCCTAATGATACTTTTGACAAAGTTGCTGCTGTCTCCTTAATTGTTCAGCCAAAAAGTACATTTTTTAGAAAATATATTTTATTGATTTTTTACAGAGAAGAAGGGAGAGAGATAGAGAGCCAGAAACGTCGATGAAAGAGAAACATCGACCAGCTGCCTCCTGCACACCCCCTACGGGGGATGTGCCCGCAACCAATGTACATGCCCTTGACCGGAATCGAACCCGGGACCCTCCAGTCCGCAGACCAATGCTCTACCACTGAGCCAAACTGGTTTCGGCCAAAAAGTACATTTTTAGTCTGTATTTGCTCGACTTCTCTGCAACATTCCATGCTACGTACCTTTTACTTCTCTCCCCTCCTCATTTGACAGGAACCCTTCTTGCTCCTGGTTTGCCTCTCAGTTATCTCCCTGCCTCCTTTCTCTATTTCCCTTCATTGTTGAGATTATTTTGGATCTTCATCTCCTGCCCCCTTTTGCTTCAATCTGCATCCATATCTAACACTTCAATCATACTCAACTGTATCTTCCCTTTTACTTATTTTTAAAATATGTTATTGATTTTCTACAGAGAGGGAGGGAGAGGGACAGAGTTAGAAACATCGATGAGAAAGAAACATCTATCGGCTGCCTCCTGCACACCCGCTACTGGGCATGTGCCCACAACCAAGGAACATGCCTTTGACGGGACCCTTGAGTCCGAAGGCCGACGCTCTATCCACTGAGCCAAACCTGCCGGGTCACATCTTCCCTTTTAGTATAAGATCTCTCTCTCTACAGCCATTAAACAGGCTCTCCCCTGCCATTTCCTCTTAGAAATTCCACAGAAAGTTCCAATTCAGGATTAAAAACTTACCTCGTACCACTCCCCAACATATAGCACATACTACTTTTTTAAAAAAATATATATATATTACTGTTTTTTTACAGAGAGGAAGAGAGAGGGATAGAGAGTTAGAAACATCCATGAGAGAGAATCATCGATCAGCTGCCCACAACCAAGGTACATGCCCTTGACCGGATTCAAACCTGGGACCTTCCAGTCCGCAGACCGACGCTCTACCACTGAGCCAAACCAGTTTCGGCAACACATACTACTTTTAATTAATACTCTATTACACGCTGAGTTCCTTAAGCTAGTGTCAGCCCTAATTCCTCTCTTCCATCACCAGAATCCAGTTCTGGCCAATGCCGTTTCCGTGATCGCTAGTTAGTCTTCACACACAGGCAGTGGGAGTGGCAGCAAAGGCCCGGGAACAGGGGCCCCACTCTCTTGCTATGTCTCATCTGGGTCATGGCGAGACACTGCAAGTCTCCCTGCCTCTGCTCGCTACCTGTTCAAGCTGTTCGCCACTGCTCAGTATTGTCGGGGTGAACTAACTGTATCTTTCCCTTATGCACCTCAATAGGTCTTCTTAATGCTTTAGGATTAAACTCCTCATAATAGTGTACAAAGCCTTTCATTATCTGTATCCACATCTTTCCAACTTTGCATACACAGCTTCCTTTGCTTGGAATACTCTTCCCCTGATAAACTTGGACTGATCCTCTAAGAATGGAACTTAGCTGAAACCAGTTTGGCTCAGTGGATAGAGCGTCTGTCTGTGAACTGAAAGGTCCCCGGTTCGACTCCGGTCGAGGGCATGTACCTTGGTTGCAGGCACATCCCCATTAGGGGGTGTGCAAGAGGCAGCTGATCAATGTTTCTCTCTCATCAATGTTTCTAACTCTCGATCACTCTCCCTTCCTCTCTGTAAACAACCAATAGAATATATATTTTTTTAAAAGAATGGAACTTAGCTCACACATCCTGGGGCGTTTGCTGACACTCCCATGCCTGTCTGAGTAGCTGCCTCTTCTCCCCTCCCCAGCTCTGCACCGTTCCCAAGCTCCTCATAAAACACTGCCAGCCACTGTCTGATTACCACTCTGTCCCCTCCACTGGACTGGGTGCCCCTTCAAAGCAAGGCTTGTTTCTTTTTAAAAAATTATTAATAAAAATTATTAATCTTTTAAAAAATATATTTTTATTGATTTTTTACAGAGAGAAAGAGGGATAGAGAGTTAGAAACATCGGTTAGAGAGAATCATCAATCAGCTGCCTCTTGCACACCCCCTACTGGGGACGTGCCCGCAACTAAGGTACATGTCCTTAACTGGAATCGAACCCAGGACCTTTCAGTCCATAGGCCGATGCTCTATCCATTGAGCCAAACCGTTGGTAGCATTAGATATCTCCATCCTTTCCCTCCCTCCCAGCCCTTACACCCTGCCCCCAGGCCTCACTAGCTAGTCTTTTTTGTTGTTGTTAATCCTCATCCAAGAATATTTTCCCATTGATTTTTTAAAAGTGGAAAGGAGGTAGGGAGGGGGGGAGAGAAGCAGACATTGACTGGTTGCCTCCCACAGGTGCCCCAATCAGGTTGGGAATCGAGCCCATGACCTTTCTATTGACAGGCTGATGCTCTAATCACTGACACATTGGCCAGGCCCTAAACCAGTTTGGCTCAGTGGATGGAGCTTCGACCTGCGGACTGAAGAGTCCCGGGTTCTATTACGGTCAAGGGCATGTGCCTTGGTTGCGAACACGATCCCGGTGGGGGGTGTGCAGGAGGTGGCTGATTGGTTTCTCATTGATGTTTCTGACTCTCTATCCCTCTCCCTTCCTCTCTGTAAAAAAATCAATTATATATATATATTATTTATTTATTCCCCCCCCCCCCCAAGAAAAGCAAACTGTTTATTTACACCTGTACATGAGTTCCCGAGGGGCCTGCCTCTGAGAGCCTGTTTCTTTTTGGCTCACAGCCTTGGGGCCTCACCCCACTCTCCTCCCCTGGGGCCTGGAGGCGGAGGTCTCCCCTGAGCCCGAGGGCTGAGAGCTAAGCCGGCTTCCAGATGGAGGCTCCTGGGGCTAAAGACTCAGGTGGGACCCCAGTCGAAGCCATCCACCACCCCTTGGACCTGCGGCCACACGTGCAGCTTATTCCAGTGGAACCCCCTTCCCCAGCCCCTCCCCCAGGAGACCCAGCCGAGAACTGGTGAGAGCTGGGATGAAGGGAGCCAGCAGGCTGCGAGAGGGCCTCGGTCCCCACAGCAGTGGGGGATTTAATGGCACCAGTGGCACCCAGGGCTGAGCACCGTCAGCAGATGAGGGAGAGCTTGGCAGTTGTTACCGGCAGGCAGGGCAGCGAGAAGCCTCTTCCTTCTGCCCACCTGCCCACTTGTCTGCAGCCGTTCTGGACACCAGGGCAACGGCTGCCTGGGGGCTGGGGCAGGGGGGGGGGGGGGGCTCTCGGATGGCCCAAGGAGCCGGCTGAAGCCCCAGGCTGGGCGGTGCTCTACCATCTATAAACATCGACACGCACCGGAGAGGGTCCACACAGCCACCCTTTCTGCTGCAGGCTAGACGAGGGGCCAATGGGCCCGACCCCCAAGCTTAAGACCAAAATGGCAAAGTCTGCACGCTGGGACCCGGGAAAGCGGGCCGGACGTGTGCAGCACCATGTACACGTTTACAGCTCGGGAAGGGCCGGGGACGGGATGGCGTAGAAAAGGGGGCAGTGGGGTGACAGGGAAGAAAAAGGCACAAGGACGATGACCCCAAACCATGCAGACAAAAGGCAGCCTGGGCAGCACAGAACAGCAGGTCCCGGCAGAGGCTTGGGCTCCTGGGACAAGAGAACTCAGATCCTGCAGAGGGACTGGGTGTCACTCCCAGCCACCCCTCCTGGGGGGTTTGGGGCAGGCATCCCCCGATTACAGTCCCAATGGGAAGAGAAGCACAAGAGCAGAGCAACAAAGTCATGGCCATCAAGCTCCACCAGGGTTTACGCTTTCAGAAACAACTTTCTAGGAAGTAGTCTATTTTTCCTGGGGAGCAGCCATGGTGCTGGCCGCCTGCTCCCGCCCGCTCATGCACACACAGAGCAGGAGGGCAGGACCCAGAGGTGCCAGGGTCCGGAAGGGAGGGAGTTGCTCAGAGGGGCGGGGAGGCCATGGCCCTTAGCCTGAGCCCCGCACGCAGCAGGCATGCCTGTCTCCCAGCCTGGATGTTAGCCCCGGGGGCTGCCTGGTCACAGAGGAAGGAAGGCTGGGAGATGAGAGTGGAATGGCCTCTCCTCAATCTAACACCCACCTCGGGCCTTTAAGAGTCGCTGCAGATCTGCTGGGACAACAGTCATTTCCTTGTCTGGTGACCATCCAAAAACTTCCCGTTTCCAATCACGTCTAAGATTAGCCCTTCGGGTTTTAATCCCCATCCCCCGCCCGCAGAGCACAAAAAGAGGGCTCATTTCTCCGATGCACAGGCCCAGGAGCCCTCACTGTAACCCAAGCCCACACGGCCCTCCGGAGGGCCAGCGAGCAGACTCCTGGTGCAATGGCACCTGGGGCCTCCTGACTGTGGGCTGGTGTCGGATTGGCTACTCACAGGGGAGGAGCTGGGGCATCCCTGACCCACCCGAGGAAAAAACCACCGTTTCTGAGGCCACTCCGTGCTGCTGCTCCTCCTCCTTCCCCACTGCCGCCACCCAGCCACCCACTCACTGACTGCCTCCACCCACTGACTGCCTGCGCCACCCATTGACTGCGGTCACACCTGCCCATCACCACTGCTAACCCTCAGGATGGTGAGAAGAGCTGGATTCGCCAGTTCCTGAAGGCATCTGGCCTGGCATCCTGGGGTCAAGGGATCTGCTAACTTCTTGCCATCCGAAATCACCTCAGGAAAACCCACCAGCCGCCCAGCAGCCCGCCCTGGTACCCAGCTCCTGGGTTAGCAAGCCCGACAGCCACTTCCTGCCTGGCTGCCAGGCCCAGCCCCGGCTGCACATCAGCAAACCTGGGAGCACCTCCAGTGTCTGGACGCCCGGCCACCCCCGGGACAGTTAAACCCCAACGTGGAAAGGCCCCCCGTTGTCAGCCCGTCAAGAGAATTTTTAAAATCTCCCCGGGCGTGCTAATGCCCAGCCAGAGCTGAGAACCACCCTGTCAGGTCCAAGGGCTTGGGAAGGTTCTCGAGCTGTGTTCTTAATAGGCCAGAAGTCAGGTCATGCTAAAGAAATGCCCCTCTTACAATTCGGTGAGAATCTAACACATTTAAAAGAAAACGTCTTGTCGAACTCTGGCCGTGCCAAAATTATTATTCTTTTTTTTTTTTTTACTAGAACTTTATTTCTTATACCTTCCCACAGAGCTGGGCCTCCGTTCCATTAGCTTCTGTGGATAAAACTCATGTGCCGGCTCGGCGAGCTCTGTCTGGCTTTGAGCTGAGGCAAGGACAGGCCAGTGTCATGTACAGCGGGCGTCTCTGCAGAAGCCCCCCCTAGGGCAGCGGTCGCCAACCGGTGGTCCGCGAGGTCGGAAAGGTTGGCGACCCCTGCTCTAGGTGCTGCTGGTCCCTACCTGGGTTTAGCAAAAACCAAAACCCACAAAGGCCACCCAGGCAATTCACAGTCACCTGGGAAATTTTACACCTTCCAGAAGCCTGGGCCACACCCACACCCATGAAATCAGAACCTCTGGGGATTTGGGCCCCAGATCAGAATTCCAAAAACCTCTCCATTTCGTGGAATATACGTCTACTAAAAATGATATCGTTTACCTGAAACTCAAAGTGAACTGGGCACCCTGGCTGCTATTCACCAGGACTGAGAGCCGGGCAGGCAGCCCCGGGACCTGCCAGCTGGCACCCGCCTCCTCAGAGCATCTTTCAAGCACGGAAGAGCTTTTAAAAAGTGTGATCTTAAAAAGCCAACCGGCCAGACAAGGCTTTGTAAGAAGAATGCTGGCTGACATCAGAGGCTGGGTTTAACTTGAGGTGTGTCACGTGGAGTTCGGCCTCGTTTTACAGCCGGCCCTCTTCCGGAGACCCTGGGCCAGCACCAGGTCCTGAGGGCCTTCCTTTTTAAAAAAACAAAGAGCCAAGAAGGAGCCACCCGCTAGAAGAGGAGGTGGGGTCCTGGCTCCGAGCGCGGCGTCTGCGTGCCGCCGGGAGGCCGGGCGGGCTTCTCTCTTTCTGGGGGCGGAGAGCAGGGGTGCGCGCTCTTACTGCCTCCCCTCTCTCCCAGGCGCCTCCCGCCTCTCCCGGGCGCTCTGAAGCTCGTGCGCCACACGTGTCACCTTTCCCTTCGCCTCCACCCGGCCCGCCGCGGCCGGCGAAGGCTCCGCCCGTGCACGCATGCGCAGGAGCCCGCGGGGCCGGCGCGGCCGCGACCCTCTAAAGCCGACCCTCCCTCTCCCCTCCGCGCCCCGGCCCACGAGCCTCACCTGCGGCGCTCGTGCTCTCTCCGTCCCCGACCCACTCGGGCTCCGGCGGCTGCTGCTTGGGACCTTTCGGCATCGCGGCGGCAGGCACGGTTACTCTGGCGGCGCCGGGTGCTATTTCCGCTTCCGGTAGCGTGGGTCTCGGAACTGGGCCGCACCTCCACACCGTCCCCGCCCCCGGGCGTTTCACATACGCGACTTAGCGTCGTCTTGGGGGCGTGTCTGCGGCAGAAGGGGCGTGCCCACGGCGGTGGGGGCGTGTCCGCGGCGGAGGGGGCGTGCCCGCGGCGGAAGGGCGTGCTGGACGGGCGGGGCCTGCGCGGGCGGGCGTCTGTGGGCTCCCAACCTCGGCAGAGCGTTTTTGTTTTTTTTTTGTTTTGTTTTGTTTTTTAATTTAATTTTTTATTTTATTTAAATCAATCTTTATTGTTCGTATTATTACAAAGGTTCCTCATTTCTTCCCCCCTCCACCAGGTTCCCACTCCACCCTCCGCCCCTTCCCCATCCCCCATTGTCCTCATCCAAAGGTGCACAGTTTATATTCAGTCTCTTCCCGCATCCACCATTTCTCTATTTATACACTGAAGTCTTCAGCTAAAGACTGTGTTCACTTTCCTGAGAAATGTCAGTCCACTCCCGACCTCGGCAGAGCGTTTTTGAAGGTCTGGGCAGCCATGCTGGGGATCCCTGACGTCTCATCACTAATTCCTGACGAGTAGGAAGGTCTGGACGCAGCTTCTTCTCTTTTTAAGTGGTTGCTACTTCCGACCAGCCCCCTACGTCTGCGTGAGGGACCGAAAGGCGCAGTGTCTCCGGAGGACTTGTCGGTCTGGTGTTGAGGTGTCCACTCCAGGCCTCCCATGGTGCGGTGGAGCGTTTTGGGAAAAGCTTTCCTAGCTGTAGTATACAATAGCATGCACAGACAACGAATTGGCAGGCAGACTGCAAAACGTACACGTTGGCACGTTCTGGCCTATATACACCCACAACCAAGCTTTGGGTTCACTTCTAACACTACCTACCACTTAGCAGGTGTGGCAGCACATGCCTGTCAGCCCTATCCGCTCCCATTCTCTCCTTAAGCCACTAGGTCATGCTTTGTCTCCACCGTGACCTGAAGTCGCCCTTGCTAAGTGTCAACAGATTAGGGTCAGTTCTCAGTCCTTTCCCTTCTCTCTCCTAGCAGCCTGAGATACAAATGGTCACCCCCTCTTGCCTTTGCTTTCTTTCGGGACACTGCTCTCCAGGTTTCCTTTCCATCTCCATGGCTGCCCCTTTCCCCTCTTCCTGGTGCCTCCTCCTGAAGTCTAGAAGGTGAAATATTTTGGGCCCCATTATTAGATACTCTTTTTAAAAAACATTTTATTGATTTTTTTACAGAGAGGAAGGGATAGAGATAGAGAGCTAGAAATGTCGATGAGAGAGAAACATCGACCAGCTGCTTCTTGCACACCCTCTATCGGGGATGTGCCTACAACCAATGTACATGCCCTTGACCGGAATGGAACCTGGGACCTTTCAGTCCACAGACTGAGGCTCTACCTCTGAGCCAAACCGGTTTCGGCTGGACACTCTTCTTTAAAAAAAATATTGAATTTTTTTTTTTCAGAAAGGAAGGGAGAAGGATAGAAAGTTAGAAACATCGATGAGCGAGAAACATCTATCAGCTGCCTCCTACACACCCCCTACTGGGGATGTGCCCTTGACTGGAATCAGACCTGCGACCCTTCAGTCCCCAGGTTGACGCTCTATTCACTGAGCCAAACCAGTTTCAGTCAGACCTAGTTTTATTATTTAAAAAAGTATTTATTGAGTAGGATGTGCAAGGTACTCTTGTACTTAGTATCTTGGGACATAAGTAAAGCAAGGATCTCTGCTTATATCAGTAACAGAGCAGATAATGCTACGGAAAAAAGAAAATAGAGACTAAGATAAAAATTACCAGGAGAGCAGGTCACAGTTCTAAAGAGACTGTTCACGGCCTTGGGGAGAGGAAGTAAGGTGAAGCCCTGCAGACGGGGTGGTTTTGGCCTCAAGGAGTTCCAGAACTCTCCTGGCACAAGGGACAGGTTGGGCCTCCCTGAGGAGCACAGAGCAAGGCCAGCGCGGCAGGAGGCAGCCAGGGCTGGAAAGGTGAGCAGGGAAGCACAAGGGGTCTGCATTGAGAAGGGGCTTTCAGGTCATCTTAAGGAACTGGCTTCTACTCTTGACTAAAATGGAAGTCATTACAAGGTTTTGAGCTGAGAAGTCACCTGACCTGGCCTACATTTTAAAAGGATGACTTTGGCTCTGGCCAGTTGGGATCAGTGGACAGAGCATCAGCCTGTGGACCAAAGGATCCGGGTCGATTCTGGTCAAGGACATGCACCTTGGTTACAGGGTCCTCCCTGGCCCAGGCCCTGGTGCATGCAGGAGGCAATCCACCGATGTGTTTCTCTCACATCGATGTTTTTCTTTGTTTTTCCCTCTCTGTTCCTCTCTCTAAAAATCAATAGAAAAATATCTTCCAGTAAGAAAAACAAAACAAAATAAAAGGATGACTGGGTGTTGTGCTTAGAATAGACTGAGGGTATGGGGTAGGCAGAATGGCAGGAACAGGGAGACCTGTTAGGTAATGCTGGGATGATATCCAGCATATGGAAGGGTTCAGGAATCTAGAGAAGGCGCTGTGTGTATTGTTAAAATGGGGTCTGGCTCAGATAAGGCACTAAAGGCGCTGTGATAGAGAGACTAGAAATATAACATAAATTTGTAATATATGGGGGAGCCAGAGGAAGGCTTAGCTTTGGTAACCAAGTTCTCTGAGTCTCTGGACCCTAGCTCTTTTATTAACACAAATTGCTCTTAAGCAAAGCAGATATACATATCAAAAGGTAAGGTTTGATATACAGTAGGCATTTCAGATTTGGGGGAACTGCCTTTGGCTGTTCTGCTCTTTGGCCAGCAGGAGGTAATAACATGTAAATAGAAATACCCTCAACTTTCTGGCAACAGGCAATCATTTATGTAAATTCAGTTTTGGGGCAATGCCTTCAGCCATTACAACAGGCAATAATAATTATCTTCAGCCCTGATTAAGCACCCAGGTTCCATCAAACTTTTTATTTTTTATTTTTATTTTATTTTATTATTTTTTTAATCAATCTTTATTGTTCATATTATTACAAAGGTTCCTCATTTCTTCCCCCCTCCACCAGGTTCCCACCCCACCCTCCGCCCCCTCTCCATCCCCCATTGTCCTCATCCATAGGTGCACAGTTTATGTTCACTCTCTACCTCGCCCCCCCAACAGTCAGTCCACTCCCCTCCCATATCGCCCACTCTACTACAATGAACAGCTATTATTGTTCATCAGGTTTTTCAACCTCCTTTTTTTTTTGTTTTGTTTTTTAATTAATAAACTTTTACACTTCTAAGAATAAATTTTAAAATCTAATAATTTTAAACCTTGTTTTTTTTCTGCCCTGGGAATTGAGAGCAAACTTGTTTACATGTAAACTTGCCCTTAGGTATCAAAAGGTGTAGCCATTCAAGTGTAAATGCAGACACTGTTTAAAAAATATATTTTATTGATTTTGTACAGAGAGGAAGGGAGAGTGATAGAGAGTTAGAAACATCGATGAGAGAGAGTCATCGATCAGCTGCCTCTTGCACACCCTTTACTGGGGATATGCCCGCAACCAAGGTACATGCCCTTGACCGAAATCGAACCCGGGACCTTTCAGTCCCCAGGCCAACGCTCTATCCATTGAGCCAAACCAGTTTCGGCGAAATGCACACATTGTTTAAACATGGCTGCTGGTTGGAATTGGAATACCTGTTCTGGGTGGGAAGGGTTTGTCATTCCTTTTCTCCATTAAAATTAAGGTGATAGCTTTAAAACCTCTTTTTGGCAAGAGACCTTAAACTTTTGAAACTTTACATTTTTCAGAGAGTAAAACAGTTACTTAGCATTTTCTCATATCAATAATACCTCCACATGCCCAAGGATACATTTCACAAAAAAGACATTTCCAAATAGATCAACCCAACCTTATCCAGGCCCCACACAAGGCACTCACAGATCAACACCCGAGCGCTATACTAACTCAACACATCCAGATCTAAGCCTTCATCACTTGATTCAGTAGACCCTCAAGTTCCCACAAAAGTTTCCAGCCATGTCTGAGAGGCAGCCTTGGGGCGGGGGCAGGCGAGGAGCGAGCTGTTCCGGGCCTGGCTGCTCCAGGCCTGGACTCTGTTGCTCTGGTACGTTCCACAACCAGGTGCTCCGGGTTTGACCACTGCCACTCCCGACCTGGTTACTCTGGGCTTGGCTGCTGCTGCTCCGGGCCTGGCCACACTCGACCTGGCTGCTCTGGGCCCGGCCGCTCCGAGCCTGGCAGCTGCTGCTCCGGGCCTGGCCGCACCAGACCTGGCTGCTCTGGGCCCGGCTGCCCCGGGCCCGGCAGCTCCCAGCCTGGCAGCTCCGGGCATGGCTACTGCTGTTCTGGGCCTGGCTGCTCCCAACCCAGATGCTCTGGGCCCGGCTTCTCCGGGCCCGGCCACTCTGGGCCTGGGTGTTCCTGGACTGGCCACCCTGGGCTTGGCCACCTCTGCCTCAGGCCTGGCTACCACTGCCCCAAGTCTGGCTGCTCCAGGCCTGGCTGTTGTTGCTCTGGTTCTGGCTGCTGCTGCTCTGGGGCCTGGCTGTTGCTGCTCCAGGCCCGGCTGCCACTGCTCTGGGCCCGGCTGCCACTGCTCTGGGCCCGGCTGCCACTGCCTTTTGCCTGGTCACTCTAGGCCTGGCTGCTGCCATTCCAACATTCTGTCCTTTTTTTAAAAAAAAACAAAACAAGCCGAAACCGGTTTGGCTCAGCGGTAGAGCGTTGGTCTGCGGACTGAAAGGTCCCAGGTTCGATTCCGGTCAAGGGCATGTACGTTGGTTGCGGGCACATCCCCAGTAGGAGGTGTGCAAGAGGCAGCTGGTCGATGTTTCTCTCTCATCGACGTTTCTAGCTCTCTATCTCTCTCTCCTTTCCTCCCTGTAAAAAAATCAATAAAATATATATTAAAAAAAAAACAAAAAAACAAAAAAAAAAAACACAAAAAAACACGCATTTATGTTGCAATGTTGGCTGCTGAGTTGAGTTCTGACTTAGTCTTTGATATTTCAAGGTCTTCTTTGTATTCTTTCTTAAGTAATTTTACTATCTTTTGCTCTCACTTGATTTCTTCACATTGAGAACTTCTTCGGTTTCTTCCTCCTTGTCCTGGAAGCTCAGCAGGTTGGCCTGTGGCACCCCTTTGTTCTCCGCGGGCTCCTGAGCTGCTTTGGCCTGTTGCCGGGGTCGGTGCCGCCCAGGAAGCAGCTCCCTGCCTCGGCTCCATTGCCCGCGCTCAGCAGTCGAAGGCTCAGGGGCACCCCCCCCCGGGGACCCCGTCGCCTGGCTGCTTGAGCTGGTACCCAACTGGCCGGTGTCCAGCAGGGGCTTCTGCTCCTCATCGCGTTCCTCCAGTCTGGAGCTTTTTTTTCTCCTTCCCACTAGGGGAGTCTAGCATCAGAGTCGACAGACTGTCCTCTGCGCGCAATGTGCGCGACTCTGGGGGATCTGCTCCTCACCGCTCCCCCAGGACTCCACCTCAAAGCCCTGTCTCCCTCTGCTCGAGCCTGGGTCCCCAGGGATTGGCCCAGAACTGGAGTTCAGGGCAGTCGGGAATGGGGCTCAGCACCACCGGAGGTTTTGTTTCTTCCTGCCAGGGCAATACAGCATCAGAGTCAACAGACTGTACTCTGCATGCAATGTGCGCGACTCCGGGGGCTCGGCCTTTCGCTGCTCTCCCAAGACTCCACCTCACAGCCCCGTCACCCTCTGCTTAAGCCTGGGTCCCCAGGTATGGGCCTAGAACTGGGGTTCAGAGCAGTCCGGACTGGGGCTCAGCACTGCCGGAGGCTGTGTTTCTTCCCGCCAGGGCAATCCAGCATCAGAGTCAACATTCTGTCCTCTGTGCACAATGTGCGCGACTCCAGGGGCCCTGCTTTTTGCTGCTCTCCTGGGATTCTGCCTCACAGCCCCGTCTCCCCCTGCCCGAGCCTGGGTCCCCAGGGTCTGGCCCATAACTGGGTCTCGGCGTTGCCAGTTCTGGGGTTCAGCACAGGCCGGGGGTTTTATTTCCTTCCTGCTAGGGAACGCCAGGCAGGGCCCCAGCCTTCTCCTCCTCTCCGGCTGCGTCCTCTTCGCACGCGCGTGCGTGTGCGCAGCATGTCTCCGTACCTTAGGCTTTTTCAGCTCCTCTGATTTTCCTTCTGGTTTTCTCTTTCCTTCTTGTTGTAGCATTTTCAGTCAGTCGACTACCTGTAGCTCTGGGCAATGTCCACTCTACATTTTAGTTGTATTCCATTGAAATTGTTGTGTGCTGCTGCGGTTAGGTGTCTACCCGAGCAGCCATCTTGGATCCTCCCCCCCTTTTTTTTAAGGGCACTTTTTTTAATATCTATTTTATTGATTTTTTACAGAGAAGAAGGGAGAGAGAGAGCTAGAAATGTCGATGAGAGAGAAACATCGACCAGCTGCCTCTTGCACACCTCCTACTGGGGATGTGCCCGCAACCAATGTACATGCCCTTGATCGGAATCGAACCTGGGACCTTTTAGTCCACAGACTGATGCTCTACCACTGAGCCAAACCAGTTTTGGCTCCATTAACCTTTTGATGAAACTTCTTGCATTTATGACATGCTGGAATTAACCTGCAGCAGTTAGAATCACTCGGACCAGGAAGATAATAGTGGAGGTGGGGGCAGGGCTGATTTCTGGATATACTTTATAATAAAGAGGTAATATGCATATTAACCATCACACCATTACAAAATGGCTTCACCTACAGTGGAGTTGGGGTTCCCATAATGAGCGATTAGCAGTTCATATAAATCCTCAGGCTGCGTGGAGCCAGGTATGATGGGAGACCTGAGCAGGGTTTGACTGGGGACCTCAGGCCCCACCCCCTACCCTGGCACCAGGCTAGGGGACTTCAGGCCACGCCCCCCATCCAGAGGGCTTGATGAGGGACCTCATGTTGTCCTCTCACCCCAATGCCAGAGGGACCTCAGTCTGCGCCCTTCACCCCGGGCTCTGATGGAGGAAGGTTTTCATATAATTTTACTAATTTTCTTTCATCACTGACACTTCTATTATAGAGAAAGGGCAAATAGCAATATTATTTCTTCTAATTTTTTTAAAGTAAATCTTTATTGTTCATATTATTACAAATGTTCCTCATTTCCCATACCATCCATTGCTCCCCCCCCCAGGTGACTCCAGCCACAAATCCTTCAGACAGGTCTTTCTGTCAACCATGTCTCATTATCCTCTAATCCCCCATTTGTATTCTTTATATCATTAATCAATGTTTACTTTTGAGAAAAACAGGCCCTGGCAGCTGGAAAATAGCCTGGTGCTCACAGCTGGCCTGGGGAAACCTCACAGAGCACCAAGGGCAGACAAGGTCATTCTGTCACAGTGATGACGACCAACGCTGGTGAGCTGCTTAAGCATGGACAAAAACCCTGTCACCAAACCATACTCAACAGCCCCCTCTTGGCTACAACGAGTGACGGCCATTTTTTAATTTTACTCTTTTACCATTACAGCTTTATTCATCTCTCTGTCCCTCTCCCCTCTTCTCTGTGAAAAATCAATAAAATATATTTAAAAAAAAAATGGCACTTAGTCATGCAAACACAGCTATCCCGAGAAACCTCAAAACTGGTATCATGACCTTGTTCAGAGTCCTCTTCTCCACTCCACTCCACTCCCAGCCCATGCTGCCACTGTGACCCACTGGGTGACTGAACAGCTATCACCTCAGCCTCCAGCACGGACAGGTCCCCACACCAAGTTGATCTTTTTTTTTTTTTTTAAATTTATTTTATTGATTTTTTACAGAGAGGAGAGAGGGACAGAGAGTTAGAAATATCAATGAGAGAGAATCATCCATCAGCTGCCTCTTGCATACCCACTACTGGGGATGTGCCTGCAACCAAGGTACATGCCCTTGACTGGAATCGAACCTGGGACCCTTCAGTCCCCAGGTTGACGTTCTATCCACTGAGCCAAACCAATTTTGGCCCAAGTTGATCTTTTTCAAATACCAGTTTAATCTGTGTTGCTGACCTGCTTGAAAGTCTCCTAAAGCTTCTGTCTTTTCTTGAAACTTCGCCTAGACTGCTCTCCCACCTCACCCGACTGTCCTTTCAAGCTGGCCCTAGGTGTCACCTCCCAAGCTTCCCCTTATCACATACTCCCCCCTTTCTTCATGTCTTTTCCCCTGTAAAATATTTTTTAAAAATATATATTTTATTGATTTTTTACAGACAGAAAGAGAGGGATAGAGAGTTTGAAACATCGATGAGAGAGAAACATCAACCAGACGCCTTCTGCACACCCCCTACTGGGGATGTGCCCGCAGCCAAGGTACATGCCCTTGACTGGAACCGAACCTGGGACTTTTCAGCCCGCAGTTTCGGCAAATATTTTATTACTTTCAGAGAGGAAAGGAATGGGAGAGACAGATACACCAATGATGAGAATCACTGGCCCGCTGCCTCCAGCATGCCCCACACTGGGGACTGAACCCACAACCAAGGCATGCACCCTGACCAGGAATCGAACCATGGGTGACCTCCTGGTTCATAGGTCGATGCTCAACCACTGAGTCACACTATCGGGGCATGTCTTGCTTTACAGCACTATCAGCAGGTCTAACTTACACGTGGTTGTGACTTTTTGGACATGTCTCTCCCCGTGGTTTCCAATTCATTGGTTTCTGCTCACTGCCTGACCCAGAGGCACTCCGGACACTGGAAGCCACTGTCACTACCACTCTGCAAACACCCAACCTGCAGGTAGAGCAAACGGCTGAAATTATCCTGCCACCTGGCTTTGCCTTTCTCCCACAAAACCTTCCCCTTGGACTAAAGTGGCCGGCCGGTCTGAGGGCCCCTCTGGCCTGGAAGGAGCCAGGCCCACTGCAGGTGAACCAAGCGAACGCAGGTCTCAAAGACACTCCCTGCACCTCGGGATGCCACAGCACAGGGTTAAAGGGGCTTGTTCTCACTGCATTTATTATTAATACAAAAAACGTTAAAAAGAAACAAAATTCACTTTGTTCTCCAACGGCTCTCACCCTCCCTCTTGTCCACACAACTCCTGACCATGTCCTCAGGGCCAGTTCCAGACTGAGTCTGCTCATTGCCGTTTTCACAGAAAACAACCAGCAGCAGCGACGGAGGTGGGAGCGGGCGGCAAGACGTCCTGTGGAGATTCACAGAATTCACACGGAAGGCCTGGGGCCTCCCAGGGACTAGGCTAAGAACACGGCTGTTGACGAAATGGGGTAGGCTCACCAGACGCTTAGAGCACACCTCATGGGCCCATGTTAAACCCAAAAAAGTGGCACCAGAGAATGGGGGGCCAGGGTGGTAACCTTGCAGGAAGGTTCTAGTGCTCCCTCGTTGGGGTAGGGAGAGCCCAGAGGCACCCCAGCCTCACTCATTTGGGCAGAAACACCAGAGTGCGGAAAAACCACAGAGAGCCACGGACATCGAGACATGCTACGGTGTGAGTTCACCCCGCACAGTGCTCTCTGGCCCCGCCCTCGGCGGCGACACCACGGGATCTGAGGAGAGCGGCCTTTCGGGAAGGGCCCGGCATCATCCAAGCTGGACCCCAGGCCAGGCAGCCCGGCGCTGGGGCAGGGCTCGCACAGGGGGACTGGAAACAAGCAGGAGTGGGAGGACACTGCTCCTGGCTCAGGACTGGAGGGCAGCAACGCGGCTGGTGGACAGACACACGAGAGGCGGCCGTTAGTCAGCCTCCTGCTCGGCAGTCAGTGGCAAGGGGAGAGGACCAGGAGGCAGCCGAGGAGCAGAGATGGGGGCCTGAAGGCGAGGCTCCGGAGGCCAGAAAGAGTGCCCTCGAAACCCAGTGATGAAACACAACTCTGACCCCGATCGATCGGGGAGGTGAGAGATGGGTGGGAGATGCATGGCTGCAAAGTGATGGGCTCCCTCCAGCGTGCCGGGAAGGCAGTCTCACAGAGGAGGTCCGTTGACGCCTGGGTGGTAGAAGGCACAGAGGTCCTCATATCGACAGTGGCCTTTTTTGGCAAAGTGTCGGCAGACTGGGCGGTCAGATTTGTCTGTGAACAAGTGAAAACGGCAATGTGAAACGTAAGTGAGAAGGCAAACCCCCGTGACGGGAAGCGGAGGGCGGTCAGACGTCTGCTCCCCACCCTTTCCTGGCCGCTGGAAGGGTCGTCTTTCTCCTGGGAGGAAAACATTAAGAGCTACTCCCGCTTCAAAAGGACACGGGGAGAGTCCTGGTCACCCTGAGAGTGATGGGGATTCAATGTATATAGGCATAAGCAAGTGACCTCACCTTCCATAACCTGGGGCTCATCCTTGAGGGGGCAGGTATTCTTGACAAGCGACCAGCTTTTGAGCCTTCTAGGATGTCTCTGTTCTTTGTGAAAGCCTTCCCTGGGGAGACTACCTTGGTCTGGCTCAGGAAAAGGAGGCTCAGCACCGACCCCCCAACCTCGACCATGTGGGCGAGACCTGGGGCCTAAGCCTCCCCACACTGGGCCTCTGCCTCGGGGAGGAGGCGGGAGACTCAGCAGCGGCGGAATCATCAGTCCCCTTGGTCCCGGGGGACCTCTGCGCAGAGCTGGACAGAGAGAGAACCATGGACAGGTGATCAATGGCCAACTCAATCCGCAGAAAGCCTGATCTTTAAAGACTGAAGTCCATTACACACACACACACACACACACACACACTCTACACCAATTCCAAGCGCACGACTCAATTACCACCAAAGACCAAACACTTTTGTGTTTCCACAACCCAGGTGAAGGACAGGACCCTAACATTCCAGAAGTCACCCCTTCCCCTGTGACTTCTACCCCACTATTCCACCTCCCCCCCAAGGGACTCTCCTGACTTCTAGCACCATAGCATAGTTTTGTCATCTTGTGTCTGGCCCGTGCTCAACATCACGTCTGAGAGTAGTCCAGGCTGCCTGAGCAGTTGGCTGGTTTCTGCAGTGTCCCACTGCACGCACACACACCTCTTTCGTCCATTCTACTGATGGTGGACAGGGGGATGGGTTCCAATTTGGGCTAGAACTAAAATTGCTCTATGTGCATTCTTACACATGTATGCATTTCTGTTGAGTATATGCCTAGCGGAGGTATTACTGGGTCCTAGAAGATATGTATGCTCAAGCTTAATATTGCCAAACTTTCTCCAAAGTGGCTGTACCAGTTCAACCCTCACCAGCAGTTCTTGACAACACCAGGTATTATCAATCTTTTTCATTTTTGGCATTTGCTGAGGGTGACAAGTTTTTCGTGGTAAAACATCTAACATAAAACCTGTCATTTTAGATGTTTTTAAGTGTACATCTCAGTAATGTCACATAAATTCACATGATTATGAAACAGATCTCCACAACTTTTTTTCACCTTGCAAAACTGAAACTCTATAGCTACTAAACTGGCAACCACCTTTCTACTTTGTGTCTTCAGATACCTTATGTCAGAGCAATAATATAGTATTGTATTTTTGTGAGTGGCTTATTACATTTAGCATAATGGTCTCAAGATTCATCCCCACTCGCCTCTTACAGGATTTTCACTTTTGGGGGCTGAGTAACATTACACTGTGAGTACACCATATTTATTAGTCAGCTGTCAGAAGACATTTGGGTTGCTTCCATCTCTTGGCTGTTGTGGATGGTGCTGCTATGAACATGGGTGTGCAAATCTCTCTTCAGGATCCTGCTTTCCAGAAGTGGAATTGCTGGATCATATGGTAGCTCTATTTTTAAATTTGTTTTAAAAATATTTATCAAATTCAGAGATGAGAGATAGAAACATCAATGATGAAAGAATCATCGATTGGCTGCCTCCTGCGCCCCCCACAACTGGGGGATCAAGCCGCAACCCAAGCATGTACCCTGACCAGGAATGGAATCATACCTCCTGGTTCACAGGTCAAGGCTCAACCATCGAGCCACGCCAGTGGGGCATACTTTCAGTTTTTTGAGCAATCTCCATACCGTTTTCCATATGGCTACACCATTTTACAATCCCACTAACAGCGCTCTAACATTTCAATTTGAAAGCGGCATGTTTTTATCTTGCATTTACTTGTCAACTAATGATGGTGCACATATTCAGGGCCAATTAGATTTTGGTTTTAATGAGGTGTCTATTCAGTCTTTGCCCACTTTTCTAACAGGCTGTCCTGAAGAGTTCTTTATATATTCTGGATATGAGCTCTTTACTGGTGACATTTATTGTAAGCATCTTCTGTTCTAATCTTTAAATATAGTTCTTTATTGACTTCAGAGAGGAAGGGAGAAGGAGAGAGAGAGAAACATCAATGATGAAAATAACTGATCGGCTGCCTCCTGCACACCCTCTACTGGGGATCAAGCCAGCAACCTAGGCATATGCCCTTGGCCAGAATCGAACCTGGGACCCTTCATTCCACAGGCTGATGCTCTATCCACTGAGCCAAGCCGGGGAGGGCCTGTTCTAATTTCTTAATGGTGTCTTTTCATTAACAAAAGTTTATATTTGCTAATGAGGTACAGTTTACAGAGCTCTCCTTATGGTTAAGGTGTGTTTTCTGTGTAAACATGCTTATCTACTCTAAGACCATGAGATAGATTTATTTTCTAGGATTATTTACCTTTTACACTTAGATCGAGATTCCACTTGGAATTGATGCTTTGTATGCGATATGAACAGGCCAAATTTAATCTTCCCCAAGAATATCCAATTAATCCAGCATCACTGCATAAAGAAAGTGTCCAAATATGCGTGGGCCGATAGGGGACCCAAGGCTGTTCTGCTGACTTACACGCCTGGCCTTGCACCAACACTACAGCACAACGAGCTGCAGAGCAAGCCTTGCTGTGCAATGCGAGACCTCCTGCTTCACGACTGGCTTTGCAATCTCTACCTCGATCCTTTGCATTTCCATACAATAATGCAGATTCTTTTTTTTTTTTTTTAAGGTATTATAACTAGGAATGCATGGAATCTATAATATTTCAGTTTCCCTACCTGTGAATACACAAAATCTCTTCACTTAGGTACCGAATCCCGATCTTTTGATTTAAAAACCTTCCTGGGTTTTAGTTCCCTCCCTTGCTCCCTTCTCCAGAACCCAATCAAAGGATTGGGGCCCCTTCCTACTCACCTGACTTGGGGTCACCAGGCTTTCCATTGGCCATGGGGGGAGGGCCCAGAAGGCTGGGCGGTCCTAAGAGTAGACACAAAAATATAGTCATTACAATGAACTAAGGGACTGATAATCCTGTTCTTATGTTTTGGTTGTATTACTCATTTTTTAAAATATTTTAATGATTTTTTTACAAGAGAGGAAGGAAGAGGGATAGAGAGCTAGAAACGTCGATGAGAGAAACATCGACCAGCTGCCTCCTGCACACCCCTACCGGGGATGTGCCCACAACCAAGGTACATGCCCTTGACCGGAATCGAACCTGGGACCTTTCAGTCGGCAGACCGACGCTCTACCACTGAGCCAAACCGGTTTCGGCTATTAACTCTTTTTTTAATCCAATCGGAAAAACCAGGTAATTGTAGCAGTTACGAGTTTTCACCCATCTATTTGCTCTTTCCTCTGCGGAAGTTTCCAGGATTCACAAAAAGGGGGGAGACTGGTTCAAGGGGACAACACGCCCAGAGCTAACCTCGCCCCCCTCCGGCTGCCGCCCGGGCGGCTCCCCCACACCCCGGGTCCAGGCAGCCCGTCCCTCCGGGCCCCTCGCCCCGCGGCGCCGGCCGCTCCCGCTGGGGGAGGGCGGGGGCCGGCGGAGGGTCCGCCCGGGCCTGCGCCGGCCGCGCCCTCCCTCCGCCAGCGGCCCGGCGACGCCGGCCCGCTCCGCTCCTCACCCGCAGGCCGCCCGGCGCCGCCGGCCCCGGCCTCCTCCCGCTCGGGCACCTGGGGCGGCGGCGGCGGCGGCTGCCTCTTCCGTTTCGGCATCGTGGCTGCGGCGGGCCGGGAGCGCGTGCTTCTGCTTCCGCTTCCGGGGCGGCGGCGGGGTAGAACCGCCCGTTGAGTTTCCGGGAGCTGCGGGAGGCTTTGTGCGGTGTCTCACGTCACCCTCCCCGCGCCGCCGCCCCGAAGGCCGGCCGCCGCCCCCGGGACGCGCACGGCTCCTCCGCGGCGCGGGCTCCGGCGCCGGCCGGGGCTGTCGCACCCGAATCTCGCCACATCCGGCCCCGGTTACTATGGTAACGCCCGAGGCACCAGCGCGTGACCTCTGACCTCCCTCCCAAGCTGGTCACCGGGTTTCCCTCCGCGCCGCGCTGAGGCCCGTGGGCCGGCCGCTCGTCACCCTCCACCCGACCGGGCCGCGGGGCTCCCGCCGCCCCCAGTGCGCCCGGCCTCCCCGGCGCGGCTGGTGCGGAGCGCGTCCCCTCCGCGCGCGAGGGGAAGCGCCGTGCGCGGGGAGCGAGCCTCCCACGCGCGCCGCCTTCCCGCCGCCGCCGCGCCCCGGCGCGCGGCCGCCCACGTGCGGGGACCCCCAGCCTCCGCGCCTCGCCCCCCGCCAGCCCGGCTGCGGGCCCGCCGACGTCACCCGGCCCCGCCCCCGGGTCCCGGGCCGCGGCCTGGCCGCCCCGGGAGGGGTGTCGGTTGAGGCGGCGGGAGCTGGGCGGAGGGCGGCCGGCCATGCCGAGGAAGAAGCCCTTCAGCGTGAAGCAGAAGAAGAAGCAGCTGCAGGACAAGCGGGAGCGGAAGCGAGGTCAGCGCGGAGCGGAGCGGGGCGGGCCGCGCTCTGGAAGGACGGCTGCCCGCCGCACCGCGGGGCGCGGGAGCGGGTGGTGGGCGCACGCCGCGCGGGAGGCTGCGGAGCGGGCGCCTTCGCCCAGCTCCCTCCCTGAGGAGGGCGGGAAGGAGGGAGCGCGGGCGGAGGACGGGCGCCGTCCCCGGAGACCCTGGAGGAGGGTCTGCCCCTGCTCTTCCGGAGGGTCCTGAGCTGGGTGGCTGGGGGATCGGGCCGCCAAAGACGAGAGGGGGGTGATGGGAGCCGGGACGACCAGGGAGGGCACCGTTTGGCCCCCGGAGTCACCGGCTCCTCCCGCAGGGCTTCAAGATGGGCTGCGGTCCAGTTCCAACAGCCGCAGCGGCAGCCGCGAGCGGCGGGAGGAGCAGACCGACACTTCGGACGGCGAGTCTGTGACCCAACAGATCCGGAGGCTCAACCAGCAGCCTCCCCAGGGGCTGGGCCCGCGAGGCTTTGACCCAAATCGGTGAGCGTGGGCCTTAACACCTACCAGGAAGTCAGAGCGCTGGGGAAGCTGGCTGCGTGGAGGCTTGAAACGAGGTGGTCTCCTGGCCCGCGGTGTTCCCTTCTGGAGGGCTGGGGGAGTCAGGCTCTTAGAGGGTGAGGATATTGCGGAAAAGAGGGACCTGGGGAAGGCCCACTTGGGAGAGCTTAGCGAAGTCATCTGCACTGGAGTGGAGGGTTGCAATAGCTGCCATGGTCTCTGTCATAGATACCGACTGCATTTTGAACGGGACAGCCGGGAGGAGGTGGAGAAGAGAAAGAGAGCAGCCCGGGAGCAAGTGCTCCAGCCCGTCAGCGCTGAGATGCTGGAGCTGGACATCCAGGAGGTCTACCAGCCTGGTTCCGGTGCGGGGAGCCCTGCAGGCTGCTGCGGACAGGCCTGGGCTGGGGAGCGGAGGCTGGAGCTGACTGAGAAGGGGGGTCTGGGACACACCTGGAACTCCTCACACTTGCTTGGATTTTTCTTGATTTTGCAGTGCTGGACTTCCCGCGGCGCCCCCCTTGGCGCTATGAGATGTCCAAGGAGCAGCTAATGAGCCAGGAGGAACGGAGCTTCCAGGAGTATCTTGGGAAGATTCATGGGGCTTACACCTCCGAGAAGCTCAGCTACTTTGAGCACAATCTGGAGGTGTGAATGGAGTGGGGACAGGAGCGAGGCATAGCGACGAAGGGTGGATTGGTCAGGGGTCAGGCAGGAGAGGGACTCTCAGCTCAGATTCTTTCCCGTTGACTTTCCTTTTCAGACGTGGAGGCAGCTGTGGCGAGTGTTAGAGATGTCTGACATCGTCCTGCTCATCACGGACGTCCGGCACCCAGTGAGTCCTGCGTGAGCTGGGCAAGCGCGAGGGGAGAGGAGCTCGGGGGCCGGCAGAGGCAGCAGTGGAGACGGGTGCCCTTCCTTTGCAGTCTCCTGCCTCGTGTCAGGGGCTCAGTTCCTTATTCACCAGGCCACAGCCTGTCCCTCCTCCCTGGCCAGCTGACTCTCCTCTTAGTCATCTTTGATGAAAACCTGTATGCCCCGTTTCCCAGCCCAGCAGCTAAGCCAATAGAAAGTTCCAGAGTGGAGACCCTAGTGTCATGAGGCAGCTGGGGCTCCGGGCCTGCCCCTCAGTGAGCGCAGGACTCACCTGGAATGCTGGGTGGTGGCTAAGGCCCTCGCTCTGCTGAACGCCTGTGCTGCCACCTCACTGGCCCTGCAGTGGGAGAGGGAGGCTGGGAGGGAACTTAGGGCTGTAGCAGCCTGTACACACACTTCCCCTGTGTTTTGTTCTGTTTTGTTTTGATTTTGTGTGTGTGTGTGTTTAAATATTTTATTGATTTTTTTACAGAGAGGAAGGGAGAAGAATAGAGAGTTAGAAACATCGATGAGAGAGAAACACCAATCAGCTGCCTCCTGCACACCCCCTACTGGGGATGTGCCCGCAACCAAGGTACATGACCTTGGAATTGAACCTGAGGCCCTTCAGTCCGTAGGCCGACGCTCTATCCACTGAGCCAAACCAGTCAGGGCTAGCACTTCCCTTGTTTTGTCTTCATAGTTCGGTTTGGCTGATTTATCCTTTGTCCCAGAATCCGCTACCACCAGGGTCTTGCCTCAAGCTGTGTCTGCTGGAGGCAGAGAGCTTTGGGCTGACCTCTCATTGCCCCCCCCCCATCCCCGCCCCCCCCCCCCCCCCCCCCCCCCCCCCCCCCCCCCCCCCCCCCCCCCCCCCCCCCCCCCCCCCCCCCCCCCCCGCCCAGGTGGTGAATTTCCCACCGGCACTGTGTGAGTATGTGACCGGAGAGCTCGGACTGGCCCTGGTACTGGTGCTGAACAAGGTGGACCTGGCCCCGCCGGCGCTGGTGGTGGCCTGGAAGCATTATTTCCACCAGCACTTCCCCCAGCTGCACATTGTCCTCTTCACCTCCTTCCCTCGGGACCCTCGCGTCCCGCAGGACCACAGTGGCGGTGAGTGGCAGTGAGGAGGCAGCGGGGAAGGTGGGTGGCAGGGGATGGAGGAGAGCAGGGAGGCCTGTTGACAAGGGGACCTGAGGATGGTGGCAGAGGTGGCATGTGCCAACCCTTCTGTACCTCGATCTCAGTGCTGAAGAAGAGTCGGAGGCGGGGGAGAGGATGGGCGCGGGCCCTGGGGCCGGAGCAGCTGCTGAGAGCCTGTGAAGCCATCACTGCGGGGAAAGGTTTGTGGAGACCCTTGGCTCACCTTTCCTGAAGCCAGCCCTGTGTGTGGACATGGTGGGGCCGGGGAGGGGCGGGGAGGGCCAGAGAGGCAGTGGTAGGCAGGAGCCTGCGCGGCACTGCCTCCGGGCTCCCCCGGCTTCCAGGAGCCTGGACAGAGGTGCACGTGACTCCGGGGAAGGTCAGTGTGGGCCGGGGAGGGCCGGGCTGTGCAGCCCGTCACTGTCCAGCTCGAGGGCATGTTACCTGGCTGCACCTCGCCGTGCCATCGTGGACGGTGGCCCCAGGGAGAGCTCTTCGTCTTCTTCCTGAGCAGTGGACTTGAGCAGCTGGCGGGAGAAGATTGCCCGCGACGTGGCGGGGGCCGCCTGGGGCAGTGCCTCGGGGGGGGAGGAGGAAGAGGACGATGGGCCCGCGGTCCTGGTGGAGCAGCAGACTGACTCGGCGATGGAGCCAGCCGGCCCCACCCAGGAGCGCTACAAGGACGGGGTGGTGACCATCGGCTGCGTGGGTGAGGACGTGGTGACCTGCGGAGGGCGGGCGGGACCCTGGGCACGGGTCTCCAGCGAGTATTCCCTCACCCCGCGTCGGAGGTGCTTTGGCTTTTCAGACGATGACAGTGGTAGCCAAGTCAGAACAGATGTGAGGGGTGCGGGAGGAGTCCAGAGAGAGCCGGGCATATGGTGGTGATAAGAGAATTGTTAAAATGTGGCATGTGTCCGGTCTTACTGCCACCGGGCACTGTTCTGAGTGACTTACGTGTGACCCAGTTCAGTTGTGGTTAACTAGTCCCTAGTAGGAGCTTAGCAAATGTCGGTTAGCATCTTCAGCCGCAAGTCTGTTTCCAGGGAGACTCCCTGGAGTGCAGAGATGTGTCTGCTTGTGTGTGGACAGCGGAGTGTCTGAGCAGGCCCAGGCCTTTAATTCTGCTGGGAGAGGGGGAAGTGACTTTGGCAGAGTTGTGTTACTAGGACCAAAAGGGCCTGGCCTACAAATCAGGTTGCCCATGCAGTGCCCCCACCTTCCTGTTAGCCTTCGGTTTGTCCAGGGGAAGCCTCCCCACTGCTGATGGCCTGCCGCCTCCAACAGATGGCTCCTTTCCAGGTGCTGCCCTGGCGCTCCCCCTTTCCCCCCAATGGCCCTGTGCCCTCTTTTGGTCCTGGGCACGGACTTGCCTGTATTGGAGGGGTAGCAGGGCGAGCAGCTGCTGGGACACAAGCAGCCCTGAGTTTGGGTTCCCATCAGCTCTGTTCATTCGTCCGCTCCTGAGCGGGAGGTGCCAAGGGCGGTGCTGGGCAGAAAGGCCCTGCCTTCACGGAGCAGTCTGAGCAGCGTCATTTAGGGACATGAAAGGGAGAGAGAGAGCTGGAAGAGGAGGGCCCAGGAGAGCCCAGGGTGATGGGGGAGCGGCTGTGGAGTGGGAGGGGCCTTCCAGGCCGGGCCTGCGGTGGGAATGAACTTGCTGACTTGGGGCCAGCCAGGGCCCGAGCAGTGAAGCCAAGAAGGACTGGCTAAGAGAAGGCACTGGGGTTATTCCCAGAATGCTGCGCGCAGGAGCCGCCTGTGTTAACGTGTGCGCAGACCAGCAGGCCCAGAGCATGGCGAGCTGGTGTCCTGAGCCACCGGTAGTGCCAAGAGTACCAAGTACCGAATACTGAGATGGGAAGGTGGGAGAGGAGCAGACTGGAGGGGCTGCAGAGGGGGGATTCAGACATTGATTTTGAGATTAAAAATGTATCCCTAGCGGAGATATTGAATGGGCAGTGGGTGCGTGAGCCTGGAGTGTAGGGAAGAGGACGAGGTTAGCATTTGGGAGCCACAGTGGGTATGCCTGTGTTTGGGCTGTGGGAGCAGACAGGTGTGGAGGGGGGCCTGTCCGTTGAGCCGTGCACTGGAGAGAAAGGAGGGCTCGCTGTGCCACGTGTTGCTAAGTGAAGTGAGAGGAGAGCAGAGGGCCTGCTCAGTGGCCTGGCGCGTGAACAGTGGAGAGGGGAGGGGCGAGCCTGCTGGGCGGCCAGCGGGCACGGACAGTGGCCTGGCGGAGCCTGCTATGAGCCAGGGTCCAGGCAGTCTCTGTTCAGGTGTCTATTTGTGCCACGTTGAAAAGCTGAAACTGAACTGCATGGTTCAGGGGCATACAGGGTGTGGCACTGACAGGAAGGCGGGCAGGGAGTCCCTTACATGCAGGTCCAGCTCACGCAGGGCACAGGCTGCGGTCAGGAGGGGCTGGGCTCCAGGGAGCGCCATACACTGGGCTCAAAGGGTGGTGGGTTCATCTGGCACATTTATATTTTACACATTTTTGTGTACGTTACAGCTTTTCTCTTTTTTAAAAATATTTTTTTATTGATTTCAAAGTGGGGGGGAGAGAGAGGAACATCAATAATGAAACAGAATCATTGATCGGCCTCTCCCTGCACACCCCCTAGTGGGGATCAAGCCTACAACCCAGGCATGTGCCCTTGACCAGAATCGAACCCAGGACCCTCAGTCCACAGGCCAGCACTCTATCCACTGAACCAAACCAGCTTGGCTGTTACAGTTGTTTTTAAAGTATAAGAGGAAGTTCACTGAGAAAGACAGAGGTAGAAGGAGGAGCCGTAGAAGAAATGGGCTCAGGAAACAAGTTACAGAAGCAAATGAAGGGCCTTGAGGCTCAGGGGTGGGGGCAGAGACAGACAGACAGAGAGAGACGGACGAGCGTGTGGCTCAGCTTACAGTCATGAGGATGTGACCAGAGGAGACCAGTCTGTGAAGGCGCCTCACCGTAAAGGGTAGAGAAACGGCTGTGGGTGCTGGCCGGGGGCGGTCTGTGCCTCCCTCCCTCGGAAAGGAGCGCCCGCTGCGGCGGCGGCGGATGCTGAGTGGACAGTGCGTTTGACGGGACTGGGTTTTGCCTGTGAGTGAGGTGGAGGGAGAGCGGGACCAGGGATCAGGGTCTGGACAGGGACAGGTGGTGAGTGGGATCACGGAGTCGGAGTTGGGCAAGAGGACATGAGGACCTGAGTGCAGTGGAACGTTTCCCGTGCTCGAGTCGGGTGAGAATGAGATGGAGGAGCCAGGATGGGTGATCTGGAAAGATGGGGTCAGGCTGGAGCGGGGGGCTGGCCGCTGGGAGCTTGAAGTGACCGGCTCCAGGCTGTAGGCTGAGGGGGTGTAGGAAACGGCCTCCGGAGGGACATGGCACTGACTAGTGTGCCGAGCAGGGCTGCGCAGGCACTGAGGTGGCCGGGGAGCCGCTGCGGCTTCCGGGGAGGCGATGGGCTCGCAGTGCCCGGCGCCCTCGTGCTCGCTCTGCAGCCCCGGCCGCCCTGAGGTGTGGGCGGCCTGGCGGTCACGAAGCCAGAGGAGGAGCTGCCGGTGTGACCTTGCCTTGCTTTCCTAGGTTTCCCCAACGTGGGAAAGTCCTCCCTGATCAATGGGCTGGTGGGGCGGAAGGTCGTGAGTGTCTCCAGAACCCCGGGCCACACGCGGTACTTTCAGACCTACTTTCTGACTCCCTCCGTGAAGCTCTGTGACTGCCCCGGCCTCATCTTCCCCTCCCTTCTGCCCAGGCAGCTGCAGGTACGTGGCAGAGGGGCGCGGGAGGTGGAGGTCCAGGCCGGTGCTGAGGCTCGTGCTCCCGCAGGTTCTGGCAGGGATCTACCCCATCGCCCAGATCCAGGAGCCGTACACCGCCGTGGGCTACCTGGCCGCCCGGGTCCCTGTGCAGGCCCTGCTCCACCTGCGCCACCCGGAGGCCGAGGACCCCGCGGCCGAGCACCCCTGGTGTGCCTGGGACATCTGTGAAGGTGGGTGAGGGGCCTGGTTCCCTGGCCTTCTGCCCTGCCCTGTCCCCACTCCTCAGGGGTTCTGCCACCCATCCAGCTACTGGCCACCCAGATCGGTGTCACAGGGGCAGCCCGGTCTCTGCTGTGGCATGTTCTGGGGAAAACTGGAAAGATTGGTTAGGCAGTGGGGTTCATGAGCTTCCCTCCCACCACTCTTCTCCCTTCAGCCTGGGCAGAGAAACGCGGTTACAAGACGGCGAAGGCGGCGCGGAACGATGTGTACAGAGCGGCCAACAGTCTCCTGAGGCTGGCGCTGGACGGCCGCCTCAGCCTGTGCTTCCACCCGCCCGGCTACCTGGAGCAGAAAGGTCGCTGCTGGTGCCCTGCCCACTAGCGTAGGCGCCGGGGGCTGGCGGCACACGCCGGGCAGACCTGGGTCTCACCTGGCGGCCAACTCTGCATTACGGTCTCTGAGGCCCTTCTCCCATCTGCAGAACCAGGGTGCCAGTGCCCCCCCGCAGAGTGGTGCCCCAAACCGGAATTAACTAACCTGCAGAGCTGTGCAGTGCCCAGCAGTGGGAGGTGGGATGGGGGAGGCATGCCGCCAGCAGCTACAATGTTGTTGTAGGTCTCTGCCTCTTGCCCCCGTCCCCTGGCGTTAGCCCTTGTTGAAAACTCCCCTGTTCTTTCTTGTCTGGTTCCGCAGGCACCTGGGAGTCCCATCCAGAGACCGCGGAGCTGGTGGCTTTGCAGGGTAGGGTGGGGCCAGCAGGTGACGAGGAGGAAGAGGAGGAGGAGGAGGAAGAGCTGAGCAGCTCCTGTGAGGAGGAGGGAGAGGAGGACCGGGATGCGGATGAGGAGGGGGAAGGGGATGAGGACACCCCAACCTCAGCTCCTGTGTCCAGCCTGGCCTCTCGAAACCCTTACACCATGCTGGGGGAGGACGAGTGCTGAGCCAGGCGTGCGTCTCCCTCCCAGTGTCTGCTTTTGGACTGACCCCGGGTGTCCCCTCTGCCACCCCAGCTGTGAATAAAGATTGTCTGCTTTGTAGCCCTTTCCCCAGACGGCCTCAGGACAGCGGTGGGAGGCTTCTCTCCAGGAAGGTAAAGTTCTCGGAGTCTGGGTCTGAGGCCACTGCCACGCACCTCAGGAATGCATGGCCCCAGGGGAGCGCAGGCCCCCCCCAGGAGTGTGTCACTCCCTCGGGTGTGAGCAGCAGCCTGTGCGCCCTGCTGCCAGACCTGGGTTCTACCAGGAGCTTCTGGGAGAGAAGCAGGAAGAAGTGTCACTACTGACGTGTCCACGAGAATTCACAGGATTTACTGTGATTCTGCCAGTGTTTCCGGAGCGTGGGTGTGTCCGGCTGGGCTCAGCACCAGGTGTAACGCACAGACCGGCCTGCCTGGGATTTGCAGCCTAGCCGTGGCAAGACCACGCTCAGGCGTCCACGTTTCTGGATTAAGAAGGGTGTGTAGTGTTATCCAAATTCTTGGGGCTCAATTCTAGAACTTCCTGTTGATGAAAATACTTAGTTAAGACTAAATGCTTGTGAAAATGTTGATTAAATGTGTCCAAGTAGAGTCTTAATTACTGGAAAACAAATAGCGTGCACATTTGTGATTTGAGCAGACCCACCTCGAGTACAGTGTTTAAGTTTCATTTTTCAGGAGCCCGTAGGCACTAAGGATGAATGGGGCTCAGAGAGCTGGGCACCGGACGGGCCTCCTGAGTCCCAGCTCCCTGGTTGGGGTGAGTGTCTGATGGCCTGTGCCCCAGCAGCAGCTGCTCTCCTGAGTCCGGGCCGAAGGCTTCGCTGTGCATCTCCCTTGTCAGGCAAACAGCTGGACTTCTGGGTTTCACTCTGGAAAAGGGCGAATGGCTTGTTTTATTGGTCACCTAGTTTTGTCTCAGTTGGGTTGTAGTAAAAGGGCTGTTTGCCAGGCCAGCCATTAGGTAGGGGTGTGGGTAAGGGCTGTGCCAGGTTCCCTTTTCCATTCTGGCACCTCATTCAGGGTCTGGGTCCCTGGGCAGCAATGGAGCAAAAGAGGCTGAGGTGTTGGGGCCACACAGTCCTTAAAGCTCCGCCCTTCTTCGGTCCCATCCCGCGTAAGCCCTGGAGTTGGTGCTGTAGAGCCGAGTGTGTGATTGGGCTTGGAGGCTGCCCACATGCTGGCAGAGGAGGTTCCAGGTTGAGAGGAAACTCCCTGGCTTCCATGTGGGCTCCTCACCCTCAGAGTGGGCCGTGGACGGGACAGCGGGCCCAGCTCCGCTTCCCCAGGTCTCCTCCGCGGCTGGGGCTCCTCCCGGAACGCGGGGAGAGGGTGCCCAGTGGCCGCACAGCGGGCCCGGAGAGCTGGGCGGGACGGAGCTCTGAGGCTGGCGCTGAAGGCGAAGCTGAGGAGGGGCGTTTAGGGGTGAAACCTGGAAGCGGGCACTGACCCCCTGCGGGCCTGGCTTTGTGGTTTGTCCACTCAGACCTGGGAAGGAACGCTGGGGGGCGGGAGGGTGGTAAGTCGCACCTATACCAGCACCTGAGGTTGGAGTGGAAACGCACTGCAGGGGACAAGGGCGTGGGGGCCTTGCGCTCCTCTGCGAACGCCCAGAGCCTGCCCGGCCACCCCACTGGGGGACTTGACCAGGAGGTGCTTCCACAGCCTCTGACCACTCTTTCGGAGGGAGGCCAGGCCGTCTGGTTTATGCTGGGATTCCATTTGGACTTGGAGCGAGTTCCTTCCAAACTTCTCTTTCCAGACCCAGCTCTAGCCCTGTTGCTGAGACAAAGTGGACGTGTAGTCCAGGGTAGTTCCTCATTTCTTAACATCATTGATACAACCAACAAAACTGGTTGAGCCCTACCTGGTTTGGCTCATTGGATAGAACATAGGACTGAGAGTCCCAGGTTTGATTCCTAGTCAGAGCACATGTCTGGGTTGCAGGCTTGATCCCCAGTTGAGGACATGCAAGAGGCAGCTGACCAATGATTATCATCACGGATGTTTCTATCTCTTCCTCTCCCTCCTTCTCTGGAAAAAAAAAAAAGGCTGAAAACAATATATGGCAGAAATGTCAATTTCTGGGGTAATTGAATAAAGGCATATACCTCACGGATTGGAATAGCCAGACACTAGTAATGATAATGTAATGCAATAATTTTTAAAAATTATATTTATTGATTTTTTACAAAGAGGAAGGGAAAGAGTGAAAGCTAGAAACATCCATGAGAGAAAAACAACCAGCTGCCTCCTGCACGCCCCCTACTGGAGATGCGCCTGCAACCAACGGACATGCCCTTGAATGGGAATCAAACCTTCAACCCTTTGGTCTGAGGGCTGATGCTCTAACCACTGAGAAAACTGGCCAGGACATTGAACATTGCTTTGCTGTGGGTGAGGGAGAGGAGCAAGTCAAGTGTGCACCCCATTTTTCCAACTATGCCACAGGGTGGACGGTGGGCCATTTCCTGAGATGGCCTATGCAAGTAGAGGTTGGGGACTGAGGACAGGTGTGGGTCATTAACGTACAGGTAAGTGGAGAGGAACGTCACAGGAAGTGTGTAACATGAGACGAGCCGAGGAAGAAAGCGGAGAACACAGGAAGGGCAAGGAAGGAGCTGGCAGACAGGACAAACCTAATGCATGGGGAGCAGGAAGGAGAGGCGTGCTGAGCAGCGGCGTACTTGTCCATGGATTTGGCAACAGTGAGCCTTCATGATCTGGTGGGAGCAGTTGAATTGGACAAATAGATCAGGAACCCTAAATGCCGGGGGACTGAGAAATATGGACAAAGGGAGTGGAGGAGAGGAGGAAAACAGTTTGGCTGTTTGCAACAAAAGAAAAATGGAGAACCCATATGGAATTGAGGAATTAATTTTTTTATATATGAACTTTTGAGTGTTTTAACAAACTTCCAACAAACAAAAGCCCAGGACCAGATAAATTTATCTGCTTCACAGATAAATTCTACCAAACATTAAAAAAATTAATACTAAAGATAAATCAGTACTTATCCTTGAACAATTTTTATTCCAAAAAATTGAGGAAGGCATGCTTCCAAACTCCTATATGGCCAACATTACTCTGATCCCCAAACCAGACAAAGACATTGCAATAAAAGAGAGTTGCAGGCCAATATTTCTGCTGAACATAGATACCAAAATTCTCAACAAAACACTAGCAAACTGAATTTGATAGCACTAAAAGGGTCATACACCACGATCAAATGGAATTTATACCAGGGATGCAATGGTGGTTCAACATTCACAAACCAATGTGATTATCCCATCAACGGAACCAAGGATAAAACTCATAATTATCTCAATAGAGGCATAAAAACACGACAAAATTCAATATCCATTTATGATGGGGGAAAAAATTCACCACACCTTAAAATGGTTTGAGAAAGAGATTACAACTTTTTTTTAAAAAATATGTTTTATTGGCCGAAACCGGTTTGGCTCAGTGGTAGAGCGTCAGCCTGCGGACTGAAAGGCCCCAGGTTCGATTCCGGCCATGGGCATGTACGTTGGTTGCGGGCACATCCCTGGTAGGGGATGTGCAAGTGGCAGCTGGTCGATGTTTTTCTCTCATCAACGTTTCTAGCTCTTTATCTCTCTCCCTTCCTCTCTGTAAGAAATCAATAAAATATATTTAAAAAAATATGTTTTATTGATTTTTTACAGAGGAAGAGAGATAGTTAGAAACATCAATGAGAGAGAGACATGGATCAGCTGCCTCTTGCACACCCTTTCCTGGGGATGTGCCCGCAACTAGGTACATGCCCTTAACCGGAATCGAACCCAGGACCCTTCAGTCCGCAGACCGACGCTCTATCCACTGAGCCAAACCGGTTTCGGCCAGAGCTTACAATTTGATAAAGGCTTTATAAGATATATCCACAGCTAACCAAACTCAATGGTGAAAAGCTTAAAACTTTTCCTCTAGGATTGGGAACAAGATGAGGATGCATACTCTCACCATTGTTATTCAATACAGTGCTACAAGTTCTAGCACCAGCAATCAGTCAAGAAAAAGAAAAGGCATCCAAATAGGAAAGGAAGAAGTAAAACTCACTATTTGCAAATGACGTGATATCCTATCTAATAAAGAGGAATATGCTAATTGACCCTCACACCATTGCAAATATGGCAGCACCCACAGCCATAAGGAGGGAATATGCTAATTGCCCCACCCTCAAAGATGGCTGCACCCACAGCCAATAAAGAGAGAATATACTAATTGCCACAGATGGTGCTGCCCAGTCCCCTCAGCCTGCCCCCCACCCAGCCACCCAGGGCCAGCACGAGGCACAGGCAAGTCTCAGATGGTGGTTGCCCAGCTGCCCAGAGCCATCCGAGGCTCAGGTAACCAGGGCCAGCTGAGGCTTGTGCTGCCGGCAGTGACAGCAGCAGAGGTGTGATGGGGGCGTCACCTTCCCCTGATCACCAGGTCACCTTCTGCCCCCAAGGGCTCCTGGACTGTGAGAGCGGGCAGGCGGGCTGAAGGACCCCCCCCCCCCCAGTGCATGAATCTTGATGCACCAGGCCTCTAGTCCTATATAATAAAAAACTAATATGCTAAGTGTCCGACCGTTTGACCTTTCGACCTGTTGCTGTGATGCACCCTGACCACCAGGAGGCAGACGCTCTGACCAGTAGGTTAGTTTGCTGCTGTGGTCTGTCTGATCTGGACTGGGCAAGATGGGCCAGAAACGCCCTGGAGCCCTCCTGTGCCCCGATTATGCACCGGTGGGGTCCCTCCCTGGCCCCTATTGTGCACCGGTGTGGTCCCTTGGCCTAGCCTGTGACCTCTCGCAATCCAGGGCCCTTTGGGGGATATCAAAGAGCTGATTTCGGCCTATCCCTGCAGGCCAGGATGAGGGGGCCCCAACAGTGCATATATCCATGCATTGGGCCTCTAGTTATATATAGAAAACTCTAAAGAATCCACCAAAAAAGTAATTGAATGAAAGTTCGCTAAAGCATCAGGATACAAAATTAATATACAGAAGTCCATCACATTTCCATACACTAATAACAATTAGAAGAAATTTTATTTTTATTATTTTACTAGGGGCCCACTGCACGAATTTGTGGAACTTGAAAGGAGCTGTGGGCTGAGAGGCTGTGGTAGGCACAGGGGTGAGTTTTGGCCATCCTCCATGCCCTGCCCAGTCCATCCCACTGCAGCCCCTGGTCCCCTGTCTGCAGGCAGTCCTGCTCCTGCTGCTCCCACATGCTGATGGTACCAGCCCGGCTTGCATCGCTGATGGCATGGAGCAATTGGGATGGAACCATCAGTGGGTGCCAGCAGCAGCTGCCACCCTGAGAGCTCCTCTGGAACGGGGAGGTTAAGCCCTCAAGGGTGATTGGGGCCAGCAGCGGCCGCTCCCACCTGCCTCAGCGCTAAGCGATCGGGATCAGCACTGGGTGCCAGCAGTGAGTGGGTTGAGCGGTGGCTCTGGTGTCGGCAGCAGATGTGAGCACCCAGAAAGACCGCAGTGTGCGGGAATAAAGAACTTTCAGTAACCACCAGAGGCTCCCCCCGGTGACAGCAAGTGGTGCCCTCCTTGGTCTGGCACCTCTGCTTACCTGCTGCATCATCCCACCACAGCTGATGCCTGCCATGTTCCGCAAATGCCCCTGGTGGTCAGTGCTCGTCATAGTGACCGGTTCAGTTGTTCTGCTGTTCAGTCTATTTGCATATTAGGGTTTGGCCCAGTGCATGAAATTCGTGCATTGGGGGGGGGGGGAGTGTCCCTCAGCCCAGCCTCCGATCTGGGACCCCTCGAGGGATGTCCCACTGCCCATTTAGGCCTGATACCAATAGTATTGGGCCTAAACGGACAGTTGCACATCCGTCTCACAATACAGGACTACTGGCTCCCAACTGCTCTTCTGCCTGCCATCCTGATTGCCCCTAACTTCCCTCCCCTGCCAGTCACCTCTAACTGCCCTCCCCTGAAAGCCTGGTACCCCTAACTCTTCTCTCCTGCAGGCATGGTCACCCCTAACTGCCTACCCCTGCAGGCCTGGTCCCCCACAACTGCTCTCCCCTGCAGGCCTGGGTTCCTCCCAACTGCTCTTCCCTGCAGGTCAACATCTCTCCTTTGTCAGCCTGAACTACTCTCCCCTGCAGGCTTGATCAGCCCCAACTGCCCTCCCTTTCAGGCCTAGTCCTTCCTAACTGCCCTCCCCTGCTGGCCATCTTGTGTCAGCCATTTTGTGTTCACATGGGACAGCCACCTTGTGTGTTGGAGTGATGGTCAATTTGCATATTACCCTTTTATTATATAGGATTGAGGCCTCGCATGCGTAGGCTGGTTTTACCTGTAGGGTGTCCCGGATCAGGGAGGGGTTCCCTTGGGGCATGGGGCGGCCTAGGCAAAGGGCCAGTAGTGGTTTGCAGGCTGGCCACACTCCCAGAACCCAAGCAGAGACCCTGGTATCTGGGATATATTTATCTTCTACATTTGAAACTGTAGCCTTGCCAAGACCGGTTTGGCTCAATGGATAGAGCATCGGCTTGGGGACTGAAGGGTCCCAGGTTCGATTCCGGTCAAGGGCATGTACCTTGGTTGCGGGCATATCCCCGGTAGGGGGTGTGCAAGAGGCAGCTGGTCGATGACTCTCTCTCATCGATGTTTCTAACTCTCTATCTCTCTCCCTTCCTCTCTGTACAAAATCAATAAAAAATATATATATATAAAAAAAAAAAGAAACTTTGTAGCCTTCATCGGAGGCCAAGTCAATACAGGGCGGTGGAAAGCTTGGCTTCCTCCATTGCCAGGGAAACCCAAGTAGAATAGGGAAACTGAGATGGTTAAATGGCAATTTGGAGCCTCCTAGTTAACCCTATCTTCCCTAAACCAAGGACACTTAAGAGTAAATGATTTGCATTTTGCCTCCCTAACCAGAGGGTAAATAGCTTATATCAACCCACTCAGGAGACAGCAGAAATCCAACTAGTGCCATTTGCTGACCACACCCAAGGACAAATGAAGTTAGAGAATAAACCTCATTTTGGTTTGTCCTTTTCTAGTCTGTTAAAAGGGGAAAGGTCTTTACTGTTTTTGCCCAAGAAACATAAGTTCTATAAGTTATTAAAATGGTTATATAAAAAATAAAATAAAATGGTTATATGTCATATTAATCAGGAGTTTGATTATTAAAAATAAAAGCCATCTTCTTAGCCATGGAAGTTGAAGGTTGATAGCCTATGTTTATTTTTGATACTCTTTTTCACTTTTAATGCATAATAATGATATACTAGTATGATATTTTGGTAAAATAAGTTTGACAACCTTCCCAGTGTTCGAATTCTAAGAAACTTTTTCTTGGCTAGAATTGGCTTTAGGTCATTCCAATAGGCCTGGATGCCTCAAGGATTTATTTTCTCTCATGAAGGAAAATTCTCTGCTTCAAGTACATGGTAAGCCTTATCAAATAAAGAAATAACTGCTCTGGCCAATTTGGCTCAGTGGATAGAGCATCAGCCTGTGGACTGAAGGATCCCAGGGTTGATTCTTGTCAAGGGCACAGGCCCAGGTTTCAGGCTCAATCTCTATTTGGGGACATGCAGAAGGCAGCCAATCAGTGATTTTCATCATTGATATTTCTATCTCTCCATAAAATCAATAAAAGCATATTAAAAACTAAATAAAAATAAATAAATAACTATATTATGCTTTCATTTATAACTCTAATTGTTGCTGAAACCGGTTTGGCTCAGCGGTAGAGCGTCGGTCTGCGGACTGAAAGGTCCCAGGTTTGATTCCGGTCAAGGGCATGTACATTGGTTGCGGGTACAACCCCAGTAGGGGGTGTGCAAGAGGCAGCTGGTCGATGTTTCTCTCTCATCGACATTTCTAGCTCTCTATCTCTCTCCCTTCCTCTCTGTAAGAAAAATCAGTAAAATATATTAAAAAATATAACTAATTGTTATTTTGGATTATTGTGTTTTGCAGAAAGGACAAGATTCCATGTCATTTGCATTATAGTCAGATCCATAGTCATGTCATTTAAAATAACTTGTCATTTAAAGACAGTCACTGTTTTTTTAATAATGCATTTGGAAAAATGTTACATTGAATCTGAAGAGAGGCAGTGAATGATCAAAGAAGACAGACAAGAGAATACAGCTGGGGCTAGGTGGATCTCCTGTGCCTGGATGAGGACACAGAGAGACCCAGCCTGCAAGCTGAAGCTTTATTTTACTAGTATAGTCAGAGCACACAAGGCAAAACAAGGGAAGTGGTTAACATGGTTACAATGTTCTTGCAAGTTTCACCTAGTTTTGGAAGCAATTGCTGCACCTCCCACAGACTATTGACTATCTAGGAAGGAACAAGGGAGGACTATAAGGTCAAGTTTGATTGTGCTAAGGGGGCTCTGCCCTCCAAGCTGGGACTTGTTTGTGACTCTGCCAGAGGTCAGTCTGAGGCTTGGCCCCATAGCCTCTCCCTGCATTACATCTTCTGAGGGATCCAAGGGAAGGCCCAGTGCAAGAAATTCATCCCTAGGCCTGGCCAGCGATGAGGGCTGATCAGATTCCACACCTCCTTTTCCCCTCATTGCCCACTCATGTACAGCCACCGCATGGTTCCTGCCACCCTCACCCCCGCTTCCCTGCCTCCCTGCCTCTTCCTTCCCTTGCTCTCTCAGCACCCCACCGCTGCCACTAGTCACCCACCATGTTCCATGCCCTCACCTGGTGGCCAGCACACATCATGGTGAGTGAGGGAACGCCCAGTCTCCCAGGAAAATTCTTTGCATAATAACCTTTTATATAGAGAGTTGCTATTCTTATTGTGTTCATACGAACAATCAGGCCATATTGTAACTATACTTAATACAACAAATAAATTGGTATTACTTTGGCTCTTTAATAAAATGAAGGTGATTTTAGGGGAAAACTGTGTTTCAGTAGACTCTAGAATGTATGGTTGTGAATATTAGACTGTCTCTAGCTTTTACTCCACAGTTTGTCTCCACCAGGTTACAAACCCTACTCAGATCCAAGGAATACCATTGCCACCTCTTTCTTTTCTTTTCTTTTCTTTTCTTTTTTTAAAAAATATTTTATTGATTTTTTACAGAGTGGAAGAGAGAGGGATAAAGAGTTAGAAATATCAATGAGAGAGAATCATTGATCAGCTGCCTCTTACACCCTCCCCCCGCCCCACTGGGCATGTGCCCGCAACCAAGGTACATGCCCCTGACCGGAATCAAACCTGAGACCCTTTAGTTCTCAGGCCAACACTCTATCCACTGAGCCAAACCGGTTTCAGCACCACTGACACCTCTTTCTGTGTCCAGGCCTCACTGACCCCCTGACGGAGAGCAAGGATCTCTTGGCTCTGAAGGAGTAACCCCGCGCCCCGCCCCCCCCACCCCCCCTTAGCAGGAAGCACTTACAGGAGAGAACCTGTACCCCTTTTCTCTGAAAGGATTCAGAACCAAAATCCTGAGGGCATGTGGCAGGCAGTTAGACAGACGTGAGCAGAGCAAGGACGATGGGCCAACCAGAGGAGGAATGGACGGGACCTGCTCTGAGGCTGGCAGTGGAGGAGCCTGCAGAACTGACCTTTACGTTTGCTGAGTAGGAGCTGGGACACCTATGCAAACATAGAGAATTACTTTATTCATTTTGGGAAGAAAGTCACATACCGGAATCCTTATTTTTTTAAAAATAAATATTTATTGTTCAGATTATTACAATTGTTCCTCTTTATTCCCCCCATAGCTCCCCTCAACCCTCTTCCCTTACCCCTTTACCCCACTGTCCTCATCCTTTTTAGGCTCAATGGGTACTCGCACCTCTGAGTTTCCAACTTTATTATTTATTTATTTATTTATTTTTTAAATATATATTTTATTGATTTTTCTTACAGAGAGGAAGGGAGAGAGATAGAGAGTTAGAAACATCGATGAGAGAGAGTCATCAATCAGCTGCCTCTTGCACACCCCCTTACTGGGGATATGCCCACAACCAAGGTACATGCCCTTGACCAGAATCGAACCCGGGTCCCTTCAGACCTCAAGCTGACACTCTATCCATTGAGCCAAACCGGTTTCGGCTGAGTTTCCAACTTTAGTCTCCTCACAAAGCCCCTCTATGATGAGGTGAAGGGACCCCTCACTGAGCCTTTGGATCCTAAGGACACATTCTCACCCCTTTCGTGCTCTGAAAACAGCTCTCACCTCAGCATTTTCTCACCCCCTTCCCAAAGAACACTTTTCTTTTCTTTTCTTTTTTAATATATATATTTTTTATTTTGTACAGAGAGGAAGGGAGAGAGATAGAGAGTTAGAAACATCGATGAGCAAGAATCATCGATCAGCTGCCTCTTGCACACCCCCTACCGGGGATATGCCCGCAACCACCGTACATGCCCTTGACCAGAATCGAACCCGGGACCCTTCGGTCCCCAAGCCGACGCTCTATCCATTGAGCCAAACTGGTCTCGGCAAAGAACACTTTTCTTTATGCAAAACTGAAAACTTACTTACCAGTCCTGCTATTATCAGAAGCTGAACTCATTATCACCCAAACCCCAGCATGTTATCTCTGAGGGAAAACCCGGCAGATTTGAATCCAAGCAGCTAGAGGCCTGGGAACAGGCTGCTGGGCCTTCTCCTTCCTCCCTGACTTTTCTCCAGCCTCATATGTCTACATAGCTTTCCAAAATCTTTGGAACTTAAAGGCTTTGGAGCATTGCTGGGTTAAATGGTAAACATTGAAATATTTCAAAATACCATAAAATACTGAAACATTGATTGCTAGACAAGTTTTAATTTGCCTGCTCGTATATTTTATTACAGAAGGTTTCTTGTACTTTGTTGAAAATATATTTTCTTGAAAGTAGGAGCGTGGTTAAAGTGTGTTCATAAATGTCAATCTAAGAACTGCTGGCTGTTTACTTTTGGGCAGAAGTGGTTGTTGTGAGTGGGTAGAAAGTTGGTGTTGTCCAGTGAGTCAGGGCCTGATCACCCTGACATCTGAAGGGACCCCTTCTCTCCTAGTGAGCTGCAGCAGCCCCACCCCAGCTCTGCTATTGCTTTCATCCTTAAGTTGAAGCCTAGACTTTCTCTATTTCCACTGTTCATTCCCAGTCCTTGACACTATCATTGTGAGCCTCAGAGGTCTTCCTGGTGGCATTTAGGAACCTCTCTCCTCTTTTCTTTTTTTTTTCTTCTTATCTTTCAATAATGCCATAATCTTTTTAATTTAATTTAATTTTATTATTTTTTTAAAAAATATATTTTATTGATTTTTTTGCCCCCCTCCCTCCCTCCCATGCATACCCTCCCTCCCCAGAGTTTTATGTCCATTGGTTGTACTAATATGCATGTATATAAGTCTTTCGGTTGATCTATTATCTCCCCCTGATCTTCCTCCCCGCCCCACTGTAATTTGACAGTCTGCTTGTTGCTTTACGGTCTCTATATCTATCTTTTGGTTCTTCAGTTTATAATTTCTTTATTATCCATAAATGAGCGAGGTCATGTGGTGTTTCTCTTTCATTGATTGGCTTATTTCACTCAGCATGATGTTCTCCAATTCCATCCAGGTTGCTGCAAATGATGAGAATTCCTTCTTTTTTGTGGCAGCATAGTATTCCATTGTGTAGATGTACCATAGTTTTTGGATCCAATCATCTGCTGACGGGGACCTAGGCTGTTTCCAAATTCTGGCTATTGTAGATTGTGCTGCTATGAACATAGAGGTGCATATATCCTTTCTGATTGGTGTTTCTAGTTTGTTGGGATATATTCCTAGGAGTGGGATTACTGGGTAAAATGGGAGTTCCATTTTCAGTTTTTTGAGGAAACTCCACACTGTTCTCCACAGTGGTTGCACCAGTCTGCATTCCCACCAGCAGTGCACGAGTGTTCTTTTTTCTCCACAACCTCACCAACACTTGTTGTTTGTTGATTTGTTGATGTTGGCCATTCTGACAGGTGTGAGATGGTACCGCATTTTTTTGGTGTTTTTTTTAATCAATCTTTATTGTTCATATTATTACAAAGGTTCCTCATTTCTTCCCCCCCCACCACCAGGTTCCCATCCCACTCTCCGCCCCCTCCCCATCCCCCATTGTCCTCATCCATAGGTGCACAGTTTATGTTCAGTCTCTTCCTCCCTCCCTTTCCCCAATAGTAAATCCCTTTTCAGATAGTAAATCAGTTACTTCGCATTTTTTCATATCAATAATACCTCCACATGCCCAATGATACACTTCACACAAAAGACATTTCCAAATAGGTCAACCAACCTCATCCATGCCCCATACAAGGCACTCACATATCAACACCCCAACGCTATACTAACTCAACACATCCAGATCTAAGCCTTCATTTTTGATTCAGCAGACCCTCAAGTTCCCGCAAAAGTTTCCAGCCATGTCTGAGAGGCAGCCTTGGGGCGGGGGCAGGCGAGGAGCGAGCTGTTCCGGGCCTGGCTGCTCCAGGCCTGGACTCTGTTGCTCTGGTTCGTACCACAACCAGCTGCTCCAGGTCTGGCCACTGCCACTCCCGACCTAATTGCTCTGGACTTGGCTGCTGCTGCTCCAGGCCTGGCCGCATCCGACCCGGCTGCTCTGGGCCCGGCTGGCCCGGGCCCGGCCGCTCCGAGCCTGGCTGCTCCCAACCTGGATGCTCCAGGCTTGGCTACTGCTGTTCTGGGCCTGGCTGCTCCTGACCCGGCTGCTCTGGGCCCGGCTTCTCCGGGCCCAGCCACTCCGGGCCTGGGTGTTCCTGGACTGGCCACCCTGGGCTTGGCCGCCTCCGCCTCAGGCCTGGCTGCCACTGCCCCAGGTCTGGCTGCTCCAGTGATGGCTGTTGCTGCTCTGGTTCTGGCTGCTGCTGCTCTGGGGCCTGGCCATTGCTGCTCCAGGCCCGGCTGCCACTGCCTTGTGCCTGGCCACTCTAGGCCTGGCTGCCGCTGTTCCAACATTCTGTCCTTTTTTTTTTTTTTTTTTTTTTAAATGCATTTATGTTGCAATGTTGGCTGGTGAGTTGAGTTCTGACTTAGTCTTTGATTTTTCAAGATCTTCTTTGTATTCTTTCTTAAGTAATTTTATTGTCTTTTGCTCTCACTTGATTTCACATTGAGAACTTCTTTGGCTTCTTCCTCCTTTTCCTGGAAGCTCAGCAGGTTGGCCGGTGGCAACCCTTTGTTCTCCGCGGGCTCCTGTGCTGCTTCAGCCTGTTGCCGTGGTCGGTGCTGCCCAGGAAGCAGCCCCCAGCCTTGGCTCAATTGCCCGTGCTCAGTGGTCGAAGGCTCAGGGGCACCACCTACCTTAGGGCCCCGTCGCCCGGCTTCTTGCTGGTGCCCGGCTGGCTGGTGATTGGCAGGGTCTCCTGCTCCTCGTCGCGTTCCTCCAGTCTGGAGCTTTTTTTCTCCTTCCCGCTAGGGGAGTCTAGCATCAGAGTCAACAGACTGTCCTCTGCGCGCAATGTGCGTGACTCCGGGGGTTCCACTTTTTGCCGCTCCCCCAGGACTCCACTCCACAGCCCTGTCTCCCTCTGCTTGAGCCTGGGTCCCCAGGGATTGGCCTAGAACTGGAGTTCAGGGCAGTCGGGAGTGGGGCTCAGCACCGCCGGAGGTTTTGTTTCTTCCCGCCAGGGCAATACAGCATCAGAGTCAACATTCTGTCCTCTGCATGCAGTGTGCGCGACTCTGGGGGCTCCGCTTTTCGCCGCTCCCCTGGGATTCTGCCTCACAGCCCCGTCTCCTCCTGCCTGAGCCTGGGTCCCCAGGGTTTGGCCTAGGACTGGGGTTCAGAGCAGTCGAAACTGGGGCCCAACACGGCCTGGGCTCCTGTTTCCTTCCCTCCAGGGCAATCCCGCATCAGAGTCAACATTCCTTCCCTTGCAAGCAATGTGCGCAACTCCAGGGACTCAGCCTTTCGCCGCTCCCCCAGGACTCCACTTAGCGCCGCCAGAGGCTTTGTTTCTTCCCGCTAGGGCAATCCAATATCAGAGTCAACATTCAGTCCTCTGCGCGCAATGTGCGTGCGACTCCGGGGGCCTTGCTTTTCGCCGCTCCCCTGGGATTCCACCTCACAGCCCCATCTCCCCCTGCCCGAGCCTGGGTCCCCAGGGTCTGGCCCATAATTGGATCAGCGCTGCTGGTTTGGGGATTCAGCCTGGGCAGGGGGTTTTATTTCCTTCCTGGTAGGGAACGCCAGGCAGGGCCCCAGCCTTCTCCTCCTCTCCGGCTATGACCTGTCCGCGCGCACGCGCGCACATGTGGGCGCGCATGCGGGCGCGCAACATGTCTCCGTACCTTAGGCTTTTTTTCCGCTCCTCTGATTTTCCTTCTGGTTTTCTCTTTCCTTCTTGTTGTAGCATTTTCAGTCAGTCGACTACCTGTAGCTCTGGTCAATGTCCACTCTACATTTTAGTTGTATTCCACTGAAATTGTTGTGTGCTGCTGCGGTTAGGTGTCTACCCGTCAGCCATCTTGGATCCTCCCCTAAAATTTTCTTACTGTAGTAGTCCATGGAATGAAGTTGACTAGGTTGGAGGAAGGTTGACAATCTCTTTGCTTCACTATATTTTCTAAACAGATGTCCAATGTGTATGCCAGAATCTCAAAGGAATCCACAACCTGGAGGACCACGCCGTTGGGCAGCTGCGCGGCCCGGAACAGCTCGAGCACCTGCCCGTTGGCCGCCACCTTCTTGGTGCTCTCCATGTCGCAGTAGGAGAAGAGATCCGAGTAGTATTTCTGTTCCGCATCACTCAGCGTCAAGCCTTCCATCTTCGCCGCCCGCTCGCAGCCGCCCTGGCCACATGCAGCGCGCGGGGCCCGGCGCCGGCTCCCTCTGCAGCCTGGAGCCCCCAGGAGCCCGGCCTGGCACGCACAGGAGGCGCCCGAGCCGCAGGGCCCGCTGGTCCGCCACTGCCGCCGCCGCCCGTGAGGCCCCCGCATTGTTGTTTTGATTTGCATCTCTCGGACTGTGGAGCAGTCCATACATATATCCTGAAATTGAACATACACACATTTCGACTCAGCAATTCCACTCTTCAGTTTACTGGTATTTTCAACAGAAATGCATCCCTTTCTCCTCTTTTCTAGTCTTGTTAGAGGTCATTCACTGCAAAGGACACCGAGTCAGACATGAGTTAACACAGGGAGATAACAAAGCAGACCAGGAGGCCAAGGCAGCAGCTCAGAGGAAGCCCCATCTCCCAGCTCTCAGCTAACCCATATAACACCCTAATACACGCCAGAGGAATTCAGTCCTATTAATTATTGGGGCCACTCAGGAAGATCCATGGTTAACATTTCAGGGGAAATATATACTTCCCCAGGGACAGGCTCACAATACCTTACGGGCTATTCACCATTCGCTACAGAGAGGGTACAGACCACTTCTACAACTACTAACCTATCACATGTCCTAGCCTAGCCTCCCTACTGTGAGATGTCCCCCAAACCTGTTCCACGTGGTACTCAGAATCTCCCCAAGCACAGGGTAGACCTCTTCTTTTCCCACGCATCAGGCAAGGGGCCAATCCTGGACAAGACCAACAGACTGACTGTGCTCACATGCCCCCTATTAGAAGGACCAAATGTCTCTTAACCTTTGTGGCACCTTCTTAGGACCAGCGGTGGGGGCTCAGCACAGTGGAGCAAAACTGGGAAAACAAGAACCCCAGCCGCAGGGTAACCTCTCCTCCCCTTTCACATCACTAGTCAGGCAACCGAGACCCTAAGCTTTCCCCATTCCAGATGACATCGAGGCCTCAGGTGTATTTCAGCTCCAGGCCTAGAAAAGCAGCAAATCCAGACAAGTGATGCTGTGGCAGCCTTAGAGCCAGATTTTACCTCCCAAGTCACTCAACAGGACTGCTTTCAAGTCTTCACCAACCAGTCTCTTGGGGAAATCATGCAGCTGCAACCCTGGTCCAGCCTGCTACTTTCAAAGTCCATTCCTCTGTGATCTCAACATCCCCCCTCAGCAGGAAGTAATTACAGAAGATATGACCTTGGCCCCTATTCATAAAACAAAAAGGTTGGGATTTTAGGTCTGATCAAAGAATTGAATCAATGACCCCTCCCACTTCACAGTGGACATTCCACTTGCCTAGACCACAATCAACTTGCTAAAACCACTTTCCCTCCCATCCAGACCATCCAGAATCCAGACCTGCAAAGAGAGTTCTCCACCAGAACAAGCCCGCCCAGAGTCCTTTAAAACCACCCACTACCCTCACCGGGGGTTGAAGACATCCAGGCTCAGCCACCTGGTGTGCGGATGATTGAATAAATTTATAATCTGAAACCGGTTTTGCTCAGTGGATAGAACATCAGTCTGCGGACTGACGGGTCCCAGGTTTGATTCCAATCAAGGGCATGTACCTTGGTTGCGGGCACATCTCCAGTGGGGGGTGTGTAGAAGGAAGCTGATCGATGTCTCTCTCTCATAGATGTTTTTAACTCTCTATACTTCTCCCTTTCTCTCTGTAAAAAATCAATAAAATATATTTTAAAAAATTCACAATCCCTCACCATTTTATTTATTTATTTATTTATTTATTTATTTATTTATTTAAAAATATATTTTATTGATTTTTTACAGAGAGGAAGGGAGAGAAATAGAGAGCTAGAATCGTCGATGAGAGAGAAACATCGACCAACTGCCTCTTGCACACCCCCTACTGGGGATGTGCCCGCAACCAACATACATGCCCTTTACTGGAATCGAACCTGGGACCTTTCAGTCTGCAGACCAACGCTCTACCACTGAGCCAAACCAGTTTGGCACCATTTTTTTTTAAAATAAATCTTTATTGTTCAGATTATTACAGTTGTTCTTCTTTTAGCTCCCCTCTGCCCTTACCCCCCTCACTGTCCTCATTCATAGTTGTCTGATTTTTGTCCAGTCTCTTCCCGCACCTCCCACACCTTTTTCCCCCAAGGATAGTCAGTCCACTCCCTTTCTATTATATTCACCAGATTATTCTGTTCATCAGATTTTTTATTCACTTGATTTTTAGATATGTATTTGTTGTTCATAATTTTTATCTTTACTTTTTTTATTCTTCCTCCTCTTCTTAAAAAAATACCTTTCAGCATTTCATATAATACTGGTTTGGAAGTGATGAACTCCTTTAGCTTTTTCTTATTGTGAAGCTCTTTAATTCTGGGTAGAGTAATCTTGGTTGTAGGTTCTTGCTATTATTCATCACTGAATATCTCTTGCCACTCCCGTCTGGCCTGCATAGTTTCTGATGAGAAATCTGCTGACATTTGTGTGGGTGCTCTCTTGTAGGTAACTAACTGTTTTTCTCTTGCTGCTTTTAATATTCTCTCTCTATCTTTTGCCCTTGGCATTTTAATTATGATGTGTCTTGATGTGATCCTCTTTGGATTCCTTTTGTTCAGGGTACTCTGCATTTCCTGAACTTGTAAGTCTATTTCTTTCATCAGATGGGGGAAGTTTTCTGTCATTATTTCTTCAAATAGGTTTTCAGTATGTTGCTTTCTCTTCTTCTGGCACCCCATAATTCAGATGTTGGTACACTTGAAGTTGTCCCATAGCCTCCTTACACTATCTTCATATTTCTGGATTCTTTTTCTTTTGCTTTTCAGATTGTGTTTTTTTTCTTTTTGTATTTCAAATCTTTTACTTAATTCTTGCGATCCTCTAGTCTGTTGTTGGATCTGTATATATTATTTTTTATTTCAGTCAGTGTACGCTTAATTTCTAGTTGGTCTTTTTTTATATCCTCAAGAGACTCACTACATTTACCAGCTTTTTCTAGAAAATTCATGAAAAACCTGTAACCATGGTTTTGAACTCTATATCCAGTTGTTTGTTTTACTCCATTCTTTCATTTGTGACCTGTTTCTTTGTCTCTGCATTTTGGCTGCTTCCCTAAGTTGATAGGTGGCTTTGTGTGCTAGGTGTCCTATAGGGCCCAGTGGCTCAGCTTCCCCAACTGGTGGACACTCTTGGTGCTCCCCTTTGTGGGCTGTGTGCACAGTCTTGTTGTAGTTAAGCCTTGATGTTGTTGGTATCACTGGGAACAATTGACCTCCAGGCCAATTGGTTGTGAGGTCCAGCTGTATCTACGATGAGAGAACTTCTGTGCAGGAGACACCCTTATGAGGCAAGACTTGCTTCAATGGGGCTTTGGTGCTCACTGAGTCTGCTCCCTGAATGTGTCCCTTATGGATCTGAGGAGTTGTGATCTGGATGGTCCCACTCTGACTCCTGGGTACACTGGCTCTTGGATCTCTAAGAAGGTGCTAATTTACCCTCTGCCTGATGCCTCCCAGCATGAACTACAGAGAGATGTGCAGATTCCTTTTCTTTGTTTGGGTTTGGAGGTGCCCAGATGAGGCCTAGCTGTGAAGCAATGCAAGCTGCTGTGGGGCCTTGAGCCTTCTTTTGGATGTTCTGGGACTCTCAGACTCAGCTGTAGTTTGTTAGGTAAGTTTAGATTTCAAAGGACCAAGCCATTCATATGCAAAAGCCTTTGTGTACAGCTTGGCTGGGGTGGAGTCTCAGGGAGGAGCAAACATCAATAGCTTCCTGTCAGCCCTGCCTTAAGAGGCCCCTGGGTCTCAGTGTCCTGTGGTAATTGCTGCAAACACCTCTGACTTCCTCGGTTTCCACCTGCTTCTCCCCTTATGAGTCTGGGTCTCCAGAGTCTCGCATGGAACTGGAGTTCCGAGCAGTCAGTAGGTTGTGTCTCCCTCCTACTTGAAAAAGACAGCTGCATACTCAGTTGCCAGACCTCTCGGCGCACGCATCCGTACCTCTGCCTTTACTTCTGCAGCTCCTTTGAGTCTCAGTGTGCTTTTCTCTTTCCGTCTAGTTGTTGAATTTCCACTCAGCCAGCCTGGTTCTGGATGACGTCTGTTTTGTCTTTTAGTTGTAGTTTTGAAGTGGTTGTGCAAGGCAGCAGTTCAGGTGTTGCCACCATCTTGGTTTCTCTCATTCCTCACCATTCTGGCCTCGTGGATTTCTCCTTTAGCAACCTAATTCTATCTATCTATCTATCTATCTATCTATCTATCTATCTATCTTTTTTTATTTCCTTGTTTTTTTATTAATAAACTTTTATATTTTTAAGAATAAATTTTAATATCTAATAATTTTAAACCTTGTTTTTTCTGCCCTGGGAACTGAGAAGCAAACTTGTTTACATTTACACTTGCCCTTAGGCTATCAAAAGGTGTAGCCATTCAAATGTAAATGAACACATTGTTTAAAGATAGCTGTTGGCTGGAATTGCATTACCCGTTCTGGGTGGGAAGGGCTTATCTATCTATCTTTTTTATTGGTTTGAGAGGAAGAGAGAGGGAGGGAGAGATGTAAGGGAGATAGAAACATCAATGAGAAAGAAACATCAAAACTGGCTGCTTCCTGCCCAGCCAGTGTTAGCAACTTAATCCTTGACTTGGGACCTGATCACTCCAGGGTGCTGGCCAGGACAACTGGCACTGTAATGGCGCTGCACACTGGCTCTGGGGTGGGGTTTGGAGTAGCTCGCTAAACTGCAAGCCATAGGACCCCTCTGCTGAGGTCTCACCTGCACAACCTTGCAGTTAGGTGCACTCTCTCCTGTGCTTTGTGAAGCAGGAGAAGAGCGAGGTGGGTGGTCATATACCTATGGCACTTAACATGGAGAAAATGTTACCATGTTTGGAATAAACTGTTGGAGAAGACTAAAGAAAAACCAAGCAATGCTTTGAGAGAAAAGGAGTTATATTGTTTAATATGCCAGTGGACTCAGTGGAATAACTTCCCAAATCTGAGTAAAGTAACATGCAGGGGCTTCTCTTTTATATCTTTCTGGAGTCTTTGTCCCACAAATATGGATTATGCTTCTGGTTCTTTTCGTGGCTTTGCAAGAAGGCAAATATTTATTAAATTAAAAAAAAAAGTTGTCTCCGTATGCACTCTAACTAGGGATTGAACCTGAAACCTGGGTGTGTGCCCTGACTAGAAACAAGACCCTGGACCTTCCTATGTACAGGATGCTGCCCAACCCACTGAGCCACTGGCCACGGTGGGAGAAATGCTTTTTAATTCAAGGTTTTGTTTTCATCAAGCACTTCTCTCCTGTATTTATTTATTTTTAAGATGTTAATAATCATTTAATGGATGCAGGTGGATTTTACAGTGATGGAAGCTGATGAACCACTTGCTCAAACCACCGTGATTGATTACTTGCCATTTCCAGAAACCTGGGTACCAACCAGAAAAACTCAGTAAGGAACAGCATGATCCCTCAGCCAAAGATGTTCCTTGGGATTCTTACCTTCCTTCTCCTCCCCTAAGGACCTTCTCTGGGGAATGGATGCTCAGGAGGGAGAAGGTGGGGAAGGAAGGGGTATCCCACCACAGCAGGGCACAGAGGAGTGCTGGAACTCCACACCCCAGAGGCAGTAAGAAGACAGGGGCACAGGCCCAGGGCAGGCCTGCTCAATAAGTAAACACGCAAAAAAGGGACACTGCGCTGGAGGGGCCGGCCTCGGCACACTCGCTCCGTGCTGCACACCAGCACGTCTGCAAAGAGTCCGGCACCGCGCTCCCGCCCCGTGCGTCCCGCACGCCGCCCGGGAGAGGCTGCCGCCCACGTCCCCCGCGGCCTCGGCCGGCCCCTCACCGCGGCGTGCGGTTTGGAGGAGGGATGGGATGTCCACCTTGGTGTCCTGGTGGGTTCGGAACAGCCACTCGGGGTTCCGGCAGCAGAGATGCCGCGGGACCTCCCGGCTCTGCGGGATGGCGGTTCCGGCTGCGGCTGAGGACCGTGTTCCCGCGCCCACGGCTCACGCCGAGCTTCTCAGGCAGGAGCTGCACACTGCGGGCTTCCGGCCGGGATGCGGGCTTCGGGCCGGGATGCGGGCTTTGGTTCGGGGCCGGGATGCGGGCTTCGGGTCCGGGGCTGGTCGGGGGTTGGGGGGGGGGGGGCCCGGGGACGCCCCGAGAAGCTCAGCAGCGGCCCCGGTCCGGGCTGAGGGCCCGCAGAGGTGGAGGCCCTCTGCCCAGCCTCCGTGAAGCGCCGCCCGCGGGCCAGGCCGAGCGGCAGGGATGCAGGGCGCGGGCCGTCCTGGGAGACGGGCATGGGGTGGTCGGGTGAAGCGGTTGGCGCTGGGGCCGGGTCCGCACGGACGGGCTGGGCAGGGCGGCAGGGCGGCAGCTCGTGGGGCAGAAGGCCTGGGTGCGGTGCCCTCGGGGCAGGAGGGGCAGGGCCGGGAGCCCGGTGGCCATCGCGGGTGTCGCCGGAGGAGGAGGACCCCTGGCCTCGCGGGTGGCGGAGCCGCTGGAAGCGCAGACGGTCCGTGTAGGTGCGCCCTGCTCTGTGCGTGCCCTCCACCGCCCCGCGGCAGAGGCTGCCTGGCTGCACCTGACGCCCCATCCCCATCGGGGCCCAGGCTGTCTGGCTGCACCTGACGCCCCATCCCCATGGGGCCTTCGGTTCGCAGACACACGTGCCTCCGAGCGCGGCCGCCACAGGGCGGGCAGCGCGGCCTGAGTTGCCTCCCATGGGCGCGGCGAGATGATGGCCCCCACGGGCTGCCAGCGTCACCACCCGCGGCCCAGCGCCGGCTGGCAGGCCCGCGGGAGGGCCGGGCCGGGCGCGTCAGCTCCTGTATTTACTGAAAAATAAAAGTTTGGCAAATATCGAACCTCATTACCTTCGAGAAACAGAAACTAATTGCATGTATTTTTATTCACGTGTTGTTTTCCACGCCAGGATTTGCTAAGAAAATACAACCTTAGCAGCGATTCAGCGCGCGAACCTGCGGAGGAGGCTGCCAGCTGCCGGCTTCGCCGCAAACAGCTCTGCGCTCAGCGGCGGCTGCGCTCTGTGTGCGTCACACGGTGCGTGCATGACTGCATTCCAGCAACACACGTTTCAATAGAACACCCACTGCTGATTTTATAGTTCCTTTACAGCATTTTTGATAAATATCACTCAGCGAACATGGCTAGGTAGTACTCTTGAAAAGATAGTAGAAAAAAATAAAGAAAATAAAGTAGAAAATCTTAATTTGGGGTTCTTTCCAATAATGCAGAATACTTGCATTGTGCTGTCTCAACACTCCTGAACTGAACTGACGCTTGGTGCCTGACTTTTTTGTTGTTGTTGTTGTTAATACCCGAAGATTGGAAAAAAAAACAACAATACATTTTATTGATTTTTTTTACAGAGAGGAAGGGAGAGGGATAGAAAGTTAGAAACATCAATCAGCTGCCTCCTGCACACCCCCCACTGGGGATGTGCCCTGCAACCAAAGTAGATGCCCTTGATCAGAATCAAACCCGGGACCTTTCAGTCTGCAGGCAGGGGCCTTTTCCACTGAGCCAAACCTGTTTCGGCAGAATTTTGCTGCTTTTTAGAGGAACTAGCTTCTTACGTGGAACTGGCTTACCCACACCTGCCCTGCCTGGTGTGTGGCAGAGAGACGTCAGATCGCTGCCACTGTCTGGATCCATCCTAAGGTACCAGTTATCCACCACTGGGCACGTCAACACAGGGTAAATGGCAAAAGTACATAAAATAAGTCTTAGTATAAATATGGACATATGATTTGGCAGACCCTGGTGGTTTGGGATGTCACATCAACAACCGCTGGACAGCACATATGCAGCCTTGTGGCTGCCTGGTGTCTGCATCAGCCTTCCTAGCTGGGGTTCCCATGTGGCTAGCCCTCCCCCTTCCTCCAACAGAAGCCAGAACCTGCTTTTCTGACTCCCCATCCCTGGAGCACAAGGCCACCGTCCCCCGGGCGCCCTGCGCCGACTGTGTCCCACGGCCGCGGGCAAATCCTGGCGCTGCCGCAGGTGGGCTGCGGGGAGTCCACGTGCGGTTCGTCCTTGCTCTGTGGTGGCCGTCACACCGCTTCCGGTTGTCCCCGAGCTCCTCGGTCTGCGGCGGCACTGCCACCGCCTTCAGGAGCTCGCCCGGAGGAGTCAGGATGCTGAGCTCTGACCACAGGGCCTGGCTACTCGCCCGCCTCTAGACTCAAGTTTGGAGTCAGTCCCAGTGAAAGGCGCTTCCCCAAGTGAGGGGGCAGAAAAGCGCAGATACTGCCAATAGCAGCTGGGGCAGCTCAGGGTTACTGGGGCTTACTGCCCTGAGCCTGGGAGATAAATCCAGCACTCGCCCGGCTGGTGCACTGTGGGCTGACTGCCCTGAGACTGGGAGATAAATCCAGCACTCGCCCGGCTGGTGCTCAGTGTTTAAGCGCCGGCCCTGGGGCAGAAGGGTCCTGGTTTGATTCCGGTCAAGGGCATGTACCTTGGTTGCAGGATGGATCCCCATCCTACTTGGGGACCAGGTGGGAGGCGACCAATCGATGTGTGTCTACATTGATGTTTCTCTCCCTCCCTGCCTTCCTCCCTCCCACTCTCACTAAACATCAATGGAGAAGTCTTCTGGCGTCTCAGCTGGATACCTGGGGTTTGCAGCAAGGTCCACACTCTGTGGCTAGAGCAGCAATCTCTGCTGGGCCCTGGGCAGCTCCCACACAGCCTGTCTCCCTCCCCCTGCAGGGGGCAGGGGTGGGGGCTGAGGGCCATGGCAGGCTGGTCCTGCCTCCTGGTCAAACTCTAGTCAAACTCCTAGTAGAGGGGACAATTAGCATATTACCCTTTTATTATCTAGAAAGGATACAGAAATTAAACTATTTCTACCATGCATAATTTTAGCATTTAACAGGGTTTTATTATTTATTTATTTTTATATATTTTATTGATTTTTCAGAGAGAGGAAGAGAGAGGGATAGAGAGCCAGAAACATTGATGAGAGAGAAACATTGATCAGCGCCCTCCCAAACATCCCCCACCAGGGATGTGCCCGCAACCAAGGTACGTGCCTTTGACTGGAATCGAGCCCAGGACCTTTCAGTCCGCAGGCCGACGCTCTATTCACTGAGCCAAACCAGTTTTGGCAACAGGGTTTTAAAGTGATTGAATTGCCATTCTAACTTGGATCTGTATTAGGTAGTAAGTACTGGTATTAGTCCAAGTATTGGAATGTGAAGTTAAAGTTCCCCAGGGTCCAGACAGATCCATAACCCTTCAGTGGCATAGGGCGTTTCTGGCACCAAACAAGCAGTGTTTCAGGTCATTTGTTTCATTTGGTGGTACCTAGGCCTTGAAACATCTCTCTATATAAAAGCCTAAGTGACCATTGCAACCAAAACAACCAAATGGACGACTGAACAGGCTGCTTGGGCGACCAGGCCAGCAGGGGGGTAGTGAGGGACCAAATGACTGAACAGAGGGCTGCATGGGGCAACCAGGCTGGCAGGGGGAGCATTTGGGGGTGACCAGGCCATGGGGGGGGGCAGTTAGGGGTGATCTGGCAGGCAGGTGAGCAGTTAGGAGCCAGTGGTCCCAGATTGTGAGAGATATTCAACTGCAGGATTGGGCCTAAACCAGCAGTTGGACATCCCTGAGGGGCCCTAGATTGGAGAGGGTGCAGGCTCGGTTGAGGGCGCCCCCCGCCCCCATCCCCGTGCACAAATTTCATGCACTGGGCCTCTAGTATGTCTAATAGAAGAATCCTATCTAATAAAAGAGTAATATGCAAATTGACCATACCTCTGCTACACCCAAAGCCTTGCCCACCAGCCAGTCAGTAGCAAGTATGCAAATTAACCCCAACTAAGATGTCTGGCTGCAACCACGGAGAGAGCAGGAGGCTTGGGTTTCCCTGGCAATGGAAGAAGCCAAGCTACCTACATACCTTGGCCTGCCTTGGCCTCTGCTCAAGGCTACAAAGTTTCAATTATAGAAGATAAATAGCTGAAACCGGTTTGGCTCAGTGGATAGAGCGTTGGTCTGTGGACTGAAAGGTCCCAGGTTTGTTTCTGGTCAAGGGCATGTACCTTGGTTGTGGGCACATCCTCAGTAAGGGGTGTGTAAGAGGCAGCTGATCAATGTTTCTCTCTCATCGATGTTTCTAACTCTCTATCCCTCTCTCTTCCTCTCTGTAAAAAATCAATAAAATATATTTTAAAAAATTATAGAAGATAAATAAATCCCAACAAAATGGCTGCAGCCACGGAGCGAGCAGGAAGCTTGGGTTTCCCTGGCAATGGAGGAAGCCAAGCCTTCCACCTACCCTGACCTGCCCTGAAGCCTCTGCTGAAGGCTAAAATGTTTCAATTATAGAAGATAAATAAATCCCATTTATCAGGGCCTCTACTTGGGTAGCCAAGGAGCATGGCTGGCCTGCAAACCACCACAGGCCCCTCACCCAGGCCGCCCCATGCCCCAAGGGAACTCTCATCCTGATCTGGGACATCCCTCAGGGCAAATCAGCCAGCCCCCACCCATACACCAGATGTCTATCCTATCTAATAAAATAATAATATGCAAATTGACCTTCACTCCAACACATAAGATGGCTGCCCACATGTGGACACAAGATGGCCAGCAGGGGAGGGCAATTGGGAGGGCCCAGGTCTGAAAAGGAGGGCAGTTGTGGGTGATCAGGCCAGCAGGGGAGGGCACTTGGGAGGGACCAGGCCTGCAAGGGAGGGCAGTTGGGGGCAATAAAGACTGCTGGTGAAGGCAATTAGGGGTGACCAGGCTGCAGAGGAGGGAAGTTAGGGGTAACCAGGCCTGCAGGGAAGGGCAGTTGTGGGGAGGACCCATGCCTGCTGGGGAGGGCAGTTAGGGGTGACCAGGCCTGCAGGGGAGGGCTATTAGGGGCAAACAGGCTGGTAGGGGAGCAGTTAGGCATCAATCAGGCTGGCAGGAGAGTGGTTGGGGAGTGATTAGGCTGGCAGGCAGAAGTGGTTAGGGGCAATCAGGAAGGCAGGCAGGCGAGCAGTTGGGAGCTAGCAGCCCTGGATTGTGAGAGGGATGTCCGACTGCCCGTTTAGGCCCAATCCCAAGCAGGCAGGCAGACATTCCTTGAGGGGTCCCAGATTGGAGAGGGTGCAGGCTGGGCTGAGGTACCTCCCCCCCCCACCCCCCCGCTATGAATTTCATGCACCAGGCCTCCATTATATGATAAAAGATGGTTATCATATTTGGATCACAGATGCCCACTTGATTATAATGTTTAAAATACCACAAAATAGCTGCGTGAGAGTTTGATGAAGACTAAACTTCTGACCCCAGGCCTACCCTGTTCTTCTGGGGAAAACATCCCAGGGACGGAAAGGGAATGCAGGACTTCGTTGTGTTTTCTGGCTGCACTCCGGCACACCGTGTCTGTGAGGAGCAGGAGGCACAGCAGCTCCTCCTTTCCTGCCCATGTGCTCGGGGTCGCCGCGGAGACCTGTCAGGTTTCTCACGTAGGGCGGGCTTGTCTACGGATGGCTGTCTGACCGGGGACATCCTGTTTGAACCACCTGTCTGAAGGATCTATTGTTATGATCAATGGTGGCACCTGGATGTTTTCCACTCCCATTCATGCATGAGCAACCCAACCTGATAGCAGAGTCTAGTAAATGCCTTTACGGGCCCAGGAATGGAGCAATGCCTCACTAAGGAACGAGACAATAATGGAGACTGAAGGAATGGTTTTTATTCAATCACATGTCAAGAAGTATTTGTTCTAGCTTTACATTCATCATGGCTGCACCACCATGAAGTACAGAATTGAAAAAGGGGGTAGGTGGGGGGAAGGAAGAATATCTGCTTCTCTGCAGTGGTTGTGGAAATTTCTGGAATAATGAAATGCATACTATAAAAAAGTCTTTAGAACAAACACCCCATGTTATAGCTCATAGGACAGTGTCAAACAGAAGTTTAATGTGTCAAATTAAACTTCTCTTTTCTTCCACCCCTCCATTTAACCTTAGAAGCAAATGTGCCCTGGTTAGCTAGATGTATGCATCATGACACCGAATGGAATGGACTGTACATCTCTTTCTTAACCAGTCTTCACAAATTTGCAACTGTCTTCTAAATCTTATAAAGAAGGATAAAAATGTAGGCTAAAGGAAATACATAGACTGGGTAACAAGTGCTGTCCTGCGTAACGTGGAGGCTGTTTTCTCCTGTCTGAAGTTTACTGCTTCTCTAAAATAAAATGTGCCCTGGCTGGTTTGGCTTGGTGGATAGAGCATGGGCCTGGGGACTGAAGGGTCCCGGGTTTGATTCTGGCACATGCCCAGGTTGTGGGTTCAATCCCCAGTAAGGGGAGTGCAGGAGGCAGCCAATCAATGATTCTCTCATTATTGATGTTTCTTCCTTCCTCCCTGAAATGAAAAATATATTTTTTAAAAATAAATAAAACAAAATGTAAGAGGTAAATGGTACTCTTGTGCCTGAAGAAAAGTTATGGGAACTCTACCTAATGTGGATATTTCCTTTGCATTCACATATCTTCCCTAAAATAAAATAAATTTTTCCCTTCCTCTTTCTCTTCACATTTCCTCCTTCCAACCTAGGATAGGATAGTCAGAAAAAGCAAGCCACAGCCAGTGTGGCGTCTTTGTGCTACTAGCAGAGTGGCATCACAGGCAGTCTGAGCAAGGTCCACAAGGACCCGTCAGGTCGGCGTGGAACATGGCCTTGCTATTGGATTAGCTCCTTCCAACCTGGAAATAGCTTTTCTGGTCACAGAAGAACTGGATGTATCCTTTAGCTTATGAAACAGGATTTGAACTTGAAATTTTTTTAATCCTGATTTTGCAGGGTAGCTACATGATGAATGTATATATTAAGACTTTGTAGCTGAATTGCACATGAAATCAGATTGCCAACTTCTTGACTTTCAAATTTAGACTTCATTTATCCCTAAGCGATAAGTGATATATGTAGCATGTTGTGAAATGTCTATTACAGTTCTTTAATTCACAGTATTAATAGAGAATATCTTTTGTGCTCCTTGGTCATTTTTATTCAATGTAATCAGAAGCTGATGTTTTGCCTTTGTAGTCCTGTGCTTTGTTATTGTAATTTGTTGTTTTTTATGAAGCACATGCCTTTGGACTAATGTGAAGTGGATGATCTTAAGGCTGAAATATATGTATATATCACTCTCACTATACTAGAGGCCCAGTGCACAAAATTCGTGCATGTGTGTGTGGGGGGGTCCCTCAGCTCGGCCTGCACCCTTTTGCAATCCGGGATGCTGCATGCACCAGTAACCATGCTTTTCATGCATGTGAACGGCAGCTACATTTTTTGCCTTGGTTATAAAAAGTACATAACATGATCCTTCTGAGGCAGCAGTACAGTTTCCCCATCTTATGGGTGGAAACACTGAAGCAGAGAGAAGTGAAGTGATTGCTTTGTCACGCAGTTGTAGTGTCAGAATCAGGCTGACCACAAAATGCGCAAACTGAATCCATGCAGCCATCGCCACATCATCCTGTTTTTTCACTGTTGGAGTAGCCTTGCTGGGTCTTAATTTTTAAATCTAAGAGTCAGTTCCCAATACATAGGGTAGGGTCCCTAGGCCTCGCCAGCGATCAGGGCCAATCTGTGGGGCGACCAGTGGGCAGGGCGATTGGCCTCCCCCCACCCCACTGGCACCCACCTTGACTGTCAGCCTGACACTGCCCGCTCGCTGGTCCTGACTGGGGGTAGCTCTTGCATTGAGCGTCAGCCCCTGGTGGTCAGTGCATATCATGCCAACTGGTTGTTCTGCTGTTCAGTCAATTTGCATATTAGGGTTTTATTATATAGGATAAGATTTCCATCAGAATAAGCTTTTATCAAATAGATCATTGATGTAGTTTAGGATTTACACAATTTGCACTGTCAAATGGCACTTTTATAGTTTCAACTTTAAAAATAGCAAACTTGATAAACAGCCACTTTAAAAAAATATATTTTATTGATTTTTTATAGAGAGGAAGGGAGAGGGATAGAGAGCTAAAAACATCGACCAGCTGCCTCCTGCACACCCTTGCAGGGGATATGCCTGCAACCAAATGTACACACCCTTGACCGGAATCGAATCTGGAACCTTTCAGTCCGCAGACTGACACTGTATCTGCTGAGCCAAACCAGTTTCAGCAACAGCCACTTTCAATGTGTTGTGGCAAATGAGACCCTCTGTAGCTGCAGTCTGAGGTAGTTACCCATATGAGCCCTCTCCATATGAGTCAGTAGTAAAGGAGATTATAGAACCCATGGAAGCTTTTTGTATGTGTAACTAGACTTTATTTTTCTTATGCTGCTGATTTTATAACTCTGACTAAAGCTGACTGAGATGGATCAATGTATTTGTAATATTCTAGTGCTCTAGTGCCTTTTTTCCTAGAGGGGTAGGTAATGTTATTTGAACAGATGCAGAAAGCATTGTTAGTGAGTCAAGACAAACACATCCTATATAATAAAAGGCTAATATGCAAATAGACCCAATGGCAGAACGACCGGTTGCTATTGTGCACTGACCACCAGGGGGCAGGCGCTCAATGCAGGAGCTGCCCTCTGGTGGTCAGTGTGCTCCCACAGGATGAGCACCGCTCAGCCAGAAGCCAGGCTCACAGCTGGAGAGTGCGGCAGCAGTGGCAGGGGCCTCTCCCACCTCTGAGGCAGTGCCAAGGGGTCCCAGACTGAGGGATCCCTTCCCCCCAGTGCATGAATGTCATGCATCAGGCCTCTAGTTTTATTTATTATTATTATTATTATTATTATTATTAAAATATATTTTATTGATTTTTTTACAGAGAGGAAGGGAGAGAGATAAAGAGGTAGAGCCAAAACCGGTTTGGTTCAGTGGATAGAGCGTCGGCCTGCGGTCTGAAGGGTCCTGGGTTTGATTCCGGTCAAGGGCATGTACCTTGGTTGCGGGCACATCCTCAGTAGGGGGTGTGCCAGAGGCAGGTGATCAATGATTTTCTCTCTCATTGATGTTTCTAACTCTCTATCCCTCTCTCTTCCACTCTAAAAAACTCAATTAAAAAACAAACAAGCAAACAACAAAAAAAAACGAGGTAGAAACATCAATGAGAGAGAAACATCCAACAGCTGCCTCCTGCACAGCCCTACTGGGGATATGCCCGCAACCAAGGTACATACCCTTGACTAGAATCAAACCTGGGACCTCTCAGTTTGCAGACCGACACTCTATTCACTGAGCCAAACTGGTTTCAGCAAGGCCTCTAGTTTTAAATAAAGGAACTGTGTATTAACATGATAACAATTCATAGCTGCACGTTTTATAACATTTTGAAAATCTATTTATAGGTACAGAACAGTTTTGTTAAACATTTTACTTGCAAAAAATTATTTCATTGTTACTAGTAGGACTTTTATTGGTTCAATAAAATTGGCAAAACTGAAGAAATAAAATGCAAGTCTTTACAAAGACCTGTGCATGAAGCTTGCTGGGGTCACTGGCTGTTGTCTGAGCTTTCAGCCCTGCAGGGCATCAGGTATCTGAGGGTCATAAGGCTCTGGAAAGTTCAATCACATCTTCAAGAATCCAAAATTAAATGTGTACCTGTAACAGACCAGCCACGATGAATTACTGGTGCCTGATGGCAGCAGTGGGAGGACTGGTTATGGTGTTTAAAGACTCTGTATTAGGAAAATGGCCATCCAGTAAGCGAATGCACATTGATTATCCTATTGTGAATGACGGAGAGTTGTTTACATCCCTGGGTAAAGCTATGGTGTATATTCGTCTGTGGTAGACCACAGGCTAGCACTCCCCAAATGCCCCATAAAGAGGGAACTGCCCCACCCCAAATCCACATTGAAGCCCTCACCCCCAGAATGTGAACTCTTTTGGAGATGGTGTCTTTACAAAGGAAAGCACATTAAAATGAGCTCATTAGGGTGGCCCTGGTGCTGATAAAAAGGGGAAATTTGCACACACATGCATACAGAAGATGATGTGAGATACAGGGATAACAGGGTCACCTACGAGCCAAGGACAGCAACCGGGGACAGACCCTTCACTCATGGCCCGACGAGTATGAACTTCTAGCCTCCAGAACTGTGACACAATAGCTCTGTGTTGTTTAAGCTACCCGCTTCATGGCATTGTGTTATGGCAGCTCTAGCAACAAACAGATGATTAATCTTTAATTTTCTAGTAAGCCAGAACAGTATCCTCAAATTCAGTTTATTCATTTGTGATATAAACTGAAGTGTGAGACTCACCTGCCTGGTCTCCACCTTCCTGGGAGGGGTCACTCAGTAGAATATAGGTAAAATATCCTGGTTAATGTGAAGAAATCTACAAAACAAGGTTGCTTTATTTATTAGTTTGGAATTAGCCGGGAGGGTCTCACCTTCTTTTCAGCCACTGTGACCATGAAAATATTCCTTCGTGTCGAGAACACAGAGACTTTGAAGGCTACCAACTCAGGGAAGCTGCGAAAATGCTGAGACAAGGAAATAGATCACAAACGAGAGTACCGATTGGAGGAGAAACCAAGATGGCGGCATAGGTGAGCGGCTGGTCTGCCGCTCCCACAACAATTTAAAAGTTGAAACTGATATAAGGGACATCTATTGTCCAAGACCATGGGAAGGAGGTACTGGGTAGTTAATAGTCAACAATTAACATGATAATGAGAACAGTGAGGGACCAATGTGGCTCTTGGAATGTGACCAGCTGGAGAAGTGGAGGAGTAGCAGGTCTGTAGCAGCCAGGCCTGGAGCAGCAGCAGCCAGGCCCAGAGTATCCAGGCCCGGAGCATTCAGGCCTGGAGCAGCCAGGCCCCAAGCAGCAGCAGCCAGGCCCGGAGCCATACTGGGACGGCCATGTCAGTTGTTTTGAGCCACCCATTTTGAGGTATTTTGTTATTTAGGAAATTAATGCACATCTTCTCATATATCAGGATGAGAGATACACTTCATGGTGTCTCCATTCTGATCAAACAGGAATTCAGAAAGTATCTCTTTCAAAGGATATTTTTAAAGTACAGCCCAATATTCTATTTTGACTATATTACAGTACATATCAAGAAATTTAAACTTTAGTTGTGGAATTGTTTATCCTCCCCGCCAGCCCCGCCCCCCCCATATCCCACTGCTAGTCTTGGGAAATTTATGGGTCCCAATTTCAAACTATAATTAAATCTGAACATTTCCCTTCATTTCACTGCTGACATCCTGGTCCAAGCCACTATCATCTCTCCTGTTTCCCCCTTTCCCAATATTGCTTGCCTAGTTTATTGATAAAAGAACAGATTTGATAAAATCCAGCATTTATTTATGATAAAACTCTCAGCAAAGTGGGAATACAGGGAGTATACCTTACCATAATAAAGGCCATATATGACAAACTCACAGTTAACATCATACAAAATAGGGAAAAGCTAAAAGCGTTCTCCTTAAGATCAGAAACAAGACAAGGAAGTCTACCTTGACTCCTCATATCCAACGTAGTCATAGCAATCAGACAAGAAAAAAATAATCATCCAAATTTGAAAGGAAGAAACAAAATTGTAAATATTTGCAGATGACATAGTAATATATATTATGGAGAGAAAACCCTAAAGATTCCACCAAAAGCTATTAGAACTAAAAAGTGAATTGAGAAAGGTAGCAGGAAGCAAAATTAATATTCAGGAGTCAAATGCATTTTGTATACTGATAATAAACTGTAAGAAAGGAAAACTCAGAAAACAATCCCATTTACAATGTATCAAATAAAATATATAGGAATTTATTTAATCAAGGAGATAAAAGACCTGTACTATGAAAATTGTAAGACATCGAAGAAAGAAATACAATAAGAAGATACAAAAAATGGAAGGATATACTGTACTCATGGGTGGGAAGAATTAATAGTTAAAGTTTCCATACTATCCAAAGCAATCTACAAATTCAATGCAATTCCTATAAAAATACCAATGATGAAAATGGTGGCAAGAGTAAATGCAATACTCACATCCTTCCACAATAACATAAAAATTACAACAAAACTATAGAACCAATATTCAGAACCACCAGAATTCTGGCTGAACAAAAGTCCTACAACTAAGGATATCAAGAAGAAGCCACATCAAGATTGGAGGTGATAGAAACTGGTTTGGTTCAGTGGATAGAGCACCGGTCTGCGGACTGAGGGGGTCCCAGGTTCGATTCCAGTCAAGGGCATATACATTGGTTGTGGGCACATCCCTGGTAGGGGGTGTGTAGGAGGCAGCTGTTCAATGTTTCTCTCTCATCGATGTTTCTAGCTCTCTAACCCTCTCCCTTCCTCTCTGTAAAAAATCAATAAAAAATATTATATATATATATATATATATATATAAAGACTGGAGGTGAGGCAGAGATGCAGAACAGGATGGTGACACACCACATGTGGCAGATAAAAACAGGGAGGGATAGCTTGGCTGTGGAGGTCCCCTGAGGGTTCTCAGCCTCACAATAGGCCCCTCAACACAGGGTTCCAATGCCAGGAGGAACTTCTGGCTGTAAAAACCAGCAGGAATTATGGATGAATGAGATGGAATGCTGGAGTCCCAGGTGTTCCTCTTTTTTTTTTTTTTTAAATATATTTTATTGATTTTTTACAGAGAGGAAGGGAGAGAGATAGTTAGAAACATCGATGAGAGAGAGTCATCGATCAGCTGCCTCTTGCACACCCTCTACTGGGGACGTGCCCGCAACCAAGGCACATGCCCTTGACCGGAATCGAACCCGGGACCTTTCAGTCCGCAGGCCGATGCTCTATCCACTGAGCCAAACCGGTTTTGGCCCATGCACAGATTTATTCAGACTCACTAGCTCTGAGCTCCAGCACGGGGGCAGCAGCTTGAAAGACATCAGGTGTGGAGAGTGGCTACAGCGTTTGGACAGATCAAGCCTTCCTTCCTTCCTTTTTTTAAAAATATATTTTATTGATTTTTTACAGAGAGGAAGAGAGAGGGATAGAGTTAGAAATGTCGATGAGAGAGAATCATCGATCAGCTGCCTCTTGCACACCCCCTACCGGGGACATGCCCACAACCAAGGTACATGCCCTTGACCGGAATTGAACCCGGGACCTTTTAGTCCCCAGGCCGACGCTCTACCACTGAGCCAAACCGGTTTCGGCAGTTGTTCCTTTTCTTTTCTTTTCTTTATTAGAATTAAAAAAAAATATATATTTTATTGATTTTACACAGGGAAAAATTGAGAGGGATAGAGAGTTAGAAACATCGATGAGAGAATCATTGACCATTGAACCTGGGAGCCCTCAGTCCGCAGGCCAATGCTCTATCCACTGAGCCAAATCGGTTTTGGCCATTGTTCCTTTTCTGAGTCCTCCTCCCACAGACCTGTTAGGTGAGCTCCATCAACCTGGCTAACATGATTAGTCCTGCCCTTGCGATTCCCTGAAACTTCAGAAAAAGAGCTAAACAAAATGGAGACAACCAATTTACCAGATGCAGAGTTTAAAACACTGGTTATAAGGATGCTCAATGAATTTAGAACTTCAACGGCATAGAAAGGGCATGGAAACCATAAAGGAGAACCAGTCAGGAATGACAACTAGGAGTCTGTGTGAAGATGGAGGCAGAAATTAGAATGATGTACCTGCAAGTCAAGAATACAAAGGATTCCTGGCACCCCCAGAAGCCAGGAAGAAACAGGAACTTTTTTTCATAGAGCTGTCAGAAGGAGCATGGCTGGGATGACACCTTGATTTTTCAACTTCCAGCTCCAGAAATGTGAAAGAATAAGTTCTCTTGTGTTTTAGCCAGTTTATAGTACCTTGTTACAAAAGGCCTAGGAAACGAATAGTCTACTTCCACAGACCCATCTTCAAATCACTCAACCAAAGTCTAAGTCTTTTTTTTTCTTCTAAATCTTATAATATGCATTTTCTAACACCCTCTATTGTGATACCCCACAGCTCCCTATGTCATGTGTTTTCCCTTGTAACTGTTTTTCACTACACTACACTAAACAATAAATCCAAGTTGTTTAACTTTAAAAAAAGAAATGAAGAATACATGAACTACAATGAAAAATACATTGCAGGGAATCAACCGTAAAATAGATGAAGCAGAGGATCAAGTAAGAGACTGGAAGATAAGGAAGCAAGAAAACAGCAAAAAAGAAAAAAACACTCCAAAAAAATAAGGTTTGAATAAAGAGCCTCTGGGACTTCAAGCATATTAACATTTGCATTATTGGGTATCGGAAGAAGTGGAAAGTGAGGAATTGAAAATCCATGTGGAAATAATGACAGAAAACTTCCCTAACCTGGTGAAGGAAATAGACATACAAGTCTAGAAAGCAGAGAATCTCAAACAAGCTAAATCCAAAGGGCCTGCACCAACACACATTATAATTAAAATGCAAAAGGTTAAAGACAAAGAGATAATCTTAAAAGCAGTAAAAGAAAAACAGTTACTTACAAGGGAGCTCCCATAAGACTGCCAGCTGATTTCTCAACAGAAACTTTGAAGGCCAGAAGGGCAAAAAATATTCAAAGTGATGAGAACGAAGGACCTACAATCAAGATTATTCTACCCAGGAAAGATATAATTTAGAATTGAAGCATATATAAGAACTTCTCTGACAAAACAAAACAAAACAAAAGCTAAAGGAATTCATCACCACCAAACCAATATTACATGAAATGTTAGAAAGTCTTAGGAAGGAAAATAAGCAAAAATATGAATAATAAAATGGCAATAAGTATGATCTATCAATAGTTGAATCTAAAAAATAAAATAAACAAACACAACAGAAATGGATTCATAGATATGGAGAACATTTTGATGGCTGCCAGATGGGAGGGGATTGAGGGGGATGAGTGAAAAAGGTGAATGTAATTGAAAAGTAAAAAATTATAGCGCTGTCCTCGCAAAAATACTAATGGCATTTTTAAAAATATATATATTTTATTGATTTTTTACAGAGAGGAAGGGAGAGAGAGAGAGTTAGAAACATCGATGAGAGAGAGTCATCGATCAGCTGCCTCTTGCACACCCCCTACTGGAGATATGCCCGCAACCAACGTACACGCCCTTGATCAGAATCGAACCCGGGACCCTTCAGTCCCCAAGCCAATGCTCTATGCATTGAGCCAAACTGGTTTCGGCCTAATGGCATTTTTCATAGAACTAAATCAAATAATCCTAAAATTTACATACAACCACAAAAAAACCTCAAATAGCCACAGCAATCTTGCCAAAGAATAACAAAGTTGGAGATATCACATTACCTGATATCAAACTATACTACAAGGCCATACTACTAAAAAAGAAAAAAGCAAAAAGCATGATACTGGCATGAAAATAGCCATATAAATTAATGGAACAGTATAGAGAACACATGCTTATCTAGTCAATTAATCTATGACAAGGAAAGCAAGAATACACAGTGGGGTAAAGACAGTTTATTCAATAAATGGTGCTGGGACAGATACATGCAAAAAAAATGTCCAAAGAGGAGATAGAGATGACCAATAGACATATGAAAAGACGGTTAACTAATCATTAGGGAAATGTAAATTAAACCACTTCACACCAGTCAAAATGGTTAGCATTAAATCAACAAAGTGTTGGCAAGGATGTGGAGAAAGTGAACCCTCATGCACTGTTGAGGGGAATGCAAATTGCTCTAGTTACAGTATGGAGATTCCTCAAAAAATTAAAAACTACCTATGGCCCAGCAATTTTACTTCTGGGTATTTATCTGAAGAAGTTCAAAACACTAACTTGAAAAGATATATGCATCCCTATGTTCACTGCAGGCTTATTTACAATAGCCAGGATATGGAAGCAACCCAAATGCCTATCAATGAACAATTGTTTAAAGATGTGTACATATATACAAAGAAATATTATGTGGCCATAAAAAACAAAATCTTACAATTTACAGCAACATTGAAGGACCAAGAGGGTATTTTGCTGAGTGAAATAAGCCAGTCAAAGAAAGACAAATGTCATACGATTTCACTTATATGTGGAATCTAAAAAACAAAATATAGCCGAAACCGGTTTGGCTCAGTGGATAGAGTGTTGGCCTGCGGACTGAAAGGTCCCAGGTTCGATTCCGGTCAAGGGCATGTACCTTGGCTATGGGCACATCGCCAGTGGGGGATGTGCAAGAGGAAGCTGATGGATGATTCTCTCTCATCGATGTTTCTAACTCTCTATCCCTCTCTCTTCCACTCTGTAAAAAATTAATAAAATATGTATTTAAAAAAAACCACAATGCAACTTTGGTTCCCAAATTTAATTTGTTCTGGAAGGCTGAGAAACGATTTTTTTGAAAAACTGAATCATCCCCCCCACACATTATAAATTATGTAAATTAATTCATCCCAGACCCCTCTCCCCAAATGCTTCCATTTTAACCTTTCTTATATACAGAACATGTCTAATGTATTGTGTAGTCTATAAACAAACACTTCTTTATTAAAATATATTTTATTGATTTTGTATAGAGAGGAAGGGAGAGAGATAGTTAGAAACATCGATGAGAGACAGACATCGATCAGCAGCCTTTGCACACCCGCTACTGGGGATGTGCCCGCAACCAAGGTACATGTCCTTGACCGGAACTGAACCCGGGACCTTTCAGTCCTCAAGCGGACGCTTTATCCATTGAGCCAAACCGGTCTTGGCAACAAACACTTCTTAAAGTTATGGAACCACCCCCTACTACTGTTAAATGAATCACTTTCAGTACTTGTTCTGGGGGTGTTTGTTTTTCAATTCAGCATGTGGCATCTCCCGTTGTTCACATATTGTTGTCAACAACAGTCTTCCTAGCTCTTCAATTGTCTGTGACCATTTTTCTTCATACCATTAGCAACATTAGCACTCCTGATGGCCTCTTTATGTTTTGAAATTGTGCTAATTATCCATTTTGCCAGCAACAAAAGAAAAAAAAACCCTTAATACTCACAGCATGAGTTCTTGAGATATAGACAACTGATTCACATCCCTTTGTTTGTGGCTTGAAAAAGCTTTTTGTCATGTTGATGTATTAGCAGGAAAGGGTTGTCAGGTTGAGAACTGAAGATTTTGTTCAACAACTAAGACATTATTCATGAACAACTTGGTTGAGAATTGAATTGTTTGAGATGAGAGAAGTTGAAGAACTGAAGTTTAACTGTAAATTGAATCTATTCCAGAACCCCAAATGATTTTGTTTTGACCTTTCTTACATACAGTACACGTCTAATGTACTATTTATAAGTAAATAAGAAACAAGAAGGAATGTACAGTAAAAATGGAAATTTACAGACACTAGAACTTAACGCTGAGAGCGACTGAGGACTGCATGTGGAGGATGGTGTTCTTTTTGGAAGGGGAACTCCGTCCATAAAAATGTCAGGTGGCTATTCTGGGGTTCTTCCTCTTTCGTCTCTTTGCTCCACTAGGATGTGCCTCAGGCTCGCTGGGCCTCTGTCTCACTAAGAACCTACCCAGAGGTTGCTTTTGCCTTCGGTTTAACACTTGCCGGAAGTGCCACACGGCACTATCATTGAACAAATTTATCGCTCGGTTTGCTACCTCTTTGTCAGGGTGATATTTCCCAATGAAACTCTGCATCTCTCCCCATTTCCCAAGCATCCCCTTGATCAGTGAAGTGGGAATAGCCTCCCTTCCCTCCTCTGAAGAGCGCTCCTCAGCTGCCGGCTTTGCTGCTCCCTCTGAAGGTCTTGGAGCTTCTCGGTGGTCAGCTCAGTGCCGCGGTCCTCCGCCAACTCCTCCACATCATCACCATCCACCTCCAAGCCCATAGACCTGCCCAGAGACACAATGTCCTCCACCACAGACGCGGGCTCGTCCTCACAGGCTCTGTGGGCGACAGACTCGGGCCACAGCTTCTTCCAGGCCGCCCGCAGGGTCCCGGAACGCACTGCCCCCCACGCTTCATCTACGAGCCTCAAGCAAGTGAGGATGTGAAAATGTTCCTCCCAGAACTCGCCGAGGGTCAGATGCGTTTCAGAGGTCACCTCCAAACACCTCTGAAACAGCGCCTTCGTGTAGAGTTTCTTAAAGTCAGAGGTGACCTGCTGGCCCATGGGCTGGATGAGAGGGGTTTTGGGAGGCGGCAAGAACCTCACCGTGATGAAGCCGTGCGCCTCCAACAGCTCAGCCTCCAGGCCTAGAGGGTGGGCAGGAGCCTCGTCCATGACAAGCAATGCCCTGAGTGGCAGCTGTTTTTCCCGGAGGTATTGCCTCACACTTGGGGCAAACACTTCCTGAACCCACTCAATAAAAAACTGCCTGGTCACCCAAGCTTTGCTATTAGCCCTCCACATCACATTCCATCTGTTTTTCATGACATTGTTTTTCCTGAAAACTCGGAGGTCTTCAGAATGGTAGACAAGCAGAGGCTTCAATTTACAGTCCCCACTCGCATTCCCACACAACAGCAACATCAGCCGGTCCCTCACCGGTCCGTGTCCTGGCGGTGACTTCTCCTCCTGTGTGGTGTGGGTCCTCTTTGGCATTTTCTTCCAGAAGAGGCCAGTCTCATCACAATTAAACACTTGTTGGGGAACAAATCCCTCAGCCTCGACGAATTCTTGAAATTCTGTCACAAAATTATCAGCAGCTGCTTTGTTAGAGCGGTCAGACTCCCCATGCCTCACTGCGTGATGAATATCACTTCTTTTCTTAAATTTGTCGAACCACCCCTGTTAGCCTTGAATGAACCCCCTGCGCACTCACTCCAGGGGAGTCTCTCAGGAGGTCAGTATGCAGCAGCTTGGCTTTTTCGCAGATCATTGCCTCCGAAATGCTGTCACCGGCTCGCTGTTTCTCATTTATCCAAATCAACAACAACTTTTCTACCTCTTTAATTGCCTGTGATCGTTGTTTTGTGAGCACTGTCACACCCTTAGCAACATCAGCTTTCTTTTTTTTTTTTTAAATATATTTTATTGATTTTGTTCAGAGAAGAAGGGAGAGAGATAGAGAGTTAGAAACATCGATGAGAGAGAGTCATCGATCAGCTGCCTCTTGCACACCCCCTGCTGGGGATATGCCCGCAACCAAGGTACATGCCCTTGACCGGAATCGAACCCGGGACCCTTCAGTCCCCAAGCCGACGCTCTATCCATTGAGCCAAACCGGTCTTGGCAACATCAGCTTTCTTGATGGCCTCTTTATGTTTTAGAATTGTGCTGATTGTCGATTTCGCCATGCCATACTTGGTAGCCAGATCAGACACACGAACACCTTTATCATAATTTGCAATTATTTCTTTTTTAAGCTCTATCGTTGTTCTCACAACTTTCCTCTTCACTTTGCTATCACTGATTTTCTTAAGACCCATGATGACTTACTGTCCGTACTTAATACTAAGCAGCAAAAAGGCAAAACACAGAAACACCCAGAGCAGTTTCCCGAGATGTTAACAGCATGAGGCTTAGTGGTTGTGACTCACACTTGTACATCCTCTCCTTTGTCACCCTAGAGATGCATGCCTCACCATGCAGCGGTCAGCATGAAAGGGCTGTTGGGTGGAGAACAGAAGTTTTGTTCAACACCAGAGACACTTTTCTGTGAACAACTTGGTCGAACCCGGATTGTTTCAGATGGGAGACGTTGGAGAACCGAGGTTAGACTGTAAATGAACAAAGAAAACAGAAAGACTCACAGACAGAACAAGCTGATGGTTGCCAGATGGAAGGAGGTGAAAAAGGGGAGTAAAAAGTACAAGCTGGCATTTACAGAATAGCCATAGGTGTGTACAGAACAGCACAAGGAATATACTCAGTAACATTGTATGGTGCAAGGTGGGTATTAGACTTATTGGAAGGGTCACTTCATAAATTATATAAACGTCTGGCCACTCATTGTACTTGAAGCTAATATAATATTGAATGTGAACTGCAATTGAAAAAAATATCTTAAAAGAGTAACCCTCTTATTTATTTTGATTTCAGAGAGGGCGATAAGGAACATCAATGATTAGAGAGAATCACTGATTGGCTGCCTCCTGCACACTCCCCCCACTGGGGATCAAACCACAACCCAAGCATGTGTCCTTGATTGTGATTGAACCTAGGACCCTTTAGTCAGCAGGCTGACACTCTATCCACTGAGCCAATCCAGCTAGTGCAAGAGTGATTCTTTTAAAATGTTAAGCCATCTTTCCTTGCTAAAATTTCCCAACGGCCTCCAGTGAACAACTTCCTTACGATTGGCCACATTGCCTACTCTCCCTGACCCACACACTGGCCTTTTAGACTCTGGGACCCCTTGGGCAGGCTCTGCTCCAAGACCTTTGTCCTTCCTGTTCCCTCTGCTCAGGTCCTCCCCAGATGTCTACATTGTAGTTCCCTCACTTCCTTTTTTCAAATGTCACTCATTTTGGGTTCCTTCAAAGCAAACAGAGACAACTTGGTGCAGGTAGTTTACCTAGAAGATTATTCCAGAAATTATGGTGAGGGAGTGGAGAGTGAGGCAAGGGAGGGAACTGTTATCAAGGGCATGTGCACCCCTGGCCAGTGGCTCAGTGGTTAGTCCATCAGCCTGCACACTTCCAAAGTATTATGATTCCTACGTACTTTATTACCATGCCCTATAATAGCCTTTAAAGTGTCTTCACATATATTCTCATTTGCAGTAACTATGTGATATTCTCATTTGCAGAATTATTCCCTTTGTTGAAAGACTAAGGAAGTTTCCAATTCCTTTTTGAATTCAGAAGGATGGTTTTTCAATCCTTTCCTCTCTTGTGCTCTCCCCTTGATAATAATAATACTCATTGTTACCACTTTTTAAAAGTGCTAAATGTACCTATCTGTGACTTGGGGATTACGTCTTGATTTCTATGGCATTTGGGAGGTCTCATTTTCTAGAAAAGATCTAGGTTTTCTTTTTTGTCCTCCGCTAAATGTTATTTAAAGACTCTCAAGAGGATTCAAATTTTGAATTACTAAACTGTTTAGAAACATTGAAGAAAGCTGACTTGTGTACAACAGGGATTTCCTGCTAAAGGAAATCTTTTTTTTTTTTTTTTTGTATATATTGATAACTGGCACGTCATAAAAAGCAAGCATGTAGAGGAGAAACCAAGATGGCGGCATAGGGTAGACACCTGAATACAGCCTACCATAACAAATTTGAATTTAGAACTGGAAAACGGGGAAACATCACCCTGAAGCGCTGGATGGATGGCTCCTACCCTCTGGGAAGGAGAGAAGGCACGCTGAACCTCAGGAAATGTGAAGGTGCGGAGAACTGTGCGTGCGAAAAGGTGGCTGCCTGACTTTGCTGCTGGTTTGCTTACAGAGTGTGGAGAGGGCGGGCCGAGTTCCCTGCTGGCTTACTTCCTGTGCGCGGAGAGGGCGGACGGCTAATGTGCGGCTGGCTTTCTTGTTCAGGAGGAAAACAGAACCACCCTATTGCTCTGATAGACGGCCCCAGACAGGGAGAGGCCAGACTGTCAGGCAGTGGGCAGAGATTTCTCGGAGCTCTGTGAAGCCAGTGGCCATTCTGCGGGACTTGGAAACCAGACCCTCGTAGGGAGGGGCTGACCAAAGCTTGTCTGCCCCACCCCAAGACTCTGCCCCATCCAAGTGGAGCACAGAAGCCCTTCCAGTGGCTAGCTTTCTCGTTTGCCGTGAATAGGACTCTCCTAGGGAGGGACAGACAGGAATCCAAAGCTTGTCTGCGCCTATATCAGAGAGGTGCGCGTCTGCTGCCAATTGTGCGAGATTCAACAAAGCTTGTCTGTGCCACCCTGAGACTCTGCCCCATTGAAGCAGAATACAGAAACCCTCCTACCTGAGACACTTCTGATCCTCATAGTCAACTGGCTTGGAGATCAGCACTTCCCAATGATACCAACAACAAGCAAGGCTTAACGACGAGTCTGCACACACAGCCCACAAAGGGCTACACCAAGACTGTCCACCTCAGGTAAGTGGGAGGCTGACTCACTGAAACATATAGGACACCTTAGCACACAAAGCCACCCTACCAACTCAGGGAAGCTGTGAAAATGCCGAGACAAGGAAACAGATCACAAATGAAAGAAATGGAGGAAAAGCAGAGACTGGATATAGAGTTCAAAACCACACTTAAAAGGTTTTTCAATAATTTCCTAGAAAAGGCCATTAAATAAATGAGACCTATGAGGATATGAAAAGGGATCAACTAGAAATAAAGAATACATTGACTGAAATAAAATATTATACAGAGTCCTAAAAACAGAATGGAAGATTGCAAGAATCAAGTCAAAGATTTGGAACACAAAGAGCCAGTGGACACTCCTCCACAGAAGCAAGAAGAGAATCCAGAAAGTTGAAGATAGTGTAAGAAACCTCTGGGACAATTTCAAACAAACCAACATCAGAATTATGGGGGTCCCAGAAGGGGAGAGAGGGCAAGATACTGAAAGAATACTGGAAGAAATAGTGACAGAAAACTTCCCCCACCTGGGGAAAGAATTAGACTTACAAGTCCAGGAAGAGCACAGAACCCCAAACAAAAGGAATCCAAAGAGGACCACACCAAGACACATCATAATTAAAATTCCAAGAGCAAAAGACAAAGAGAGAATATTAAAAGCAGCAAAAGAAAAACAGGTAGTTACCTATAAAGGAGCACCCATACGATTGTCAGCTGATTTCTCAACAGAAGCCATGCAGGCCAGACAGGAATGGCAAGAAATATTCAAGGTGATGAATAGCAAGAACCTACAGCCAAAAATACTCTACCCAGCAAAGCTATCACTCAGAATCAAAGGCCAGATAAAGAGCTTCAAAATAAAAAAAAGCTAAAGGAGTTCATCACCACCAAACCAGAATTATATGAATTGCTGAAAGGGGTTCTTTAGGAAGAGGAAGAAAATAAAGATAAAAATTATGATCAACAAATACATAACTATCAACAAGTGAAACTAAAAGCCAAGGGAATTAAAAAACCTGATGAACAATATATTAACTGGTGAATATAATAGAATCAGAGGTACGGAAGGGGAGTGGACTGATGATTCTTGGGGAAAAGGCGAGTGGGGGGGGGGTGCAGGAAGAGCGTGAACAAAAACTGTGCACCTATGGATGAGGACAATGGGGGGTGGGGAAAGGGCAGAGGGTGGGGTGGGAACCTGGTGGAGGGGAGCAATTGGGGGAGGGGAGGGAAAGAGGAACATTTGTAATAAGCTGAACAATAAAGATTAAAAAAAAAAAAAAAAAAAAAAAGCAAGCATGAAAAAGGACAGTTTTGGATGGAGGCTGTGACCTAGGGAACTTTTTCCTGCCAGCAGCCATTTGGGTATTTGTGACACCATTTGTGGGCCATACACATTACCACCTTAAAAACCAGCCTATTTGGTGAAACATTTAATTACCTCACTCCAGATGCCTTGGCAGGGACAGACCCCACCGGAGTTACCGGAACTCATAGTGATACAAACACAAACCAGACCAACAAGCCAGTCGCATAAGGAACCACATCTCACACTGACTGGGATCCGATTCCCATATTCTCCCACAAGAGGAATCACTTAATGGCTTAAGTCACGAAAACAAAACTCAAAGCTCCCCACTGCTATTCCACCGCAGGCACGTGCAGCCATAATCACACTCAGGATAACCTTTGCCAGGAGTCAGTTTGGTGCGTGAGCCAATGAGCTCAGAAAGGGGAGCAGTGGGTGCAGCCGAGGAAGGTCAGCTGAAGGCGGGAAGGGCCCAGGCCTGCTCGGGCTGCTTTAGCTCCGGGTCTAATGTCTGCTTCAGTTGGCCAAGGAGGCTCCAGCACCAGAAGTCAGCTATGGAAAGCTAACTCGTGCAGAGGTCAGCATCTGCACGTGAGTAATTTTAAATGGAGACTGAGTCAGGGACAAAGGCAAAACAGACGCGGCAGACTGCTGCGCCCCTGGTCCCAGGGAACAGTGGGCTCCCGGCCTTCGTGCCTGTGTTGGATCTGGGCTTGGCCATGTGACTTGCTCTGGTCAAGGGGGAGGAATTAGCAGCACGGACAGCACAGAGGCTTGACAAGCACTTGGAATTTGGAGCTTGTCTTCTCGGAGAAAAGCCCATGCACCCTAAGACAGCCCTGCTGTGCAGACATTAGCAGGCCACCTGAAGGAGCAATGAGAGGTCCCACTCATATACAACGAAGCTTCTTGATCTTCCAGGCCAGGTACCGGCCACCAGCAAAATACAGTGGAGTAACTCCAGGCGGTGCTAGTTGGAAAAGAAGAGCCACCCATTTCATGGAATTAAAAAAAACCTAACCCCCCGCCCCCCACCAAAAAACACTACCACCACAACCCAAAAAAAGAACCATCCAACCCAGCCAGCCCTCTAACAGCCTAGCCCACGGAAGCAGAGGAAACAATGACTGTTGTTTTAAGTCACAATATGATGGAGTATTTTTCCCCCCTTCGTTTTAAAGAAAGAAAGAATTTGCAGCAAAAATTACTTAGGACAAGAAACAAGGAAGGGCACAAAAGCAACAGGAGTGCGTAGGCTGGGCTGCTCTGGTCACTGGGAAGGCAGAGAAAAGGGAACCATGGGGACAGGGTCAGGGCGCTAGTCAGGACTAATGTCCACTGCTCCGCTGGGGGGGGGGATTACCTGCCTGAGAGGGGAAGGAGAGGGGAAGGGACTGGCAGGGCGCGCTCCCTGGAGGGAGAGCACCATCATGTGCTTTAATGAAGCTGCTGATTTTAATGCAGCAGTAAGTGTAGCACAGGTTTGATAAGAGAAAGGGAAGAACTGCATTGTGGGAAGAGCAATTTTGTTTATGTACTTTTGGGGCAGACTGATTAACTGGCACCTAACACCGTGGTCAGGATTAAATTCTGTCCCTGAGCAAGTTCTCTAGGGTCCCGAAGAAAACTATTTTTGTTGTTTACTAATTTTCAAGAAAATGTTGAGGGTTACTTACAGAGCATACTGTATGTTTGCAGTGTCCTTGTGATTATCACCTTTGACCTTTTCATTCTGGTTGTACAACTTCTCTCACTCGAATGTTTGTTTTTTTGTTTTTAAAAAAGTATATATTTTATTGTTTTTTTACAGAGAGAAAGGGGAAAGATAGAGAGCTAGAAACGTTGATAAGAGAGAAACATCGACCAGCTGCTTCTTGATGTGCCCGCAACCAACGTACATGCCCCTGACCGGAATTGAACCTGGGACCCTTCAGTTCGCAGACCGACGCTCTACCACTGAGCCAAACCGGTTTCAGCCCTCACTAGAATGTTAAAGTAGAAAATCCAGAGATGGAAAAGACCAATGCTGGTGTGGGCCGAGGGTCTGAAGCCCCTCCCCCACAGCTTTTCCCTATTTAAAAACAGCACCGGTGGCATCAGCGGTCTGCCCAGCCCATCCGTCAACAAGTCTGGGTCACCTAAATCTGGAATGCCCTGAGGAGGCTCAGGCCACCCTAGGGCCCAAGTCCCAGTCCTGGCGCTGCATTAGGAACCACAGGAACCAGGTGCGAAGGGCCCTGGAGCTGGGGGCCTGGTGTGCGAGCTGCTCAGTGGGGCTGTGGTCTATGGAAATAGGGCCTCCCTGGAAGGTGGGAGTAGGAAGGCGAAAAGACAAAGGAGCCGTTACCTGGCAACAGAGAAATACAGACAGAGGAAACAGAAGTAAGAGCTGAAATACCTACATTACTGACTCACCAAAGTGAAACAGAATTAAACTTTATTTGTCTGGAAGACAGTGACTCCATCACTGGGACTAGAGCTCTGGGGCTGGACTAGAGCTCTGGGGCTGCGCTTTCTCCTCAGCAGGGCGGGGTGGGGTGGGGTGGGCTGTGCTTGGCAAGGGCTGCGGTGGTCTCAGATCTGGATAGATGGGAGAGTTTTCCAAGACTGTGGCACCTGTCACACCAAGCCAGAACTCACCTGTGTGTCCCCAATCCATCCCTCTCCACATTTCTGCCCACTTCTCACCTGGCTGGCCCCCCAGCTGGGCCTGAGGCAGGTCTCCCCAGAGAACGTGCGCAGGGTCATTGAGGAACCGCTGGCTGCGTTGGCACGTCAGGCAGGTCTGCACCGTCCAGCGCTGTCCCCTGCAGCCTGGGGTGAGAGCAGGAAATGGAGAGTCTGGGTCAGAGGAAAAGGGCCCTTACACTGACCTCTTTCCCCTTAGATTGTCAAATAAGGTGGCTCAGATACCACAAAAGGCTGCGGGTCCCATTCCTGGTCAGGGCACCTGCTGGGTCCCAGAACCTTGACCGCTCTCTCAGTCAATGAACACATCCTCGGGCAGAAACAGCCCACACAACAGTGGTCTGCTGTGAAGGAATCAACATCGTGCCTATTTCTTTTCGTCAGCAAAGAGTTTTGGGTGTGCTGCAGAATTTTAGTAACCGGTTTGTGCGTGCCAAGAGGTGAAAAAGGCTAAGAAGCGCTGTGCTCCACTATCTGAGCGGTTCCTTCCTCAGTCTGCCCCACCAGACTGTGCCTTCACGGGCAGTGAGTCCGGCTCGGTACTCGGCACACCCGGGAACACAAGCACCTGGGCCCTCCCCAGTCCGCGCAGCCGCCCCTCCTGCCGACGGAGTCCGCCCGCGCCGGACGACGCGGCGCCCGCTCCCCCTCCGGGCGCACTCACGTCTCTGGCGCTGCGTGCAGGTCAGGCCCGGGAGGAGGAGGGAAGAGCAGCCACGGCAGAGGGTCCTCTTCACCGACGGGTCCCTGCGGGCGGAGGGAAGGGGGAGGGAGGGGTTTCGCGGTCCGTCCCGGCCCCGCCCCGGCCCCGGCCCGCCCGGCCGCCCCGCTCACCGGCGCAGCACGAGCCGCCGGGCCACGGTCCTCTCCGTGTGGCAGTAGAACCTCGCCAGCGCCTGGTTCTCGGGGTCCTGCGCGAGGACGCAGTGGGCGGCCTGGGGGAGAGGCGGTCACCCGGGGCCGGCGGCACCGGGAGCCCCGTCCGAGCGCCCCCTGCTCGGACTCACCTGATACAGGAAGCTGAGCCGCTGGAAGGCCTCGCGGTCCTTCACCTGCCCCGCCATTCGGGCCTCGCGAACGCTCTCTCTGGCCCGTAGGCCCCGCCCCTCAGCTAGGCCCGCCCCGGCGCCAGCGCAATGCCTCCTGGGAAACGTAGTTCCAGGCCCGCTAGGCACCACCCTGTGGCCTCACAGATCCATCTGTTTGAATTGCATTCTAAGCCACGGTCCCTTTATGAATCCTAGTCCAGGCTTCCAAGTCCGTCACTAGCAGTAACTCGGTAGAGACTGGAGAGGCTGGTGGAACGGAAGAGGGGTCTCTATGCAGCTAGGTAGGGGGGATGGTTCTGTACAATTTATAGTCAGATAGACATTCTGCACTACTCTTTGAAGCCAAAGGTGAGTGCCTGGAAGATGTATAGATAGAAAGAACAGAGGTTATACACTTAAAAAACCACTGATGCCAGTAGGAGTGAAATTGGAAAGGACCATGAGGATGGTGGAGGGGAGGGACCGGGTTCTGGCCCTCAGCACAACTTTTTTCCTCGGAGCCACACACACAGCGTTCTAAACAGACACTAACTCCTAATCGTAGGTACTGGAGCACAGAGAAACAGCATCTCCTGCCCCTGAAACCACCCCACCACAGGCAGTCCCTTCCTCTGACCTGTCTCCCATTTGTTCTGTTTGGCCCCCCCATTTCACCTCTGCTTCATAGTTAACGACCAACTCCCGAGGTCAGAGTAGAGGGATGGAGGGGGAGAACATGGATGAACTCCGAGACAGGGAGAGGGTGGCCCAAGTTCTGGGAGGGTGAGGCCTCTCTCCCCTCTCGAACCCCTTCAGGCTGGGCAGGGAACCAGGCTTCCAGCTCAGGAACTGGCTGAAACGTCTTCACAAGAGTTTTACCAGTGTCCCCAGACTCAGATGGAAGGAGGATGCCCAAAATGCAGATGCCCAGGCCCACAGACCTGATCAGTCACTTGGGATGAGCCCAGGAACACCCATTTTCAACACACAGCGATTCTGACACATTGGCAGTGGCGGCCATCAAATCACCACACAGCACAAAGAGCACGTCAGTGGATCCTTTGTTCCATATTTTTTACCCACCAAAGTGTCTTGCCACAAAGAACCACAGTCAAGGCACAAAGGTAAGAGGAGAGTCTGGACAGAGTCCTGTGGAGGTGGTCGGAGGAACTGAAATGCCCTCGCTAACCTGCAGCTTGTCCCACCTGTGAACCCCATTACCTGAGCAGCAGATGGTTCAGTCGTGTCCCTTTGGTTTGGCATGCATCGCTCTGCCTTTTTGACATGTACCCTACAGGTTATTTTGGCCTAACATTAAGTGACTTACATTTTCTAATGTGGGAAATGGCAAACGGTGAGGGATGGCAGCAAACAAGCAAAAGTCTGGCTCCTGTGAACACTAGTTCCAGGCCAGATGCACGCAGGCACATGGAAGTTGCCTCTCTGGTCCTGCACACTCCACCCTCTTCTACCCTTTCCTCAGGGCGAGAAGACTTTACACTGCTCTCCCTTTCTGGCTTAGACACTTTACCCAGGTAAGAAAGCTGACAACTTGGGAGTAACTATTTTGTAACATTCCTTAAGCTTTGGATAGAAATACTTTTCTCTTTCCTCCAATACCGGACTCTTTTTTCCACGTTCCCTTGGGAAAGCAGTAAAAGGACAGGCTGTCTTGCAGGATCTCTGGCAACTCATCCCTGAAGAGTAAGGTGACCAACTTCTTGGACACGGTCAACTCTAAGGAGGCAGGCAATAGCCAGCTCTGCTGAAGGCTGGCAGGACCTGGGTTCTCCTCTCCTCCTCCTCACCCTTTCCTCCCCACAGTGCTCCTCTGGCCAATCCAACTCACACTGGCAACCTCACTCTGGGAACAGATGACCAAAGAAACCTCTCTTTCCTTCATTAGTATCTAGGGATCTGTTCCTTTTGCCCCCTTCCCTGACCTTCTTTCTAACCTCTTGATGCCCAATCTTTGCCCACAAAAAATCTTTGCTCTCGTGGGTCCTCAACTCCTAGGCCCATGAGAGCAACTGTCATTCATTTTTATTCAGTCTAGCGGTTTACGTACCTCTGTGCTCTTCCTCAAGAAACCTGACTATTCTGCGTTCAAGAGCTCCCAACAAGTGTCCACGGGCTTGTTGGCTCCTCTGGTTTGAGTGCCACACCCTCCCACAGACTTTTTGCTTCTGGGAAAGCCCCTCCTTCCTTCCCGACCCATCCTGTCCTGTGCAACAGAAAGCCTGACTGGGTTCAGGGGATTGAGTCCTTGGGAGCCTACGCCCCACCCGACAGCGTGCTCTCACCCGGCCAGGCCTGCCTAGCTTCCACAGAACCACTCTAGACCAGGCTCAGGCTCCGCCCGCTGCCTCTGGACGGACGGACGGACGGGCAGACGGAGCAGGCAGCCGCGATGCGCTCCCACAGGTCACAGGTCACAGGAAGGCAGGCCCGTAGCTCTTGATCCTGCCTCGTCCCAGCGACGCCGACCTTCCCGTCACTCCCAGTCTGTCGGGGGCCTGATGGTAAGTGGTGCAGCGTTCTTCCTTCCAGCCCGGATGCCCGGGTAGAAGAGGGGCCACAGTTTCTCAGTAAAAGTGTCAGTGAAGGTGTAGATATGGGAGCGGTCTGTGACGTTGTAAAAAGACAGTGTGCCGGCCTCATAGTCTAGGAATATGCCCACCCGCTTGGGTTTCACCTTGATGTGCAAAGGAGTGAAAGGCGTGGTGGTGGCTGCATACTTGTCTCCGTTCCACAGCCGCACCCGCCAGTAGCCAGTCTCCGGCAGCGGGGTCAGCTCGCCCTTGCGGCTCACCGAGTCCCGGCACACGCCCACTGCCCAGTGGGTCTTGTCGCCCACCTCCACCTCCCAGTAGTGCCGGCCCGAGGTGAAGCCCTCCGTGGCCAGGACGCAAGGGTAGAAGGTGAAGCGCCGAGGTGTGTCAGGCAGGTCCCGGAGTCTGGTCTCCACAAACTTGACGCTCTTCCGGTCTTCCGACAGGACGAGGTTAGGATGCGCAGTCTCCGGGTCCAGGGTCACATCCGCTGGCGGGAGAAGCCAGAGTGGGGAGCTAGATGAGGACGGGGAACAGCTCAACGCCCTGCCCCGGTCTTCCAGCCTGCCTGACAGAGCCTGCCCCCTTAAAGGCCCAGGACACTGTGCTTTGGTAACTTTCTCCATCCCTGGTGTCACCTGAGGCAGGGGAAGGACACTGCTTCGCGTCTCAGTGGCCCTAAAAGGCGCAGGTGACTAACTCGCTCTTGCCTTGCCGGGGCCCGTGGGTTAGGCCCTCCATCCACAGCCCCCGACATCATCGTCATCTCACGGTGCAGAGAAGCACCATCATTGGGTCTAGGGGTAGGGTGACTTGACACCTGTTTTCTTGGAAACTATATGACTGTATTCTCTGAGTGAAAATGAATGACAATCCCTTCTCTCTCTAGAGTGGACCAATTTTAGGCCAATTATTTAACTTTTTTGGGCCCCTGTTCAGAAAAGCGTGGGCCTAAGGTTAGATGACACAAGCTTTTCTCTGCGAGTTCTGTGACTCAGAGTGACCGAAAGCCAGGTAAAGGGATGGGTGACAGATAGGGCAGCTGAAGCCCAGATAAAGACTTTTTGCTCTCTGCCGATTCCCTTTGCTATTTTCCTTTTGGGAACAACTCACCAATTAGCTGCTTAAGGATTTTCCTTAGGGCAAAGTACTGTCGGGGGAAGCTGCTGAAGTTCCTTTCAAGCTGTATGGATACTGAAGTCACCTCCATGGTCTTCACCTTTTCACACCTAGGAGGGGCAGGGAGAGGGGAAGAAAGGGCAGGAAGGGCAGGTCAGGGAAGCTCCATCCTTCCACTTTCTCCCTCCTCCCTGAGGACAAGCACTTGAGTATTGCTTCCTTTTGCCAATCTGTGGATAGCCATATGGTCCCCTGGACAAATCCTTAAGAACGAGCCTCAGGACTTTCTGGAGGTATTTGTTATATTCCTTTTTAAAAAAAAATTAAATTATTATCTGTGTACATATTTTACCATTGCCCCCCCTCCCATACATATCCTCCCTCCCTATTTGTTATATTTCTTGCAAATGGGTAATTATCACCGCCACCTCCACCCCCCCCCCCCTGCTTCCCCAACCCTATCCTTCTTCCATCTTGTTTGGACACAATTCCACATACAGGCACAGGCAGAATCTGGTTCTACATGACCTTGGTATCTTCCTTAACCAGGAAGTCCTGATGCTCAAAGGGCTACTATTCCCGATGATTTGCTGACTGGCGTCATGGACGTATAACCCTTTCCCACGGCCTCCCAGAAGCTGCACGGCTTTTCCATCTTACCCTCCCACTCCTTACTGTGCCGCCAGGCTCTACGCCAAGATCTAATTCACTGAAAGAGCTGCAGGAATCACTTACTTTTCCAGGGTACTTTTGACATCCTAGAGGGAAGGAGAAAAGAAAGCAGTATTGGTCCTGGTAGTCAGGGTCCTACAGGCAAAAGGGCCCCCCTCCTCCCCAAGCTCCAGATCTCTAAAACAGGAACAGGGCAGACGGAGAGCTCCAGAGGGGTCTGAGCACATCTCGCCCAACTTCATCCTCACTTTCAACCTCTGGTCACCACGAAGCTCGGCAACTTATGTTCCTTCCAAATGCTCCTGTACGTTTGTCTTTGTTCCTCAGGGACACTGGGAGTAAAATGCAGGGCGCAGGGATTGTGTCTGCTCTTCGCTCTGCCCCCCAAGGGGGCACCTGCCTCCTTGAGGATTAGTACAGAGAGTTCCAGTCTGTGGTAGAGGAACAGGTCCTACTTCCCACTGTGGGCTGGCATCCCCTGTTTGGTGTTGGTTAATAAACACTAACAACTGTGTGCCAATCCTGATTTGCGAATACTTGGGTCCAGAAGACAAAGACGACAAATCTCTGCCCCCAGGACTTCCCAGTTTAATGTGGAAGGCAGAACACACATACATGAAAGGACATGCGAATAAACACCAAGGAGTACATCAGCCTGCAGATCAATGTGCAACGGCGCCTCGCTGATTCCAATGCTGCTGGTCTGATCTCTAAGGTGAGAAACATGTTTCCTACAGCCTTGCTAACACCACGCGTCTCCTTAAGACAACAAATGATTTCAAACATTTTAGAGGTGTTTACATATCAAAAACAATGTATTTTTTAATACATAATTTTAAGTGTCTTTCAACTAGGTTTCTATTGTTTTTTTTAAAATGTATGTTTTTATTGATTTTAGAGGAAGGGAAAGAGAGAGAGAGAAACATCAATGTTGAGAGAGAATATCAATCAGCTGCCTCCTGCGTGCCTCCTCCTGGGGACTGAGCCCATAACCTGGCATGTGCCCTGACCGGGAATCGGTTCCTGATGCTCACCTGAGCTACATTGGCTGGGCTGTTCCTCTTCTCTTTCAGCACTAGGTCAGTCAAATGCCAGGACTTAAAAGAATGGTGACTGCATTTACACACTTTTTAATGCTTAGTTTTTTTGTTTTTTCATGAATTCAGACTAGATTTCCCTCCTTTCAAAAGAATGGATTTTCCTTTGGTACAAATCAACCACATAATTGTTAACAAGATGTAAGAACACAGAAATGCTCAGAAGGAAACGGGAGCAGTGAGAGGAGCTTTCTGGGGGCAGACCCTCTGCGTGTGCCTAGAAGAAAGGACTGGGTTTAAAGGAGCAGAGCAGAGGAGCGAGCATTCCGGCTGACAGAACCGCCTGTGCAAAGCTAGCCTGTGCCTGACCTGAGGGGCCACGCAGGGGCAAAGGGCGAACCTTAAGCATCTCGAAGCCCGACTGCAAGCACTTGCCCTCCACCTCGGCAGCCAGGTGGGCCAGCTCGCGGCGCCTGTCTCCGAGGCGAGCAGCATTTTCTCGGAGGCGCTGCAGAATGTCCTGTTCCTCCTCCTCCAGTCGGGACAGCAGCAGCTGCTGCTCCTCATCCAGCCGTCTGTGAAGCTCTTCAAACTCCTTCAGGACCTGGTGCCGGCGACTCTCCACCAGCCTCTGAGGAGAGAGGGACGTGTTGCTTCCTTAGAGGGCACAGTGTCCCTCTCCCTACCTGCCACGTGCACAAATTCCAGTGTCATTAGAAACAGTTTAACGGGATACTCATGTTTCTCTCCACTGTCATTTCCTTCTATAAAGAATGGCTCTACAGCGGCTGCCAGGCTGGGAGCGGCCAGGCCCTGAGCAGCAGGGTCGGGTGCGGCCAGGCCCGGAGCAGCGGCTGCCAGGCTGGGAGCGGCCAGGCCCGGAGCAGCAGGGTCGGGTGCGGCCAGGCCCGGAGCAGCGGCTGCCAGGCTGGGAGCGGCCAGGCCCGGAGCAGCAGGGTCGGGTGCGGCCAGGCCCGGAGCAGCGGCTGCCAGGCTGGGAGCGGCCAGGCCCGGAGCATCAGGGTCGGGTGCGGCCAGGCCCGGAGCAGCGGCTGCCAGGCTGGGAGCGGCCAGGCCCGGAGCAGCAGGGTCGGGTGCGGCCAGGCCCGGAGCAGCGGCTGCCAGGCTGGGAGCGGCCAGGCCCGGAGCAGCAGGGTCGGGTGCGGCCAGGCCCGGAGCAGCGGCTGCCAGGCTGGGAGCGGCCAGGCCCGGAGCAGCAGGGTCGGGTGCGGCCAGGCCCGGAGCAGCGGCTGCCAGGCTGGGAGCAGCCAGGCCCAGAGCAGCAGGGTCGGGTGCGGCCAGGCCCGGAGCAGCAGCAGCCAAGTCCAGAGCAACTAGGTCGGGAGCGGCAGTGGCCAGACCCGGAGCAGCTGGTTGTGGTACGAACGAGAGCAACAGAGGCCAGGCCCGGTGCAGCCAGGCCCGAAACAGCTCGCTCCTCGCCTGCCCCTGCCCCAAGGCTGCCTCTCAGACACGGCTGGAGACTTTGGCGGGAACTTGAGGGTCTGCTGAATCAAGTGATGAAGGCTTAGATCTGGATGTGTTGAGTTAGTATAGCGCTGGGGTGTTGATCTGTAAGCGCCTTGGGTGGGGCCTGGATGAGGTTGGTTGAACTATTTGGAAATGTCTGTTGTCTGAAGTATATCATTGGGCATGTGGAGGTATTATTGATATGAGAAAACGCTAAGTAACTGATTTACTATCTGAAAAGGGATTTACTATCGAGGAAAGGGAGGGAGGAAGAGACTAAACATATACTGTGCACCTATGGATGAGGACAGTGGGGGATGGGGAGGGGGTGGAGGGTGGGGTGGGAACCTGGTGGAGGGAGGAGGAAATGAGGAACCTTTGTAATACTATGAACAATAAAGATTGATTAAAAAAAAAAAAAAAAAAAAAAAAAAAAAAGAAAAAAAGAATGGCTCTATCCCACTGGTGACTTGGGAGTGAAGACCATTGGGAAGATAAAAAAATCAATGTTTATAAGTTTTAATTTTCTTAAATTATATTAACTTCTAAAAAGCCATGAAAAATAATTCAAGACATAAGAACTCAATAATATAATGACAACCTATTTCAGACATAAGCCATATCTGATGATAAAGCTCTAGGTACTGTAATTTGTTAAGAGAAGGAAAATACAGCCCCAGCCAGTTTGGCTCAGCAGATAGATCAAGTGGACCTGCAGATTGAAGGCTCCTGGTTCGATTCTGGTCAGGGGCCCCCAGTAGGGGCATGCAGGAGGCAGCCAGCCAATCAATTATTTTTTCTCATCATTTATGTTTCTCTCTCTCTCTCCCCCCGATCCTTCCTCTCCAAAATAAAAAAAATATATATTAAAAACAAAAATAAAGAAAAGGAAAATACAAATACTGGCCAGTTAAGTGATATGACTGTCATCATTTGTATGTTAGAAGATAGCTGCCTGATGAAAACATGATCAGAGAGAACTAAGTGGGCTCAGTAAGGCTCTAGTAATGGGCTGCAACAAATACAGAGATTTTAGGGCTGTTCCTGAAATAGCTTCAAGTCATTTCTGAGACTTGCTAGCTGCCATCCCAGGAGCAGGTTCCCAAGTTTCTTAGTAAATGAGTTGCTTAAAATGTAAAACATGCTTTCTCTCAGCCAGCACATAGATTGAAGCTTTACCATTCCTGAAACTTGCTAATTGGGGGCAATCACTAGCCATAGCCTTTCTGAGGGTTGTCAGCAAGCACAGCCCACCTCTGTACTGCCACTGCAACAAGTGGAATGTAGAAGTCATACTGTGATAAACAGATAGCAAAATAGTTCTCCCTCATATAGCCCTACAGTCCCTTCTCTTTTTTCACTCTGCATTTGCAGTGCAGTGGTTCTTAAGAGAGGGAGTGAAATGATATTTGGGAATATCATTCTGAGATATCATGTCACTAAGAGCTAAGCTGCTTGTGGTATGTAAGTCAACATGACTCTCAACTGCTTCGGTCTGAGCCTGCATTTACGGCGTGGTTGATGATGGCACATGTAGGTGTGTGGTTGATGATGGCACATGTAGGTGCGTGGTTGATGATGGCACATGTAGGTGCAGGGATAAAACCATACTGCCGTGTCTTTCAGGGCACTCGTGTTTAAATATCACACAGCAGAACCAGTAAGCACCTAAGCTGCTGCCTCGCACAACCATTTCAAAACAACAACTAAAAGACAGAACAGACATCATCCAAAACCACAGGAAAGCTGGCGGAGTGGGAAATCTTCAACTAGAAAGAAGGAGAGAGGCTCACGGATCGGATTGGGAGCCACAAAGCTGTGAGGTAGGGAGACGCTCGTGCGTAGAGAGGAAGGGCGGCCGAATGCCTGGCTGGCGGGAGGGGAAAGGAAGTCCCCGATTGCACTGAACCCTTTCCGACTGCACTGAACCCCAACCCCGGCCAAAACCCAGTGGGCCCGGGCTCATACGGGTGGAGTCTAGACAGTAGAGAAAGGCACCCGGAGATTCAGAGCCTGGGAGACCGGGGAAGCCGGGAGCCGCAGCGGGCAGGGTCTACAGCCGCGCAAGTGAGTAGGCGCAGAGAGGTCTGACCGCAGAGGTTGATGTGGCCTCTCCATAGCGGAAGGAGTCCGAAGCTCCAGACTACAGAGGCCCAACCCAATTCTGGGTGAGCCCCTGGGGCACCCACGCTCTTACACGGGGAATCTGGGCTGATCAGGGAAGCCATGGAAGGCAGAGGTCTGAGGCTCGCACACAAGGGCAGGGCTGACAGGAAGCTAAGACTGTCAGCTAGCCCTGAGACTCGGCCCCATCCAAGCTGAGCACAGAGGCTTTTGCAATTTTGCAAGTCTGATCCTATAAGACTGTCTCCAATACAGAAGGTATCCTGGTGTATACACAGCTGATACTCACATCCAATGGGTCTGGAGGTCAATTCCTCCCAGTGATACCAACAACAATCAAGACTTAACTACAACAAGACTGTACACGCAGTCCACAAAGGGGAGCACCAAGAGTGTCTACCTCAGGTAACTGGGGAGGCTGACCCACTGGGCCATATAGGACACCAAACACACAAAGCAATCCTACAGCAAAAATGCCCAGACAAGGAAACAGATCTCAAGCGAAAGAGATGGAGGAGAACAAAAGACTGGATATAGAGTTCAAAACCACGGTTATAAAGTTTTTCAAGAATTTCCTAGAAAAGGCTGATAAATTAATGAAACCCAACTAGAAACTAAACATACACTGACTAAAATAAAAAAATATTATACAGAGATCCAACAGCAGACTGGAGGAACACAAGAATCAAATCAAAGATTTGGAATACAAAGAGCCAAAGGACACTGCTCTGGAGAAGCAAGAAGAAAAGAGAATCCAGAAAGCTGAAGATAGTGTAAGGAGCCTCTGGGACAACTTCAAGCAAACCAACATCAGAATTATGGGGTGCCAGAAGAAGAGAGAGTGCAAGATACTGAAAACCTATTTGAAGAAGTAATGTCAGAAAATTTCCCCCACCTGGTGAAAGAAATAGACTTACAAGTACAGGAAGCGCACAGAACCCCAAACAAGAGGAATCCAAAGAGGAACACACCAAGATACATCATAATTAAAATGCCAAGGGCAAAAGACAAAGAGAGAATATCAAAAGCAGCAAGAGAAAAGTAGTTGGTTACCTATAAGGGAGCACCCATAGACTACCAGCTGATTTCTCAACAGAAACTATGCAAGCCAGAAGGGAGTGGCAAGAAATATTCAAAGTGATGAACAGCGAGAACCTACAACCAAGATTACTGTATCCAGCAAAGTTATCATTCAGAATCGAAGGCCAAAGAGCTTCACAGATAAGAAAAAGCTTAAGGGGCCGGAAAACGGTTTGGCTCAGTGGATAGAGCATTGGCCTGCAGACTGAAAGGTCCCGGGTTCGATTCCGGTCAAGGGCATGTACCTTGGTTGTGGGCACATCTCCAGTAGGGGGTGTGCAAGAGGCAGCTGATCGATGATTCTCTCTCATTGATGTTTCTAACTCTCTATCACTCTCTCTTCCTCTCTGTAAAAAATCAATAAAATATATTAAAAAAAAAGAAGAAAGAAAGAAAGAAAAAGCTAAAGGAGTTCATCACCACCAAACCAGGATTATATGAAATGCTGAAAGATATTCTTTAAGAAGAGGGAAAAGAAAAAAAAAAAGATAAAAATTATGATCAACAAATACATCTATATCAACAAGTGAATCTAAAAATCAAGTGAATTAAAAATCTGAGGAACAGAATAAACTGGTGAATATAATAGAATCAGGGGGAAAGAAAGGGAGTGGATTGATAATTATCAGGGGAACGGGGTGTGGGGGGTGCAGGAAGAGACTGGATTAAAATAGTACACCCATGAATGAGGACAATGGGGGGGTTAAGGGCAGAGGGTGGGGTGGGAACCGGGTGGAAAGGAGCTAAGGGGCAGGGGGGGGGGAGAAACAATTGTAATAATCTGAGCAATAAAGATTAAAAAATAAATATCACACAGCAGACTTCATTACACATTATTTTTCTTTTGTGGTATTATACTATATTTGGACATGACAGTTTACTTTTAAAATTATGTAGATTATTTTATGAATAATTATCATTTCAGCATGGTTAATTACAAATTATTATTTTTTTAATCTTTATTGAGATTATTACAGATGTCCCTCGTTTTTCCTCCATCCGGTTCCCACCCCACCCCAGGACTTTGGCTTAGTTTTTAAAAAGTCATTGAGTCATCTCGGAGGGAAGGCAAGGGAGGGTGATTGGGTGGAAGATAATCAATCAAAGACCTTGTATGCACATATGCATAACCCATGGGCACAGACAGTGGTGAGGGACTGGGGCGGGGTCTTCTCAGGAAGTCCCACCTCCCACACTCAGGAGAACAGCCTCCTCCTACTGCACAGGAGCCCAGCAGGCACGAAGCCCCTGCACTCACCAGGTGTAAGGCATCCTGCCTGTCCTTTACCCTTCCAGCCTCCTCCTTAGTACTTAGCGCATGACAAGCAATGTCAGTACAATGTCTACTGACCATCAAGCTTAAGAAGATAGCATCATTTTTGGGAGTACAGCATTTTTCTAATGAATCAGAACTGGTGGGTGAGATAATGTGGTAATGCTTAGTTCCCTGCCTGCCTTACCTTGAGCTCTGAAGGCTTCTGCTCCTCTGAGGACTTACAGCAGGTGATCTCCTGTAGCTTCTGCTCCAGAGGTGCCAGGCACTTCTGCAGTTTTTCCTGAGGGCAGGAAGTGGGAGAGGTGGGTTGGCTGGCATAGCCTACATTCAGAGGTTAACCCATTTGTTTTAAACCGTTTGTTTGCATCCTACCCATCTCACCAGCTCTTAAGCCAACTTCCTCCCTTGCCTATCACTTTCGATGTTAAATTCTCTCCTGCCACCAGCCTATCTCTATCACCATCTCTCCCCCTTACCTAACAGAAGAAAATATGTAAAATATCAATGTGGGGCTAACTCTAGATTTAGGGTTTTACACGTGGGTAAATATCCTCTCACTGAACCACCATAGTCCAGCGGTCACCAACTCCATCCACCTTCTAACTCAAGTAACTACCTATTACTGTCAAAGTGACCTCTGGACTCCGATGTCCATCTTTAAACTTGCATTCCTCTTCAACTCTAACCATCTGCAAATACATTGAAATCTTACTTATAAACAACCTTAAATCTTTCTTTCATTTCTTTTTTTTTTTTAATTCAGAAAGCTTTATTCTTTTTCTTTTCTTTTTTTAAAACAAATGTATTTTATTGATTTTTTACAGAGAGGAAGAGAGAGAAACGTTATGTTAATGCTTAGTTATGTTAATAAAATCTTAGAAATAAGATTTAAAGCTGAAACGGGTTTGGCTCAGTGGATAGAGCGTCACCCTGCAGATTGAAGGGTCCCAGGTTTGATTCTGGTCAAGGGCATGTACTTTGGTCGCGGGAACATCCCCAGTGGGGGGCATGCAGGAGGCAGCTGATCAATGATTCTCTCTCATCACTGATGTTTCTATCTTTCTCTCCCTCTTCCTTCCTCTCTGAAATCAATAAAAATGTATTAAAAAAAAAAAACACAAACAAATTAAGTACTTGATAAAGTACTAAGACATTAGCAGCTCTAATTTCTGTTTCTCAAACACTTACTTTGACCCAGCAATAATTTATTTATTTATTTATTTATTTATTTATTTTAATATATTTTATTTTGTACAGAGAGGAAGGGAGAGAGATAGAGAGCCAGAAACATCGATGAGAGAGAGTCATCGATCAGCTGCCTCTTGCACACCCCCTACTGGGGATATGCCTGCAACCAAGGTACATGCCCTTGACCGGAATCGAACCCGGGACCTTTCAGTCCCCAAGCCGCCGCTCTATCCATTGAGCCAAACCGGTCTTGGCTGACCCAGCAATAATTTAAATCAGATGTCATGTTATCCATTATCTGGGGAAGATGCAAATAACAGACTGGCTCAGTCTAAAGTAGAATGACAGTCTTCCCAGTGCCAACGGGAAGAGAAGGGATGTTCTGAGCAGGGAACAGAATGAGGAAACTAGACCACTTTTCAGTTCTTTCCAATGTGGATTTTCTGTATGTACTCTCATTCATTATGAAAAATCTAGAGACCCGGGGCACTGATGGGGTCCCTCGGCCTGGCCTGCACCTCTCACAATCTGGGACCCCTCGGGGATGTCGGAGAACCAGTTTCAGCCCAACCCCCACAGGCCAGGTCAAGGGACCCCATTGGTGCACAAATCCGTGCACTGGACCTCTAGCATGCATATAAGATCTTTGGTTAATCTCTTCCCGCTCCACTCTGAGACTCATCAGTCTGTTCCATGTTTCTATGCCTGTGTGTTGAGTGTCTGCCCCCTGGTGGTCAGTGTGCGTCATTGCTGCTTAGGCTTTTATATATATATATATATATATATATATATATATATATATGTGTGTGTATATATATATATATATATATATATATATGTTATAGTCCAAGACCTCTTATGATCAAATGTGTTAGAAAGGTCAGAGAGAAATTTTGGGGTACTCATTGCCACTGTTCTTCATGCTTGAGGATAGCTGGTAGATGTACTGTGTGGGAGTCCCCTGTGTATGCACCTTAGAGGGAACTATAGAATGAGACCCAGATACAGTCTTGCCCTCAGGAGCTTTTGATCCTCTACCCAGAGAGCCTCCCTCCACAGTATGCCTCCCTTTGCCCCATGCTGACTTCATGTGCCTGGTTCCCCACCTTGTACTCCTGTGTGGCGTCGTCCAGTGGTGCGACGTTGTGGGCCCGATGGGTGTGGGAAATTGCACATATCAAACACACAGCCTCCTGGTCCTCATAGCAGAAGAGGCTGAGGGCCTCATGATGCTGGGGACAGAGGCTCTCATCCCGGATCTTCCGCTTGACAGTTTGGAGCTGCTTGGCAATTTCCACCATACTGCCTAGTTGACGATTAGGCCGGAGACTGCGGTACCGGGAGGTCTTTCGACAGACAGGACAAGGAAAGTCCCTCTCTAGGTCCTCCCACCAGCGGGTGATGCAAGCTTTGCAGAAGTTGTGCCCACACTCAATGATGACAGGATCCTTCAGGTACTCCAGGCACACAGAGCAACTGGCCTCCACCTGTAAGTTCTCCAGAGCCGCGGCTGTGGACGCTGCAGAGGCCCCGGCCTCTAACAGACTCGTCTCTGCCATTATTTAACTTCGGGATAGGAAGGAGGCAGAGAAAAATGTTAGTTGGAGGTTTAAATCTTTCTTTTTCGACATCCCTGCCCCGACATTTACCCACATGTAAAACCCCAATTCTAGAGTTAGCCCCACATTGGTATTTTACATCTTCTGTTAGATTCAACCTCTCTTTTGTTACTCTAGTTCCAAAACTTGTGACTCCCAGCCATCAATCAAATTTTTTTTTTCCTATGCAGCAAACTGATACCCCTCTCTCCCATCTCTTCTGTCTTTTAGCTCTGCTTTCCCTTATTAGAAACAGAGGCTCCCTTTAACTGTAGCCCAACATACTCCTGACCCAGGCTCATCCCACTTGTATCCTAAAACCAATTTTCTAGACCAGGGTTGGGGAACCTTTTTTCTGCCAAGGGCCATTTGGATATTTATAACATCACTAGAGGCCAGATGCATGAAGATTCATGCAAGAATGGGTCTTCCTTCTCCTGGCTGCCGGTGGCACTGCCTTTGCTCCGGCTTGGAGCCACCTTTTTGCCTTCATTCTGCCCAGAGTCGCTTTTCTGCCTTCCCACGCTGCCCAGAGGCCTGGAGAGACTGGGGCGGTTTGGAATGCCTGTGTTGTCGCCATGGCAATGATGCAAGCATACCACCTCCAGCCGCTTGGCGCCTGTGTATGCAAATTAACCCACCATCTTTGTTAGGTTAACTTGCATACTCACTCCTGATTGGCTGGTGGGTATCACGAAGGTACAGTCAATTTGCATCTTTCTCTTTTATTAGTGTAGAGTTGTGGGCCATACAAAATTATCAACTTAAAAACTAGCCTGTTTTTTAAAAAAAGAAAACAAAAAAAGAAAAGAAAAAAAATTAGCCTGGTATATTTGTCTAACATTTAATTAACTCACATCTAATGCCCTAACAGGGCCAGACCAAATGATTTTACAGACTTTATATGGCCATGGGCCAATGTTCCCCATCAGTTCTATGCCTAGTTTGACATATTTTTCTGATAGATGAAAAAGGAGTTTGAGAAAGTGCAGTGCTATAAAAATCAAAGTATTAAGAATTCTTAAATCTACGGATTTTTAAAAAACTATATATTTTTATTGATTTCAGAGAGGAGAGAGATAGAAACATCAATGATGAGAGAACCACCAATTGGCCGCCTCCTGCATGCTCCCCACTGGAAATCGAGCCCACAACTTGGGCATGTGCCCTGACCAGAATCGAACCTGGGATCTTTCAGTCTGCAGGCAGACACTATCCATTGAGCCAAACCAGCCAGGGCACGTTACAGAATTTTTTTTGCAATAGTCCCTGGAGCCTAAGCCAGATTTTCTGACACTGTTCTCTCACTCTTTTAAATAATAATAAGCAGAATTAGTTAGGCAAGGGTAACAACCTCTTCTTTTCAGGAAAGTCTGATATTATTCTTCCTTCTATCAGATTAATCTAGAGCAGTGGTCAGCAAACTCATTAGTCAACAGAGTCAAATATCAACAGTACGACTGAAATTTCTTTTGAGAACTAAATTTTTTAAACTTAAACTTCTTCTAATACCACTTCTTCAAAATAGACTTGCCCAGGCCGTGGTATTTTGTGGAAGAGCCACACTCAAGAGGCCAAAGAGCCACATGTGGCTCGAGAGCCGCAGTTTGGACGTGTGCCCTCCTCTTGGAGTGAAACGATTTATACAAATCCCATTTCTATTCCTGCACTTGGACATTTAGAACTACTGAAAAGTGATAAATTCATGGCAATTATACTAAAGAGAGTATTATTGACCCAGGCCAATAACTCCAACTTCTTGAAAAGAGAGCTGAAGTCTCTTTCACTCAGCAGTGACTGAAGTCTTATGAAACAGCTATCAATAACCAATTCCTTGGATACACTGTGCTTCTAGCTAATGGGTATTGGATGGTTGGGGAAGAAGAAAAAGAGGCAATCAAAACCTCCCTTAAGTGTAGCCTCAAAAGAATGAGAAAAGCATTAAAGAGATATATAAGGCAGAAAGCTAGTCCTCTGCTGGTAAAACACTTTTACTCACAAAATGGTTGATTTCTCTATCTGCATGACCCCTCCTGTCCACCTCCCTCCCCTTCAGGGGACCGGACAGAGGGAAAGAAATTTAGTAGGTCTGTGTGTTGAGAGGGAAGTGACCCTATAATGAGTTGGATTAATAATGACTATTATCCCTGTGTATATTGATGGCACAAATTTAGTCTTTAATTTGGAGTAACTTATTTGAATCTCAAATTCTTCCCTCAACCAGGAGAGACTGTTCAGTCCATGAGGCTTCCCCACCTAGGGGACCCCAATGGTGGTGAGTCTGCCCTTTCCCCAAGTCTTCCAGGAATTAGGAGGTCTCCTCTCCTGGGGGAGCTGAACTGTTTGCAGTTAGGGAACTAGACTGCCAACGTGAGGGGAAACAATGGGAGGAGGTTAGGGAAGAAGACTTGGGGCGGCGGCGCTCTGGGCTGCAGGTCTCTCTCTGTTTCTCGTGTGTGCAGAAGCGCCAACTCCAGGCTCGTCCTCATTTTGCTTCTACACTGTCCGGGCCCCACCGGGCGACCCTCTCCTGAGCGTGGTTCACAACTCGGTCCCACCCGGTCTCCATCTCCTCCCGTCAGGTCAGGCGCAGGGGCTGAGAGGGAGGGAGGGATGCGTGTCCAGCTGAGGAGTGGACGTGCAGGTGGGGTGCCGCAGCCGGGCGCAGCCGGAACCGCCGGGACGACGTCAGCTTCACCGGGAGGCAGCGGCGGCGGGAAGGGGGCAGGCGGGGTAGCCAAGCAACGCCGGACGCGCTGACGTCGCCGGGGCGGCCAACGTCCCCGGCCCGAGGCGGGCGGAGGCGGCGGCGGGCAGGTGCGGCGGGTGACGCGGGCGCTGGGACGCGGCGTGCGGGCCCGGCCGGCGGGCCCGGGCCCGTGCCCGGCGGCGGGACGGCACCTACCTTCCCGGCCACGGATCCGGCAGTGCGGGCGCGGAGCCGCCGGAGCGCTGCCTCCTCCTTCCTCCTCCCCCCGCCCCGCCCGCGGCGCGACACACAATACTCGCCGGAAGCGGAAGTGGCTCCTGGAGGCTGGCGGCCGGGAGCCCGTGGCGGCGGCGGCCGCCGAGGGCGGGAGGCCGGAGGTGAGGGGCGCTGGCCGGAGTCTAGGGCGAGAAGGGACCGCGGGGCAGGCGGCCGGAACGTGGGCGCCCGGCGGCCCGAGGAGCCCTCGGCACCGAGGGCCGCGCATGCGCGTGGCTGAGCGCTGAAGCCAGCCCGCCGGGCGCCGCCGGGCGCGGTGGGAGCGGACCGCCGGGCGGGGCCGGGCTCCGGCTCGGCTCGGGCCGGGTTCGGTCGGTTGGTTCTGGTGGCGCAGGGAGCTGCCGGAGCCGGGCCGGTCGGACTTGGAGCTACCCCTGCCCCTGCCGGCCAGTCCGGGAGAAGGCGCCTCGCTGCGGCCGCCATTTACGGGGCGGGCCTGCAGGCTCCGGGCACGTCACTTCCGCCCGGGTCAGGGCGCGCCCTTTGCCCTCGGAGCCCGGCTCCCAGCCGCGGAGTTCGTGCGCTCGCCGTGACCTCCGTCCCCGCTGGAGCGGGGCCGAGAGCGGCTCCCGCCGCCCTGCGCACCGTGCCGAGGCCGCCCTCTGCCCGCGGGGCAGGGTCTGGTTGGACCGCACCCGCGAAGCGCCCCGGCCGCTGGAAGCTTCGCAGGCCCGGGCTGGAGGCATGGGCGATGGCGGGAGGGTCTGGAGCTGGGGCCGGCGGAAGGGTCGCGCCTTCTCTCCCCGACCCGGGGCTGCGTAATCGGGCAGAAGGGGGGACCTGTTGGTGTGCCCGCCGAGGGCGGTGGCCAGAGGCCCCACGTGTCCCGGGTGAGTTGTGATGCTCTTTACAATGCTCGGTGTTTAGCCGCACATCCTGGGAGCCAGAAACTATTCAAATGTGCGAGTTATAAAGATTTGTGATCACACGTGCTAACTACAGGTGGTCTGTTTTTTCTTCACTGTTCTTTTGCTTTTTGCTCACTTTTCTTTTCGATAGCCAATGATTGAAGAGGATTAAACTTGAGAAAATTACATTTATTAACTCCCTACCCGCTTCATTGCTATTGGACCATTAGAAATTGTAGCAACAGGCCGAAACCGGTTTGGCTCAGCGGTAGACTAAGGCAGCTGGTCGAGGTTTCTCTCTAATTGATGTTTCTAGCTCTCTCTCTCCCTTTCTCTTTGTAAAAAATCAATAAAATATATTAAAAAAAGAAATTGTAGCAGCAGTATTTGTTCTAGTTCACAAAATGCCCCAATTCTAAGGTAGCCTGGCTTTGCAGGGAAAGTGATGAGTGTGTTATGCTGATTTATACCAAGAGATTCAAAAAGTGAATTACAATGAGATATTTTTTAATGGGATGAAAATTTGTAAACATTTTAAATATTGTTTTTATATCAGAAAGGGAGACTAGAAGATGGCTTAAAATTAATGAGTCGTATAGAAGAAATAGCCAAATTAGCAGCGCAGGTAGAAAACTGCTGAGGTCATGTATGGTGGGTTGGGCAAGTCTGTGTTATTTTATTCTGTAGACATAGCTTATGCAGCTTTTTATGTAGAGTATACATTTAGCTTCTTCCCAAGACTTACTATAAATAAAGGCTATAGCGAACATCCTTGTACATACATCTTTCTCCCTCAGTTTTGAGATATAATGGACATACAATGTTGTAGTAGCTTAAGGTGTGCAACGTAATGATCTGACATGTTTGCACAGGAATGTTTAGATTGTCATGCCATAAAGCAATAAGATTTCTGGAAGTTGGGTTGCTGGGTCAAAAGGCTAGGACATGAAACGTCTAATAGAGTCTTCCCATAAGGTTGTACCTATTGATGCCCGCACTGCATGTTATGAGATAGTCTATCCCAACCACGGAGCCAGTGTTGATATTTCAAGTGTAAACATTTTTGCTAATATTTCTCATTTAATATATATTTTTTTAAAAAATTTTTTATTGATTTTTTACAGAGAGGAAGGGAAAGAGATAGCTAGAAACGTCGATGAGAGAGGAACACCGACCAGCTGCCTCTTGCACACCCCCCACCAGGGATGTGCCCGCAACCAACATACATGCCCTTGACCGGAATCGAACCCGGGACCTTTCAGTCCGCAGACCGACGCTCTACCACTGAGCCAAACCGGTTTCGGCTCATTTAATATTTTTAATGATTGCCTAGCTGGTCTTATGCTGCAGGTACCATACATTTTTCAGCCTTTTGTCAGCAGATGGCATTTATTAATTTATTGAATGTTCCTTGGTTTCCTTTTTAAATTTTTGCTGCTGCATAAACAGTGTTACAGTGGTCTCTGAACATATGTCAGTATGTATAGTGGAATATCACTCGGAGGATGGCTCCCTATTGAGGACGTTAGTTTTAATGTAATGCGTACTGCAGTGTTGGTTTCTCAGAAGCCTGTTCTTCACATGGCCCTGGCAGCCGAGCATGAGCTTGTCCCTCTCCCACACGCTGACAGAGGTGTCATCTTTGTTGGCCACCCCCAACCAGTAAAGAGATGTCTTAGTCACTGAAACTGCATTTTCTCTTCCTTAGTAATTTAGAGTGGTTTTTTTTTGTTGTTAAATGTTTGTCAGTAGCATTTGCTTTTCTGGCATTTCCAATCCTGCTCTTCGCCTGCTTTTCCTATTGGGTTGTTTGTCTTTTTATTTATGTCTGCATACACGTGTATGTATGACAAGTTGTCCTCATTAAGAAGTCCATCCTGATTCTAATTTACTTTCCTAGGATCTCATATGGTACTTTTTTTTTTTTTTTTTTTTTTTTTTTTCCCCCAGAGAGGAAGGGAGAGAGAGAGAGAGAGAGAGAGAGAGATGAGCGACAGTCATCGATCAGCTGCCTCTTGCACACCCCCTACTGGGGATGTGCCCGCAACCAAGGTACATGTCCTTGACTGGAATCAAACCCAGGACCCTTCAGTCCACAGGCCAATGCTCTATCCACTGAGCCAAACCGGTTTCAGCTCATATGGTATTTTTTATTTTAACTCTTTATCTTTATTTTTTAAAAATACGATGTAAAGGAAAGATCTTTATTTTTCCTTAGAGCAGTTCTGTTCATTAGAAATATAATGTAAAACACTCAAGTTTTTTATTTGTCGCTGCATTTTAAAAATTAAAAAGAGCCGGGACCGGTTTTGCTCAATGGATAGAGCGTCGGTTTGGGGACTGAAGGGACCCGGGTTCGATTCCGGTCAAGGGCATGTACCTTGGTTGCGGGCATATCCCCAGTAGGGGGTGTGCAAGAGGCAGCTGATCTGTGACTCTCTCTCATCGATGTTTCTAACTTTCTATCTCTCTCCCTTCCTCTCTGTACAAAATCAATAAAATATATATTTAAAAAATATTAAAAAGAATAGGTGAAATTTAATTTCACCAACTTAATCCATTCTGTAAAAAAATAGTTTTATAGCCAAAACCGGTTTGGCTCAGTGGATAGAGCGTCGGCCAGCGGACTGAAAGGTCCCGTATTCGATTCCGGTCAAGGGCATGTACCTTGGTTGTGGGCACATCCCCAGTAGAGGGTGTATAAGAGGCAGCTGATTGGTAATTCTCTCTCATCAATGTTTCTAACTCTCTATCCCTCTCTCTACCTCTCTGTAAAAAATCAATAAAATATATTTTAAAAAATCGTTTTACATGTAATTCATTTTAAACAATAGTTAATGAGATATATATATTTTAATATTAAGTCTTTAAAATTTGATGTATATTTTACTTACATCACATCTCAGTTTAGATGCTCAGTGGCCACATGTGGCTCGTGGTTACTGTACTGAACAGACACATTAGATGGATTAGGTGAATGAGAAGTTCCTGTCATGTGTGAAATTCCTTCATAGTCAGATCTATTTCTGGATTTTTGATCCTGTATTCTAATCCTCTCACCTACAGGGTGTCCCCGAAACATGTATACACATTTTCACAGCTGGTAGCTCAATTGATGTTTTTTTCTTTTCAGCCAGACTAAGCTTCGAACAAAGGAAATTCATCCTGAAATGCTACTAGAAGTTTGAAAATGCAGTTGAAGTACAAACACTGCCTTTATATTTAATCGAAGTGTCTATACCCAGGGTGTCTCCCAAAAAATGTATATACACTTTAACAGCTGACGACTCATTATAGATTCAATACAATCCCTAATAAAATACCAACGGCATATTTCAAAAATCTAGAACAAACACTCCAAAAATTTATATGGAAACAAAAAAGACCCTGGATAGCCACAGCAATCTTGAGAAAGAAGAACAAAGTTGGAGGAATCACAATACCAGATACCAAGTTATACTACAAAGATACTGTACTCAAAACAGCCTGGTACTGGCACAAGAACAGCCAGATAGACCAATGGAACAAAACAGAGAACCCAGAAATTGACACAAGCCATTCAACTCAATATTTGACAAAGGAAGCAATAGCATATAATGGAGTAAGGACAGTCTTTTCAATAAATGGTGCTGGGAAATTGGACAGGTACACTGATCATAAGGAAAATGCTGCTAACTTTTTCCAGTTGAGTATCATGTTAGCTATGGGTTTGTCATATATGCTCTTTATCATGTTGAGGTAAGTCCCCATTATTTCTGCTTTGCTGAGAGTTTTTATCATAAACGGATGTTGGATTTAAAAAATGTTTTTATTAGTTTTAGAGAAAGGAAGGGAGAGAGAGAGAGATAGAAACATCAATGATAAGAGAATTACAGATTGGCTGCCTACTGGGGATCAAGTCTGCAACCTGGGTATATGTCCTGACCGGGAATTGCCCTGTGACTTTCTAGTTCATAGGTGACACTCAACTAAACAAAACTGGCCAGGCTGATGCTGGATTTTGTTGAATGCTTATTCTGCATCTATTGATATGATCATATGATTTTCACCCTTCATTTTTAAATGTGGTGTATCATGTTAATTGATTTGTGGATATTGAACTAATCTCAGGAATAAATCTCACTTGATTCATGATTTATGATCTTTTTTAACATACTACTGGATTCAAATTACTAATATTTTTTAAAAAATATATATTTTAGCCGGGACAGGTTTGGCTCAGTGGATAGAGCGTCGGCTTGGGGACTGAAGGGCCCCGGGTTCGATTCCGGTCAAGGGCATGTACCTTGGTTGCGGGCATATCCCCAGTAGGGGGTGTGCAGGAGGCAGCTGATCGATGACTCTCTCTCATTGATGTTTCTGACTCTCTTATCTCTCTCCCTCTCTGTACAAAAATCAATAAAATATATTTAAAAAGAAAATAAAAATAAAAAGTATGTTTTATTAATTTTGTACTGAGAGGAAGGGAGAGAGACAGAGTCAGAAACATCGATGAGAGAGAGTCATCGATCAGCTGCCTCCTGCACACCCCCTACTGGGGATATGCCCGCAACCAAGGTACATGCCCTTGACCGGAATCGAACCCGGGGCCCTTCAGTCCCCAAGCCGACGCTCTATCCATTGAGCCAAACCGGTCTCAGCTCAAATTACTAATATTTAGTTGAGGATTTTTGCATCTGTTTATCAGGACTGTTGTTCTATAATTTTCTTTTTTTTTTGTAATGTCTTTGGTTTTGGAATAAGGGTGAAACTGGTCTCAATAGGTATTTTTTTGAATTTTTGTTAAAATTTACCTGTAACATTCAGTTGTGGACTTTTGTTTGGAGTTTTTTGATTACTGATTTGATTTTATTGATTGTTGGTCTATTCATATTTTTCTGTTTCTTTTTTATTCAGTTTTGGAAGATTGTATATTTCTAAAAATTTATTCATCTTCCAGATCATCCAATTTATTGGTATATAATTGTTCATAGTATTTTTTTAAACATACTCTTTTTTTATTTTTTATTTATTTTTAAAAAAATATATTTTATTGATTTTATACAGAGAGGAAGGGAGAGAGATAGAGAGTTAGAAACATCGATGAGAGAGAGTCATCGATCAGCTGCCTCTTGCACACCCCCTACTGGGGATATGCCCGCAACCAAGGTACATGCCTTTGACCGGAATCGAACCCGGGACCCTTCAGTCCCCAAGCCGACGCTCTATCCATTGAGCCAAACCGGTCCCGGTTAAACATACTCTTTTTTTAAATAGATAACTTAAAATTTCATTTATTTTTTTTATATATGTTTTTATTGATTTCAGATAAGGGAGAGGGAGGGAGAGATGGAAACATCAATGATGAGAGAGAATCATTGATTGGCTGCTGCCTCTTACACATTTCCTACTGGGGACTGAGCACACAACCTGGGCATGTGTCCTCGACCGAATTCAAACCCAGGATCCTTCAGGGCCATATTCGTTTTTTTTTGTTTGTTTTTTAAAAAATATTTTATTGATTTTTTACAGAGAGGAAGGGAGAGGGAGAGAGAGTTAGAAACGTCAATGAGAGAGAAACACCAACCAGCTGCCTCTTGCACACCCCCCACCAGGGATGTGCCCGCAACCAATGTACATGCCCTTGACCAGAATCGAACCCGGGACCTTTCAGTCCGCAGACTGACGCTCTACCACTGAGCCAAACCGGTTTCGGACATACTCGTTTCTTAAAATATGTTTGTATTGATTTTGGAGAGAGGAAGGGAGAGAGATAGAGAGAAACATTGATATGAGAGAGAATCATCAATTGGCTGCATCCCATATACTGGTACATTTCTAATGGGGATAGAACTACAACCTGAATTGAACTGGTGACCTTTTGGTGCATGGAGTTATGCTCAACCAAGTGAGCCATACCGTCCAAGACTCATAGTTTTCTATATAATAACTAATATGTAAATGGTTATCACCCTGTCACACCATAAGGGCTCACACACCCAACACTGGGAAGAGAAGAAAGGGAACCAGCCAGGCCACGGCCTGGGAGAGGGACAAGCCACACACCCTGCAGTCCTGGGGGCTGGGGCTGTGGCCTGGGAGAGGGACAAGCCGTCCGCCCCATGGTCCTGTGTGCCAGCGCCTATGATTGGGGCCCAGGAGAGGGACAAGTTGCCTGCCCATGGTCCTGGGCCCCTGTGGCTGTGGCCTGGGTGAAGCTGCCAGTCCACGGTCCCCTGCAGCTGCAGCCAGCCCAGCCAAAAGCTGGCTTGAGTTCTGGGTACCTGTGGTCGGCCAGAGGGAGGGAAGCCAGGGTTCCGGGTTCCTTTGACGGACCAGAGGGGAGAATCATGGGTCCCAGATGTGGGGTAAGGCAGAGACCGTTAGGGGTGATCAGGCCAGCAGGGGAGCAGTTAGGCAGAGGGATTAGGGGCAGGCAGGCAGGTGAGCAGTTAGGAACCAGTGGTCCAGGATTGTGAAGGGCTGTTGGATAGGGTGCAGGCCCGGCTGAGGGATTCCCCCACCCCTCCATGCACAAATTTCATGCACCAGGTCTCTCTCTATATAAAAGGCTAATGTGCTAAATATTCTTCCCACTGTCCAATGGGTTGCTATGACTCACACTGAGCACCAGGGGACAGATGCTCAACACAGGAGCTGTTGTGGTGTGCACAGAGAAACGGAACCACAGACCTGTGCTGACAAAGTAACACTGGGCATCCCCCAAGTGTGAAACAGGCCCCGCCACCACCCTGGAGCAACACCACACCAAATCTCAACCAAGACAACATGGCGCAAATGCAGCCCACAGCCCAGCCCAGGTGGGCACCAGGTAATGATGTCACCTGGCTTCCTCTCCCTAGCAACGACTAGCCTCCTTGTAGTTTCTTCAGTCCAAGAATACAGATGGAACATTTTACACTTGAACTAAATGTCTGTGAAGTGTTTTCCCTGCCTCATCTCATTTGATACTCATAGAAGTCCTGGAGTAGGTACATAGGAGATGCAGTGGAATCCTATTTTTTCATTATATGGAAAATGGAGATTTAGAAAGTTTAGAAATTTGATTCAACTGAAACGAAGTCAGAAATGGACCTCTCCCTAGCCAGTTTTGCTCAGTGGATAGAGTGTCGGCCAACTGAAGGGTCGTGGGTTTGATTCTGGCCATAGGCACATGCCCTGGTTGTGGGCTCGATCCCCAGTGTGGGGTGTGCAGGAGGCAGCCAATCAATAATTGTCATAATTGATGTTTCTCTATCTCCCTCTCCTCCGAAATCAATAAAGAAATACATGGTTTTTTTTTAAAAGAAGAAGAAATGAAATGGTGGACTTTGAAATTACCTGAAAGAAGTTGGGGTGCTTCACTGAGCTGGAAAAAGTTTAGCTAAATCAGAAAGCGTGCCTAATTAAGCAAATTTATTGTATGTATATATAAAAGGCTAAGTTGACTCGTGCATGTGTGATACATATGAAGCTCTTGCCGGCACCAATTGAATGCATGTGTTTTGATCTGTCATTGTTGATTGTAAATTTGGTCGACACCTATTTAGAGAAAGGACAAATAGTGATAAAATATTTCTTACACCGGGCCATTAGTTTTATAATCTCTTGTATTTCAGTGGTGTCACTTCTATTTCATTTCTGATTTTATTTACTTGGATCCTCTTTTTTTTTCTTTATGAGTCTTGGTAAAGGTTTATTGATTTTACCTTTTTAAAGACCAGCTCTTTGTTTCATTGATCTTTTAAATTATGTTTTTAGACTATTTTGTTTATTTCTATGCTGATCTTGATTATTTCCTTTCTTCTACTCACTTTGGCTGTGTTTCTTATTGTTCTAGTTCCTTTAGGTGTAAGTTTATTTCAGGTTTTTCTTGAGGTAGGCCTGTGTTGCTAAGAAGTTCCCTCTTAGAACTGCTTTTGCTGTGCCTCACAGATTTGGGGTCATTGTATTTTAAAAATATATATTTTATTGATTTTTTTTACAGAGAGGAAGGGAGAGGGGTAGAGAGCTAGAAACATCGATGAGAGAGGAACATCAATCAGCTGCCTCCTGCACACCTCCTACTGGGGATGTGCCCGCAATCAAGGTACATGCCCTTGACCGGAATTGAACCTGGGACCTCTCAGTCCGTAGACCGATGCTCTATTCACAGAGCCAAACTGGTTTCTGCTGGGGTCATTGTATTTTTAAGGTGTCATTTGATTTCTTTGATTTTGTTGTTAAATCACTCATTGTTTTATAGCCTTCATTTAGCCTCCACGTGTTTGTGAGTTTTTCAGTTTTCTTTATGTACTTAATTTCTAATTTCATACTATTGTAATTAGAGTCAATGCTTGATAAGTTTCATTCTTCTTAAATTTATTGAAACTTGTTTGTGTCCAATGAAGCTTTTTTGGTTCCATATACATTTTTGGAGTATTTGTTCTAGATCTGTGAAATATGCCCTTGATATTTTATTTATTTATTTATTTATTTTCTTTCCCCCCTGTTTTATTTATTTTTTTATTGATTTTTAAATTGATTTTTTTACAGAGAGGAAGAGAGAGGGATAGAGAGTTAGAAACATCGATGAAAGAGAAACATCAATCATCTGCCTCCTGTACACCCCCACTGGGGATGTGACTGCAACCAAGGTACATGCCCTTGACTGGAATCAAACCTGGGACCTTTCAGTCCGCAGGCTGACACTCTATCCACTGAGACAAACCGGTTTCGGCTATTTATTATATTTTTTTTAAAAAAGAAATCTTCCTTGTTCAGATTATTAGAGTTCATCTTTTTAGCCCCCATAGCTCTCCTTCACCTGGTTCCAAACCCACCCTTACCCCCCCTGTCCCAGTCCTCATCCATAGGTGTAAGATTTTTGTCCAGTCTTTTTTCCCACCCCTCTTTACCCGAGAATTGTCAGTCCACTCCCTGTCTATGCCTCTGATTTTATTATATTCACTAGATTATTTTGTTCATCAGATTTTTTTATCCACTTGATTTTTAGGTTCACTTGTATTTCTTGTTCATAATTTTTATTTTTATCTTTTCTTCTTCCTCTTAAAGAATACCTTTCAGCCAGGACCAGTTTGGCTCAGTGGATAGAGCGTCGGCCTGCGGACTGAAAGGTCCCGGGTTTGATTCCGGGCAGGGGCATGTACCTTGGTTGCGGGCACATCCCCAGTGGGGGGTGTGCAGGAGGCAGCTTATCGGTGATTCTCTCTCATTGATGTTTCTGACTCTCCCTCTCTGTTTCTCTCTGTGAAAAATCAATAGAAATATATATTTTTTTAAAAGAGAATACCTTTTAGCATTTCATATAATATTGGTTTGGTGGTGGTGAGTTCTTTAGCTTTTACTTATCTGTGAAGTAGCTGTTGCTCCGGGCCCGGCCGCTCCCAGCCTGGCAGCTCCCAGCCTGGCAGCTGCTGCTCCGGTCCTGGCCACTCCCGTCCCGGCTGCTCTGGGCCTGGCTGCCCTGGGCCTGGCCGCTCCAAGACTGGCAGCTCCCGACCTGGATGCTCCGGGCTTGGCTACTGCTGTTATGGGCCTGGTTGCTCCTGACCCGGCTGCTCTGGGCCCGGCTTCTCTGGGCCCAGCCACTCTGGGCCTTGGTGTTCCTGGACTGGCCACCCTGGGCTTGGCCACCTCCGCCTCAGGCCTGGCTGCCACTGCCCCAGGTCTGGCTGCTCCAGGCCTGGTTGTTGCTGCTCTGGTTCTGGCTGCTGCTGCTCTGGGGCCTGGCTGTTGCTGCTCCAGGCCCAGCTGCCACTGCCTTGTGCCTGGTCACTCTAGGCCTGGCCGCCGCCGTTCCAACATTCTGTCCTTTTTTTTTTTTTTTTTTAATGCATTTATGTTGCAATGTTGGCTGGTGAGTTGAGTTCTGACTTAGTCTTTGATTTTTCAAGATCTTTGTATTCTTTCTTAAATAATTTTACTATCTTTTGCTCTCACTTGATTTCTTCACATTGAGAACTTCTTCGGTTTCTTCCTCCTTGTCCTGGAAGCTCAGCAGGTTGGCCTGTGGCACCCCTTTGTTCTCCGCGGGCTCCTGTGCTGCTTCAGCCTATTGCTGGGATCGGCGTCGCCCAGCAGGCTCCTGCCTCTGCTCCATTGCCCGCGCTCAGCGGTCAAAGGCTCAGGGGCACCCCCCCCGGGGGCCCCGTCGCCCGGCTCCTTGCTTGCGCCTGGCTGGCCGGTGTCCGGCAGGGGCTCCTGCTCCTCGTCGTGTTCCTCCAGTCTGGAGCTTTTTTTCTCCTTCCCACTAGGGGAGTCTAGCATCAGAGTCAACAGACTGTCCTCTGCGCGCAATGTGCGTGACTCCGGGGGTTCCGCTTTTTGCCGCTCCCCCAGGACTCCACCTCACAGCCCTGTCTCCCTCTGCTCGAGCCTGGGTCCCCAGGGATTGGCCTAGAACTGGAGTTCAGGGCAGTCGGGAGTGGTGCTCAGCACCGCCAGAGGTTTTGTTTCTTCCCGCCAGTGCAATGCAGCATCAGAGTCAACATTCTGTCCTCTGCGCGCAGTGTGCATGACTCCGGGGGCTCTGCTTTTTGCCGCTCTCATCAGATTCCGCCTCACAGCCCCGTCTCCCCCTGCCTGAGCCTGGGTCCCCAAGTTCTGGCCTAGGACTGGGGTTCAGAGCAGTTGAAACTGGGGCCCAGCACGGCCGGAGCTCCTGTTTCCTTCCTTCCAGGGCAATCCTGAATCAGAGCCAACATTACTTCCCTTGCGAGCAATGTGCACAACTCTGGGGGCCCTGCTTTTCGCCACTCCCCTGGGATTCCGCCTCACAGCCCAGTCTCCCCCTGCCCGAGCCTGGGTCCCCAGGGTCTGGCCCATAACTGGGGCTCAGCGCTGCTGGTTCTGGAGTTCAGCCCGGGCCGGGGGTTTTATTTCCTTCCTGCCAGGGAATGCCAGGCAGGCTCCCAGCCTTCTCCTCCTCTCCGGCTGTGTCCTCTTCGTGCGCACATATGGGCATGCAGCAAGTCTCTGTACCTTAGGCTTTTTCAGCTCCTCTGATTTTCCTTCTGGTTTTCTCTTTCCTTCTTGTTGTAGCATTTTCAGTCAGCCGACTACCTATAGCTCTGGGCAATATCCACTCTACATTTTAGTTGTATTCCATTGAAATTGTTGTGTGCTGCTGTGGTTAGGTGTCTACCTGAGCAGCCATTTTGGATCCTCTCCCCCCTGGTCAATCTCTAAAACTTCTCTTAAAGATCTTCCCACTTCTATAAGCTCAGCTCAAGGACAGCTTCCTTGTGAAACTTTTTTTCATTGAGGGCTTATGCTAACATCTTTGTTTCTCAGAATTTTCCCAAAGCATACTCTGGAATTTGAATTCACTTGTGCAATTGTCCTATTTTATTAGTCATACTCACCTGAGGATATTTTGTTTTCTCCATTGCTTTTCAGAAACAGTGGGAGGGAGGGTTGGGGAGAGGGGAGAATGATGTGAGAGAAAGACTAGTTGTGTCCTGCATGCACACCTGCTGCTGGGCACAGACACCACTGTTTACACCATTGACACTCGTGGACCCTGAAACTTGCTAGCATTGCTATCATTGACACTCTTGGAAACGATGTCAGTATTCCTATTCACACCACCTTTGTCAAATGAATTCTGCATAGCACCAGCCTCTTTGTGGCACCACATCCTGAGTCAGTCCATCATGTGGTCATCTGACTGTTGGATGCTCATGTCTATGTCCAACTGCAAGAAGTTTGTAAGTGGAATTTTCCTCTCTTAGGGAAGGAGGTGGTCTCTTCCTCTCATGAAGAGTACATTACAACTGACCACAGAAGTACAAAGAAACATGAAAGACCACTGTGAATAATTATATTTCAAATAAACTAGGTTAACGGGAAGAAATGGAATAAATTCAAGACTGAATCGTGAGGAAATAGAAAATTTGAGCAGATTGAATCAATAATCAAACCCTCCCAACACAGAAAAGTCCAAACCAGATAGATTCATTGATGAATTCTATGAAACGTAAAGCATTAATCCTTTCCAAGCTTTTTAAAAATTTAAGAGGCAGGAACAATCAAACTCATTTTATGAAGCCAGCATTAACCTGATACCAAAGCCAGAAAAGGACACTATAATAAAAGCAATAAATAGACTAATACCTCTGATAAGGTACTACATTTTAAAAAAAAATTATATATATATATATATATATATATATATATATTATTGATTTTTTTTTACAGAGAGGGAGAGAGAGCCAGAAACATCAATGAGAAAGAAACATCGACCAGCCGCCTCCTGCACACCCCCTACCGGGAATGTGCCGCAACCAATGTACATGCCCTTGACCGGAATTGAACCTGGAACCTTTCAGTCCATAGACCAACGCTCTACCACTGAAGCAAACCGGTTTTGGCAAGGTACTACATTTTTATATAAAACATTAATAAACCAAATTCAACTCATTAAAAAGAGTATGGAGGGTGGAGGGAAAACAAGATGATGTAGGTAACAGCCTGAACTCCTCTCCCATGAACATATTGAAATTAAAATTAAGTTATTGAGCATCCATCAGTAAGCCCCCTAAAGACTAGCTGAGGAGAATTCTTAGAGCTAAGGATACCACTATAGAAGCCACATTAAGATAGGAATGTTGGAGATGCAAGTCCTACACCTACAGTATGGTGATGTTGGGATAGCTTGGCTTCCCATTCGAGGGTGCTAGGACTAGGGAGAAGGACCCCCATAGCATTGGGCTTTGAAAATTTGCAGGGAACCTGGCTGATGTGGCTCAGTAGCTGAGCGTTGACCTATGAACCAGGAGGACAGGGTTTGATTTCCAGTCAGGGCATATGCCTGGGTTGTGGGCTTGATCTCCAATAGGGACTTTGCAAGAGGCAACTGATCAGTGATACTCATCATTGGTGTTTCTACCTATCTCTGTCCTCCCTCTCTCTGAAATAAATAAAAATTAATATTTTTAAAAAAGAAACCCAGTAGGGATTGAATCAGATAAAGAGCTTTGGAAGACCTATATGCTGCTCTTAAAGGGCTTGCATACAAACCATCTAACCCATAGGAGCAGCAGTTTGAGAAGTGCCTAGGAGCAACTGGGAAAAATTAAGCTTCAGAGTTGGGTTGGTAAGGCAGGGATTGGAGTATTCCCAGGAGACAATATCTTACAATGAAAGAAATAGAAGCAAACTATTGGATACAGAGTTCAAATAGTGATTATAAGGTTACTCAAGAATCTTAATGAAAGCTTCATGGGGTTCAAAGAGAGCATCAAAGGACTTAGTGAGATCTTTGCGAATTTTGGAGTATTTCAAAGACAAAATAGGACCAATCAGAAATTAAGTATACACTAAATGAAGTAAATAATTTACTTGAATTCAAAAGTAGAGTAGAGGGTTCCAATAATTAAATCAACGATTTGGAATATGAGGAAGAATAAAACCAAATAAGAAGAGCAAGAAGGAAAAAGAATCCAGAAATATGAAGATAGTGTAAGAACTTCAAATGTACCAACACTCGCATTATGGATGTGCCAGAAGGAGAAGACAGAGCAAGATATTGAAAACCTATTTGAATGAGTAAGGACAGAAAGCATCCCCTACCTGGTGAAATAAATAAACTTACAAGACCGGGAGGCTCAGAGAGTCCCAAACAAGAGGAACCCAAGAAGACCAAGACACATCATAATTAAAATGCCAATGGCTAAAGATAAAGAGAATCTTTTAAAAATATATATTTTATTGATTTTTTACAGAGAGGAATGGAGAAGGAGAGAGAGAGCTAGAAACATCAATGAGAAAAACATCAATTCAGCTGCCTCCCACAAACTCCCCCTGGGGATGTGCCTACAAACCAAGGTACATGCCCTTGACTGGAATCAAACCTGAGACCCTTCAGCCTACAGGCCAACACTATCAAGTGAGCTAAACCAGTTAGGGCTAAAGAGAAAATATTAAAAGCAGCAAAAGGAAAGCAGTTACCTACAAAGGAGCACTAATGTGACTGTCAACTGATTTCTCCAAAGAAACTTTGCAGCCCAGAAGGGAGTGGCAAGAAATACTCTAGGTGATGTATAACAAGGATTTATGGCCAAGATTACCTGGCAGAGATATCATTTAAAATTGAAGTTTAGATAAAGAGCTTCTCAGACAAGCTAAAGGCATTCATTGCCACCAAATCAGTATGACATGAAATGTTGGATGATATTCTTTAAGAAGAGGAAGGAGAAGAATTATGAACAATAAAATGGCAATAAATACATATCTCTGAGCTATTGAATCAAAAAATTAAAAGAATAAGAAATCTAATGAACAAAATAAAGTGATTAATAAAATAGAACCAGCTCTAGCTGGTTTGGTTCAGTGGATTGAGCATTGGCCTGTGGACCAAAGGGTTTTAGGTTCAGTTCCAGTGAAGGGCTTGTACCTCAGTTGTGGGCTCCTCTCTGGCCTGGGCCCTGTTCAGGGCACATGCAGGAGACAATGTGTATTTCTCTTTATCTTTCTCCGACTCTCTTTGAAATATCAATGGAAAAATGTCCTTGAGTGAGAATTAAGAAAAAGAACCAGAGGCATGGAACCATGGAACAAGACTGATGAATCTCAGAGAAAAGGTGGGTGGGAAGGTAGAAAGAGATTAACCAATATCTTACCTATGGATACAGACAAAAGGGTGGTGAAGGCATTGGGCAGGGCAGGGTGAGAATTGGATAGGGGAGGAGGCAATAGGAGGAAAGTGGGAGCATCTGTAATATTCTCAACAATAAAGATTTAAAATAAGTAGAATGTCCATAGTATTTAAACCCATGTATAATCAATGGAATCCCTTTCAAAATTCCAATAGCATTTTCCACAGAAAGGAAAAAAAAAATCCTAAAATTTGTATGGAACCACAAAAGAACTAAGTAATCAAAGCACTTATGATAAAGCACAAAGTGAGAGGCATCACATTTTCTGATTTCAAATTATACTACAACTAGAGGCCTGGTGCACGAAATTTGTGCACTGGGGTTGGGGGAGTCCCTCAGCCCAACCTGTGCCCTCTTGTACTTCTGGACCCCTCAATGGATGTAGCAGTGAGCTAAGAAGCAGGCAGGCAGCCAGGGAGGAGCCCCAACCAGGGCCGGGCGCTGCTCACGCTCATCCCAGCCTGCTGTGCCTGCTGCCACGGAGTCAGGAGAAACTCTTGCTGTGGCAGCTGTGCTCACCAGCTGTGAGCCCAGCTTTTGGCTGAGTGGTGCTACCTTTGTGGAGCATACTGACCACCAGGGGGCGGTTACTGTGTTGAGTGTCTGCCCTCATAGTGACCAGTTGTTCCACTGTAACTGTTGCTTAGGCTTTTATTATATAGGCTAGAGGCCTGGTGCACAAATTAGTGCACCAGTGGGGTCCCTCTGCCTGACCTGTGGGAACGGGCCAAAATCTGCTCTCCAATATCCCCCCAAGGGGTCATGGATTGCGAGAGGGCACAGGCCAAGCTAAGGGACCCCACCAGTGCATGATTAGGGTTGGGGAGGGACACGGGAGGTTGATCAGCTGGGGAGGGACTGCAGGAGAGCTCCAGGGCATGTCCAGCCTGTCTCGCTCAGTCCCAATTGGCCGGACCCCAGCAGCAAGTTAACCTCCAGGGCGGAGTGTCTGCCCCTGGTGGTTAGTACACGTCATAGTGACTAGTTGACTGCCCCTTGGTGGTAGTGTACATCATAGCAAGCAGTTGAGCGGCCTTAGCATATCATTAGCATAGTACGCTTTGATTGGTTGAATGGCCAACTGGTTTACCAGACACTTAGTATATTAGGCTTTTATTATATAGGAAGTTATAGATTCAAAATAGTACCATACTGGCCTAAAAATAGATATGTAAACCAATAGAGCAGAACTCCAAAATAAACTGTCACATATGTAGTTAACTAATTGACAAGGGAGCCAAGAACATTCAAAGGGCAAAAGGATAATCTCTTCAGTTAATGGTGTTGGAAAACTGGATAAATATAGGCATAAGAGGGTTACTAACATATTTCTCACAAAATGGAACCAAAATGGGTTAGAGGTTTAAAGGTAAGACCTGACACCATATAGTCCGAAGGAGAGAACAGGAAATGAGCCCCCTGACAGCTGCCTTGGTAGTGACTTCTTCACTGTGACACTAGAAACAAGCAACAAAAGTAAAACTAAGGGGATGACATCAAACTAAGTCTTCTGTATAGCCAAACTAGTAACAAAGGGAAACGGCATTATATAGAATGGGAGAAAAGGTTTTGCAAATCTTTTATCTGATACAGGGCTAATACCTGGAATAGGTAAAGAACTAATATAACCCAGTAACAAAACAAAAACAATCACAAAACAACCTGATTAAAAATGGGCAGAGGAAGAAAACACAAATGGCCAACAGAAACATGAAAAGGTATGCAATAGCACTAACCATCCTGGAAATGCAAATCAAACCCACAAAGAAGTCTGACCTCACACAGATTAGAATGACTGTCATAAAAAAGATAAGAAGTGTAGGCAGCCGAAACCGGTTTGGCTCAGTAGATAGAGCGTCAGCCTGCGGTTTGATTATGGTCAAGGGCATGTACCTTGGTTGCGGGCACATCCCCAGTAGGAGGTGTGCAAGAGGCAGCTAATTGATGATTCTCTCTGTTCCCTCTCTCTTCCTTTCTGTAAAAAAATCAATAAAATATATATATTTTTAAAAGTGTAGGCAAGGATGTGGAGAAAAGGAAACCCTCATGAGTTAGAATGTAAATGGTGTAGGCACTATGAAAAACTGGAGAGTTCTCAATAAAAAACAAAACAAAAAACTTCCATATGATCTATCATAATAGATATCTGCACCCTGATGTTAATTGTGGCATAATTTACAGTAGCCAACATATAGGAACAGCCTACAGTTCATCGACCTATAAAGTGAAATGTGGTTCAGCTATGAGAAAAAAGGAAATCCTGTCATTTGGGAAAATGTGAATGAGACTGAGGGCATAATGGTAAGTGAAATAAGTCAGAAAGTCAAAGACTGTATGGTATTGCTCATATATGGAATCTGAAAAGCTGAATTCTGAGAAACAGTAAGGTAGTAGTTACCTAGGGCAGGGATTCGGGTTAGGGAATGGGGAGATATTGGTAAAGGTACAAACTTTCAGGTATAAGGTTAACAAGTTCTGGGGATCTAATGTACATCATAGTTATAGCTAATGCTACTGTATTATCTACTTGAAAGTTGTTACAGGAATAGACCTGAAATGTTCCTACTGTGTAAAAGAAATGGCATGGACAGGTCACTTAATGCTGTAATAACAATTATTTTATAATATAGAAGGGCTTCAAATGAACACAAAGTACACTTGAAACATACACAGTGTTATATTCCAATGATATATCAATAAAGTTGTAAAAATAAATTTAAGTGTGAAACTTCTTACATGGGGAGAGAGCATAGGCTCTGGGAGTGGTGATGGGCACGGATTGGAAAAACGGCAAATGTTGGCTCTTGGAGCAGTGACCTGAGACCTGGACTTGCACAGCAGGCACTTGGGTTTGGTTATGTAAATGAGTGACTAATAAATGACATGTTACAGCTTATTTCTTTAATAGTCTATAATGAGGTCCAGGTTTTGTTTAGTTTATACTTTCAGATAAGTGGAGTGGCATTATGGGTTAGTAAACTGATTGCTCAAAATACCTTTTCCTGTCTGTCACTTGGTAGGATTAAAACACAGCAACCCAGATTTACAAGATTTCAGAGGATCCAGGCAGACACCGACATTTTATATTAATTTTGATGTTTCTTTGTAAATGCATGCATTTCTGGGGAAAGTATAACATTTTTCAGTTTTTATGAGACCCTGCTTAAAGCCGTAAAAACCATCCTACGTTAGACACCATGCTATTCAAATCTGGTCTATGAACTGCTGATAACTGTTTTCAGCTAACATGAAGACATAATTTAAGTGGTCACCTTTTCCTCAGCTTTATCAGCGAGGGGTTAACTAAGGTAGAGGTTTATAGCTCATGTCCCTTCCAGCTTCTGTGTGTATCTAGTTGTGGGCTGCTAACAAATTCACAGGCCGCATGGACCCAGAGGACACTGGGGAGCCTAATGGAGGTGGCTTGGTGTTCTAGAACCTGCCCTGCTGCCGGGTAAATACAGTGACGACTTAGTGGGGATTCCATGTCCAGTGATATGTCAGCTTGGTTTCAGGCTGCTTCTTCCATATAAACAACTGAAAATAACAGATAAAATGTATATTTTTATTTTATTTTATTTATATATTTTTTTTTGATTTAATAATTTCTGCTTTTATTTTTTATTTATTTTTTTTAATCAATCTTTATTGTTCATAATATTACAAAGGTTCCTCATTTCCTCCTCCCTCCACCAGTTTCCCACCCCCCCTCCACCCCCTCCCCATCCCCCACTGTCCTCATCCATAGGTGCACAGTATATGTTTAGTCTCTTCCTCCCTCCCTTTCCTCGATAGTAAATCCCTTTTCAGATAGTAAATCAGTTACTTAGCATTTTCTCATATCAATAATACCTCCACATGCCCAATGATATACTTCAGACAACAGACATAATAATACCTCCACATGCCTAATGATATACTTCAGACAACAGACATTTCCAAATAGTTCAACCAACCTCATCCAGGCCCCACCCAAGGCGCTTACAGATCAACACCCCAGCGCTATACTAACTCAACACATTCAGATCTAAGCCTTCATCACTTGATTCAGCAGACCCTCAAGTTCCCGCCAAAGTCTCCAGCCATGTCTGAGAGGCAGCCTTGGGGCGGGGGCAGGCGAGGAGCGAGCTGTTTTGGGCCTGGCTGCACCGGGCCTGGCCTCTGTTGCTCTCGTTCGTACCACAACCAGCTGTTCTGGGTCTGGCCACTGCCGCTCCCGACCTAGTTGCTCTGGACTTGGCTGCTGCTACTCCGGGCCTGGCCGCACCCGACCCTGCTGCTCAGGGCCTGGCCGCACCCGACCCTGATGATCCGGGCCTGGCCGCTCCCAGCCTGGCAGCCGCTGCTCCGGGCCTGGCCGCACCCGACCCTGATGATCCGGGCCTGGCCGCTCCCAGCCTGGCAGCCGCTGCTCCGGGCCTGGCCGCACCCGACCCTGCTGCTCAGGGCCTGGCCGCTCCCAGCCTGGCAGCCGCTGCTCCGGGCCTGGCCGCACCCGACCCTGATGCTCCGGGCCTGGCCGCTACCAGCCTGGCAGCCGCTGCTCCGGGCCTGGCCGCACCCGACCCTGATGATCCGGGCCTGGCCGCTCCCAGCCTGGCAGCCGCTGCTCCGGGCCTGGCCGCACCCGACCCTGCTGCTCAGGGCCTGGCCGCTCCCAGCCTGGCAGCCGCTGCTCCGGGCCTGGCCGCACCCGACCCTGCTGCTCCGGGCCTGGCCGCTCCCAGCCTGGCAGCCGCTGCTCCGGGCCTGGCCGCACCCGACCCTGCTGCTCAGGGCCTGGCCGCTCCCAGCCTGGCAGCCGCTGCTCCGGGCCTGGCCGCACCCGACCCTGCTGCTCAGGGCCTGGCCGCTCCCAGCCTGGCAGCCGCTGCTCCGGGCCTGGCCGCACCCGACCCGTCTGCTCTGGGCCTAGTTGCTCTGGGCCAGGCCGCTCTGAGCCTAGCTGCTCCCAGCCTGGATGCTCCTATCTTGGCCACTGCCGTTCTGGGCCTGGCTGCTCCCGACCCGGCTGCTCTGGGCCCAGCTTCTCTGGGCCCAGCCACTCCGGGTCTTGGTGTTCCTGGACTGGCCACCCTGGGCTTGGTCGCCTCCGCCTCAGGCATGGCTGCCACTGCCCCAGGTCTGGTTGCTCCAGTGCTGGCTGTTGCTGCTCTGGTTCTGGCTGCTGCTGCTCTCAGGCCTGGCTTTTGCTGCTCCAGGCCCGGCTGCCACCGCCTTGTGCCTGGCCACTCTAGGCCTGGCTGCCGCTGTTCCAACATTCTTTCCTTCTTTTTTTTAAAAACAAACAAACAAACAAACAAACAAAACAACAACAACGCATTTATGTTGCAATGTTGGCTGGTGAGTTGAGTTCTGACTTAGTCTTTGATTTTTTTCAAGATCTTCTTTGTATTCTTTCTTAAGTAATTTTACTATCTTTTGCTCTCACTTGATTTCTTTACATTGAGAACTTCTTCGGTTTCTTCCTCCTTGTCCTGGAAGCTCAGCAGGTTGGCCTGTGGCACCCCTTTGTTCTCCGCGGGTTCCTGCGCTGCTTCGGCCTGTTGCCGGGGTCGGCGCCGCCCAGGAAGCAGCCCCCAGCCTCAGCGCCGCCCAGGAAGCAGCCCCCAGCCTCGGCTCCATTGCCCGGGCTCAGCGGTCAAAGGCTCAGGGGTATCCCCCCCCCCCCCCCCCGGGGGCCCTGTCGCCCAGCTCCTTGCTGGTGCCCGGCTGGCCGGTGTCCGGCAGGGGCTCCTGCTCCTCATCGCATTCCCCCAGTCTAGAGCCTTCTTTCTCCTTCCCGCTAGGGGCGTCCATCATCAGAGTCAACATTCAGTCCTCTGCGCACACAGTGCGCGCGACTCCTGGGGCCTTGCTTTTCACCGCTCCCCCAGGACTCCACCTCACAGCCCCATCTCCCTCTGCTTAAACCTGGGTCCCTAGGGATTGGTCTAGAATGGTGAAAGTCCGGACTGGGGCTTAGCGCCGCCGGAGGCTTTGTTTCTTCCCGCTAGGGCAATCCAGCATCAGAGTCAACATTCAGTCCTCTGCGCGCACTGTGCGCGCGATTCCGGGGACCTTGCTTTTCACCGCTCCCCCAGGACTCCACCTCACAGCCCCATCTCCCTCTGCTTAAGCCTGGGTCCCCAGGGATTGGCCTAGAATGGCGAAAGTCCGGACTGGGGTTCAGCGCCGCAGGAGGCTTTGTTTGTGTGCGCGCGCGACTCCGGGGGCCTTGCTTTTCGCCGCTCCCCCAGGACTCCACCTCACAGCCCCATCTCCCTCTGCTTAAACCTGGGTCCCCAGGGATTGGCCTAGAATGGTGAAAGTCCGGACTGGGGCTTAGCGCCGCCGGAGGCTTTGTTTCTTCCCGCTAGGGCAATCCAGCATCAGAGTCAACATTCAGTGATTCCGGGGGCCCTGCTTTTCGCCACTCCCCCGGGATTTCGCCTCACAGCCCCGTTTCCCCCTGCCCGAGCTTGGGTCCCCAGGGTCTGGCCCATAACTGGGGCTCAGCGCTGCTGGTTTGGGAGTTCATCCAAGGCCGGGGGTTTTATTTCCTTTCTGCTAGGGAACGCCAGGCAGGCCCCCAGCCTTCTCCTCCTCTCTGGCTGCGACCTCTCCGCCTGCGCATGCGGGCGCGCAGCATGTCTCCGTACCTTAGGCTTTTTTTCAGCTCCTCTGATTTTCCTTCTGGTTTTCTCTTTCCTTCTTGTTGTAGCATTTTCAGTCAGTCGACTACCTGTAGCTCTGGGCAATGTCCACTCTACATTTTAGTTGTATTCCATTGAAATTGTTGTGTGCTGCTGCGGTTAGGTGTCTACCCGAGCAGCCATCTTGGATCTCTCCTTAAAAATGTATATTTTTAAAATAAATCTTTATTGTTCATATTATTACAAATGTTCCTCATCCCCCATTGATCCCCTCCACCAGATTCCACCCCACCCTGTGCCCTTTCCCCACCTCCCATTGTCTTCATCCATAGGTGCACAGTTTATATTCAGTCTCTTCCCACACCTGCCTCTCCCCTTTTCCCCAAGAATCGTCAGTCCACTCTCCTTCCATACCTCTGATTCTATTATATTCAACAGTTAATATTTTTCATCAGATTTTTTTAAATTCCCTTGGTTTTTAGATTCACTGGTTGATAGTTACGTATTTGTTGTTCATAGTTTTTATCTTTATTTACTTTTTCTTCCGAAAGAACCCCATTCAGCAATTCATATAATTCTGTTTTGGCAGTGATGAACTCCTTTAGCTTTTTTTTTTTTTTTTTTTAGTGAAGCTCTTTATCTGGCCTTTGATTCTGAGTGATAGCTTTGCTGGGCAGAGTATTTTTGGCTGTAGGTTCTTGCTATTCATCACCTTGAATATTTCTTGCCATTCCCGTCTGGCCTGCATGGTTTCTATTGAGAAATCAGCTGACAATCGTATGGGTACTCCTTTATAGGCAACTACCTGCTTTGCTCTTGCTGCTTTTAATATTCTCTCTTTGTCTTTTGCTCTTGGAATTTTAATTATGATGTGTCTTGGTGTGGTCTTCTTTGCATTCCTTTTGTTTGGAGTTCTGTGCACTTCCTGGACTTGTAAGTCTAATTCTTTCCCCAGGTGGGGGAAGTTTTCTGTCACTATTTCTTTCAGTATGTTTTCGATATCTTGCTCTCTCTCATCTTCTGGGACCCCCATAATTCTGATGTTGGTTCGCTTGAAGTTGTCCCAGAGGTTTCTTACATTATCTTCAACTTTGTGGATTCTCTTGTCTTCTTGCTTCTGCAGAGGAGTGTCCAAATCTTTGACTTGATTCTTGCAATCTTCCATTCTGTTTTTTGGACTCTGTATATTTTTTATTTCAGACAATGTATTTTTTATTTCTTGTTGATCCCTTATTATTTCTTGCTGATCCCTTATTTCTTGTTGATCCTTTATTATTTCTTTTCACATCCTCATAGGTCTTATCGACCTTTTCTAGGAAATTCTTGAAAAACCTTATAAGCGTGGTTTTGAACTCTATATCCAGTCACTTCTCGTCCTCTATTTCTTTTGTTTGTGATCTTTTCCCTTGTCTCAGCATTTTCACAGCTTCCCTGAGTTGGTAGGGTGGCTTTGTGTGCTAAGGTGTCCTATATGGTACAGTGAGTCAGCCTCTCAGTTACCTGAGGTGGACAGTCTTGGTGTAGCCCTTTATGGGCTGTGTGTGCAGTCTTGCTGTTAAGCCTTGCTTGTTGTTGGTATCCAAACCGATTGGCTATGAGGATCAGAAGTGTCTCAGCTAGGAGGGTTTCTGTATTCTGCTTGAATGGGGCGGAGTCTCGGGGTGGCACGGACAAGCTTTGTTGAATCCCGCACCATCAGTTGCAGGCGCATGAACTTCTTTGGTATAGGTGCAGACAAGCTTTAGATCCCCTCCCTAGGAGAGTCCTATTGGCAGCGAACGAGGAAGCTAGCCACTGGAAGGGCCTCTGTGCTCTGCTTGGATGGGGCGTAGTCTCGTGTGGTGCAGACAATCTTTATTCGGCCCCTCCCTATGAGGGTCTGGTTTTTGAGTCTGCAGTAATGGCCGCTGGCTTCACACACCTCCGAGAGATCTCTGTCCACGCAATGGGATGGTTCTGTTTTCCTCCTGAACAAGAGAGCCAGCCGCTTATTAGCTGTCCGCCCTCTCCGCGTGCAGAGAGTAAGCCAGCAGCGAACTGGGCCCAAACTCAGTGCCATGGGCCAAAACAGGCGCCTCCAGGTGGCCATGGTCTGGACAGCCTGGGCTGATGTGCATTGTCTGCAAAACTCTGTTTGGTGCCACCCCACTCACCACTGTTTCTGAAGAAGAAGCGGTCGTCACAGGAGCTGATACTCAGAATCCACGTGTGCCCCCATGGCTGGTTCGCCTACCTTCATTTTCCCTCCAGGTGCTTTTTCTTGTCGTAAAAACACTCACCTAGCCAATAGCGGGGCCCCAGGTGTATATTGCCATCAGCAGCCTCGCGGATCTGGAGAAGGCTCAGCTCATGAGCATGGAAGACGCAGGGAGGGAGCAGGAGAAACCAGCATTGTGGGGGGCTTCCTTCCTCAGGACCAGAAAGGCAGAAAAGAAGGCAACATGAAGCGAGGCCCTGTGAGGAGTCTCGAAGGTCCTTTGCAGCAGCTTCTCTGAAAACCGCTTCCTGCTCCCACAGAAAGGGAGCAGGAAGGAGGTGCCTGCTGACTTCCCTTCCTCCCCTATGGCCTGCTACAGGGGCTGAGGCAGCAGCAGACAGGCAGCCCAGGGCGCGGCCAGTGTGCAGGCACTGGATCCTCGTGTGGGTGTGTGATGTGGGGATGGCTCCGAAGTCTCCGCTAATTTCCGGCAGAGAGTGTCGGAGCAGCTCCACGGAAGACAGGATCTGGGGAAAAGAGGCCTTTCTTCCTTCCTTTCTCCAGCCAGCCGGCCACACGCAGCTTCATTGGGTCTGGGCAGTTCTTGTAAAGCTTAGGAGGTGTGTGGGGGGACATGCCCTTGGCCCACCTGCCCTGAGCTGGTCTCGTTGAGGGAGGAATGTGGCTCCGGGCCCTGAGCTCAGGCCGGGCACTGGATGGGAGGGTTATTGGCCTGCCCGGGGTCACCTTGGGGCATCCATAGGAGAGAGCCGGTGTGTTCAAACTGCTGAGAACACACCAGCGCTATTCACTGTTGCCAACCAAAACCTCCAATTTCCTCCACCAGGCCTTCATGGAGAAATATATTGCTGATTTCCTGCCTCTGCGGATGACGTTCTTTGCATGCAAGTGGTTCGTTGTCAGCCGACTGCCGGGGATGGCATTCAACTGGAGTGTCTGGAACTTGGTCCCTTGGACATGCAGGTGCTGTAGAGGCTGCTGCCTCACACCATTGGGCCACCCTGGCTGGGCCTCTGCCATGGACCCCGTGAAGAACAGGCTGTTCTCGTGCCACCTCATTCCCGAAGGCCCGAAGCTGCCCTCGCGTGGGGTCCACAGCTTCAGGGTCGCTACTGAGCGTCTCTCCGTGCCCCTTGGAAGCAGGTCCAAGGAGCCTGGCCCAGCCGAGTGGTTCTGCTTCCTAGTGCAGTGTGCATCTCTGTCCACGAGACCCAATGTTCTCTCCTGGATCCCAGGCACCCGGCCGCCCTCTGCGCCCTGGGCTTCGGCTGTCGGCAGCCCGTGGGGCTCAGAGGCCTGGGGCCGCGGGGCGAGGCTGGTTCCCAGTGACGTGGGGCTGCGGCCTCAGTCATCCTGTGTCCATGGCATGGCGGTGCCCACCACGTGTGTCACAGAACACTGGAGAAGAACCAAGCAGCACTTAGATGGAATTATATTTATTATGTGAGGGTCCGGAGGAAAATGTCTCTCAAATTCTGGGCCCCAACATGGAGGAACTTTCCCTATTTATATGATTCTACCTTCTTTGTCTCCCAAATATGGGGTGTTTCCGACCCCTTTGTCCTCATCCATAGGTGCACAGTTTCTGTTCAGTCTCTTCCCGCATCCACCACACCCCCTTTCCCCGAGAACAGTTAGTCCACTCCCCTCCCATTATCGCCGACCCTACTACAATCAACAGCTAATATTGCTCACCAGGTTTTTCAATCTCCTTTTGTTGTTGTTGTTGTTTTTTTAATAAACTTTTACACTTCTAAGAATAAATTCTAAAATCTAATAATTTTAAACCTTGTTTTTTTCTGCCCTGGGAATTGAGAAGCAAACTTGTTTACATGTAAACTTGCCCTTAGGCTATCAAAAGGTGTAGCCATTCAAGTGTAAATGGACACATTGTTTAAAGATAGCTACTGGATGGAATTGGATTACCTGTTCTGGGTGGGAAGGGCTTGTCATTCCCTTTCTCCATTAAAATTAAAGTGTTAGCTTTAAAACCTCTTTTTGACAAGAGACCTTAAACTTTCAGAACTTTACATTTTTCAGATAGTAAATCAGTTACTTAGCATTTACTCAAATCAATAATACCTCCACATGCCCAAGGATACACTTCACACAAAAGACATTTCCAAATAGATTAACCAACCTCATCCAGGCCCCACACAAGGCACTCACAGATCAACACCCCAGTGCTATACTAACTCAACACATCCAGAGCTAAGCCTTCATCACTTGATTCAGCAGGCTCTCAAGTTCCCCCCAAAGCTTCCAGCCATGTCTGAGAGGCAGCCTTGGGGCAGGGGCAGGCGAGGAGCGAGCTGTTCTAGGCCTGGCCGCTCCGGGCCTGGCCTCTGTGCTCTGGTCCGTTTCACAACCAGCTGCTCCGGTTCTGGCCACTGCTGCTCCCGGCCTGGCTGCTGCTGCTCCGGGCCTGGCCGCTCCTGACCCGGCTGCTCTGGCCTTGATTGCTGCTGCTCTGGGCTTGGCTGCTCCCGACCGGCGGCACCGGGCCCGGCTGCTCTGGGCCCGGCTGCTCCGGGCCTGGATGCTCCCGGCCTGGTCGCTCTGGGCTTGGTTGCTGCTGCTCCCGACCCGGCTGCTCTGGGCCCAGCTGTTCCGGACTCGGCCGCTCCGGGCCTGGCAGCTGCTGCTCCGGGCCTGGCTGCTCGGGAGGGAGAATTTTAAGCAGGAGAGGAACTCTATGCAGGAGGGTGCACAGCATGAACTGTGGGTGGGGAAAGTGCCTCTTAGGAATTGGGAGAAAACGGATTAGTTTCCTCTTAAGGAACATTTTTTTTAATTTAAAAAATATATATTTTATTGATTTTTTTACAGAGAGGAAGGGAGAGGAATAGAGAGTTAGAAACCTCGATGAGAGAGAAACATCAACCAGCTGCCTCCTGCAAACCCCCTACTGGGGATGTGCCCGCAACCAATGTACATGCCCTTGACCGGAATTGAACCCGGGACCCCTCAGTCTGCAGGCTGACACTCTATCCACTGAGCCAAACCAGTTTCAGCCTCTTAAGGAACATTTTAAACACACCCTTTCTACAACACAGAAGGAGGAAAGTATGAGGCTGAAAGGGGTAAAGAAATATGAATTTATTATGTCATCAGAAACCCAGGGCTGAGCCCCAAATGGTGCCAGTCCCCAAGGGTGGAGGTCAGAGGTTTTAAAGAACTTTAGGTGGGCTTTTTTTCAGTGGGGAACTCTCTGGGCAGGTCTGGATCCTGGGAAAATCCAGAGGGAAAAGAGAATGGTTTTAGCAGGTGGAATGTAGTCTAAGCTGAAAGGGAATGTGGGTTGTGAAGTGGCCTAAAGGTCGGTGTCGCTGGGAAGGCATGGGATTGGTTCAATTTTTGATGTGACCTAACAGAGACCAGGTAGCCAGAGTCAGTGGAATAGGGTGAGGTCCAAACACCTCCCGCCAGAGACCGGGGCTGAGAGTCACACTGGGACCAGATAATCCATCGGTCCTCCTGCCCGTCCCTACTTGAGCCAATAAAGCAGAGACAGAGTTGAATTCTATATGAGCGTTTATCCCATAATGCCAGCGGCATGGGAGAACAGGTCATTCACAAACATCTGCTCTCCCCCTACTGCTTATATTGGTGCGAATATGATCCCTTCACATTGGGCTCCAGTTGAGAGTGTACCCCCCACATCCTGCATGGTTCAGGGTTCAGATTCAGGGTTTGGGTTTTGGAGGAGGAGCACACAAATGAAAGAGACTCGACAAGAAAATAATTTGAGAATTGGGGGCCAGGCGGAAGCCTAAGAGAGGACTCTGCTTTGCTCTGGCCTTGCCGTCCTTTTTATTCAGGTCTGGGTGCACCCATAGCCCTTAGGAAGGCAATTCCAGTAACAGCTGGTGATAGCCCATCAGCGAGAACTTACATGAGACTAAAAGGTGGAAGTTGCTTCAGCTCCCTTTGTCTCCACCACACAGTGGGTGCTTGGCTCTAACCCTTGCCAGAGCCTCAAGGTTGACCAGCTTTCTGGGTTCTTGGTCCACTTCTTTCTGCTAGAGACGCCAATGGGTGGCCTCCAACATCTCCCCTGTTGCTTTTCCTTAAAACATCTTGCATCTGCAGACTAGAAATCAACATATGAGAACAAAAATGAGACAAGCAGCCGGGACCGGTTTGGCTCAATGGATAGAGCGTCGACTTGGGGACTGAAGGGTCCCGGGTTCGATTCCGGTCAAGGGCATGTACCTTGGTTGCGGGCATATCCCCAGTGGGGGGTGTGCAGGAGGCAGCTGATCGCTGACTCTCTCTCATCGATGTTTCTGGCTCTCTATCTCTCTCCCTTCCTCTCTGTACAAAATCAATAAAATATATTTAAAAAAAAATGAGACAAGCAATTGTGGTTATGCCGAGAGGCAAATGAATCAGTCTGTAGTGAGTTTCTTTCCGGGCCAACAGTTTCTTGAGTCCCAATTCAATGTCCAACAGTTCCTTATGTGTACATGTCAGCAATGATATTTCAGTTCTGGATGGTGGACAAATGGTGGCAATGCACCTTGGTTTGACCTTCTATGGCTTGGTCCTGAGCAACCTGCAGTGACACATAACTGCTGACTGCTAGCATGGCAAGGTGTCCTCACTGTCTTCCATTCTGTGCTGTCTCCCCTCCTATCCTCATGGCTGGAGCAGTCTGGCTAGCCTCTCTCTGGGATCCGCTGCTGCAGGAATCTACACAGGCCTGGAGAGGTTTTTCTGGAAATACACAAATATATTCTTGATCAAAGGTTAATAAAGGAATCTTTTTCTATAAATTAGACTTGGGATCCCTTTTCATTTTTTGCCCAAACAATTTTCCTTTGGCTTATTTTGACACCATGTGATTTCTCCATGGATGTCTTGCTATCAGCATTACAAATGAAAATTAATTTTCCAAAGTAAAAATTTTCTTGATGCAATTTACTCACAAAGTATTTCTCTTATGGGATATAATTCTATTTTGCCCCCTTTTAATATATATATATATATATGATTTTTTTATTGACAGGAAGGGAGAGGGATAGAGAGTTAGAAACATCGATGAGAGAGAAACCGATCAGCTGCCTCTTGCACACACACCCCTACTGGTGATGTGCCCGCAACAAAGGTACATGTCCTTGACCGGAATTGATCCTGGGAGCTTTCAGTCCACAGGCTGAAGCTCTCTCCACTGAGCCAAACCAGTTTTGGCTATGCCCCTTTTTTGATTTAAATATTAGGAGGCTTTTAGAAATCTTGCAATGCAATCTTGATAACTTTTAATTTTAATTTTTTTGTACAGAAATATGACTACTTTGAATTCATAGCATGTCTGGCAATTTTACTATGAGATAAAACATCAATAAAAATTTTAGTTAATACTTCAGGAACCGTTTTTTTTGTCCAGTACAATTAAGTTTTCATGAATATTCATTTATTTCAATTATCCAATTTAAATTAATCTGAAATAAAGCTTATTTTTTAACTTCACTTGTCCTAGATTATGGCCAATAAATGACATTAATTAAACTTCTGTAATTAGTCTTTAATTTTACATAAACTTTGTCAGAGAGGCAAAAACAAATTATTTACTTTAGTTTATGAGGCCAAATGTATTGACTTTACTTTTTTTATTTTTTAAATATATTTTATTGATTTTTTTTTTATAGAGAAAAAGGGAGATAGAGAGCTAGATACGTCGATGAGAGAGAAATATCAACCAGCTGCCTCCTGCACATCCCCCACTGGGGATGTGCCCACAACCAATGTACATTGCCCTTGACTGGAATCAAACCTGGGACCTTTCAGTCTCAGACCAACGCTCTACCATGGGGCCAAACCAGCTTCGGCTTGACTTTACTTTTAATTACAATTCTTAAGATGTTTGAAGGAAACCTCTCTTTTTCCTTCCAAAATAATTTTCAGGCTACAGAGAGTTTTATTTTAAAATCTTTGTCTTTCTTTACACCAACCAACCTACGGGGCTGCTGCTTGAACACTGGGCCAGGTATCCGAATAGCCATATCAGAAAAAAAATCTCACTATAATAAAATTGACTGCTATTTTACTGTCAGATTTAATACTTTAACAATCTTTAGTTTACACTGTAAATATTAGTGGAAGATAATTCAAAATTTTAAAATTTCTCCTTTTTATTAAATTTATAATTATATTTTAAAGTATCCCCTTTGGTTAATTTGCATATACAGAGAGATCATGGGAGGTCTCAGTAACTTTCTTAGAAGAGACCGGTTTGGCTCATTGGATAGAGCGTCAGCTTGGGGACTGAAGGGACCCGGGTTCCATTCCGGTCAAGGGCATGTACCTTGGTTGCGGGCGTATCCCCAGTAGGGGGTGTGTAAGAGGTAGCTGATTGATGACTCTCATTGGTGTTTCTAACTCTCTATCTCTCCCCCTTCCTCTCTGTACAAAATCAATAAAAATATATTTTTAAAAAAAGACTTAATTAAATTGCTTACAAAGACATCTGCATATTCAAAGGAAGGGATCCGCCTTTGCTGTTTCAAGATGGCGGCCCTCATGGGAGCAGCAAGCCATGTGGCCATCATGGTGGCTTTCTAAACTGTTCTTTGATAGAAACGATGTTCTTTGTTTTTTATTCTCACAGCAAACAAGGGAAGAGCAAACCAAAATATCTAAAAGATAGTCAAAATTATTAGAAATCTCACTAGCTGTTTCTGGTGGCTTTATTAGAATTTATTTGTTTATAAAAATATTGGCTTTTCATTTAACTTAATTTATATGAGACCTTGTTTTAAAAAGCTAATATATCTAAGTAACTTAAGTAGTTTTTGTTGAAAAGGCGAAGCAAAACAAATTTAGTAAATGTTTACGTCTGATTCACAAGCTGCAAATGTTGCCCCACCTCCGGCAGGCTATGGTCTTTTATTTTAAATTTCGTCTTAAAATTTTGCTGTTGGATTTTAAGAAATATTTTGCCCTCCTTAGAGGCCAAAACCTTAATAACATTTATAAGTAAGCCGAAACCGGTTTGGCTCAGTGGATAGAATGTCGGCCTGCAGACTGAAGGGTCCCAGGCTCGATTCCAGTCAAGGGCATGTACCTTGGTTGCCGGCACATCCCCAGTAGGGAGTGTGCAAGAGGCAGCTGATCGATGATTCTCTCTCATGGATGTTTCTAACTCTCTATCCCTCTCTCTTCCTCACTGTAAAAAATCAATAAAATATGTTAAAAAATTTATAAGTAAAATATATTTATTAATTTTTATTTGATAATTTGATAAAACTTTCCATGCAATTTCAAGTATATTAAATTGGTTTAATTTCAAAAATATTCCCTTTAAGAGAGTACAAATCCCTTGAATTACTCCAGGCCCTTGGAATTTTCCAAGAATCATCTCTTGGTTAAAGCCTTGAAATTTTAACTTGGAAAAAAACCCATAAAATATATATCTATATATGATTTAAAGATTATAATATCTTTTTATAATTATCTTAAGATATCTATTATATTTAAACTGGTCTTTAGCCGGGACCGGTTTGGCTCAATGGATAGAGCGTCGGCTTGGGGACTGAAGGGTCCCGGGTTCGATTCCGGTCAAGGGCATGTACCTTGGTTGCGGGCATATCCCCAGTAGGGGGTGTGCAAGAGGCAGCTGATCGATGACTCTCTCTCATCGATGTTTCTAACTCTCTATCTCTCTCCCTTCCTCTCTGTACAAAATCAATAAAATATATTTTAAAAAAAAATTAGAGGAGGAGGATCCAAGATGGCTGCTCGGGTAGACACCTAACCGCAGCAGCACACAACAATTTCAATGGAATACAACTAAAATGTAGAGTGGACATTGCCCAGAGCTACAGGTAGTCGACTGACCGAAAATGCTACAACAAGAAGGAAAGAGAAAACCAGAAGGAAAATCAGAGGAGCGGAAAAAAAGCCTAAGGTACAGAGACATGCTGCGTGCCCACATGTGCGCGCGGAGAGGTCGCAGCCAGAGAGGAGAAGGCTGGGGGCCTGCCTGGCATTCCCTAGCAGAAAGGAAATAAAACCCCCGGCCTGGGATGAACCCCCAAACCAGCAGCGCTGAGCCCCAGTTATGGACTAGACCCTGGGGTCCCAGGCTTGGACGGGGGAAACGGGGCTGTGAGGCGGATTCCCGGGGGAGCGGCGAAAGGCAGGGCCCCCGGAGTCGCGCGCGCGCTGTGCGCAGAGGACTGGGTATTGACTCTGATGCTGGATTGCCCTAGCGGGAAGAAACAAAGCCTCCGGCAGCGCTGAGCCCCACTCCAGTCTTTTACCATTCTGGGCCGGTCCCTGGGGACGCAGGCTTAAGCAGGGGGAGATGGAACTGTGAGGTGGAGTCCTGGGGGAGCGGCGAAAAGCAAGGCCCCCGGAGTCGCGAGCGCACTGCGCACAGAGGACTGAATGTTGACTCTGATGCTGGATTGCCCTGGCGGGAAGAGGCAGGGCCTCAGCGTCACTGAGCCCCAGTCCGGACTTTCACCATTCTGGGCCAATCCCTGGGGACCCAGGCTTAAGCAGAGGGAGATGGGGCTGTGAGGTGGAGTCCTGGGGGAGCGGCGAAAAGCAAGGCCCCCGGAGTCGCGTGCACAGTGCGCGCAGAGGACAGTCTGTTGACTCTGATGCTGGATTGCCCTAGCGGGAAGAAACAAAGCCTCCGGTGGCTCTGAGCCCCAGTCTGGACTTTCACCATTCTAGGCCAATCCCTGGGGATCCAGGCTTAAGCAGAGGGAGATGGGGCTGAGAGGTGGAGTCCTGGGGGAGCGGCGAAAAGCAAGGCCCCCGGAGTCGCAAGCACAGTGCGCGCAGAGGACAGTCTGTTGACTCTGATGCTAGACTCCCCTAGCGGGAAGGAGAAAAAAAGCTCCAGACTGGAGGAATGCAACGAGGAGCAGAAGCCCCTGCCGGACACCGGCCAGCTGGGCACCAGCAAGGAGCTGGGCGACGGGGACCCCAGGGGCGGGGGGTGCCCCTGAGCCTTCAACTGCTGAGTGCAGGCAATGGAGCCGAGGCTGAGGGCTGCTTCCTGGGCGGCGCCCCCGGCAACAGGCTGAAGAAGCGCAGGAGCCCGTGGAGAACAAAGGGGTGCCACAGGCCAACCTGCTGAGCTTCCAGGACAAGGAGGAAGAAACCAAAGAAGTTCTCAATGTGAAGAAATCAAGTGAGAGCAAAAGACAATAAAATTACTTAAGAAAGAATACAAAGAAGATCTTGAAAAATCAAAGACTAAGTCAGAACTCAACTCACCAGCCAACATTGCAACATAAATGCTTTTTTTTTTAAAAAAAAAAAAAAAAAAAAAAAAAGGACAGAATGTTGGAACAGCGGCAGCCAGGCCTAGAGTGGCCAGGCACAAGGCGGTGGCAGCTGGGCCTGGAGCAGCAACAGCCAGGCCTGAGAGCAGCAGCAGCCAGAACCAGAGCAGCAACAGCCAGCACTGGAGCAGCCAGACCTAGGGCAGTGGCAGCCAGGCCTGAGGTGGAGGCGGCCAAGCCCAGGGTGGCCAGTCCAGGAACACCAAGACCCGGAGTGGCCGGGCCCGGAGAAGCTGGGCCCAGAGCAGCCGGGTCGGGAACAGCCAGGCCCAGAACAGCAGTAGCCAAGATCGGAGCATCCAGGCCGGGAGCAGCCAGGCTCAGAGCGGCCTGGTCCGGAGCAACTGGGCCCAGAGCAGACGGGTCGGGTGCGGCCAGGCCCGGAGCAGCGGCTGCCAGGCTGGGAGCGGCCAGGCCCGGAGCAGCGGCTGCCAGGCTGGGAGCGGCCAGGCCCGGATCAGCCGGGCCGGGTGCGGCCAGGCCCGGAGCAGCGGCTGCCAGGCTGGGAGCGGCCAGGCCCGGAGCAGCCGGGCCGGGTGCGGCCAGGCCTGGAGCAGCGGCTGCCAGGCTGGGAGCGGCCAGGCCCGGAGCAGCCGGGCCGGGTGCGGCCAGGCCCGGAGCAGCGGCTGCCAGGCTGGGAGCGGCCAGGCTCGTAGCAGCAGCTACCAGGCTGGGAGCGGCCAGGCCCGGAGTGGCCAGGCCCGGAACCGCCGGGCCCAGAGCAGCCGGGTCGGGTGCGGCCAGGCCCAGAGCAGCAGCAGCCAAGTCCAGAGCAACTAGGTCGGAAGCGGCAGTGGCCAGACCCGGAGCAGCTGGTTGTGGTATGAACGAAAGCAACAGAGGCCAGGCCCGGTGCAGCCAGGCCCGAAGCAGCTCGCTCATCGCTTGCCCCACCCCAAGGCTGCCTCTCAGACATGGCTGGAGACTTTGGCGGGAACTTGAGGGTCTGCTGAATGCTTAGATCTGGATGTGTTGAGTTAGTATAGCGCTGGGGTGTTGATCTATGAGTGCCTTGGATGGGGCTGGATGAGGTTGGTTGACCTATTTGGAAATGTCTTTTGTCTGAAGTGTATCATTGGGCATGTGGAGATATTGATATGAGAAAATGCTAAGTATCTGATTTACTATCTGAAAAGGGATTTACTATTGAGGAAAGGGAGGGAGGAAGAGACTGAACATAAACTGTGCACCTATGGATGAGGACAATGGGGGATGGGGAGGGGGTGGAGGGTGGGGTGGGAACCTGGTGGAGGGGGGAAGAAATGAGGAACCTTTGTAATATTATGAACAATAAAGATTGATTTAAAATAAATAAATAAATAAAAATAACAAATAACCTACTCCCAAATGGGTGGATTAAGATATTTGGAGTTAGGAAAGCAACCTTCAGTAAGCTGTCTACCTTCTGCTGACAATGACCTAAGTGCCATGAGTACTGAATATTGTGGGTCTTGGGAACTATGGGATCTCTGATCCAGGTTTCCTAACCTGACTTCCCATTGCTACAGTGCTTTAAGAATATTGCGGGCCTTCAAAAGTGAGAGACTATTCTGGAATCTAAAAGTGGTTGGTACTCTTGCACCTGAGACGCAAAATTCTAAAATGTCATCTGAATCTTCAGAGGAAAATTATCTTTCTTAAGACTTTTTGTTATATTTTTTTGTAACTTGAAATTTGGTGATCCATTAGACTATTGTTAAAATACAACATTTAGTAGCCCTGACCAGTTTGGCTCAGTGGATACAGCATTGGCCTGGGGACTGAAGAGTCCCAGGTTTGATTTTGGTCAAGGGTATGTATCTTGGTTGTGGGTACATCCCCAATAGGGAGTGTGCAAGAGGCAACTGATCAATGATTCTTTCTCATTGATGTTTCTAACTCTTTATCCCTCTCCCTTTCTCTCTGTAAAAAATTAATAAAAAAAAATATTTTTTAAAATACAACATTTATACTGGGGGGGTGAGGGCATGTATGGGAGTGAGGTGGCGGGGGGGTAATGGGGAGATATGGACACATGTAATACCTTAATCAATAAAAAATTTGAAAAAAAATAAAAAAATAAACTGGTCTTTATATTAAAAATTTGGTTGATATCACAGAATCAATTCTCTTTATTAGATTAGCAGGCCCAGCCTAGCTGTTTGACTTTTTTCCCCCCATCTATCATTTTATTTTTTATTTTTAAAAATATAATAAGTCTTTATTGTTCAGATTATTACAGGTGTTCCTCTTCTCCCACCCCCCAATAGCTCCCCTCCACCTGATTCCCCACTCCACCCCACGCCCTTACCCCCGCCACTGTCTTCATCCATAGGTGTAAGATTTTTGTCCAATCTCTCCCCTCATCCCTCAGACGCCATTACCCCTGAGAATTGTCAGTCCAATCCCTTTCTATGTCCCTGATTCTATTGTATTCACCAGTCCATTTTGTTCTTCAGATTTTTTATTCACTTGATTTTTAGATTCACTTGTTGGTAGGAATGTATTTGATGTCTTTTTGTTTTTCATACTTTTTTACCTTTACCTTTTCTTCTTCCTCTTCTGAAAGAGTACCCTTTAACATTTAATGTAATCCTGGTTTGGTGTTGATAAACTCCTTTAACTTTTTATTGTCTGTGAAGCTCTTTATCTGACCAATTCTGAATGATAGCTTTGCTGGGTAATCTTGGTTGTAGGTACTTATTGTTCATCATTTTGAATATTTTTTTGCCATTCCCTTCTGGCTTGCATAGTTTCTGTTGAGACAGTCGTATGGGTATTCCTTTGTAGTTAACTAGCTTTTTTCTCTTGCTGCTTGTAAGATTTTCTCTTTGTCTTTTGCCCTTGGCATTTTACTTTATTTTTTAATTTATTTTTATTTTTTTAAATATATATTTTATTGATTTTTTACAGAGAGTAAGAAAGCAGGATAGAGAGTTAGAAACATTGATGACAGAGAAACATTGATCAGCTGCCTCTTGCACACTCTGTACTGGGGATGTGCCGGCAACCAAGGTACATACCCTTGGCCAGAATCGAACCTGGGACCTTTTAGTCTGCAGGCCGACGCTCTATCCACTGAGCCAAACTGTAATTATGATATGTCTTGGTGTGGTCTTCTTTGGATTCCTCTTGTTTGGGGTTCTGTGTGCTTTCTGAACTTATAGGTCTATTTCTTTCACCAGGTAGGGAAAGTTTTCTGTCATTATTTCTTCCAGAAGGCCTTCAGTATCCTGCTCGCTCTCTTCTTTGGGACCCCAAAAATCCAGATGTTGGTATGCTTTAAGCAGTCCTGGGGGCTCCTTATGCTATCCTCACACTTTTGGATTCTTCTTTCTTTTTGCCTCTCTGGTTGGGTGATTTTTTCTTTCTTATATTCCAGATCTTTGGTTTGATTCTTGGGGCACGTTGATCTATGGTTGAGTTTCTATATATTCTTTATTTCAGACTGTGTATGCTTAATTTCTGGCCGGTCCATTTCCATATTTTTATTTATTTATTTATTTATAAATATATTTTATTGATTTTGTACAGAGAGGAAGGGAGAGAGTTAGAAACATCGATGAGATAGAGTCATCGATCAGCTGCCTCCTGCACACCCCCCACTGGGGATATGCCCTCAACCAAGGTACATGCCCTTGACTGGAATCGAACCCGGGACCTTTCAGTCCCTAAGCCGACGCTCTATCCACTGAGCCAAACCGGTCTTGGCTCATATTTTTGGTATTCTCATTAAGGTCTTTGAAGGTTTCATTAAGCTTCTTGGAGGTCTCATCAAGTTTCCAAAAGGTTTTTAGAAGATTCTTGAGTAACCTTATAAATGTGATTCTGAACTGTGTGTCGTCCAGTAGTTTATTCTCCTCCATCTCTCCCATTCGTGTCATGCTTCTGTCTCATTTTGGCTGCCTCCCTGTTTTGATGGAGTGGCTTTGTGTGGTAGGTGACCTATAGGAAGCTCAGCTTTTCCAAACACCTGAGGTGGTAGCTTTTGCTATATCCCTTTGTGGGCTGAGTGCAAAGTCTTGGTGTAATTAAGCCTTGATTGCTGTTGGTACACTGGGAGGAACTGACTCCAGGCCAATTGTCTGTGAGGACCTGCTGTGTCTATAAAGGAAGAACTACTGTGCTGGAGACACGCTTTGTTTCAGTGGGGCTTTGGTGCTCACTGAGGCCACCTCCTGAATGTGTCACTCATTGGTATGAGGGGTTAAAACTGAGCACTAGGAACACTGGCTTCTGGATCTCCAATGGGTGCGGTTCAGCAACTGCACCCTGCAGGAGCTACAGCGTGAACTACAGTCCTCTCCTCCTTTGCTAGGTTAAACAGCAACTGAGAGGGCCATTCATATGCAAAAGCAGCTGCTTGGAGCTTGGGTGTGTTGTGAAGGGCAGAGTCTTAAGGAGGAGTCTCAGGGCATCACTAGGCTGGGACATGGCCAACAGCAATGGCTGCCCGCCCATCAGCTGCCTCTCTGATTCGTGTCTCAGCGTCTCCCCACGTCTTGCACCACAGCAGAGCAAACAAATACTCTTGCTCGAAGCTCTGCAAGCCAGCCAGCCTCACTTTCTGACCCGATGGCAGACAGTCTAGCCTCTTCCCAGAAACTGGATTTCAGAGAGAGCGGGAGCTTCTCTCTTTGGGTTGAAGAAAGCAACGCCCTCCGCCAGCCGGGATCCGCTGCCAGCACGAATCGCGTCTGCGCCTCCTACCTCAGTTTTTCAGCGCTGTGCCCTGCATTCTCCTTTTCTCAGTCTAGTTGTAGGGCTTCCTTTCAGCCAGATTTCCCTTGGGTTTCGGGAAATAAATGTTTTATTTTATAGTTGTATATTTGAATTGTTATGCACGGCAGCAGATTAGGTGTGTTTACCTATGTCGCCATCTTCGTTCTCCTGCTTGACTTTTTAAAAGGACCATAACTTTTTCTGCTCAGGGAAGGGTGGCTAGCAAACTTGTAGCCATTTAAATGCAAATGAATATATTCTTTGTCCTGAGAAGACTGATTTCAAACGCTCCACATTCCTTAAAGATGGCTCCTGGAGGAAACAAGTTTACCTGTCTGTTGGGGGAAGGGTGACCACCTCTCTCCATTAACAAAGAGAGCCTTCCTGTGCTGCTTTAGATCTTTACATTTTTCAACAATTTCTTTGAGATTCAAATCCAATTCTAATTATTTTAAAGCATTTTCTTTGGCAATTTTTGTAATAGACAATTTACTGATTTTCTTGAAGGTCTAAAAGTTAACTTTTTTACATACTTCATTAGCATTTTAAAAACTACTCTTTATTATAGAAATGCAAATCATGTTACAACTTGAACCTAGCCTGAATTTTTTCTTTTTGGTTCAAATCTGCCATTTTTCTTAGGGAAAAAAGTCTTGGATTTTTCATTTCTTTCTTTTTTAAATTTTATTTTATTAAGGTATCACATAATTGTCCTCATCCCCCCATTCTCATCCCAAACCCCTCCCCACGTATGCCCCCACCCCCCCTGTTGTCCATGACCACTGATTAGGCTCATATGTGTGCACACAAGTCATTTGGTTGATCTCTCCCCTTTTCCCCCACCCTCCCCTACCTTCCCTCTGAGGTTTGACAGTCTGATCATTGCTTCCCTGTCCTATGGGTCTGTTTTTATTAATCAGTTCATGTTGTTCACTATTTCCCCTAGATGTGTGAGATCATGTGATACAAGAAAAACACTTAAAAAAACCGAAAATGAGACAAACCATAATGGTTATGCTGAGAGGCAAATGAATCAGTCTGTAGTGAGTTCCTTTCTGGGCCAACAGTTCTTTTGAGTCCCAATTTCAATGTCAAACAGTTCCTTATGTGTACATGTCAGCAATGATATTTCAGTTCTGGATGGTGGACAAATGGTGATGATGCAGGTCCAACTGTCTCTGGTTTGGTCCTAGGCATCCTTCAGTGATGCACAACTGCTGTCTGCTGGTATGGCAAGGCGTTGTCAGCGTCTTCCATCTCTGGACTGTTTCTCTTTTGTCTTCATGGCTGGAGCAGTCCTGTCAATTCCTCTCTGTTGCAGAAATCCACATGGTCTCGAAGTTGTTTTAGCTGCCGAAAGGTGTGTCTTTGGAGGTGGAGGTCCCAGGGTCTGAGGGTTTGCAGCTGGGGTAGCAGGATATTGGCTGGAGTAGGAGCTGGGTTGAGTGGCAGTTCCACTCAACACCACAGTTTGTGGTGTTGATGAGTTCCTAAAAAAGGCTGTTCTCCCCTTCAAGATAGTGTGGGCTTGGTGCTGGAGTCCTGCTGTTGGGGAAGTGCCCGCAGCGGTGGTAGTCTCTCCTTGTCAAGGAGAGGCTGTCTGCCAGCTCCTGCTGCTCCTGGGAGATTTCCCTCCCTCCCTCACCACCCCATGCATATCCACACACTGTCCTTTCATACCCTCACTCACTTCCTCTCTGCTCCATCCTTCCAGCCGCCATCTTTTTCTCCTAGTTTTTCATTTCTGTAGCCCTTATAAAGAGTCAAGTCCAGCTTAAGACTTTATTAAAATCCAAAGTCAGCCGAGACGGGTTTGGCTCAGTGGATAGAGCGTTGGCCTGCGGACTGAAAGGTCCCAGGTTCGATTCCAGTCAAGGGCATGTACCTTGGTTGCGGCACATCCCCAGTAGGGGTGGTGCAGAAGGCAGCTGATCGATGATTCTTTCTCATCGATGTTTCTAATTCTCTCTCTACCTTCCTCTCTGTAAAAAATTCAACAAAATATATTTTAAAAAAATAAAATAAAATCCAAAGTCAGATTGTGTGTGCATTTTTTCCAAACTAGCTTTCTCTCTTTACGTGGGCACAGAAATCCCAGACCCATTTCTAAATTTTTAAAAACTTTTTCATGGTTAAAAAAGAGACTTTATTTTTTTTTAATTTTATTTTTTTTTAATATATTTTATTGATTTTTTTACAGAGAGAAAGAGAGAGGGAGAGTTAGAGACATCGATGAGAAAGAATCATCGACCAGCTGCCTCTTGCACATCCCCCACCGGGGACATGCCTGCAACCACGGTACATGCCCTTGACCGGAATCGAATCTGGGACCTTTCAGTCCGCAGGCCAACGGTTCAGGGATCTGCAACCTTTAAGACATAAAGAGCCACTTGGACCCGTTTCCAAAGGAAAAAAAAACCTCGGAGTCGCAAAACCAGTGCGACATTTAAAACAAATATAACACTGCATATATTGTTTCTTACCTTAATGCTATATACCGGATTGTGCAGTTAGCTGTCAATCTGAAGAAAAAAAGGACTTTTTCACTTAACAATGTAAAATATATTTTTGCAAATTAATAGCTAATTAAAATATTTAATTTACCTGGTTAATGGGATTTTTGCTCCTGAACCTCAGTGCACAGTGTCAGCACATCAGGGCTGTAAGACGTTACCTTTGTTTTCACACAGGCTTGCAAGTTGTCGGAGCCGCGGTAAAGCTTCAAAAGAGCCGCAGGTTGCCGACACCTGCTCTATTCACTGAACCAAACCGGCCTCGGCTAGAAGAGACTTTAAATTACATATGGGAGAGTGGGTGTCCATATCACGTGTCTCCCTTCCCCCACAACCTGCTTGCTTTGGGGGAAAGTTTCCAGTAACAGATCTGACCAAATTTCTTTTTATGCTTAATAAAGACAGATCTTAAACTTTTTCCTTTTTCGATTTCCGAGGTAATTAGTAGCACCTAAGCTTATCTTTGCCAAATTTTTCATTTCCCAGCGAGTTCTTCTATAATTTTTTAAACAAAACTTTAAGTAATCTTATTGTGGGAGAGCGGATAGCCCTTCTTCTCCTGCCACCTTTTAATTTCTCGGCACCAGAGGTGGTTTCGGCAGCGGGGTTTCATTTCTTATTACAGATTTTAGACTCCAAATACAAATTGAGTTTTTAATTTGAACAAGAGACCACATTCCTTAAGCAGTTGACAGAGCGTGGCTAGTATAAATATAGCTGCTCCCCAATATTCTATTTCTGTCCCTAACACCACTGCTGGACAGGAGGTAAAGCAGGGGAGTGGGTTTCTTCTGAATATCCCGCCCAGAGCTATTCTGAATGTCTACCACCAGGCGATAACACTATTCACTTCAAATCCCTTCGCCCCTGTGGGGAGGGGAGGGGGCGCAGATTTTAGGGAGTAGGACCCTGAGCTCCCCCTGTCCACCCTCCTCCCGCTACACCTGCTACCTTACCCCGCGGGAGGCGGGCCACCTGTGCCCTCACAGGGGGCTCCGTCAAACCTCAGGGGCAGGAACTTGCTGACCGAGAACCTTCCCAGCGAGCCGCCAGCTGGCTGGGAGACGGGGTCGTAATGCCGGTACCCGGGTCAGGGCCACCCGGCGGCGGGCCGGCTGCAGGTGGACCGGCGGCCGTGGGCTTCCTGGGCGGGGCGGCGGGGCCCGGGAGCCAGGGCCTGGCGCCGTGCGGTCCCGGAGGCGGCGCGGAGGGAAGCGGCCCCCTGACCGGCTCAGCCCCCAGCCGCTGGGCCTGTGTTCCCGTCGGTCCGGTGGGGACCGGCTGGCGCCGGCTGGAGGGTGTTCTGTGTAAAGCCCTCCCTCATCACCGCCGGCTCGGAAACAGCTCGTCTTTGCAGACGGTCCTCTGACGTGCTTGCCGGCTGACGCTGCGCCCGGAGCGAGCTGAGCCACGTGAGGGCAGAGGCCAGCTCGTGGGCAGCGGGCGCGCGGGCAGCCGCCGGCACCCGCCGCTCACCGAGGGGCTTCAGTTTCCGTTCCTCCGGCGGCCCCGCCCCGCAGCCCGCCGCGGCGCTCAGGGCCGCGGATCCGGGCTTCCCATTGGCCGCCGGGCCGGGCGGGCCAATCCGGGCGCTGGACGCGGAAATCTGGGCGGAGCGCGCGGAGGAGCGGGTGGAGGCGGCCGCAGTCGGGCTGTGCTCGCGGAAGGTCGCGACCCGGAACTGACCGCCCGGCCCCGGCGACGAGGACGCGGCCCGAGCGAGGCTCCGGTGAGTGGGGCGTCGCTCGAAGAACGGCGCCCGCCGCCTCCCCTGCCCGGGGCCCCTCGCATCCCGGGCCCCGCGGGCGCCGAGCGGCTCTCGCCGGACGGGAGGAAGCGGCCCTGGGCTGGCTGCTGGGAGCCAGCAGACCGCCTGCCCCTCACCGTGACCAGGGTCATGTTTTCTTTCCTTTTTATCCGAATTGACCGGTTGAGTCACGTGTGCTTGGAGCCGCGGCGCGTCCGTGTTGCTGCCGGCTCTGCAGGTCCGGCCGCGGCGGGAGCGGCTGTGGGCGCCGAGGCCGGGCTCCCGCCCCCGCCGAGTCCACGGCGGCCGGCGCTCAGGCCTGCGCGGGGGCCTCGGGCTCACTTTGGCCGCAGCCCGCGCCGGGGGCCCTTGCGCCGTCCCGCCTCGTCGGGCCGGCTGTTCCTGGGCGCCGGCGCTGGGCGCTGCTGCTGAGCGGCGGGCAGGCAGGTTTCCTTGGTTTTTACCTGCTTCTGCTCCAGGGTCCCACCCAGCTCACCTACTCCCACATCTCCTCACCACCACCCCCTCACCCCCCTCCGGGGTGGCAGTGTCCCAGGCGTTCCTTGTTTCTGACGACCTCAGTTTTGAGGAATACTGGTCATGTGTATTATAGGATGCTCCTCTATTGAATTTGCCTGCTATTTTCCCCTAAGATTGGGCTCATGGGAGGACCCCCTAAATAGGTTGCATTTCATCACATCATATCAAGGGTGCACACTACCAGCAGTGTTTGGGATTCTTTGGCATGGCAGAGTTGTTCTTCTGAACTTACCAGGTGCGGGCGAGTCTGATTCAGGCCTTCCCAGGAGCCAGGACTGAGAGCAGCACACGCAGGGCCAGGGGTGGGCAGTGGAGCCTGGAGAAAGTTAAGCTCCTGGCGATGGTCCTGGTCACTGTATGTGGTGAGCGGGTTGCAAGCTGGACTTGTAGTGGGGCCAGGTCACAAGGCCTGTGTGTCTTGCTGTGCACTCTGACCTCAGCGGGAGTGTGGAAGCAGGAGAGGAATAAGATGACGTGTGTTAGGCTCCCTGCAGCACTTCGTAGGAGGTATGCCACATCTCACCAAACCACTGCATGGAAATAAATATGTTGACAGTCAAATTATGACATGCCATTGGTCACATTGACTTTAGTGACACTAAATAATGATTTGGATATCAAATTTGATGAAAAATGGAAACTCCCAGCAGATGGCTTAGACCCTTCCTCCAGAGAATGGATGGTTAGTGCCACTCAATCTCATTAACCCATGGTTGTTGAGCTCACTACTCCTTTTATGATCTTGAAAAAACTCAATTTGATAAACTGCTACTTTCTTGTCTGATAGCCACATTGTCAGACAGCACGATGGAGCTGCGTACCTGACCCGGAGGTTCGGCCTGTTGATGGCGCTCTGGCTGCCCTAATAATAGCCGCAACTGGATGCTGCACAAAAGACATGCCAGCTGCTTGCCAAACGTTTATTCCGGTTTTAATAGAAAAACTGTTGTAATAGAAAAACTCAGTCCAACACTCACATGAACAGCCGCATGACGGGATATATAAGGCGAGGTCTGGGAGGGTTCAGAGTACAGGAGCATCTGTCCCTGTGGAGTTGGGGTGTGTCCACCTTCCCTGTGGGCATGTCCGTCCACCTGGAGGCTCCCGGGCGTGAAGAGTATAACTCCCTTCGCAGCCCTCTCCCCTCTTGGCTAGGGGAGATGGGGCTGAGTCCCAGGCTTGTGTTCATGGCTCGGTCTTCTGGGCGAGCAGGCCCTTCCCGGAGTTGCCTCAGTAGAGGCTCCCGTCACCAGGAGTGACCAGGGTTTCAGGAGCCCTGCGTCAGGAACGGGAGCAGAGACTGTTGTGGGCAACCCGCGAATGACAACCACCAGTCAGCCAAATTGGAATTTAGGAAGCCTTTATTACGAACTCAAGTCCGGGCTCACGTCTCAACTGACACAGCAGCGAGCAACGAGAGCCCCGACCCACTCTAAGCACGCTACTTTTATCTCCGTCTTAGGGATGCCTGGCAGATTATGATTGGCTAAAGTTTTAACAAAGAAAGGTCAGTTATAAGTTATAGAAAAATTCCACTAGTACAGTAACATTTAAAGTTTAACCAAAATCGGTTTGGCTCAGCGATAGATCATCGGTCCGCGGACTGAAAGGTCCCAAGTTCGATTCCGGTCTGCGGACTGAAAGGTCCCAAGTTCGATTCCAGTAGGGGGTGTGCAAGAGGCAGCTGGTCGATGTTTCTCTCATCGACGTTTCTAGCTCTCTATCTCTCTCCCTTCCTCTCTGTAAGAAAAATCAATAAAATATATTTTAAAAAAATAAAGTTTATACAACACCTGGGGTGGGGGTTTATTTTCAGCTTAAGCAGTCTCTGACCTGGTTTGGTCTGTTTGTTCTGCCTTGCGGCTACTGGGAACAGGACGTGCCTGCCTGGGGGTTGAGCCTTGCAACAGAACTATTTTATGGCTAACAGTAATCTTGCCGGCCACAACAAGACCAGAGCATATTTTTCTATTATCTCACACCCCTGAAAGGCCTGGGTACGCCCTCCTATGCCTACCTGTTTGTGGTGATCCTGTGACCAGAAAGGTCCAGAGATCTAGCCCCAGGCTGCACAGCAGAGCAGCTGGGCTAGGTAAGAATCCCAGCCTTAGTCCTAACCCTGACTCGCACTTCTGGCATTGGCAGAGAACAGCTTGGGGGAGAAGATTGCCTGTGCTCCCGCACTCTGCCCAGGCGCAGGGGCTGGGGGCAGGCTCGGGGGCTGGGAGTAGGCACGGGCCTGGGGGCAGGTGCGCGGGGGCAGGGGGCAGGTGCGCGGGGGCTGGGGGCAGGCGCTCGGGGCTCGGGGCAGGCGCTCGGGGCTCGGGGCAGGCACGGGGCTGGGGGCAGGTGGGCCGGAGCCCTGCTACAAGACCTCTGTCTAGAAGAACAGGCTTGTCTTTCTGCACCAGCTCTTCTAATGTTTCCGCCTAGTAACCTTCAAGAACTCTGCATTTCAGTCAGGATTCTTTTTTCCTTCTTTTCAGATGACAGACAAGCCAAGCCAGATGGGCATAAGCATTTACTGGTTCCTGTGCCAGGAACCGTCAAGGGTAGGACAGCTCCAGGCACACATGATACAGGGGTCACTGATGGGCCTGGTTCCTTTCACTTCACCTCCTGGTGTTTCATTCTCAGGAAACTGCTCTAGCAGCTTCTTACCATATGACTCAGCTCTTGCAGGTTCTCGAGAAACCGCAAGAATCTCTCCCCCATGTCTCAGTGAGGTCTCCTTGTGACTGGCCATAGTAAGTCATGTTCTCAGCCCTGAAGCCAGACTGTGGCCAGGGCTCTTGACTAGTCCCCTTGCTGCACTCCTGAGCTGAGGGCGAGCTCGCCTGCCGCAGGGACCCCCAGAAGGAGTTGGAAGAATGCAAACAGGCTGGACCTTCTCCTCAAAAGACAAACCCTTAGAGCACTTGCAGTTGGATTAAGGAGCACCTGCTGTAGGGTCCTGTTGCCTCTTACTGGGTCTCTCTTGTGTGGTTCTTTTTCTTTTCTTTCCCTTTTTTCATCTCTCTCTCTCTCTCACACACACACACACACACACACACACAGTGGGATTCTGATTTCCATCCACTAGATTGACAGAAAGTGAAAAGCTGACAATAGCAGGTGTGGGTGTGCTTGCCTGCTGGTGGGAACGTGCGCTGGTGCAGACAGTTGCGGCTGCCTCTCCTGGTCTGTGTGTACTAGGACGTGTGTGCAGAAATGAGCAGTTTGTAACTGTCCAAAACTGGAGACAACAAGGAGGCCATCAAAATAGACTCTATTGGAAGTAAAATTCTACAGGCAGAAAGCAATGGAAATGCCTGGACTCAGACATGATGCTGGTAGTCTCCCTCCCAAAATGCAGTGTGACTCCATTCCTTTGAAGCTCCCAGTGGAGAAGGGAGCTCCGCATCAGAGCTGTCAAACCGGGAGAGCGGGGACACCGCGGCTGCCATGCCTGCTCTCCTGGTTTCCCTCCCACTTGGGCTCCCTGACGTGGTGCCGGCTCTTGCTGGCTGGGGGAGGGTGAAGAGGTCGCCTTGCTGGAGAGGACAGGTGGCTGAGACCTCGCAGGGGCTCAGGAAGCCTTTCTAGGCTCCGCGCGCTCTGCCGGCTTCCCCCGCTGCCTCGGCCGGGGCCTCTGCAGTGTGCGTGGGTCTGGGGTGAGGCAGACCGCCGTTGAGGTTTGGCAAAGCTGCTATTAAATCGGCCAGCCTGCGATCGCAGAGAAGTACCCGGTGCAGTGTGGCTGTGTCCGGGCTTTACCGGCTGAGAGGGATTTGCTGGAGGAGGTGGCTTCCAGCCGGAAAAGGAGTGGGCTCTGTGCAGAGGGGGTAACGCTTGCAAAGGCTCGGGGGGCCGGGCAGGAAGGAGTGTGGTGCATCGTGAGGCTGAGAGGGGCGTCTGCCTTGGACGGGCGTGGAGTCTGAGGTGGGAAGGAGCAGGAAATGAGCCCGGAGACAAGACTGGCCGAGGACCTGGGGCCTCACAGGGCGTGGCCAGAGGTTGGCCTGTCCCTGGGGCACCTGACGCCAGGAAAGGTGTGAAGCAGGTGGCTCTGTGAGTGTGTTTGAAGGACTAACAGCACTCAGCAAGGGAGACATGCTTCAGTAATGCGGGGAGGCCTTGAGCGTTGCATAACCCCCACAAGTGGCTCTGGTTTCAGCTTCTAAAGAAAAGTTTATTCAATTGTGTCCCAGATTTAAGCTCTGGGAGGTCAGGACTTTGCCATAGTAACCTATTGGATGCAGAACATGCCTAGTAACCTATTGGATGAATGATGCCACCCTTAAGTGGGGTTCCTACAGGACATGGAGCTCTTGGTCAAATACTTTGGAATTGCAAGGAAGAAGGAGATCTTGTTTGGAGCCTCAAACATGAGCTCAAGAAGCAGGCTGGAGGCTGGATGCAAATGCAGGCCCCTCCCCTTGCCCTCCAGGCCTTGAAGTTCACGTCTGGGTTCAGCGTCTGTCTTCCTGGTTCCTCCGTGGCAGTCGGAGCCCGAGGCAGCAGGCGGCAGGCAGGAAGGTGTGGGGTGGCAGAAGCCACAGGAAGTTGAGGGAGAGTTTAGCACCTGCTAGGGCAGAGGCTGACAGCTGTTAGGAAGCAAGGGGCCTCGGGAATGGGGGGTGGGAGAGCAGGTATCTGCCCAGAGGTGTGGCATTCCTGGCCATGGCACTGCGGAGCCCATGGCTGAACCGGGATGGCCCACCCACACACTGACTCCTGGGTGGAACACAGTCCAGGTGCATGCTGTCCTTCCTTCGGTGCACGCTGTCCCGGGCTGGGGGCGTGCAGCCCGCGATGACGTGAGCATAGCCGTTTGTCTCTCTTGTCTGGTTGTCATGCTCTGACAGATGGCCCCGGACAGGCAGTTTTGTCCTTAGTTCCTCTGACCTGCGCAGCGCTCTGGCGTGTGGCCTTGACTCTTCTTGGTGATGAGCGCTGTGGCCTCTCCACTCGTGGTTTTGAACGTCTTTGGTCCCGCAGAGCTGGGTGGAAAGCTGGCCCTCTCCTCAGTTTTCCTAACTTGCTGCTGTGGAGCATTTAAAAGTAAGTCGTAGTTATGCAGCCTTGAGTACTGCAGCCCACACTGCCTAAAGTATGGACATTCTCCCAGCCTCAGTCAGTACCGTTTTAAAAATTAACAGTAACTTCATAATGTGATTCAACACTTAGTCCTTTGTCAAATTTCCTCAGTTTTCCCAAAACTATTTTTATGCCTCTTTAAAAAACAACAAAACAAAGCAGGAGATGCCTGGCTTGTGTGGCTCACTTGTTGAGCATCAACCCATGAACCAGGAGGTCATGGTTCCATTTCTGGTCAGGGCACAGGCCTGGGTTGAGGGCTTGATCCCCAGTAGGGGGCGTGTAGGAGGCAGCTGATCGATGTTACACTCTCACATCAATGTCTCTTTCTCTCGCTCTCTCTCTAAAAAAAAAATCTTTAAAAATGGATTCTATATAATAAAAGCATAGGAGAGAGGACTGAAGATCACATTTGCATATGTCCCCTTGACTGGGAGTTCGTCCAGGAGTTCGACCAGGGGGCTGAGCTGGCCAGGGGAAGGAAGGGAGGCCCTGCCCTCTGCGTGTGTCGTCCCCCCTGCTAGGGACCCTACCAGTGCGCAAATTTTGTGCACTGGGCCTTTAGTAAGTAAAAAGAAGAGCATGCCAGTTTTTGTGCAGAATGTCCTATCTTTTGGACTCAGCTGATTGTTTCCTCACGATGTGTTTTAGCTCATTGCTCTCTCCCTCAGATCTGTCAACTGGAAGTTAGGTCTAAGGCCTGGTTCAGTTCATTTGGGTTGAACATCTGTGGCAGGACTACTTCAAGGTAACATGCCAGTCGCAGGCGCCACAGGGCCCCTGCGGGGGCAGGTCGAGGTGACCGCGGGCTCCTCTTTCGGGGCGCATGGGAAGCAGTAACCCAGGGGCAGGTACTTGGGCTCCTGGGACTGCGCTGTCCCCAGCACCTCCTGGCTGTGGCACCCAGGAAAGATCCTGTCTCATCTTGAGGATGTTTTCCAATCGGCCACCCCTCCTCACTTACTCACCACTCTTCTCTGTGATCCCGGGACCGCTTTATTTTTTGAATACGTGTGGGATGGCGTTCGTACGGCGCCCAGGTTTAAAGCTGCCTCAGAGCCATGTGCCCGGGGGCTGGCTGGCTGGCAGGCTGGTAGGCTGGTGGGCGTTGTGGCTGATATTCAGTCCTGTCTCCTCCCGGGAGCTGCAGCAGAGGGAAGGCCAGTGCCAACAAGCAAAGGAAATGGCCTCCACCTTTAACCTCGGGGACTTCCACGGGTGCCGGCAAGGAACTCCCAGCCCGGGACCCTCTTCTCCACAGCTCGGCCCCGCAGGCAGGCAGGCAGGCAGGCAGGCAGGCAGGGAGCTGGCCCGCCGGCCTGTGACTGTGCTAGCTTCCTGCCCTAAACTTCTGTTACCTCATTTGCTGGTTACATTACTCCACCCGCCCCTCCCTTTGAGCTTCGTGCACACCTCTTTTCCCCCTGTTGCGTCCCTCCCCCCTCCAAGCGGAGCGTGCAGTGGCCTCGCTGGCAGTGGCCAGCACTCACCACACAGAGCGCTGACGTCTCACTTCAGGTCCTCATGAAGTGGACATCACATCCACGCTTTGTTGTCCTTCGGGCCTTAGAGCCGGGGCTCATTCCTCGCTCATTCCTGTCCCTGCATGAAAGGGCACGAGGCCGCTGGGCTGTGTTGCGATGGCCTTTCAGCGGACACAGTCCGATGGCACTGCCAGCCGGCACGCTGAGCTCGCTCCGGCCTTGAGTGGCCCGTGTGCCCCTCTGCCCTCTGTTGCCCTTGCTGGACTGCTCGGTGCGGCCAGGATTCACTGCAGAGCAAGTTCCTCCCTTGCTGCGCTTTCCGTCTCGCTCTGCTTCGAGCTCGGAACACTCCGGGCTTGGAGGCAGGGTGTGCATTCTCTCCTAGACTTCTGTGTGTGCGTGGTCTCAGGGTCAGCACTCGCAGCATAATGCTTTCACTCAGCCCATTCAGGAAACCTGGAAGGTAAGTTCACCTCCACTTCATGGGGCTCCACAGGCTGAGTTCTAGAAGAGTTCTCTGTTGTCCACAGGGTCAGGAAGTGGGCCAGGGCGGCACAGGTAAACGGACTGAAGTCCTCTGTGCGCAGCTGTGCTCAGCAGGGTCCGGGCCCTTGGCGCACAGTGCGGGCACGGCTGGCATCCCTGCCCTTGGCTTCCGTGGGCCCAGTCGGGACAGTCCTCCTTTTCCTCGCAGAGCGGCCGGGCCAGCTCTGAGGAGGCACAGCTGGGAGCGAGTCTAGTGGTCAAGGGGTGCTCTGCAGGCCCCAGTCAAGTCTCACTGTCTGGGCACCAGAGCCAGACCCAAAGCCCAGGCCAGGGACACGTCTGCGCAGGAAGTGCCAGAGCTCACCCTGCTGGTGCTTCTGGGTCTTGTAAGACGCCCCAGTGCTCAGTCTGTGAACCTGAAGAAGTAGCTGCCTGGGGCCCCAGAGTGGCTGTGCGCCTGGGACTGCCCAGCTGAGAGCACTGCCTAGTGGGCGGTGCAGGTTTGTGTATTTGTCACGAGTTTCCCAGCAGAGCCCGTAGTCCCCGTTCTGTCATAGTTGCATCAGTGACGGAAGGCAGGGGCCTGGAGGCAGGACTGCTTTCTCCACCCCCCCCTCCAGGCTGTGCCCTCCGGCCTCAGTGTCCTCATCTGTAAAGTGAGGAGTGGGTTAGATGTCAGTAAGCTGCTCTCACGCTGCGGTTTGGTGCGCCTGTGGGAGCTGGTAAGTTTGCTGCTTGCTGGGGTGGCCCCATGTGGGCTGCCAGCTCCGCCCTCTGCTGGGTCTGCCCTTGACTCCATGTCTGATCTCCAAGGAGCAGAAGCCCACCGGTGAGCAGAGGCCCTCTGAGCCAGGACCAAGGACAGCATGGCCACGGCCGCGCCGCTGCGCAGCCTGGAGGAGGAGGTGACCTGCTCCATCTGCCTGGATTACCTGCGAGACCCGGTGACCATCGACTGTGGCCACGTCTTCTGCCGAAGCTGCACCGCCGACATCCGCCCCGCCCCGGGGGGCCGCCCCGTCTGCCCGCTCTGCAAGAAGCCCTTTAAGAAGGAGAACATGCGCCCCGTGTGGCAGCTGGCCAGCCTGGTGGAGAACATCGAGCGGCTGAGGGTGGACAGGGGCAGGCAGCGGGGGGACGCGGCGCGGGAGCAGCGGGACGTGAGGCTGTGCGAGCGGCACGGGGAGAAGCTGCACTATTACTGCGAGGACGACGGGCAGCTCCTGTGCGTGCTGTGCCGGGAGTCCAGGGAGCACCGGCTGCATGGGGCCGTGCTGCTGGAGAATGCCGCCCAGCCCCGCAGGGTGAGCCCCCGCATGGCACTGCCCGCCACCACCGCAGGCTTCCTGCCGCCCGGGGCTCGGCCCGGAACGTCCGTCCACCTGTCCCACTGCTTGTCTTTCTGCAGGAAAAAATCCTGAACCACCTGAGTATTCTAAGGAGAGACAGAGACAAAATCCAGGGCTGCCAGGCGAAGGGAGAAGCTGATATCCTGGCTGCGCTGGTAAGTGAGGCCCTGAGGGAAGCCTGAGGCTGTGACCTGGCAGCTGGCGCTCCGGGTCCAGGAGCAGGCCGGCCTGCCCAGCAGCTCCGGCCTTAGCCTGCTTCCTGCCCTGAGGGGGTTGCCTGGATGTCAGCTAAGGTCCCTCCTCCTTTGTGACTCACCTCATGTGTGGGGCCACCTCTGGCCGCTGCTGCTCTTCTGCGAGGCGAGCCAGGGTGCGAGGACCACGGGAGGCTGGCTCGGCTCCCCCTTTCGGAGGAGACGAGGTTGCTGCGGCCGTGGGGCCGGCGGGCTGGAAGGAGGGCGGGCTGAGGGTGCCAGTGGGCTGCCATCGCTGCCGCGACAGGCAGCACCTGTGCGCTTGGGTAGACGTGGTGGCAGGAGGAAAACGGGCGGGCTCCAGTTTTCTGTGGGAAGTGGGCATTGCAGGGGTGTTGGGGCCAGGCCTGCCACTGGGCCCTGGGAGATGGAGAGCGTGAGACAGGGGACAGCAAAACTTCAAGGAGCACCTCCAGGCCCTGCTGTGTGTGGACGCAGCCCACCTCTGTCAGCGGGCGCAAGGACACTGACCAGATTCCCGCCTGGACTTGCAGTGAGATTTGGAGGCAGCAAAGTCATGGTCCCTAGCACAGACCTCGCGCAGACTCGCTGAGGGTCCGGTGCTGAAGCGAGGGTTGGTCGGCTTGGAGGAGAGCAGTCAGCGAGTTCCTGGAAGAGGTGGCGGTGGAGACCAGTGTTTAGGAGGCCCCGGAACATACTGTTCTGGAACCGGAACAGGCTGAGCAGGCAGGCAGAGTTCCAGTCCTCAGGTCCTGCTCTGTGCCTGATCTGTGACTGACTGACTTCTTTGAGGAGGGAGGTTGGCCCAGGGATGCGCGAAAGGCCCCCATCCTGAGCTTGGGATCGGGCGGGAGAGGAGCCGCTGGTGCAGCGCACACGAGGTCCTGCGGGGCTTTTCCTCCGCCAGGCGGAGCGTCACCCTTGCCCTTCCACCCGCAGCAGAAGCTCCGGGAGCAGAGGCAGCACGTCGTGGCCGCGTTTGCACAGGGCCACCAGTTCCTTCGGGAGCGGGAGCAGCACCTGTTGGACCAGCTGGCCAGGCTGGAGCAGGAGCTTGCCGAGGGCAGGGAGAAGTGCCAGGCCAGGGGCAGCGGGGAGCTGGCCCGGCTAGCGCTGATCATCTCCGAGCTGGAGGGCAAGGCCCAGCAGCCTGCCGCAGAGCTCATGCAGGTGAGAACCTTCCAGGGCAGGGCCGGGCACCAGGGCCGGGCACAGGGCAGCAGGCCCTGTCCTGCTGTGGCCTGCAGGACCGTGGGGGCCTTGGCTTTCTTCTCTGAAACATGGGCTGGTAACCCTGCTCTGCCCACTCATTCCAGTGGTTGCTTGAGCATAAAGTGTGATTGCCCGGGTCTTTCTCAGCATCTACCAGGGTTCAAGGAACCTGGAGAAGGGGCTGTGCATAAACGAATGAGAGAGACTAGACAAGAAATATGAATTTGGAAGTCATTTTGGAGGGCCAGTTGGAAACTTAGTTCTGGTGACTAAGCTCTTGGAATCTCTGGACCCCCTGGCTTTTTATTAACACATTTTCCCTGTAGCAAAGATGTACATACCAAAGGTAAGGTTTGGGAAACAATAAAGGATTATCAGGTTGAGGGAACTGCCATTAGCTGTCTGGTAGCAGGCGATAGCATGCAGATCTTCAGCTCTGCTGAAGCCCCATGGTTCATCAGTCTTTTGATAAACTTCTTGCATAATTATGAACTGCTGGGATTAGCCTCCAGCATGCGATGGCTGGCATGGTGTCACTTCAAAGAGTAAACTTCCTACAAAGTTTAAAATACTGAGATAAAGCGGAAGGTTACCAGTATTTTCATTGGTATCTTCCATCATCACCAGCATCATGAGCCTGTCTCTGACAAGTCTCACACCCTGGCAGAGACTTGTCCATGGAAGCTCTTTGTGGCTCTGGAGCCGAAGCTGTAAAAGCTGCGGGGGCGGGGGGGGGGGGAGTGACAGAGAGGGCCAGAGGGTCAGTGTAGGCGAGTTTTTCTCTGGGACTCGGAGCCACTGCAGGGCAGAGATGGACACAGGTGAGTTGCTGAGAAAGGAGGAGGGCAGACATGTGTCCCAAGCTGAAATGGCCCCACAAATCCAAGCTCCAAGCCTCCCAGAGGAGTTGGTCCTGAGGCAGGGCTCAGCGCCGTGGGGGCCCGCCCCTCTCTGCTCTTGTGGGTCAGGGAAGCCGAGGTGGCGGTCCCTCCCCCTGTGTGGGCGGGTGGCTGGGAGATGTGTGTCGGCCTAGGAGATGCTGCTCCAGGCCAGCGGCGGGCAAGCCGGTAGCTGGTGGAGAGCACAGGGCACATTCTCGGCATCTGGGCCAGCGCGGACCTGGGCGGCAGAGACTTCGCCCTCCGTCCTCGTGAATGCAGGACTCGGACTGGCAGGGCTTTGGTCCTTCAGCGTAGCCCGCACGTGGCCGCTAAGGGCCAGAGAGCCGCCAGTGCCTCAGTCCCGCCTCTGCTCTCATGCTTTTCTCTCCTGTGTGTGTCTGGCTCCTCCCTTCCCTACAGACATCGTTCTGTTGCCTCAGCTTGCTCTCAGAGTCTGGCTGGGCCATTTGCTGCCTCTCCCCTCCCCGCGCCTTCTCTTTCCTCTTCAGGGAAGAGCCTCCTTCCTTCCCCACAGCCTCCACTGGCCCCAGCGCTGTGCATGGAGCAGAGGGCGCTGGTGCTGGCGGGACCACCTGCAGTGTGCCCTGGGGTGCTACCACTTCACCCACAGGAGCTGTGCGGGCAGCGGAGGCCCAGCCTTCCGGGCCCCCAAGAGCCTCAGATGGAAACCTTGCCGGGCTGGGGCAGGGAGAGAGGTGGGTGTCAGCCCCAAGCCGGTGCAGGAAATAGGCCGCTGGGTGTTGTCTGTGTTTAGATTTTGCTGGTCAGCCAACCCCTTGGTTGTCATACTTCCCAGGGTTACCTGACGCCAGTGGGCAGGAAGCCCGAGGTGCTGCAAACCGGGAACTGGTGCCCAGGTCTGCTAGGGCCACTGGTGACAGGAAGCAGCAGGCTAACGGTGCACACAGGCTTCTGACCAGGGGACAGGAAAGGAGAGAAGGCTCTCTGGGCTGGGGACCTTACAGTGCTAAAGGGGGAAGGGAGAGGAGTGGCCGGAAGGCATGGACGTCCTCTCCGTCCAGCCCTGGGCAGACCTACAGGTGCCCCTGCGGTTGCCTTCCTTGCCTGGGAAGAGGCCTTTGCGATGCTCTCATCCGCTCCCCTGGCGCTGCCTGCCTCACCACCTGCTGTGCGAGGCTGGGACGTGGCTGCAGGTGCCTGCACCCTCAGGTCCCCTCCGTGTCCTTGGGAAGGAGGGTTCCTACACTGCTGTCCGGTCCCACCCTCTCCAGCCACTCAGCACCTTTACCCCGTAAGCGGCTCCCACTGCCCATCTGTTGGCCCTTTTGCACCACCTCCCTCCGCAGCCTCGGCACTCACTGCCACAGACCTGCCACCCAGCCCTCCAGTTGCTTGGACTTCCTGCTCTGAGGAAGGAGTGGGCTCTGGCAGCTGCTGACCTCCTCTTTCCTGTCCTTCCCTGCAGCAAACACGCTGCCTCCCGAGACGTTCTGGACTGTCAGCAGCAGCCACAACTGCCCGTGCTTTCGGTCCCCAAACCTCTGCCCTCCCAGGCCCTCTGCTCAGCTCTTCCTCCTGCCGCGCTCCCTGGCCCGCCTCCGTGATCCCGGAATGTAAAGCTTTATGGTGGCAACCGCTGGCCTCTCCCTGCCTGCAGGTCCGCTCTAACGGGAGAGGTGGCAGCTCTTCACTGCTGTGCCGGCTGCTATTGCAGGGCTGGCATGTAGGAGGCGCTGAGGGTTTGTAAGTGAAATGTAGACAGCTGCGGAGGCTCTAGACTCACAAGGGAATAACCAGCTCCTCATGAGAACCCCTCGCCTTCCACCCTCTGTCACCCACGGCAGCCTGGTCTCCCTCCTCCAGCCATGGCCCGTATCCCCTGCTGCGGTGGCTCCGACCCATTGCATCTCCCCGTCCACAGCAGCAGCCCCCAGGCGGCCTCCCTTGCCGAGCTCAGGACGGACGTGGTGGGCGGGGCTCTGGCCAGCTGCTGTGCCACACTCCGGTGCCGGACCGGCCGGAACACGGTCGTTCGTCTCTCAGGAGCCGTTCTGTGGGGGGGGCCTGGACTGTCGGGGCTGTGAGCTCATCAGCACTGGTGACTTCCTCTGGTTCCACTCACCTCGAGGGCCTTGTCCTCAGCTGTGTAAAGTGGGGCTCGCCCCTAAAGATGCAGAGGTCTCATGGCTGCAGCTTCATCTCAGACCAGACCTGGTCACCGGGGCTGTGGGAAATGGAGTTTCTGTGGGTCCCGTCACTAACAGGAAGAAGGGGAGAATGGGTCCTGGAGCCAAAGCCACGTGAAAGCTCCCCTTCCTGGAACCCAGCATGTGTGCCACGGTCCGCGGAACGAAGTTTGAGCTCCCTGCTGCCCCTGCTCAGCCTGCCTGGCCCGGCCCTGCTTCCCTCGCTGGCCTGTCCCACCTCCCCTCCTTCACTGCCAACACCTCCCCTCGTCTGCGGTGCTCAGGCAGGGAAGCCTGCCCTTCTGCACCGTGCCGGTGCCCCAGGGGCTCTCACTGCTTTGTTTCCTTTACCCAACACTCCACCAGAACCGCGTAGCGCAGGTGAGTGAGGTCCCAGCGCTGAGCCTGTGCTTTCTTCCCTTCCAGGACACCAGGGACTTCCTGAGCAGGTAACAGCTTCTTCGCTGGAGCGTGCCTCGCCCTGCCCCCCCCCCCCCCCCATGTGCCAAACTCCCTTCCCCTTTCCTTGACCTTGAGCCATCTGAATGAACGGGGAGTGAAACGGTACCAAAGGTGGTTCCTCCTGGGAAGCAACAACCACCTGGACCCCCGTCTCCCCCGTCTCGCTGTCCACAGAGCAAGCTCTCTGTGGCGCCCCCCTCGGCCTGAGGGGAGAGCTGAAGGGCTCTGGGGTTGAGTCTGCTGACACTTGCAGCTCTGTCTCTGGCCTGTTCCTCTGTCTGGAAGGGGAGGGAGACCCGGTTCCTCCCCCTCAGGCCTGTTCTGAGGGCTGAGAGGAATGTGAGAGCCACTAAGGTTGTGTCTCCTCTCCTCAGGTACCCGCGGAAGAAGTTCTGGCTCGGGAAACCCATTGCTCGGGTGGTGAAGAAAAGGACAGGAGAATTCTCAGATAAACTCGTGTCTCTGCAGCGAGGCCTGCGAGAATTCCAGGGTGAGGCTTGGGAGCGCCCGGGCCCGCGGGGGCAGGAGGGGCCGGGCTGGACGCGGGAGGGCTGCTCTCGGGGCCTGAGGCTGCGGGGAGGAGCAGTGAGCAGTGCTGGGCCCCTGCCATCGCTGTCCTTCTCCTCCGCAGGGAAGCTGCTGAGAGACCTGGAATATAAGACCGGTGAGTGTCCAGCAGGGGGTCCCCCGGAGATGTGGTTGTCCCTGCCGGGCGTCCCCTCAGGCCACAGGAGAATCTCCCAGGGCAGACTCAGCCCCACTTCATCTCTGGCCACTGTCTGCCCTCCGCTGCAGGGGAGGTGCCACCGCACGGCCTGGCCTTCTCTGCCCCGTGGCTGTGGCTGCATTTCCCAGCCTCATGGGGCCTGCCGCCTTCCCTTCCCTGACTCAGTTTCCTCTCATCGGCCTGGTCACATGCTTCCGTATTCGGAGCCCACTGGGAGGGCAGCCTAGGCCAGGGCGTGCCCTGCGTTGGGACACGGTGTGACTGGCCCCTGGGGTGGTGCAGTGTGGCAGCCCTGCCATGGACACCGTGGAGGCGGGTGGCCCTGTGGGCCCACGGGTGACCCTTCACCCCTCCTCCGTCCTGCAGTGAGCGTCACCTTGGACCCGCAGTCCGCCAGCGGGTGCCTGCTGCTGTCGGAGGACTGCAAGTGTGTGGCCTACAACAGCACCCTGTACCGCTGCGCGTACCTGCACCCCCAGCGGTTCGACTGCGAGCCGGCCGTGCTGGGCAGCAAGGGCTTCACCTGGGGCAGGGTCTACTGGGAAGTGGAGGTGGAACGGGAGGGCTGGTCCGAGGATGGAGAGGACGGGGACGAGGAGGAAGAGGGGGAGGAGGGGGAAGAGGAGGAGGAAGAGGAGGCTGGCTATGGATACGACAACTGGGAAACAGACGAGGATGAGGAATCGCTGGGGGACGAAGAGGAGGAAGAGGAGGAAGAGGAGGAAGTTCTGGAAAGCTGCATGGTGGGCGTGGCCAGAGACTCTGTGAAGAGGAAGGGAGACCTCTCCCTGCGGCCGGAGGACGGGGTGTGGGCGCTGCGCCTCTCCTCCTCCGGCATCTGGGCCAACACGGACCCTGAGGCCGAGCTCTTCCCGGCAGTGCGGCCCCGCAGAGTGGGCATCGCCCTGGACTACGAGGGGGGCACTGTGACCTTCACCAACGCCGAGTCGCAGGAGCTGCTGCACACCTTCACGGCCACCTTCACCCGGCGCCTGGTCCCCTTCCTGTGGCTCAAGTGGCCCGGAACACGCCTCCTGCTGAGACCCTGAGCCCGCTGCCTGCCGCCGCCCCGCGGTCTCTGGAATGCCAGGACTGAGGGCGGGAGGAGATGCCTGGCCCAGCGCCTGATGGCAGGAGAGGAGGGACCACGGCCACTGCTGCTCCACCACTCTGCAGGGTGCCTCTTCTCCCGCCTCCTGGGCCCTGTGCCAACTGCCAGCCCGGCTCCTCCCGCCCTCCCGGGCCTTTGACCCAGCCCTGCCCCATCTGTGAGTAAGAGGCCAGGCAGCACTTTCTGGCCCAGCGTAGCGTTCCGTGCCACGTGTCCTTGGGAAAGACGAGTGGACTGTCCTACCCTGGTCACTGCTGTCCCCAGACCCCACAGCTTCTCTCACCCCGTCCACCCTGCTGCCTTCCCTGCCACTTACAGAGCGGCCAGACGCGGAGGGAAACACCTGGAAAAGTACAAACAGATGGAGGGAAAGGCAGCGAGGCCTCCCTGGCACTGGAGTCGCTGAGCGGAGATCCGTGTGGAGGGCAGAGGTCACCTTCGGAGACCAGGGCTGTGCTGTGTGGTCCAGACAGTGGAGGTGGGGCTCCTGCCGCCACGGGGTCTCGGGGATGGTCTGCTTACTTGGCTTTGGGATGACAGTTGTGACCAGTGACCAGTAAGTGAGCTCTGGGTTGGTCCTGGTTTGGAGAGTTTGTAAACACCCAGGATGCCTTGCTCTTTGTGGCCCATCTGGAAGCACAGGGTGAATATCCCCTTGAGCAGAGCCTCCCCGCCGCAGGGCTGGACCAGCTTCTCCGGTGGGGCGCTCGGCTCCCGCCCCACCCCCATCCTCCGGGCTCAGGCTGGGGAGAGCAGGCAGAGGGTGTCCACAGGCCCACATGCCTTCATGTCACGAGAGGAATTAAAGCAAATCTGCCCACAAGCCCAGCCCTGGTCCCAGCCTCTGTCCAGGCCCCATAGTGCCCACAAGCTTCCCGCTCCAGCCAGATCTCCTCGAAGCTGGCCTTCCATGGCGAGCCCTCTGCCTGCCCTGCCCTGAGCGGCTGCTCTCACCACTGGGCCACAGTGCCCTCCTCGCCAGCACACCCTCCGGGCCACATGCTGCCTCTGTCACGCACGTCTGACTTCTGGCTAGTTCTGTAAGCTCTTGGAGTGCGTGCACCATATCTTGTATTTCTCTTTATTCTCCATGGCACCTGCACAGAGTAGGTGCTCAGTAAAACCTTGTTGGACAGCTGGGTTCCAGTGAGTTTCCTTACAACTCAGATGTCACCGGGCCTTCTCTGACCACAAAGATTCCTTTGGCAGCAGTGGCTCAGCTTCCACCTGGGCCTTCAGAACTCAGGCTTTGCTGTCTCCCTCCACACGTGTTGTCACAGCTGGATAGCCCCGAAGACCCCAGGGGACCCAGGCCAGCCAACACGGGTCCAACATGTGCACAGGACAGGGCTCCCTGGGAAGTGTGTTGCTCCCCCAGCACCCCTAGATCCTTCCTTGGAGACTAAGCAGTGCCCTGAAGGATTCTAGTTGCAGTCTGACCTCAACTGACTGGCCATTTCTTTGTTCTGAGTTTTTCTAGTTGCCATGTTAGAGCGAAGGGGCCACAAGTGTGTGCCTGAGACTCGCTGCTCAACAGCACACGCCGGGACTGTTGTTGACTTATTCATGCTTTATCTTTTTGTTTATTTCTCTTCTAAATACATATATGCAAAATGTGTCATTTATTAGAAATGAGACATGTATACCAATTAAAAAGCCCATTAATTTGCCCTGGCCGGTTTGGCTCAGTGGATAGAGTGTCGGCCTGCAGACTGAGGGATTCCAGGTTCCATTCCAGTCAAGGGCATGTGCGGGCACATTCCCAGTAGGGGGTGTGCAGGAGGCAGCTGATCGATGTTTCTCTCTCATTGATGTTTCTAACTCTCCCTTTCCCTTCCTCTTTGAAAAAAAATAAATAAAATATATTTAAAATAAAATAAAAGGCCCATTAGTTCACATTTGAATCCTGGTAGGCAAGTTAGTAGCATATTTTTGAATATTTAAATTTATTTTGTTGATAAATGAGGATTACTCTCTAAAGTGCTCTATTAATCTAACCTTTTGTTTATGGAACCTTATCTAATGGAAGAGCAATATGTAAATTAACCATCACTCCACTACACCATAAGCCACACCTACCAATCAGGAGCAAGTATGCAAATTAACCCCAACCAAGATGGCTGCAGCCACAGAGCGAGCGGGAGGCTTGGATTTCCCTAGCAATGGAGGAAGCTACACTTCCTACACACCCTGGCAGGCCCAGGCCTCCACTCAAGACTACAAAGTTTCAATTATAGGAGATAAATAAATCCCAACAAAAATGGCTACTGCCATGGAGCGAGCAGGAGGCTTGGCTCTGTTCCAGGCTATGAAGGTTCAATTATAGAAGATAAATCCCAAATACCAGGGCCTCCACTTGGGTCACTGGGGGAATGTGACCGGCCTTCAAACCACCACAGGCCCTTTGCCCAGGCTGCCCCATACCCCAACGGAATGCCCACCCTGATCTGGACACCCTTCAGGGCAAATGAGCTGGCTCCCACCCATGCACCTGGCCTCTATCCTATCTAATAAAAGAGTAATATGCAAATTGTCAATCCAACGCACAATATGGATGCCTCTATGTGGTCAAAGATCGTGTCCCCATGTGGATACAAGATGGCCACCACAAGATGGCCATCAGGGGAGGGCAATTGAGAGGGAGCAGGCTTGCAAGGGAGAGCAGTTGAGGGTGATCAGGCCAGCAGGGGAGGGCAATTGGGAGGCACCAGGCCTGCAAGGGAGGGCAGTTAGGGGCAAACAGGCTGGCAGGGAAGCAGTTAGGCATCAATCAGGTTGGCAGGGGAGTGGTTGGAGGTGATCAGGCTGGCAGGCAGAAGTGGTTAGGGGCAATCAGGAAGGCAGGCAGGCAGCAGTTGGGATCCAGCAGTCCTGGATTGTGAGAGGGATGTCTGCCTGTTTAGGCTATACAGGCAATTGGACATCCCTCAAGGAGACCCAGATTGGAGAGGGTGCAAGCTGGGCTGAGGGACCTCCCCCACCTGCACGAATTTTGTGCACTTGGGTCTCTAGTAATATCATAATTCTCAAAATGCCTTTTGTTATTTCTTGGAAAGAATCCTACCTAATAAAAGAGTAATATGCAAATTTACCATCACTCAGCTCCACAAAGTCACACCCACAAGCCATGCCCGTCAGCCAATCAGAGAGAGTATGCAAATAAACCCAACCAAGATGGCTATAGCCATAGAGAGCAGGAGGGAGGTGTTTTCCTGGCAACGAAGGAAGCCAAGCTTTCCGCCTGCCCTTGCCGGCTTAGGCCTCACTCAAGGGTACAAAGTTTCAATTATAGCCAAAACCAGTTTGGCTCAGTGGATAGAGTGTGTCGGTCTGTGGACTGAAGGGTCCCAGGTTTGATTCCGGTCAAGGGCATGTACCTTGGTTGCGGGCACATCCCCAGTAGGGGGTGTGCAAGAGGCAACTGATCGATGATTCTCTCTCATCGATGTTTCTATCCCTCTATCCCTCTCTCTTCCTCTCTATAAAAAAATCAATAAAATATATTTTTTAAAAAAGTTTCAATTATAGAAGGTAAACAAATCCAAGCAGAAGGCTTGGCTCTGCTCCAGGCTACAAAGTTTCAATTGTAGAAAGTAAATAAATCTCAGATACCAGGGTCTCTGCTTGGGTCGCTGGGGAGCATGGCTGTCCCGACCCGCGGGGCATCAACGGGGGCACGCCGGAACCACCTAAGAGAATGAGACAAACAAGGAACGCGAAGAACGGGGGCAAGACAAAGTTCTGATCAAGTCCCCATTTTTATTTGTTGCAGTCACAATATATATACACAGGCAGTAGGGGGAAGTTGCCGGGGAGACATTGGGGAGACATTCCAAGGCGGGGAGGGTTGCTTATCAGCAGAATGTGCCTGCAGGGGAGGATACAGCAGACCCTCTGGGGTGGAGTTATCACAACAGGTGTGCCTTGATCAATGGCCAGATATGCTGCTAGGCATTTAGATTGTTTCTAGTTAACTGCCAAATCTCAGCTTGTCACAGGAGTTCTGGTAAGTAGTCACTAACTCTTTTTCGGCTCCGACATTTCCTCCCTTTACGTTTTTTAAAGGGCAGGCCTTAACCGTCTGAGGGAGTATTGACCTGGTTTGCTCCTTGAAGGGACTGTGCCTGTTGGGTCTTCGGGATACTTATACCTGGCCTCTACGCATGATGGTGTCTCAACTAGGAGCTTGCCCCAATCATTGGGTCGGCCTAGTCTATTAGGTGCTTGCCCCGGTACCAGATCGGTCCAATATCTTTTAAGAGTTCGATCTGGTATCGGATTGGCCTAATATTTCTGACTTATGCGGAGGTCTTGGGACTGTCCTGTATATTTTTCAGGTATACTCCCGTATGCCCGTCTTTGACTACCAGTCCGCTCACCAAGGGTTTAAGCCAAGGATACAGGACGAGGAGAACTTGGCCAGAGAGAAACTTAGCCTTCAGACAGCGTCTGAGCAAGTTCCAACCACTATGCAAACCAGGTTTACTCTCAGGGAAATCCAGAGGGGGTCAAAATTTTCCCATGACCTTCCCTTGCAATGCTTTGCTCTGCACCCATATCGGTGAGAGGGCAGGGCGGGGCGAGGATGAGCTCCCGACTCCGCCCTGCAGGGCGGAGTTATCCCTAGCCCTCACCCAACCAATCAGGGTTAGCCGAGGCAGTGACATCACCACCGACCTGAGTAAAACCCCTGGACTGGGCGAAATTCGCTTCCGCCATGCTGTCGGCTTGAGTGGGAAAGGAGCCCATGCTAGCATGGATAAGGCTCTTTTGTTTATTGCATCGGACTCGGCTCCCTGGTGGTCCTTGGGGATCACGAAGTCTGGGCGTAACAATCGGTACCCATACCTTTCTCCCTGTGAGGAGTAGGTAAGCATTCCTTTGGTCATCATGCTGTCCCCATAGGGAGGGAGCTCTGCCGGATGCCATAGTCCTGTTCACTGTCAATCATATCTAAGCGATGATAGTGTACCTGAATGGGCTTGGCTAGGATGCTGTCAACCTGTTGTTTTACAAAATCTGTTAACCTCTGAAAAGCCCAGGGGCCAAAGGATAGGACTAATAAGAAGCCTATGAGGGGGCCCAGGATGGGGAGAAGGTAGGGGAGAAGTCGGTTTAATCCACTCCAAAGAGGGTTCTCGAACAGTTCTTTCTGCCGCTTTATCAGGTCTTCCTGTAGTTTCTTGATCTTGTCTCGCATGATCCCGGATTTGTTGGCGTAGAAGCAGCAACGTTCCTGTAGGGCTAAGCATATCCCTCCCTGCTCTGCTGTGAGTAAGTCTAACCTTCTCCTGTTTTGTAGAACAACTTCAGCTAAGGAGTCAATTTGGTCTTGGAGATCAATAATGGTACTAGAGAGGGCTTGGACATCATTGATGAATTGATTAGATAACTCAGTATAAGAATGTACAGCCACTCCTAGCCTTGCATTATTACTGAATCTGATAAAACTCTTTTCTGGTTTATGCTTCCTTCCACCTAGCTGACTCGGTGGAGGCTATTGTACAGGAGGCCTGATGCCTTTCGCCTGCTGTACGATCCTTTGCATCACAATTTAAAAAATTTTAAAGTATAAAAAGTATGACTGAGCTTCTCTTGAGATGACACATAATATCTGTCTCCTCCTTTTTTGTTTTTAAAATGATTTTAAGCGTATGAATGGGTCTTTCCACCACTGAGTGACATTTGTTTTACCAGATTTGATTAGGTTTAAGTCCTCGGGGATTTATTCCTAAGGTTGGTATAGGAAGTTGGATAATATTCTGAGGATATTGTTTCTAATAAAATATGGAAATTGTCATTTTCAAATAATATTTTATAGACTGAAAATTAAATGAAAAGTTCCTCTGAATTAATGTGCCTTATAATAGGTGTTTTAATAATTTTTGCTATATTTACCATATAAGTACTATTACTATAGATTGATGGGCTTTGTAGTAAAATCTGTTAAGGTATAAATAAGAGCTTGTATTTCTATTGAAATATAAGAGGTTTGAAGGACCTTTGTTCCTCTACTGTGGTATATCTAGCCTTTCTAGAACTGGATCTATCTGTAAAAATGGTTAATATCTGAGATAAAAAATTTCTTTTAATGTGGTTGTTAATACTATTCTTTGTGTTAGATATAAATCAAGCCCCTAAGCTAGGGTTCCCAGTAGAATATAGAATATTAAGTATTTTGACTTCTATGTAGAAGGGTGTGTGCACCGACCTTCCTTGCCCTTGGAATTGCTATTGTGGCAAGGTATCTTTACTTTTAAAATAAAGCAAATTTACTTTTGAATTCATAAGCCACAAATGTTGCCTTGATTTTAGCTTATTTAAAATGTAGATAGCCATATATAGTTAGGATTCAATTATTTATAAAACATTGGCTTCTCATGAACTTAATTTATATGACATTGATTGGTTTGATCCAAAAACATGGCTTGTTGTCTTTCTTGAAATTTTATTGCTGTTGAAAAATTTGGCTATATTTAAGAAATATAGTGTTTTTGCCTTTCTTATAGGTGAAAACTTTTATAATATTTAAGATATCAATTAGATTTAGACTAGTTTTTATATAGAAATTTTTTTGGCTGAGATCACAGAATTAATCCGCTTTTTATTTAGATCAATAATAAGCAACTTATTTTGAATTCCTAATTATTAGAGAAAATATAATATTTGATTTTCTTAAAAATAAGTTTTTATGCTTCAAGTATTTAATCACTATAACTCTATAATTTCTTCTAATTTAATTTGTACTTTGAATTTTTAAAGCTGGCAAGTCAAATATATTTAGTAGTTCTTAGATTAATAATACTTTATATTTTTAAGAAAAATACAAAACATAATTAATTAATGGATTCAATTCTGTCCTCTAGGTTTTTTATGAGGCAAATTTGAACTTTAATTTTTATTTGCCAGTGGTTCTGGGAAACTAGGTTTTGTTGATTCGACTGTAAATTATCACATTCTTTAAGATGGCTAGTGGCAGGACACTATATTAACTGTCTGCTGGGGGAAGGGCCTTTACCCTTTCCTCCCTCAACAAAGGATGTAGCCAGTTATCTGGACTACTTAGATCTTTATCAGATAGCCTCTTGTCTCTCCCTTCCCCCACATTATGCTTATTTCAGGGGAAGCATCAGCAACAGATCTGGCTGAATTTCTTTTTCATGCTTAAAAGAAAGACAGATCTCAATTTTTTTCTTCCTTTTTGGCTTTCTGAAATAATAACTAATATCCAATTTGGCCAAGATTTGCATTTCCTTGCGAATTCTCTTATAATTTTTAAACAAGGCATTAAGTAGTCTTATTGCAAGTAATCTTAATGTGGGAGAGCAGATAGCCCTGCCTGTCCAGCTGCCTTTGAATTTATCCACATCAGAGGCAGTTTCAGCAGTGGAGTTCCACTTATTACAGATTTTAAATTCCATACATATACTAAGATTCTAATTTCAACAACAACAAAAAACAACAACGTTATTTTGTGATTACATAGACTTCAACATTCACTCTAAAGAGCATTTTCATTTCTAAGATCCTTTTTTTCCCCCTAGCCTTAATTCCTCGTGCCTGAATAGACTCCCTGAGCCCTTTTTCTAAGATTCTTTTTTTTTTTTAACCCTTATTCCTCGCGTCCTGAGGGATATCTTGAAACAATCAAGGAACATTTCATGACAACTTAAAGAATTCCCCATTATTGGTCGACTGGATGGCTCTCCAAGTAATTCCTTCCCCACGTAAGCCCCGTATAAACCCCGTGCCAGGTCAGCTTGAGTTTTCCCGTCAGACCAGGAATTTAGGCGGAAGTACTCTCCTTTCGACTCTACTCGTTACTCCCTTGCTTGCCTGAAACAGTCGGTAGGTATAAGCCGCCTACACGGACCCTCACAGACAGGAAGACCCCTTTTGCCCTCAGGCGTGGCCCTTGGGAGTAGGAATTCCTTTTGTTGAGTCTGTAAGGTGAACGACCTTTAGTTCAAAGCAAGCCCAAGGTTTTAAGAGTAGATCTAATTGGAGAGAAATTTCGCCAGAAAGACCAGGTGACGGTACTAGTTCAAGTGATTCGGAGTTCTCACAGCCGGATTTGGGTACCTCTCGTTCTTCCCCAAACCGGTAAGTGAGTGCTTTTTAGTGGGCAGGAAGGAACCGACCAAGAGAGCCAATAATAACAATCGAGCAAAAAGGGGTGAAATGTTCTGAAATCTTGTTTGTAAAATCGTCTACCTACCTCACGCCGATCTGTCTCACGGCGGGTGGGACCGTGGCGATCTAAATGCCGAGTCTGTCCGCGGGTCCTCACGGCGACTCTAGGGGGTGCCTGGCCAGGGCTTCTTCGGTAGACGTTCTCGTCGGGGGTCCCCAGGAGCCCCACGTTGGGCGCCAATTATGTCCCAGCCCTCGGGGCATCAACGGGGGCACGCCGGAACCACCTAAGAGAATGAGACAAACAAGGAACGCGAAGAACGGGGGCAAGACAAAGTTCTGATCAAGCCCCAATTTTTATTTGTTGCAGTCACAATCTAAATGCCTAGCAGCATATCTGGCCATTGATCAAGGCACACCTGTTGTGATAACTCCACCCCAGAGGGTCTGCTGTATCCTCCCCTGCAGGCACATCCTGCTGATAAGCAACCCTCCCCGCCCTGGAATGTCTCCCCAATGTCTCCCCGGCAACTCCCCCCCTTTCAATCCCCAAGCCGACATTCTATCCATTGAGCCAAACCGGTTACGGCTATATTCATGTTTTCAAAGTTGTCTTTTATGAATTACAGCTGCATATGTGGTAACTCATATTTGCAATACTATTGCAAAAGACAGCCACGTCCCATTGCTCTCCCACAGGCAGTTCATCCTTGCAGCAGACTATGTTGGTGCTGATCTTCATTTTTCCAGGTGACATGAGTTTGGGCCTCACCCTCTGATTCCACTTGGGATGGTAGATGGAGCTCGGTTCCTGTCACTACAGACACCCCACCCTTCATCACATCACCCTTCATTCAGCTCAGTAGGCTCTTCATTAGGTCTAAAAACCACACCTGTACGAACTTTGTCTTCCTGGAGTCAGTTGTCTTGTCCCTTCTGTGCTTGCCTCCCACACATTGCCACCAGGTGTGAAATCTGAGAGATGTGTGTCCTCAGGTGCCCTGAACTCTTGGTCCCTTGGATGCATTGCCTTCAGCCGCATACGCATCTGCAGCTTTGCAGCTCTCCATTCCCTCTCTGGGAGTCCTGGGTTGATGCTATTTCTTTTTTTTCTTTTAATTTTTTTTTGGCATTTTAAAAAAATTTAAATAAATCTTTATTGTTCAGATTATTACAGGTGTTCCTCTTCCTGCCCCCCCACCCCCCATCCATAGCTCTCTTCCTGGTTCCCCACCCCACCCCATACCCTTACCTCCCACCACTGTTCTCATTCATAGGTGTAAGATTTTTGTCCAGTCTCTTCCCACACCCCTCACACCCCCTTCCCCATGAGAATTGTCAGGCCACTCTCTTCCTATGTCCCTGATTCTATTATAGCTATCAGTTTATTCTGTTCATCAGATTTTTTATTCATTTGATTTTTAGATTCACTTTGTTGTCATTTTGTTGTTCATAATTTTTATCTTTACCTTTTACTTCTTCCTCTTCTTAAAGAATACCCTTCAGCTTTTCATATAATCCTGGTTTGGTGGTGATGAACTCCTTTAGCTTTTTCTTGTCTATGAAGCTCTTTATCTGACCTTCAATTCTAAATGATAGTTTGCTGGGTAGAGTACTCTTGGTTGTAGGTTCTTGCTGTTCATCACTTTGAATATTTATTGCCACTCCCTTCTGGTCTGCATAGTTTCTGTTGAGAAATCAGCTGAAAGTTGTATGGGTGCTCCCTTATAGGTAACTAACTGTTTTTCTCTTGCTGCTTTCAAGATTCTCTCTTTGTCTTTTGCCCTTGGCATTTTAATTATGATGTGTCTTGATGTGGTCCTCTTTGGATTCCTTTTGTTTGAGGTTCTGTGCACTTCCTGGACTTGTAAGTCTATTTCTTTCACCAGGGGAAGTTTTCTGTCATTATTTCTTCTGTTCTCTGTTCTCTGGCTCCCCTATATGTTGGTATGCTTGAAGTTGTTCTAGAGGCCCCTTATTTCTTCTTGTCTGATTGCTGTGTCTAGGACTTCATTATTTTGAGGATTTTAAAAAAATATATATTTTATTGATTTTTTACAGAGAGGAAGGGAGAGAGATAGAGAGTTAGAAACATCGATGAGAGAGAAACATTGACCAGCTGCCTCTTGCACATCCCCTACTGGGGATGGGTCCACAGCCCAGGCACATGCCCTTGACCGGAATCGAACCCGGGACCTCTCAGTCCGCAGACCGATGCTCTACCGCTGAGCCAAACCGGTTTCGGCTATTTTGAGGATTTTAGCATCTATGTTCATCAGGGATATTGGCCTGTAATTCTCTTTCTTTGTAGTGTCTTTCTCTGGGTTTGGGATCAGAAAAATGTTGGCCTTATAAAAAAAGCTTAGTAGTATTCATTCCTCTTGGGGATTTTTTGGAATTGTTTGAGGAGTATAGGTGGTTATTTCTTTGAATGTTTAGGAAAGCTCCTCTGTGAAGCCATTCAGGCCTGGACTTTTGTTTGATGGTAGTTTTTTTTTAATTTCTTTTTTTTTTTATTACTGCTTCTATTTCATCAGTTGTTATTGGCCTATTCCGGTTTTAAGATTCTTCCTGATTCAGTTTTGGGAGGTTGTATTTTTCTAGGAATTTGTCCATTTCATCCACATTGTCCAGATTTTTGTCCATAGTATTTCCTTACAGTCCTTCGTATTTCTGTGGTGTCAGTGGTTACTCCTTCACTTTCTTTTCTTTTAAAAAAAATATATTTTATTGATTTTTTTACAGAGAGGAAGAGAGAGGAACAGAGAGTTATAAATATCAATGAGAGAGAAACATCGATCAGCTGCCTCTTGCACACCTCCTACTGGGGATGTGCCCGCAACCAAGGTACATGCTCTTGACTGGAATTGAACCTGGGACCCTTCAGTCCGCAAACCAGTTTCAGCTCCACTTTTGTTTTTTATTTTATTTGGTTCCTCTCTCTTTGTGTCTTGATGAGCATGGCTAATCTATCTTGTTTACCATTTCAAAGAACAAGCTCTTGATTTCGTTAATTTTTTAATATTGTTCTTTTTAGTCTCTATGCCATTTATTTCTGCTCTAATCTTTATTATTTCATTCCTTCTACTTACTCTGGGCCTTTCTTGTTATTCTCTTTCTAATTCTTTTAAGTTGTAGGGTTAAATAGTTGATTGCTTATTTTTCTTGTTTTTTTTTTGTTTTGTTTGTTTTTTGAGGTATGACTGTAGTGGCTATGAACTTCCCTCTCAGGACTGCTTTTGCTATCTCCCAGATATTTTGGGTTGTTGTGTCTTCATTTTTATTTGTTTCCAGAAAGTCTTTGATTTCTTTCTTGACCTCAAGTTAACCTCCATGAGTTTGAATGTTTTGGGGTGTTTTTACTGTGGTTGATTTCTAATTTCATTCCACTGTGACCTGAGAAGATGGTTGATATTATTTCAATTTTCTTGAACTTGTAGAGACTTGTTTTGTGTCCTATCTTTGTGAATGACCTATGTTCAATAAAAAAGACTGAATAGTGCTGACCAGTTTGGCTCAGTGGATAGAGCATTGGCCTGTGGACTGAAGGGTCCTGAATTTGATTCCAGTCGGGGACATGTAACTTGGTTGCGGGCACATCCCCAGTAGGAGGTGTGCAAGAGGCAGCTGATAGATGTTTCTCTATCATTGATGTTTCTCTCTATCCTTCTCCTTTCCTCTGTGTAAAAAATCAATAAAATATATTTTTTAAAAGAAAAGACTGTATATTCTGCATGTATTATAAATGTCAATGAAATCCATCTGATACAGTATATATGTGGGGATGTGCCCACAACCAATGTACATGCCCTTGACCAGAATTGAACCTGGGACCTTTCAGTCCGCAGACCGATGCTCTACCAGTGAGCCAAACCAGTTTCGGCTGATCCAGTATATGTTTTACAGTCACTGTCCTTGTTAATTTTTTGTCTGGAAGATCAATCCAGCAATGTCAGTAAAGTGTTAAAGTCTATGATGGTATTGTGTCAATCTCTTCCTTAACGTCCTCTAAAAGTTTATTTTATTTTATATATTTAGGTGTTCCTATATTGGGTGCATATATGTTTATCAGTGTTATATCCTCTTGGATTGAACCCTTTATTATTTTGTAGTTATCTTTGTTGTCTCTTGTGATGGCCTTCATTTTTGAAGTCTATTTTGTCAGACATTAGTATTGCTACTCCAGTGTTATTGTGGTTTTTATTTTCTTTTCCATTTGCATGGAAATATTTTTCCATCCCTTCACTCTCCTCTTATGTGAGTCTTTTGTGCTGAGTTTGGTCTCTTGTAGACAACATATATTTGGGTCATGTTTTTATATCCATTCAGCTTCCATAGGTCTTTTGATTAGAGTAGTTAATCCATTTACATTTAAGGTTATTATTGATAGGTACTTAAATTGCTATTTTAATTCTGTATGCCTACATTTCTATATTGTTCTCATTACCACAGTCCCTTTAGCATTTCCTGTAATGCTGCCTTGGTGGTGATGAACTCCTTTAGCCTTTTTTTTTTTTTTTTTTGGTCTGGGAAGCTTTTTATTTCACCACTTATTTTGAATGATAGCCTTTCTGGATATAGTAATCTTGGTCTCAGACCCTGCTTTCCCTTAGCTTGAGTATTTTATGCCATTCCCTTCTGGCCTGTAGAGTTTCTGGTGGGAAATCATATGGCAGCTCCTTTGTAGGTAACAGTTTGCTTTTCTCTTGCTGTCTTTAAGATTCTCTCTTTGTCTTTTATTTTTGGCATTTTAATTATGATGTATGGGCTTATTTGGGTTCTTCTTGCTTGGGGTTCTCTATGCTTCCTGAACTTATGTGACTTTTTCCTTCACCAGGTTAGGGAAGTTTTCTGCCATTATTTTTTCAAACATGTTCTCTACCTATTTTTCCCTTTCTGCCACTTCTGGAACCTTCACTGTGTGACTATTGTTGCATTTCATGTTGTCTCACAGCTCCCTTAAGCCATCCTCCTGCTTTACTTGTTTTTCTTTCTTTTCTTTTCTTTTTTTAAAATATATTTTTATTGATTTTTTACAGAGAGGAAGAGAGATGGATAGAGAGTTAGAAACATCGATGAGAGAGAATCATCGATCAGCTGCCTCTTGCACACCCCCTACTGGGGATGTGCCCGCAACCAAGGTACATGCCCTTGACTGGAATTGAACCCCTGACCTTTCAATCCACAGGCCGACGCTCTATCCACTGAGCAAACCTGTTTCTGCTGTTTTTCTTTTTTTGATTCTCTGATTGAGTGATTTGTTTCCATTTTCTCTTCTATTTCACTTATCTGATCCTCAGCCTTCCCAAATCTGCTGTGTTCCTTCCTACATGTTTTTTATTTGTGCTATGTTGTTCTTTATTTCCATTTTCATAGTTACTATATCTTCTCTCATGCTGTTGAGCATCTTTACTATCATAATTCTGAACTTTATATCAGATAAATTTCTTATTTCCATTTCATTTGTCTCTTCTTCAGGAGAATTCTCTTATTCTTTCATTTGGGAGTTGTTTTTTATCTCATTTTGGCTGCCTGCTTGGGTTTGTGACTATGTATTAGGTAGATCTGTTGTGCCTCTCAATCTCTAGTGCAGGACAGTGTCAAACGCTGTTTCTGACTAATTAGATCAGGCAGATTCAAAGCCTCCAGAGACTGACTCTGCCTGCAGACTTATTTAATTCTGTCTTGAGTGTTCACAGGTGTGGCAAGTTTTTCCAACCGGGTAGGGTAATTGCTTTTGCCTAGAGGCTAATTGTTATTCTCAGTCTCTTAATGCACCTCAGGAACTCGCCACTGTAGGGCAAGGTGTTTTCCGATAGGGTGGGTCCACTGTCTTCCCTAGGCAAAACCACCTGGATAGCAAACGTCAGTCTCTATGTAATCTCCACTTTCCATCTTGATTATTAGGGTTCTCTCTTGCTAATATTCAGTTGATTATTCAGGATTAAAATTTTTTAAAATGTAATTCCAGTTTGGTCCTGGAAACATGTCTATGTAGCATCCACTTACTCTACTACCATTTTTCTGACATTTAAAAATTTGTCCCTTTGCCCATTTATATATATATAATTGATTTTAGAGAGGGAGAGGGAGATAGAAACATCAATGATGAGATTGAATCATCATTTGGCTGCCTTTTGCACAGCCCCTACTTGGTATTGAGCCTGCAACCCAGGCATGTGCTGTGACCAGGAATTGAACTATGACATCCTAGTTCATAGGTCAATGCCCAAACACTGAGCCACATCTGCCAGGCCTGCCCATTTTTTAATTTGGCTTATTTGTCATGCTGCTGTTGAGTTGTATAACTTCTTTATATATTTTGGAGTTTATCTCCTAATCAAATGAATCATTGGTGAATATGGGCACATATACAGTCGGTTCTTTACATTATTTTTCATGGTTTCTTTGGCTGTGCAGAATCGTTTTAGTTCAATGTAGTTCCGCCCTCTTCCCCCCCTTTTGCCCTGCGTTTCCATTGCCCTTGGAGATATATCTGCAAAAATATTGCTTTGAGAGATGTCTGAGATTTTACTGCCTATGTTTTCTAGGATTTTTGTGTTTTTTGTGACTTCATATAAGTCTTTTATCCATTTTGATTTAATTCTTGTGTGTTGTGTAAATTAGAAGTCTAGTTGCATTGTTTTGGATGTTACTGTCCAGTTTTCCTAAACATTTATTAAAGAGACTGTCCTATCATGTGATCTGTCTTTCATAATGTTCCATGTGCAGTTAGGAAGAATGTGTATTCTGCTGCTTTAGGCTGATGTTCTGTAAATATACATTAAATCCATCTGATCCAGGTAGCTGTTGCCTTGTTGATACTTTTGTCTGTAAAATCTACCCAGTGATGATAGTGGGTTATTCAAGACCCCTACTATGACTGTATTACTGCAGATCTCTCTCTTAAAATCCACCAAGAGGTTTTTAATATGCTCCTGTATTGGTTGCATACATGTTTACAAGGATTGTATCCTCTTCTTGAATTGATCTCTTTATTATGATGTTGTGACCTTCATTTATGGCCTTTGTTTTGATGTCTATTTTGTCAGATATGAGTATCTACCCTAGTTTTTGTTTTGATTGTGTTTCCATTTGCATGCAATATTTTTTTTCCATCCCTTCGCTTTCAATCTGTGTGACTGTTTTATTCTGGATTGTGTTTCTTTATCCACTCAGCTACCCTATGTCTTTTGATTGGAGCACTTAAGCCATTTACATTTAAGGTTATTATTGGAAGGTATTTATTTGTTGTCATTCTTTCTTTATATCTATAATCCTCTATATATTTCTTCTTCCTAATGCAGACCTTATAACATTTCTTGAAATGCTGGTTTTCTAGTAAGAGATCCTTTAGCTTTTTCTGTTGTTGTTTGCTTGTTGGTCTGGGAGGCTCTTTATTTTACCTCTATTTTAAGTGATATCCTTGCTGGATAGAGTAGTCTTGGATTCCAGTCCTTGCTTTTTTTCTTTCTTTCTTTTTTTTAAATTACCAAAACCTTGCATTTATTTATTTATTTATTTTCATTTTTCTAAATAAGTCTTTATTGTATATATTATTACAATTGTTCCTCTTTCCCCCCCCAAAGCTTCTCTCCACCCAGTTCCCACCTCACCCTTTGCCCTTACCCCCTGCTCCACTGTCTTCATCCATAGGTGTACTATTCTTGTCTAGTCTCTTCCTGACCCACATCCCTTTCCCCCTGAGGATTGTGAGTCCACTCCCTTTCTATGCCCCTGATTCTATTATATTCACTAGTTTATTCGGTTCATCAGATTTTTTTATTCACTTGATTTTTAGATTCACTTGTTGATAGATATGTATTTGTTGTTCATAATTTTTATCTTTACCTTTTTCTTTTCTTCCTCTTCTTACAAAATACCTTTTAGCATTTCATATACTACTGGTCTGGTGGTGGTGAACTCCTTTAGTTTTTTCTTACCTGTGAAGCTCTTTATCCTCCCTTCAATTCTGAGTGATAGCTTTGCTGGGTAGAGTAATCTTGGTTGTAGGTTCTTGATATTCATCACGTTGAATATTTCTTGCCACTCCTGTCTGGCTTGCATAGTTTATGTCGAGAAATCAGCTGACAATCCTATGGGTGCTCCCTTGTAGGTAACAACTGTTTTTCTCTTGCTGCTTTCAAGATTCTCTCTTTGGCTTTTGTCCTTGGCATTTTAATTATGATGTGACTTGGTGTGGTCCTCTTTGGATTCCTTTTGTTTGAGGTTCTGTGCACTTCCTGGATTTGTAAGTCTATTTCTTGCACCAGGTGGGGGAAGTTTTCTGTCATTATTTCTTCAAATAGGTTTTCACTATCTTGCTCTCTCTCTTCTTCTGGTACCCCCATAATTCTGATGTTGGTACACTTAAAGTTATCCCAGAGGCTCCTTACACCATCTTCATATTTCTGGATTCTCTTTCCTTTTGCTTTTCAGATTTGGTGATATTTGCTTCTTTATATTTCAAATCTTTGACTTGATTTTTCTGATCCTCTAGTATGCTGTTGGATCTCTGTATATTATTTTTTATTTCAGTCAGTGTATGCTTAATTTCTAGTTGGTCCTTTTTCATATCCTTGAGGGTCTCACTAAATTTATTGGCCTTTTCTAGAAATTTCTTAAAACACCTTATAACCATGGTTTTGAACTCTATATCAAGTTGTTTGCTTTACTCCATTTCTTTCATTTGTGACCTGTTTCTTTGTTTCTGCATTTTGGCTGCTTCCCTGAGTTGATAGAGTGGCTTTGTGTGCTAGGTGTCCTATAGGCCCTGTGGCTCAGCCTCCCCAGTTACCTGAGGTGGACACTCTTGGTGCACCCCTTTGTGGGCTGTGTGCAATCTTGTTGTAATTAAGCCTTGATTGTTGTTGGTATCACTGGGAGGAATTGGCTTCCAGGCCAATTGGCTGTGATGACCAGCTGTGTCTACGGTGGGAGAACTATGCTGGAGACACCCTTATGAGGGAAGACTTGCCTCAGTGGGGCTTTGGTGCTCACTGTGTCTGCCCCCTGAGTGTGTCCCTTATGCATCTGAGGATTGTAATCTGGAGGGTTCTACTTTGACCCCTGGGTACACTGGGTCTTGTATCTCCAAGGAGGTGCTAATTTACCCTCTGCCTGATGCCTCCCAGCAGGAGCTACAGAGAGATCTTCAGATTCCTCTTCTTTGTTTGGGTTTGGAGGTGCCCAGATGAGACCCAGCTGTGAAGCAATGCAAGCTGCTGTGGGGCCTTGGGCCTTCTTTTGGATGTTCTGGGTCTATCTGACTCAGTTGCAGTTTGTTATGTAAGTTTAGAATTCAAAGAACCAGGCCATTCATATACAAAAGTCTCTGTGCTCAGTTTGGATGGGACTGAGTCTCAGGATAGAGCAAACAGCAATGGCTTCCTGTCAACCTGCCCTAAAAGGCCCCTGGGTCTCAGTGTCCCTTGGTAATTGTTACAAACACCTCTGAGAGAAAGCTGCCTTTTAGTTCCACCTGCTGCCAGAGAGTCCAGTTTCTCTCCATATGAGTCTGGGTCCCCAGAGTCCTGCCTGGAACTAGAGTTTAGAGAGATTGGGAGCTTTTCTCTCCCTCTTGATTGAGAAAGACAGCCACATACTCAGTTGCCAGCTGTGTCCGCAGGCAACTTTACCTCTCCCTTCCATAGCTCCTGTGTGTCTCAGTGTGCTTTTCTCTTTTCTTCTAGTTGTAGAATTTCCACTCAGCCTGCTTTACTGTGGTTCTGGGTGATGTTCGTTTTGTCTTTTAGTTGTAGTTTTAAATTTGTTGTGTGAGGCAACAGTTTAGATGTTTATCTATGCCGCCATCTTGATTTCTCCTATTCCTTGCTTTTCATTATTTTGAATACCTCATGCCAATCCCTTGTGACCTGAAGTGTTTCTTTGGAGAAATCAGATAACAGCTTTATGGGAACCTTCTGTAGGTAACTGGCTGTTTTTCTCTTACTGCTTTTTTTTTTTTTAATATATATTTTATTGATTTCTTACAGAGAGGAAGAGAGAGGAACAGAGAGTCAGAAACATCGATGAGAGAGAATCATCGACCAGCTGCCTCCTGCACACCCCCCACTGGGGATGTGCCCACAACCAAGGTACATGCCCTTGACCGGAATCGAACCTGGGACCTTTCAGTCCACAGGCTGACGCTCTATCCACTGAGCCAAACCGGTTTCGGCTCTTGCTGCTTTTAAAAAAAAATTATATTTTATTGATTTTTTACAGAGATGAAGAGAGAGGGATAGAGAGTTAGAAACATCAATGTCTCAGAGAGAATCCTACTGGGGATGTGCCCACAACCAAGGTACATGCCCTTGACCAGAATCGAATCTGGATCTTTCAGTCCGCAGGCCAATGCTCTATCCACTGAGCCAAATTGGTTTCAGCTCTCTTGCTACTTTTGATATTCTCTCTTAGTGTTTAATCTTGCCTACTTTAATTATGATGAATCTTGATTTGGGTCACTTTGGTTTCATCTTGATTGGGGCCCTCTGTGCTTGCTGAACTTGAGTGACTTTCCTCCACCAGGTTGGGGAAGGTTTCTGTCATTTTTTCTTCAAATTTTTTTCTATCACTTGCACACTTTCTTCTCCTTTGGAATCTCTATGATAGGGATAACATATGTTTCTTATTGTTCCAAAGTTCCCTTCAACTATCCTCATTCAAAAAAAATTTTGTTATTGCTCTGATTAGGTGTTTTTACTACATTTTCTTCCAAATCACTGATTTGATCATCTGCTTCAAGCAACCTACTTTTAAATTTTATATAATGTATATATATTATTGATATCAGAGAGGGAGGGAGAGGGAGATAGAGATAGAAATATCAGTGATGAGAGAGAATTGTTGATTGGCTGCTTTCTGCATGTCCCCTACTAAGGATGGAGCCTGCAATCTGGGCTTGTGCCCTTAACAGGAATTGAACAATGACCTCCTGGTTCATATGTCAATGCTCAACCACTGAGCCACACTGGCTGGGCAGGTAAGGTATACATTTCCCATTGGTTCTTAATGCACAACTTCTGTCATTTTTCTTTTTTAAAAATATTTCTTTATTGATTTGAGAGAGAAAGGTTTAAAGAGAGAGAGAGAGAGAGAGAGAGAGAGAGAGAGAGAGAGAGAGAGAATCATAATCATTGATTGGCTGCCTTCTACACAGATCCTACTGGGGATCGATCCCGCAACCTAGGCATATGTCCTTGGCCAGAATCAAACCTGGGACCTCCAGTCCATAGGCGATGCTCTATCCACAAGCCAAAATGGCTAGGGCATCCCCCCCCCCCCCGCCCCCAATGATTTCCAGAGAGAGTAGAATAGGAAGAGAGAGAGAGAAAAAAACATTGATGTGCGAGAGACACATCAAATGGTTGCCTCTAGTACACATATATCCCTACTGTTGCTGGGGAACCTGAAACTGAGGTACGTGCCCCTGACCTGAATCCAAGGCCCTTTGGTCCATAGGCCAACAATCTAACTACTGAGCAAAACTAGCCAGGGTTCATTTTTCATCCTGATGTAGTTGCCACTAAGTTCCTTGTAGTTTCCATTAAGTTCTATGTAGTTCTAAGTACCTTGAGCATAGTTATAACCATTACTCTGAGGAATTTATTAAATTCTTACCTACGTTTCATTTAGCTCTTTTTCTGGAGCTTCTTCTTTTCCTTTCCTTTGAGGGTTATTTCTCTGTTTCCCATTTACCAGTAAGCTATCTCTTGGTATGTGTTTCTATGTATTATACAGGACTGCTATGCTGCCCAGTCTTTGTGGGGTGGTCTTATGTAGTAAGTGTCCTGTAGGACCTAGTGGTGCAGTCTCTTTGATCTCCTGAGCTGATGCTCTAGGAATGTCCCTTGTGTGGTTTATTTGGGTTCTCTTGTTGTCATTGTGTCTGAGTTTTGCTGTTCTGTATGTTAGTGGACAGAAGCCCTGCCGCCTTTCCCAATTGGATCCTGGCTCCAGCACTCCAGATGAGGGGCCTGGACCTCCCTCCTCAGGAGGATCTCCCCCACCTCCCTTAGCTGAGATACCCTCCTCATGCTTGGCCCGTTGCCCATGGGAGTGGATCCAGCCCCTCTCACAATCCACCCCTTCCTACCAGTCTCAAGATAGGTTCTGCCCTTCCCTTTTTAAAAGTCTGCTATTCAGCCAGTCTGCACTTGTTAATTCAGGAAGAATCTTCTCCAAGTTAGTTTTACTTACAGTTTGTTTCTGGGAGGAGGTGGAAATTTGAAATTTCACTTCTTACCTAATTCATTTTGGTGAAATATTGTCCATAGCTTCCTGAGAAGTGGGTGTGTGTCGGAGTACTTACTCCTGACCCTCACACTCTCCTGGACCTTGCTCACTGCACCTGTTGTGAGAGAACTTACAGATCCTGCTCAACTCTGCCCACTGTGGGGTGCACAGGTTATCCTCTGCTAGGAACTGGACCTTCACGGATGCCAGGGATTAGGCAAAGACATAAAAAGTCATCATTGCATGTAGGAGAGTCTTCATTGCAGACCAAGGAGCCATTGCTAACAAGGAGCCATCAGACAAAACAATTCTTCCAAGTCACTGCCCAAAGCAGCCCAGCAAACAGGAGCCATTGCTAACAAAGCCATCTCCAAAGTAGTCCTTGCTAATTCAGCAGCCAAGCAGCTGCACACCGGCTGGTCAACCACACGGCTTTATACCAACTCAGACAAAAGAGGATTCTTGCCAAATAGTGACCCGAGTATTTAGATTATAGAAAGGTACGCCTGCACAGTTCATATATTGTAAGATTGCTATGTCCTTGCTTTTGTACTTGCGATGGCAAATTGTTGAACATCTGGCGTACTCGAGACAGAGCCCCCACACTCAAATTGGCCTTGAACATCTGTCGTACTGTGACCAGGGTTCCCACAGCATGGAAGTTGAATTTTTGAAATATTAAATATCTGGGAATGTCTCCTACCTTCACACTTGGTAGGTTCATTGAATGTAGGAGTCTTGGTTGGAAAGAGTTTCCTTCAGAATTTCAAAGGCATTGCTCCATTGTCTTCTGCTTCCAGTGTTGCTGTTGACCTTTGATTCCCAATCCTGTGTGTGTGTGTGTGTGTGTGTGTGTGTGTGTGTGTGTGTTTGTGTGTGTGTGTGTGTGTGTGTGTGTGTGTGTGTGTATGTCTTACCTGCTTTATTTCTATAAGATTATAGGGTTTTACCTGCGTACTCTTAAATTTCTCGATATGCCTTTGCATGATGTCCCCTTCCGTTGTGCTTAAATCAATGAACTCTGTCATTCTATAAATTTAGAACCTAAGTTCTGGAAATCTACTGAATATTTTACATATATAACTTTTATTGACTTTTAGACAGGAAGGGAGAGGGAGAGAGAGAGAGAAATATCTATGTTAGAGTGAACATTGATTAGCTGCCTTTCACAAGCACACTGACAGGGGATCAAACCCTCAGCCTGGGTATGTGCCCTGATGGGGAATTGAAACTACGATCTTTCAGTGTTTAGACTGATGCTCAAACCAACTTAGACATACCAGATAGGACCTGAATTGTTTTTCTTGAAGCGTTTTCTCTCCATTTTCTCTGTTCTCTCAAACCTATCATCGCCAGCCTTTTTCTACCTTGAATTCCTCTATTGTGTACCTGTGATATGTCAAAATGTTTAGGCTACAATAGTGATAAGGTAAGCAGAGTTTCTGTCTTCAAGAAGTTTAGGGTGACACCAGAAGAATGTCTGTGAGAATGGACCTTGTGCTCTCCCCTTGAAATGTTAAGTTAACTAACTATAATTGCACAAAGAAATCCCTGTTCAACACTGACAAACATCTGAGAGACCCACACACTGAAACATATGAAGATGGGCAAGCGGGAATTAACAGGGACATGAGAAGGAAGGAAAGTGCAGATGGCCTGCAGATGCAGCCCTGCAGTGAGAGCGTGCAGGTCGGCCTGGAGAGGTGAGGAAGCTTGTGGGAGCAGGTGCTTCCCTTGGCCAGGAAAATGCTGTGAGAGGATGGAGAGAAGCTTAGCAGGGCAGTGTCTGAGGCAGCAGATCCCTGACAGCATGGGGTTCTGCCACGCAACTCTCCACTGTTGAGCTGGGAGGTGATGTATCAGACAAAGAAACAGAACCACAGAGCCCTGCTGGACTCCCAAAACTTGCTTCCTGTTTCCCTTGGAGTCAGGTCCAGGGGCATATTATCTGTAAATCAACAGTTATTGCAGTCACTGTTTCCCTCTGTGCCTGATCCCCAGGAGGGTGCTTCAAGTGAGACCCCACAGAGGTCAGGGACCACCATTACAGTGATAGCAAAAACAAATCCCACCTCCAAGTAGTGTATTACAGAATCTGTGGAGGTCAAGAGTGAGAGATCACAGAGGAGCAAGAAAGGGAGCAAGGAACAGAGAGTATACAAAAAAAAAAATAGTGGATGAGAACTTCCCAAATCTATGAAAGAACTAGATCCTTGATTCCAAGAAGAAAACAGAACACCTTGTTACCTCAGTCCAAAAAGGCCCTCTCCAAGCCACTTGGTATTAATACTGTCAAAAAATAATGACAAAAAATACTCAAAACAGCCAGGAAAAAAGAAAGTGACTACAAAGGAAAACACAACAAAATTCCATCCAACTTTTCAGCAGAAACTACAGGCCAGAAGTGGTATCAAATATTCAATTGTATGAAAAAAGAATTTCCAGCCATGAATAATAATATATCCTGCAAAATTATAAGAGTGAGAGGACACAGTGAGCGAACACAGTGAGGACACAGTGAGGGGACACAGTGAGGGGACACAGTGAGAGGACACAGTGAGGACACAGTGAGGGGACAGTGAGGGGACACAGTGAGGACACAGTGAGGGGACACAGTGAGAGGACACAGTGAGGACACAGTGAAGAGACAGTGAGGGGACATAGTAAGGACACAGTGAGGGGACACAGTGAGGACACACTGAGGGGACACACTGAGGGGACACAGTGAAGACACAGTGAGAGGAAAAAGTGAGGATACAGTGAGGACAAAGTGAGAAGACACAGTGAGGGGACACAGTGAGGACACAGTGAGAGGACACAGTGAGGACACAGTGAGGGGACACAGTGAGGACACAGTGAGAGGACACAGTGAGGGGACACAGTGAGAGGACACAGTGAGGGGACACAGTGAATACAAAGTGAGGGGACACAGTGAGGACACAGTGAGGACACAGTAAGGAGACAGTGAGGACACAGTGAGAAGACACAGTGAGGGGACACAGTGAGAGGACACAGTGAAACACCGTGAGGGGACAGTGAGGGGACATAGAAGGACACAGTGAGGACACAGTGAGGACACAGTGAGGACACAGTGAGGGGACACAATGAGGACACAGTGAGATGACACATTGAGGGCACAGTCAGGGGACACTTGCGGACACAGTGAGGGTACACAGTGAGAGGACTCAGTGAAGACACAGTGAGAGGAAAAAGTGAGGACACAGTGAGGACACAGTTAGAGGACACAGTGAGGGGACACAGTGAGGGGACACAGTGAGGACACAGTGTGGGGACACAGTGAGAGGACACAGTGAGGACACAGTGAGAGGACCAAGTGAAGATACAATGAGGGCACAGTGAGAGGACACAGTGAGGGGACACAGTGAGGGGACACAGTGAGGGGACACAGTGAGAGGCCACAGTGAGGGGACACAGTGAGAGGACCAAGTGAAGATACAGTGAGAGGACACAGTGAGGGGACACAGTGAGGGGACACAGTGAGGGGACACAGTGAGGGGACACAGTGAAGACACAGTGAGGACACAATGAGGGGACACAGTGAGGACACAGTGAAGACACAGCAAGGACACAGTGAGCGGACATAGTGAGGGGACATAGTGAGGACACAATGAGGACACAGTGAGGGTACACAGTGAGGGGACACAGTGAAGACACAGTGAAGACACAGTGAGGACACAGTGAGGAGACAGTGAGGACAAAGTGACACAGTGAGGACACAGTGAGGGTACACAGTGAGGACACAGTGAGGACACAGTGAGGGGACACAGTGAGAGGACACAGTGAGACACAGTGAGGGGACAGTTAGGGGACATATAAGGACACAGTGAGGACACAGTGAGGACACAGTGAAGACACAGTGAGGACACAGTGAGGACACAGTGAGGGGACACAGTGAGGACAGAGTGAGGACACAGTGAGGGGAAACAGTGAGGACACAGTGAGAGGACACAGTGAGGAAACAGTGAGGATACAGTGAGGACACAGTGAGGACACAGTGAGGACACAGTGAGGACACAGTGAGGGGACACAGTGAGGACACAGTGAGGACACAGTGAGGGGACATAGTGAGGACACAGTGAGGACACAGTGAGGGGACACAGTGAGGACACAGTGAAGACACAGTGAGGACACAGTGAGTGGACACAGTGAGGGGACACAGTGAGGACACTGGGAGGACACAGTGAGGACACAGCGAGGGGACACACTGAGGGGACATAGTGAGGACACTGGGAGGACACAGTGAGGACATAGTGAGGGGACACAGTGAGGACACAGTGAGGGGGCACAGTGAGAGGGGACAGTGTGGACACAGTGAGGACACAGTGAGGACACAGTGAGGACACAGATAGAGGACACAGTGAGGGGACACAGTGAGGACACAGTGGACATAGTGAGGACACAGTGAAGGGACATAGTGAGGACACAGTGAGGAAACAGTGAGGGGACTCAGTGAGGACACAGTGAGGTGACACGGTGAGAGGACACAGTGAAGACACAGTGAGGACACAGTGAGGACACAGTGAGAGGACACAGTGAGGGGACACAGTGAGAGGACACAGTGAGACACAGTGAGGGGACACAGGTAGGGCAGAGTGAGGACACAGGGGAAACAGTGAGGACACAGTGAGAGGACACAGTGAGGGGACAGTGAGGGGACACAGTGAGGACACAGTGAAGACACAGTGAGGACACAATGAGGGGACACAGTGAGGACACTTTGAGAGGACACAGTGAGGACACAGTGAGGACACAGTGAGGACACAGTGAGAGGACACAGTGAGCACACAGTGAGGACACAGTGAGGACACAGTGAAGACACATTGAGGACATAGTGAGGGGACACAGTGAGGATACAGTGAAGACACAGTGAGGGGACATAGTGAGGACATAGTGAGGACACAGTGAGGGGAAACAGTGAGGACACTATGAGGACACAGTGAGGACACTGTGTGGACACAGTGAGGACACAGTGAGGACACAGTGAGGGGAAAGAATGAGGACACAGTGAGGACACAGTGAGAGAAACAGAGAGGACACTTTGAGGACACAGTGAGGACGGAAACAGTGAGGACACAGTGAGAGGACACAGTGAGGAAACAGTGAGGATACAGTGAGGACACAGTGAGGACACAGTGAGGACACAGTGAGGACACATTGAGGGGACACAGTGAGGACACAGTGAAGACACAGTGAGGACATAGTGAGGACACAGTGAGGACACAGTGAGCCGACACAGTGAGGGGACACAGTGAGGACACTTTGAGGACACAGTGAGGACACTGTGAGGACACAGTGTGCACACAGTGAGGAAACAGTGAGGGGACACAGTGAGGACACAGCGAGAAGGCACAGTGAGAGGACACAGTGAGGGCACAATGAGTACTCAGTGAGGACACAGTGAGGACACAGTGCGAGGACACAGTGAGGGGACACAGTGAAGACACAGTGAGGACACAGTGAGGACACAATGAGGGGACACAGTGAGGACACAGTGAGAGGACACAGTGAGGACACAGTGAGGAAACAGTGAGGGGACATAGTGAGGACACTGTGAGGACCCTGTGAGGACACCGTGAGGACACAGTGAGGGCACAGTGAGGGGACAAAGTGAGGACACAGTGAGGGGACATAGTGGGGACACAGTGAGGACACAGTGAGGACACAGTGAGGGGACACAGTGAGGACACAGTGAGGACAGAGTGAGGACACAGTGAGGGCACAGTGAGAGGACACAGTGAGGAGACAGTGAGGGGACACAGTGAGGACACAGTGAAGACACAGTGAGGACACAGTGAGGGGACACAGTGAGGACACAGTGAAGACACAGTGAGGGGACACAGTGAGGACACAGTGAGGGGACACAGTGAGGACACTGTGAGGACAGAGTGAGGACACAGTGAGGGGAAATAGTGAGGACACTATGAGGACACAGTAAGGACACTGTGTGGACAAAGTGAGGACACAGTGAGGAAACAGTGAGGGGAAACAGTGAGGACACTATGAGGACACAGTGAGGACACTGTGTGGACACAGTGAGGACACAGTGAGGACACAGTGAGGGGACACAGTGAGAGGAAAAAGTGAGGACACAGTGAGTACACAGTGAGGACACAGTGAGGACACATTGAGGACACAGTGAGGACACAGTGAGAAGACACATTGAGGACACAGTGAGGGGACATAATGAGCACACAGTGAGGGGTCACAGTGAGGACACAGTGAGCGGACATAGTCAGGGGACACAGTGAGGACACAGTGAGGGGACACAGTGAGGACACAGTGAGGACACAGTGAAGACAGAGTGAGGACACCGTGAGGGGACACAGTGAGGACACAGTGAGGGGCACAGTGAGGACACACTGAGGACACAGTGAGGGTACACAGTGAGGGGACACAATGAGGACACAGTGAGAGGACACAGTGAGGAAACAGTGAGGGGACATAGTGAGGACACAGTGAGGACACAGTGAGGACATAGTGAGGGGACACAGTGAGGACACAGTGAAGACACAGTGAGGACATAGTGAGGGGACACAGTGAGGACACAGTGAAGATACAGTGAAAGGACACAGTGAGGGGACACAGTGAGGACAAATTGAGGGGTCACAGTGAGGACACAATGAGGACACAGTGAGGACACAGTGAGGACACAGTGAGAGGACACAGTGAGGGGACACAGTGAGGACACAGTGAGAAGACACAGTGAGGACACAGTGAGACACAGTGAGGGGACAGTTAGGGGACATATAAGGACACAGTGAGGACACAGTGAGGACACAGTGAGGACACAGTGAGAGGACACAGTGAGGACACAGTGAGGACACAGTGAGGGGACATAGTGAGGACACTGTGAGGACCCCGTGAGGACACCGTGAGGACACAGTGAGGGCACAGTGAGGGGACACAGTGAGGACACAGTGAGAGGACCCCGTGAGGACACAGTGAGGACACAGTGAAGACACAGTGAGGACATAGTGAGGGGACACAGTGAGGACACAGTGAAGACACAGTGAGGGGACATAGTGAGGACATAGTGAGGAAACAGTGAGGGGAAACATTGAGGAAACTATGAGGACACAGTGAGGACACAGTGAGGGGACACAGTGAGGGGACATTGTGAGGGGACATAGTGAGGGGACACAGTTAGAAGACACTGTGAGGACACAGTGAGGGCACAGTGAAGACACAGTGAGGACACAGTGAGGACACAGTGAGGACACAGTGAGGACACAGTGAGAGGACACAGTGAGGGGACACAGTGAGGGGACACAGTGAGGACACAGTGAGGACACAGTGAGGACACAGTGAGGGGACACAGTGAGGGGACACAGTGAGAGGACACAGTGAGGGGACACAGTGAGGACACAATTAGGACACAGTAAGGAGATAGTGAGGACACAGTGAGAAGACAGTGAGGTCACATTGAGGCGACACAGTGAGGACACAGTGAAGTCACAGTCAGGACACAGTGAGGACACAGGGGACACAGTGAGGACACAGTGAGGATACAGTGAGGACACAGTGAGGACACTGTGAGGACACATTGAGGGGACACAGTGAGGACACATTGAGGACACAGTGAGGACCCAGTGAGGGGACACAGTGAGAGGACACAGTGAGTGCACAGTGAGTACACAGTGAAGACAAAGTGAGGACATAGTGAGGGGACACAGTGAGGACACAGTGAAGACACAGTGAGGACACAGTGAGAGGACATAGTGAGGACACAGTGAGGACACAGTGAGAGGACACAGTGAGGACACAGTGAGAGGACACAGTGAGGACACAGTGAGGGGACACAGTGAAGACACAGTGAGGACACAATGAGGGGACACAGTGAGGACACAGTGAGAGGACACAGTGAGGACACAGTGAGGAAACAGTGAGGGGACATAGTGAGGACATAGTGAGACACAGTGAACAGTGAGGACAGTGGACACAGTGAGGACACAGTGAGGACACAGGGACACAGTGAGGGGACACAGTGAGGACACAGTGAGCGGACACAGTGAGGACACAGCGAGGACACAGTGAGGACACAGTGAGGGGACATAGTGAGGACACTGTGATGACACAATGAGGGACACAGTGAGGACACAGTGAGAGGACAAAATGAGGACACAGTGAGGACACAGTGAGGGGACATAGTGAGGAAAGTGTGAGGACACAGTGAGGGGACACAGTGAGGACACAGTGAGAGGACACAGTGAGAGGACACAGTGAGGACACAGTGAGACACAGTGAGGACACAGTAAGGACAAAGTGAGGACAAAGTGCGAGGGCATAGTGAGGACACAGTGAGAGGACACAGTGAGGACAAAGTGAGGGGACACAGGTAGGGCAGAGTGAGGACACAGGGGAAACAGTGAGGACAGAGTGAAGACATAGTGAGAGGACATAGTGAGGACATAGTGAGAACACAGTGAGAGGACACAGTGAGGACACAGTGAGCGGAAACAGTGAGGGGAAACAGTGAGGACACAGTGAGGGGAAAGAATGAGGACACAGTGAGGACACAGTGAGAGAAACAGAGAGGACACTTTGAGGACACAGTGAGGACACTGTGAGGACACAGTGTGCACACAGTGAGGAAACAGTGAGGGGACACAGTGAGGACACAGCGAGAGGACACAGTGAGGACACAGTGAGGGGACATAGTGAGGACACTGTGATGACACAATGAGGGACACAGTGAGGACACAGTGAGAGGACACAGTGAGGACACAGTGAGGACACAGTGAGGGGACACAGTGAGGACACAGTGAAGACACAGTGAGGACACAGTGAGGGGACATAGTGAGGACACAGTGAGGACACAGTGAGGACACAGTGAGAGGACACAGTGAGGACACAGTGAGGGGACACAGTGAGGACACAGTGAAGACACAGTGAGGACACAATGAGGGGACACAGTGAGGACACAGTGAGAGGACACAGTGAGGACACAGTGAGGAAACAGTGAGGGGACATAGTGAGGACACTGTGAGGACCCTGTGAGGACACCATGAGGACACAGTGAGGGCACAGTGAGGACACAGCGAGAAGGCACAGTGAGAGGACACAGTGAGGGCACAATGAGTACTCAGTGAGGACACAGTGAGGACACAGTGAGGACACAGTGAGGGGACATAGTGAGGACACAGTGAGGACACAGTGAGGGGACACAGTGAGGACACAGTGAAGACACAGTGAGGACACAGTGAGGGGACATAGTGAGGACACAGTGAGGGGACACAGTGAGGACACAGTGAGGACACAGTGAGGACACAATGAGGGGACACAGTGAGGACACCGTGAGAGGACACAGTGAGGACACAGTGAGGACACAGTGAGGGGACACAGTGAGGACACAGTGATCCGACACAGTGAGGGGACACAGTGAGGACACAGTGAAGACACAGTGAGGACACAGTGAAGGGACACAGTGAGGACACAGTGAGGACACCGTGAGGACACAGTGAGGACACAGCCAGGGGACACAGTGAGGAGACATAGTGAGGTCAATCGGAGGACACAGTGATGACACAGAGAGGTGACACAGTGAGGGCACAGTGTGAGGACACAGTGAGGACCCAGTGAGGACACAGTGAGGACACAGTGAGGACACAGTGAGGGGACACAGTGAGGACACAGTGAGGGGACACAATGAGGACACAGTGAGAGGACACAGTGAGGACACATTGAGGGGACATAGTGAGGACACAGTGAGGACACAATGAGGTGACACAGTGAGGACACAGTGAGAGGACACAGTGAGGACACAGTGAGGACACAGTGAGGGGACACAGTGAGGACACAGTGAGGTGCACAGTGAGGACACACTGAGGACACAGTGAGGACACAGTGAGGACACAGTGAGGGGACACAGTGAGGACACAGTGAGGGGACACAGTGAGGACACAGTGAGAGGACACAGTGAGTACACAGTGAGGACACAATGAGAGGACACAGTAAGGACACAATGAGGGGACACAGTGAGGACACAGTGAGGGGACACAGTGAGGACACAGTGAGGACACAGTGAGAGGACACAGTGAGACACAGTGAGGGTACAGTGAGGGGACATAGAAGGACCCAGTGTGAACACAGTGAGGACATAGTGAGGACAAAGTGAGCGGAAACAGTCAGGGGACACAGTGAGGACACAGTGAGGGGACACAGTGAGGACACAATGAGGGGACACAGTGAGGACACAGTGAAGACACAGTGAGGACACAGTGAGTACACAGTGAGGGGACATAGTGAGGGCAAAGTGAGGGGACACAGTGAGGACACAGTGAAGACACAGTGAGGACACAGTGAGGGGACATAGTGAGGACACAGTGAGGGGTCACAGTGAGGACACAGTGAGGGAACCTAGTGAGGACACAGTGAGGACACAGTGAGGGACACAGTGAGGACACAGTGAGGGTACACAGTGAGGCAACACAGTGAGGACACAGTGAGGGAAACAGAGAGGACAGTATGAGGACACAGTGAGGACACTGTGAGGGGACATAGTGAGGACACAGTGAGGGGACACAGTGAGGTTCCACAGTGAGGACACATTGAGAGGACACCGTGAGGACACAGTGAGAGGATACAGTGAGGAAACAGTGAGGACACAGTGAGGACACAGTGAGGACACATTGAGGGGACACAGTGAGGACACAGTGAAGACACAGTGAGGACACAGTGAGGGGACATAGTGAGGACACAGTGAGGACACAGTGAGCCGACACAGTGAGGGGACACAGTGAGGACACAGTGAAGACACAGTGAGGACACAGTGAGAGGACATAGTGAGGACACAGTGAGGACACAGTGAGAGGACACAGTGAGGACACAGTGAGAGGACACAGTGAGGACACAGTGAGGACACAGTGAGGGGACACAGTGAGGACACAGTGAGGACACTGTAAGGAGACAGTGAGGACACAGTGAAAGGACACAGTAGGGGACACAGTGAGAGGACACAGTGAGACACAGTGAGGGCACAGTGAGGAGACATAGGACACAGTAAGGACACAGTGAGGACACAGTGAGGACACAGTGAAGGGACACAGTGAGGACACAGTGAGGACACTGGGAGGACACAGTGAGGACACAGCGAGGGGACAGTGAGGGGACATAGAAGGACACAGTGAGGACAGAGTGAGGACACAGTGAGGGGACATAGTGAGGACACAGTGAGGACACAGTGAGGACACAGTGAGAGGACACAGTGAGGACACAGTGAGGACACAGTGAGGACACAGTGAGGACACAGTGAGGACACAGTGAGGACACAGTGAGGGGACATAGTGAGGACACAGTGAGGACACAGTGAGGGGACACAGTGAGGACACAGTGAGGGGACACAGTGAGGACACAGTGAGAGGACACAGTGAGGACACAGTGAGGACACAGTGAGGACACAGTGAGGGGACATAGTGAGGACACAGTGAGGACACAGTGAGGGGACACAGTGAGGAAAGTGTGAGGACACAGTGAGGGGACACAGTGAGGACACAGTGAGAGGACACAGTGAGTACACAGTGAGGACACAGTGAAGACACAGTGAGGACACAATGAGGGGACACAGTGAGGACACAGTGAGAGGACACAGTGAGGACACAGTGAGGACACAGTGAGGGGACACAGTGAGGACACAGTGAAGACACAGTGAGGACACAATGAGGGGAAACAGTGAGGACACAGTGAGAGGACACAGTGAGGACACAGTGAGGACACAGTGAGGACACAGTGAGAGGACACAGTGAGGAGACAGTGAGGGGACACAGTGAGGACACAGTGAAGACACAGTGAGGACACAGTGAGGGGACACAGTGAGGACACAGTGAAGACACAGTGAGGGGACACAGTGAGGACACAGTGAGAGGACACAGTGAGTACACAGTGAGGACACAGTGAGGACACAGTGAGGACACAGTGAGGACACAGTGAGGGGACACAGTGAGGACACAGTGAGAGGAAAAAGTGAGGACACAGTGAGGAAACATGAGAGGACACAGTGAGGACACAGTGAGGGGACACAGTGAGGACAGAGTGAGGACACAGTGAGGGGAAACAGTGAGGACACAGTGAGAGGACACAGTGAGGACACAGTGAGGACACAGAGAGGGGACATAGTGAGGACACAGTGAGGACACAGTGAAGGGACACAGTGAGGACACAGTGAGGGGACACAGTGAGGACACAGTAAGAGGACACAGTGAGAGGAAACCGTGAGACACAGTAAGGACAGAGTGAGGGGACACAGGAGGACAAAGTGAGGGGACACAGTGATGGGACACAGTGAGGACACAGTGAGGACACAGTTAGGGGACACAGTGAGGAAACAGTGAGAGGACACAGTGAAGACACAATGAGGACAGAGTGAGGAGAAACAGTGAGGACACAGTGAGAGAACACAGTGAGAAAACAGTGAGGACACAGTGAGGGGGCACAGTGAGGGCAGAGTGAAGACACAATGAGGACACAGTGAGGAGAAACAGTGAGGACACAGTGAGAGAACACAGTAAGGACACAGTGAGGACAAAATGAGGAGGACACAGTGAGGGGACACAGGAGGACAAAGTGAGGGGACACAGTGATGGGACACAGTGAGCACACAGTGAGGACACAGGGGAAACAGTGAGGACACAGTGAGAGGACACAGTGAGGGGACACAGTGAGAGGACATAGTGAGGACACAGTGAGGGGACACAGTGAGGGCAGAGTGAGGACACTGTGAGGGGAAACAGTGAGGACACAGTGAGAGGACACAGTGAGGATACAGTGAGGACATAGTGAGGGGACACAGTGAGGACACAGTGAGGGGACACATTGAGGGGACACAGTGAGAGGACACAGTGAGGGGACACAGTGAGCGGACACAGTGAGGGGACACAGTGAGGACACAGTGAGGACACAGTGAAGACACAGTGAGGACACCGTGAGGGGACACAGTGAGGACATAGTGAGGGGACACAGTGAGGACACAGTGAGGGGCACAGTGAGGACACACTGAGGACACAGTGAGGACACAGTGAGGGGACACAGTGAGGGGACATAGTGAGGGGACATAGTGAGGGGACACAGTGAGAAGACACTGTGAGGACACAGTGAGGATACTGTGAGGGGACATAGTGAGTACACTGTGAGGACACCGTGAGGACACCGTGAGGAGAGTGAGGGGAAACAGTGAGGACACAGTGAGGACACAGTGAGGGGAAATAGTGAGGACACTATGAGGACACAGTGAGGACACTGTGTGGACACAGTGAGGACACAGTGAGGAAACAGTGAGGGGAAACATTGAGGACACTATGAGGACACAGTGAGGACACAGTGAGGGGACACAGTGAGGACACTGGGAGGACACAGTGAGGACACAGTGAGGGGACACAGTGAGGACACAGTGAGGGGACACAGTGAGGACACAGTGAGGACACAGTGAGGACACAGTGAGGGGACACAGTGAGGACACAGTGAGGGGACACAGTGAGGACACAGTGAGGACACAGTGAGGACACAGTGAGGTTACAGTGAGGACACAGTGAGGACACAGTGAGGACACAGTGGACACAGTGAGGACAGTGAGGACACAGTGAGGACACATTGAGGGGACACAGTGAGGACACATTGAGGACACAGTGAGGACCCAGTGAGGGGACACAGTGAGGGGACACAGTGAGAGGACACAGTGAGGGGAAACAGTGAGGGCACAGTGAGGGGACACAGTGAGGGGACACAGTGAGAGGACACAGTGAGGACATAGTGAGGACAAAGTGAGCGGAAACAGTCAGGGGACACAGTGAGGACACAGTGAGGGGACACAGTGAGGACACAGTGTCGACACAGTGAAGACACAGTGAGGACACAGTGAGGGGACACAGTGAGGACACAGTGAGAGGACACAGTGAGGACACAGTGAGGGGACACATTGAGCCAGAGTGAGGACACAGTGAGGAAACAGTGAGGACACAGTAAGGGGACACAATGAGGACACAATGAGGGGACACAGTGAGGACACACAGGACACAGTGAGGGTACATAGTGAGGGGACACAGTGAGGACACAGTGAGAGGACACAGTGAGGACACAGTGAGGGCTAAGTGAGGACACATTGAGAGGACACAGTGAGGACACAGTGAGGGGACACAGTGAGGACACAGTGAGGGGACACAGTGAGGACACAGTGAGAGGACAAAGTGAGGGGACACAGTGAGAGGACACAGTGAGGACACAGTGAGGGGACATAGTGAGGACATAGTGAGGACACAGTGAGAACACAGTGAGGACACAGTGAGGGGACACAGTGAGGACACAGTGAGGGGACACAGTGAGGACACAATGAGGGGACACAGTGAGGACACAGTGAAGACACAGTGAGGACACAGTGAGTACACAGTGAGGGGACATAGTGAGGGGACACAGTGAGGACACAGTGAGGGGCACAGTGAGGACACAGTGAGGGGACACAGTGAGGACACAGTGAGAGGACACAGTGAGGACACAGTGAGGACACAGTGAGGGGACACAGTGAGGACACAGTGAGGGGACACAGTGAGGACACAGTGAGAGGACAAAGTGAGGGGACACAGTGAGGACACAGTGAGGACACATTGAGGGGACATAGTGAGAACACAGTGAGGACACAATGAGGGGACACAGTGAGGACACAGTGAAGACACAGGGAGGACACAGTGAGGACACAGTGAGGGGACACAGTGAGGGCAGAGTGAGGACACAGTGAGGGGACACAGTGAGGACACTGTGAGGACACAGTGAGGACACAGTGAGGGGACACACTGAGGACACAGTAAGAGGACACAGTGAGAGGACACAGTGAGGGGACACAGTGAGAGGACACTGTGAGGGGACACAGTGAGGACACAGTGAGGGGACACAGCACAGTGAGGGGACACAGTGAGGACACAGTGACACAGTGAGGACACAGTGAGCAGAGACAGTGAGGGTACACAGTGAGGACACAGTGAGGGGACATAGTGTGGACACAGTGAGCCACTCAGTGAGGGGACACAGTGAGGACACTGTGAGGGTACACATTGAGGACACAGTGAGGGGACATAGTGAGGACACAGTGAGCGGACATAGTGAGGGGACATAGTGAGGACACAATGAGGACACAGTGAGGGTACACAGTGAGGGGACACAGTGAAGACACAGTGAAGACACAGTGAGGACACAGTGAGGAGACAGTGAGGACACAGTGAGAGGACACAGTGAGGGGACACAGTGAGAGGACACAGTGAGGACACAGTGAGGACACAGTGAGGACACAGTGAGTGGAAACAGTGAGGGGACGCAGTGAGAGAACACAGTGAGGACACAGTGAGAGGACACAGTGAGGACACAGTGAAGACACAGTGAGGGGACACAGTGAGGACACAGTGAGGACACAGTGAGACGACATAGTGAGGACCCTGTGAGGACACCATGAGGACACAGTGAGGGCACAGTGAGGGGACAAAGTGAGGACACAGTGAGGGGACATAGTGGGGACACAGTGAGGACACAGTGAGAGGACACAGTGAGGACACAGTGAGGGGACACAGTGAGGACACAGTGAAGACACAGTGAGGACACAATGAGGGGACACAGTGAGGACACTTTGAGAGGACACAGTGAGGACACAGTGAGGGGACACAGTGAGGACACAGTGAGGACACAGTGAGGGGACACAGTGAGGACACAGTGAGGACACAGTGAGGACACAGTGAGAGGACACAGTGAGGACACAGTGAGGGGACACAGTGAGGGGACACAGTGAGGACACAGTGAGGGGACACAGTGAGGACACAGTGAGGGGACACAGTGAGGACACAGTGAGGACACAGTGAGGACACAGTGAGGGGACACAGTGAGGACACAGTGAGGGGACACAGTGAGGACACAGTGAGGACACAGTGAGAGGACACAGTGAGGGGACACAGTGAGAGGACACTGTGAGGGGACACAGTGAGGACACAGTGAAGACACAGTGAGGACCCAGTTGGGGACACAGTGAGGACACAGTGAAGATACAGTGAGGGGACATAGTGAGGACATAGTGAGGACACAGTGAGGACACAGTGAAGACACAGTGAGGACACAGTGAGGGGACATAGTGAGGACACAGTGAGGACACAGTGAGGGGACACAGTGAGGACACAGTGAGGGGACACAGTGAGGACACAGTGAGGGGACATAGTGAGGACACTGTGAGGACACAGTGAGGACACAGTGAGAAAACAGTGCGAGGACACAGTGAGGGGACACAGTGAGGGGACACAGTGAGGGGACACAGTGAGCGGACATAGTGAGGGGACATAGTGAGGACACACTGAGGACACAGTGAGGGTACACAGTGAGGGGACACAGTGAAGACACAGTGAAGACACAGTGAGGACATAGTGAGGGGACACAGTGAGGACACAGTAAGAGGACACAGTGAGGACACCGTGAGGACACCATGAGGAGAGTGAGAGGAAACAGTGAGGACACAGTGAGGACACAGTGAGGGGAAATAGTGAGGACACTATGAGGACACAGTAAGGACACTGTGTGGACAAAGTGAGGACACAGTGAGGAAACAGTGAGGGGAAACAGTGAGGACACTATGAGGACACAGTGAGGACACAGTGAGGAAACATGAGAGGACACAGTGAGGACACAGTGAGGACAGAGTGAGGACACAGTGAGGGGAAACAGTGAGGACACAGTGAGAGGACACAGTGAGGACACAGTGAGGATACAGTGAGGACACAGTGAGGACACAGTGAGGACACATTGAGGGGACACAGTGAGGACACATTGAGGACACAGTGAGGACCCAGTGAGGGGACACAGTGAGGGGACACAGTGAGAGGACAAAGTGAGGGGACACAGTGAGAGGACACAGTGAAGACACAGTGAGAGGTCACGGTAAGAGGACACAGTGAGGGAACACAGTGAGAGGACACAGTAAGGACACAGTGAGGGGACAGTGAGGGGACACACTGAGGACACAGTGAGGACACAGTGAGGACACAGTGAGGACAAAGTGAGAGGACATAGTGAGGACACAGTGAGAGGACACAGTGAGGACACAGTGAGGGGACACAGGTAGGGCAGAGTGAGGACACAGGGGAAACAGTGAGGACACAGTGAGAGGACACAGTGAGGGGACACAGTGAGAGGACACAGTGAGGACACAGTGAGGACACAGTGAGGACACAGTGAGGACACAGTGAGAGGACACAGTGAGGACACAGTGAGGACACAGTGAGGGGACATAGTGAGGACACAGTGAGGACACAGTGAGGGGACACAGTGAGGACACAGTGAGGACACAGTGAGAGGACACAGTGAGGACACAGTGAGGACACAGTGAAGACACAGTGAGGACACAGTGAGGGGACACAGTGAGGACACAGTGAAGACACAGTGAGAGGACATAGTGAGGACATAGTGAGGACAAAATGAGGACACAGTGAGGGTACACAGTGAGGACACTGGGAGGACACAGTGAGGACACAGTGAGGGGACTCAGTGAGGACACTGTGAGGATACAGTGATGGGACACAGTGAGGGTACACAGTGAGGTCAGACTGAGGAGACAGTGAGGGGACACAGTGAGGACACAGTGAAGACACAGTGAGGACACAGTGAGGGGACACAGTGAGGACACAGTGAAGACACAGTGAGGGGACACAGTGAGGACACAGTGAGAGGACACAGTGAGTACACAGTGAGGACACAGTGAGGACACAGTGAGGACACAGTGAGGACACAGTGAGGGGACACAGTGAGGACACAGTGAGGACACAGTGAGGGGACACAGTGAGGGCAGAGTGAGGACACTGTGAGGGGAAACAGTGAGGACACAGTGAGAGTACACAGTGAGGATACAGTGAGGACATAGTGAGGGGACACAGTGAGGACACAGTGAATACACATTGAGGGGACACAGTGAGACACAGTGAGGGGACAGTGAGGGGACATAGAATGACACAGTGAGGACACAATGAGGACACAGTGAGGGTACACAGTGAGGACACAGTGAGAAGACACAGTGAGGACACAGTGAGGACACAGTGAGAGGACACAGTGAGGACACAGTGAGGGGACACAGTGAGGACACAGTGAGGACACAGTGAGAGGACACAGTGAGAGGACACAGTGTGAGGACACAGTGAGGGGACACAGTGAGAGGACACAGTGAGGGGACACAGTGAGGGGACATAGTGAGGACACAGTGAAGGGACATAGTGAGGACACAGTGAGGACACAGTGAGGGGACTCAGTGAGGACACCGTGCGCGAACATAGTGAGGACACACTGAGGGGACACAGTCAGGACACAGTGAGGGGACACGGTGAGAGGACACAGTGAAGACACAGTGAGGACACAGTGAGGACACAGTGAGAGGACATAGTGAGAGGACACAGTGAGGGGACACAGTGAGGACACAGTGAGGGGACACAGTGAGGACACAGTGAGGACACAGTGAGGACACAGTGAGGACACAGTGAGGACACAGTGAGGACATAGTGAGGGGACACAGTGAGGACACAGTGAAGACACAGTGAGGACATAGTGAGGGGACACAGTGAGGACACAGTGAAGACACAGTGAGGGGACATAGTGAGGACACTGTGAGGACACAGTGACGGGACACAGTGAGGGGACACAGTGAGGACAGAGTGAGGACACAGTGAGGACACAGTGAGAAAACAGTGCGAGGACACAGTGAGGGGACAGAGTGAGGGGACACAGTGAGGGGACACAGTGAGAGGACACAGTGAGGGGATACAGTTAGAGGACACAGTAAGGACACAGTGAGGGGACACAGTGAGGGCACAGTGAGGACACAGTGAGGTTCCACAGTGAGGACACATTGAGAGGACACCGTGAGGACACAGTGAGGGGACACAGTGAGGACACAGTGAGACACAGTGAGGACACAGTGAGGACACAGTGAGGACACAATGAGGGGACACCGTGAGGACACAGTGAGAGGACACAGTGAGGACACAGTGAGGACACAGTGAGGGGACATAGTGAGGACACAGTGAGCCGACACAGTGAGGGGACACAGTGAGGACACAGTGAGGACACAATGAGGGGACACCGTGAGGACACAGTGAGAGGACCCCGTGAGGACACAGTGAGGACACAGTGAGGGGACACAGTGAGGACACAGTGAGGGGACACAGTGAGGACACAGTGAGAGGACACAGTGAGGGGACACAGTGAGGACACAGTGAGGGGACACAGTGAGAGGACACAGTGAGAGGACACAGTGAGGACACAATGAGGGGACATAGTGAGGACACAGTGAGAGGACACAGTGAGGGGACACAGTGAGGACACAGTGAGGACAGAGTGAGGGGACACAGGAGGACAAAGTGAGGGGACACAGTGATGGGACACAGTGAGCACACAGTGAGGACACAGTTAGGGGACACAGTGAGGAAACAGTGAGAGGACACAGTGAGACACAGTGAGGGCACAGTGAGGGGACATAGAAGGACACAGTGAGGACACAGTGAGGACACAGTGAGGGGACATAGTGAGGACACAGTGAGGACACAGTGAGGGGACACAGTGAGGACACAGTGAGAGGACACAGTGAGGACACAGTGAGGGGACACAGTGAGGACACAGTGAGGACACAATGAGGGGACACAGTGAGGACACAGTGAGAGGACACAGTGAGGACACAGTGAGGACACAGTGAGGACACAGTGAGGGTACACAGTGAGGGGACACAGTGAGGACACAGTGAGGACACAGTGAGGACACAGTGAGGACACAGTGAGGACACAGTGAGGACACAGTGAGGGGACACAGTGAGGACACAGTGAGAGGACACAGTGAGGACACAGTGAGGGGACCTAGTGAGGACACCGTGAGAGGACACAGTGAGGACACAGTGAGGGGACACAGTGAGGACACAGTGAGGGGACACAATGAGGACACAGTGAGAGGACACAGTGAGGACACATTGAGGGGACATAGTGAGGACACAGTGAGGAGGAGGACACAGTGAGGACACAGTGAGAGGACACAGTGAGGACAAAGTGAGGATACAGTGAGGACACAGTGAGGACACAGTGAGGACACATTGAGGGGACACATTGAGGATACAGTGAGGAGACACATTGAGCCAGAGTGAGGACACAGTGAGGGGAAACAGTGAGGACACAGTAAGGGGACACAGTGAGGGGACACAGTGAGGACACAGTGAGGACACAGTGAGAGGACACAGTGAGGACACAGTGAGGACACAGTGAGGACACAGTGAGGGGACACAGTGAGGACACAGTGAGGGGACACAGTGAGGACACAGTGAGAGGACACAGTGAGGAAACAGTGAGGGGACATAGTGAGGACACAGTGAGGACACAGTGAGGGGACACAGTGAGGACACAGTGAGGGGACATAGTGAGGACACAGTGAGCCGACACAGTGAGGGGACACAGTGAGAGGACACAGTGAGACACAGTGAGGGGACAGTGAGGGGACATAAAATGACACAGTGAGGACACAATGAGGACACAGTGAGGACACAGTGAGGGTACACAGTGAGGACACAGTGAGAAGACACAGTGAGGACACAGTGAGGACACAGTGAGAGGACACAGTGAGGGGACACAGTGAGGACACAGTGAGACACAGTGAGGACACAGTGAGGACACAGTGAGGGGACACAGTGAGGACACAGTGAAGACACAGTGAGGACACAGTGAGGGGACATAGTGAGGACACAGTGAGGGGACACAGTGAGGACACAGTGAAGACACAGTGAGGACACAGTGAGGGGACATAGTGAGGACACAGTGAGGGGACACAGTGAGGACACAGTGAAGACACAGTGAGGACACAGTGAGGGGACCTAGTGAGGACACAGTGAGGACACAGTGAGGGGACACAGTGAGGACACAGTGAGAGGACACAGTGAGGACACAGTGAGGACACAGTGAGGGGACATAGTGAGGACACAGTGAGGACACAGTGAGGGGACACAGTGAGGACACAGTGAGGGGACACAGTGAGGACACAGTGAAGACACAGTGAGGACACAGTGAGGGGACATAGTGAGGACACAGTGAGGACACAGTGAGGGTACACAGTGAGGCAACACAGTGAGGACATAGTGAGGGGACACAGTGAGGACACAGTGAAGACACAGTGAGGGGACATAGTGAGGACATAGTGAGGACACAGTGAGCGGACATAGTCAGGGGACACAGTGAGGACACAGTGAGGGGACACAGTGAGGACACAGTGAGGACACAGTGAAGACAGAGTGAGGACACCGTGAGGGGACACAGTGAGGACACAGTGAGGACACAGTGAGGACACAGTGAAGACAGAGTGAGGACACCGTGAGGGGACACAGTGAGGACACAATGAGGGGACACAGTGAGGACACACTGAGGACACAGTGAGGATACATAGTGAGGGGACACAGTGAGGACACAGCGAGAGGACACAGTGAGGACACAGTGAGGGGACATAGTGAGGACACAGTGAGGACACAGTGAGAGGACACAGTGAGGGCACAGTGAGGACACAGTGAGGGGACACAGTGAGGACACAGTGAAGACACAGTGAGGACACAGTGAGGACACAGTGAGAGGACACAGTGAGGGGACACAGTGAGAGGACACAGTGAGGGGACACAGTGAGAAGACACAGTGAGGGGATACAGTGTGGACACAGTAAGGGGACACAGTGAGAGGACACAGTTAGAGGACACAGTGAGGGGACACAGTGAGGGGACACAGTGAGAGGACACAGTGAGGGGACACAGTGAGGACAGAGTGAGGGGACACAGTGAGGACACAGTGAGGGGACACAGTGAGGACAAAGTGAGGGGACACAGTGAGGGGACACAGTGAGGACACTGGGAGGACACAGTGAGGACACAGTGAGGGGACATAGTGAGGACACTGGGAGGACACATTGAGGACACAGTTAGGGGACACAGTGAGGACACTGTGAGGGGACACATTGGGGGGACACAGTGAGAGGAGACAGTGAGGGGACACAGTGAGGACACAGTAAGGACACTGTGTGGACAAAGTGAGGACACAGTGAGGACACAGTGAGGGGAAACAGTGAGGACACAGTGAGGAAACAGTGAGGATACAGTGAGGACACAGTGAGGACACAGTGAGGACACATTGAGGGGACACAGTGAGGACACATTGAGGACACAGTGAGGAGACACAGTGAGGACACAGTGATGGGACACAGTGAGCCAGAGTGAGGACACAGTGAGGTGAAACAGTGAGGGCACAGTGAGGGGACACAGTGAGGGGACACAGTGAGAGGACACAGTGAGGACACAGTGAGGACACAGTGAGCGGAAACAGTGAGGGGACACAGTGAGGACACAGTGAGGGGACATAGTGAGGACACAGTGAGGACACAGTGAGGGTACACAGTGAGGCAACACAGTGAGGACACAGTGAGGGGACATAGTCAGGACACAGTGAGGACACAGTGAGGGGACACAGTGAGGACACAGTGGGGGGACACAGTGAGGACACAGTGAAGACACAGTGAGGGGACACAGTGAGGACACAGTGAGGACACAGTGAGGACACAGTGAGGACACAGTGAGGGGACACAGTGAGGGGACACAGTGAGGGGACACAGTGAGAGGACACAGTGAGGACACAGTGAGGGGACACAGTGAGGACACAGTGAGAGAACACAGTGAGGACACAGTGAGGACACAGTGAGGGGACACAGTGAGGACAAAGTGAGGGGACACAGTGAGGGGACACAGTGAGGACACTGTGAGGGTACACATTGAGGACACAGTGAAGACACAGTGAGGACATAGTGAGGGGACATAGTGAGGACACAGTTAGGACACAATGAGGGGACACCGTGAGGACACCGTGAGAGGACCCCGTAAGGACACCGTGAGGACACAGAGAGGGCACAGTGAGCAGTGGGGACACAGTGAGGGCAGAGTGAGGACACAGTGAGGACATAGTAAGGAGACAGTGAGGACACAGTGAGGGGACACAGTGAGGGGACACAGTGAGGGGACACAGTGAGAGGACACAGTGAGGGGACACAGTGAGAGGACACAGTGAGGGGACACAGTGAGGACACAGTGAGGACACAGTGAGGGGACACAGTGAGGACACAGAGAGGGGACATAGTGAGGACACAGTGAGGGGCCACAGTGAGGACACAGTGAGGGGACCTAGTGAGGACACAGTGAGGACACAGTGAGGACACAGTGAGGGACACAGTGAGGACACAGTGAGGGGACACAGTGAAGGCACAGTGAGGACACAATGAGGATACAGTGAGGACACAGTGAGGACACAGTGAGGACACATTGAGGGAACACAGTGAGGACACAGTGAGGACACAGTGAGGGGACACAGTGAGGACACAGTGAGGACACAGTGAGGGGACACAGTGAGAGGACACAGTGAGAGGACACAGTGAGACACAGTGAGGGGACAGTTAGGGGACATATAAGGACACAGTGAGGACACAATGAGGACACAGTGAGGGTACACAGTGAGGACACAGTGAGAAGACACAGTGAGGACACAGTGAGGACACAGTGAGAGGACACAGTGAGGGGACACAGTGAGAGGACACAGTGAGGACACAGTGAGGACACAGTGAGGGGACACAGTGAGGACAAAGTGAGGGGACACAGTGAGGGGACACAGTGAGGACACTGGGAGGACACAGTGAGGACACAGCGAGGGGACACAGTGAGGGGACATAGTGAGGACACTGGGAGGACACAGTGAGGACACAGTGAGGGGACACAGTGAGGACACAGTGAGAGAACACAGTGAGGACACAGTGAGGACACAGTGAGGGGACACAGTGAGGACACAGTGAGGGGCACAGTGAGGACACACTGAGGACACAGTGAGGGGACATAGTGAGGACATAGTGAGGACACAGTGAGCGGACATAGTCAGGGGACACAGTGAGGACACAGTGAGGGGACATAGTGAGGACACAGTGAGCCGACACAGTGAGGGGACACAGTGAGGACACAGTGAGGGGACATAGTGAGGACACAGTGAGCCACACAGTGAGGGGACACAGTGAGGACACTGTGAGGGTACACATTGAGGACACAGTGAAGACACAGTGAGGGGACACAGTGAGGACACAGTGAAGACACAGTGCGAGGACACAGTGAGGGGACATAGTGAAGACACAGTGAGGACACAGTGAGGGGACACAGTGAGGACACAGTAGGGGGACACAGTGAGGACACAGTGAACACACAGTGAGGACACAGTGAAGACACAGTGAGGACACAGTGAGGGGACAGAGTGAGGACACAGTGAGGACACAGTGAGGGGACACAGTGAGGACACAGTGAGACACAGTGAGGGACACAGTGAGGACAAAGTGAGGACACAGTGAGAGGACACAGTGAGGGGACACAGTGAGAGGACACAGTGAGGACACAGTGAGGACACAGTGAGGACACAGTGAGCGGAAACAGTGAGGGGACACAGTGAGAGAACACAGTGAGGACACAGTGAGAGGACACAGTGAGACACAGTGAGGGGACAGTGAGGGGACATAGAAGGAACCAGTGTGGACACAGTGAGGACACAGTGAGGACACAGTGAGGACACAGTGAAGACACAGTGAGGACACAGTGAGAGGACATAGTGAGGACACAGTGAGGACACAGTGAGAGGACACAGTGAGGACACAGTGAGAGGACACAGTGAGGACACAGTGAGAGGACACAGTGAGGAAACAGTGAGGATACAGTGAGGACACAGTGAGGACATAGTGAGGACACATTGAGGGGACACAGTGAGGACACAGTGAGGACACAGTGAGAGGACACAGTGAGACACAGTGAGGGGACAGTGAGGGGACATAGTGAGGAAAGTGTGAGGACACAGTGAGGGGACACAGTGAGGACACAGTGAGAGGACACAGTGAGGACACAGTGAGGACACAGTGAGGACACAGTGAGGGGACCTAGTGAGGACACAGTGAGGACACAGTGAGGACACAGTGAGGACAGAGTGAGGACACAGTGAGGGGACACAGTGAGGACACAGTGAAGACACAGTGAGGACACAGTGAGAGGACACAGTGAGGACACAGTGAGGACACAGTGAGGGGACATAGTGAGGACACAGTGAGGACACAGTGAGGGGACACAGTGAGGATACAGTGAGGGGACATAGTGAGGACACAGTGAGCCGATACAGTGAGGGGACACCGTGAGGACACAGTGAGGGGACCTAGTGAGGACACAGTGAGGACACAGTGAGGGGACATAGTGAGGAAAGTGTGAGGACACAGTGAGGGGACACAGTGAGGACACAGTGAGAGGACACAGTGAGGACACAGTGAGGACACAGTGAGGGGACATAGTGAGGACACAGTGAGGACACAGTGAGGACACAGTGAGGGGACACAGTGAGGACACAGTGAGGGGACACAGTGAGGACACAGTGAAGACACAGTGAGGACACAGTGAGGACACAGTGAGGACACAGTGAGGACACAGTGAGGACACAGTGAGGGGACACAGTGAGGGGACACAGTGAGAGGACACAGTGAGGACACAGTGAGGACACAGTGAGCGGAAACAGTGAGGGGACACAGTGAGAGAACACAGTGAGGACACAGTGAGAGGACACAGTGAGACACAGTGAGGGGACAGGGAGGGGACATAAAAGGACCCAGTGTGGACACAGTTAGGACATAGTGAGGACAAAGTGAGAGGACACAGTGAGGACACAGTGAGGGGACACAGTGAGGGCAGAGTGAGGACACAGTGAGGGGACACAGTGAGGACACAGTGAGGGGACACAGTGAGGGGACACAGTGAGAGGACACAGTGAGGGGACACAGTGAGGACACAGTGAGGGGACACAGTGAGGACACAGTGAGAGGACACAGTGAGGGGACACAGTGAGAGGACACAGTGAGGGGACACAGTGAGGACACAGTGAGGACACAGTGAGAGGGCACAGTGAGGACACAGTGAGAGGACACAGTGAGAGGACACAGTGAGGGGACACAGTGAGAGGACACAGTGAGGGGACACAGTGAGGACACAGTGATGAAACAGTGAGGACACAGTGAGGGGACATAGAAGGACATAGTGAGGACACAGTGAGGACACAGTGAGGACACGGTGAGGGGACACAGTGAGCACACAGTGAGGGGACACAGTGAGGGCAGAGTGAAGACACAATGAGGACAGAGTGAGGAGAAACAGTGAGGACACAGTGAGAGAACATAGTGAGGACACACTGAGGGGACACAGTCAGGACACAGTGAGGGGACACGGTGAGAGGACACAGTGAAGACACAGTGAGGACACAGTGAGGACACAGTGAGGGGACACAGTGAGGACAGAGTGAGGACACAGTGAGGGGAAACAGTGAGGACACAGTGAGGGGACACAGTGAGAGGACACAGTGAGGACACAGTGAGGGCACAGTGAGGGGACACAGTGAGGGCAGAGTGAGTACACAGTGAGAGGACACAGTGAGGACACAGTGAGGGGACATAGTGGGGACACAGTGAGGACACAGTGAGGACACAGTGAGAGGACACAGTGAGGACACAGTGAGAGGACACAGTGAGGACACAGTGAGGGGACACAGTGAGGACACAGTGAGGACACAGTGAGGGGACACAGTGAGGACACAGTGAAGACACAGTGAGGACACAGTGAGTGGACACAGTGAGGGGACACAGTGAGGACACAGTGAGGGGACACAGTGAGGACACAGTGAGGACACAGTGAAGACACACTGAGGACACAGTGAGGGGACACAGTGAGGGGACACAGTGAGGACACAGTGAGAGGACACAGTGAGGACACAGTGAGGACACAGTGAGGACACAGTGAGGGGACATAGTGAGGACACTGTGAGGACCCCGTGAGGACACCGTGAGGGCAGAATGAGGGGACACAGTGAGGGCAGAGTGAGTACACAGTGAGGGGACACCGTGAGTTCACAGTGAGGACACAGTGAGGGGACACAGTGAGGACACAGTGAGAGGACACAGTGAGAGGACACAGTGAGGACACAGTGAAGAGACAGTGAGAGGCACTCGTCAGTGTGAGTCCTGAGTGTGTAGCGCCCAGAGCACAGGGAGCAAGTCCCAGCAGTAACCTTGGTCCCTTTTCACAAAACCCCTTCCCTTCTGGGGACACTCCCCGGCCTCCATCCACTCCTCCCCCCCCCCCCCCCCCCCGCCAGCGCACACACCTCCGGGGAGGGCCTATGGCGCAGTCTCCCGTGTACACAGGTCTCCTTGCCCGCTCCCTCCGGTCTCCCAGGGCCGGAGCAGACCGGGTAGGACCCTGCTGGCGCTGGTCCTGCGGGCAGCCCGGGCAGTGTTTCTGCTGCGGGCAGGGACTGCTCCCTTCAGAGCCAGGCAGGCAGGGCCGGCGGCCTCCTCCCCGAGGGGCTAGAAGGCATCCGGGCCTTCCCAGCCGTCCACTCCAGCTTCTGCCTCTGACTCAGCGCCCCGTTCCCTGAAGTGGAGTCTGTGGCCCGTGGGTCCTGGAGGGTGACGGCGTCTGTGCTGAGAAGACACCAGGTCTCCCTCTCAGGCTTCCCTGAGCCGCAGCCTCCACCGGCTTCCCTCTGACCTCCCCTCAGCCTCTCCCTGACCTCCCCCCGGCCTCCCCCTGACTTCCCCTGGCCTCCCCCGGCCTTCCCCGGCCTCCCCCCGGGCTCCCCCATGCCTCCCTCTGGCCTCTGCCCTGGCTTACCCCCCCCCCCGCCTCCCTCCCCAGCCTCCCTCAGCCTCCCCTGGCCTCTCCCAGCCTCCCCCCAGCCTCCCCCTGGCCTCCCCTCGGCCTCCCCCACGGCCTCCCCCACGCCTCCCCTTGGCCTCTGCCCCCCAGCAGCTGGCCAGCTCTTAGAAGCCCCTTCACTCCTCCTGCCCTTCTGCTCCCTTTGGTGGGGCATAATGCCCAGAGGCAGGAAATCCCTCCCTAGACCTGGTTGTGGGGTTCCTGGGAAGAGGTAGGAAGGGGGCGGGGCACAAGGAGGGTGGAGGATGCTGGAGGGGGGAGGGACACACACCACACACACACACACCCACACCCACACCCACAAACACCCACACACACCCACACCTCCCCACGCATACCCACACACCCACACACATCCACACACACACACACATACTCCACACACACACACACCCACACACACACACACACACACACACACACCCAAACCCACACACACCCACACACACCCCCACACACACACACCCCACACACACACACCCAAACCCACACACACCCACACACACCCACACACACAGACACCCACACACACATACACACCCACACACACATACACACACACACACACACCCAAACCCAGACACACACACACACACACAAACCCACACACACCCACACACACCCACACACACACCCACACACCACACACACACACACACACACACATACACACACACATACACACACATACACACACACACACACCCAAACCCAGACACACACACACACACACAAACCCACACACACCCACACACACCCACACACACCCACACACACACCCACACACCACACACACACACACATACACATACACACACATACACACACATACACACACACACACACAACACACACACAACACACACACATACACCCACACACACACACACCCAACCCCACACACACACACCCACACACACCCTCCTTTGTTCCCCCTGTGCTCCCCGCCCTCAGGATACAGGCTGGTGGGCACCAGAGGCAGCACTGCCCTGTGACAATGAAGCGGACAGGGACCCAAAGTCGGTCGCCAGCGCCCGTGACCCGGCCCCAGGGGGCGGTTGTTGCGGGGACTGCGGGGGTGACCCGGAGGGTTGGGGGCTGCGGGGGGTGACCCGGGGGGCTGGGGGCTGTGGGGGGTTACCCGGAGGGTCGGGGGCTGTGGGGGGTGACCCGGGGGGTTGGGGGCTGTGGGGGGTGACCCCGGGGGCTGGAGGGTGCAGGGGGTGACCCGGGAGGCTGGAGGCTGCGGGGAGTCGGTGCGGGAGGAGGGGGCATGGGGGGGCCCTCGGAGCAGAGGGACCCGCTCCGGCCTCCCCCGGTCATGGGCGGAGGCCTAGGGGGCAGAGTGGGACCAGGAAGGCGCGGCCAGAAGCCAGAGCCCCAGGACCCGGCAGGCAGCCAAGGACCCTCTGGGGGCGGCTGGTCCCCAGCTGAGAGCCATGTGGAAGGAGGCGGCGGGAGCGGTCCCGGTGGGGAAGGGGGAGGCATGGGCATCCTCTCCGGGTGCTGGGACCACCTGCTGGCCCTGGCCTCGAACCCGGGAAAGGCAGGGCTCCGTGCTGACAGCGAGGGCGGGAGCCAGAGCGCGAGGCTTTTGGAGGCGTTCACCCCGCGAGCGAGCGCACAGGCACAGCCACAGGCCTGTGCTCAGTCCCCTCGCGTGGCTCTGCTCGGACCGGCCCCAATGGTCTGTGCTCCCTCAGGCCGGCCTTCGCCATGGCGGCCAGTCCTGTGTGTGCAGCTCCGCAGGAGGGCAGGTGTGCCCCCCTGGGCGCGCTCGGTGTTCCAGATCACCGGGTGGGTGGCCCGTGTGGCCCCGAGCTGGCGGCTCTTCTGGGGGAGTGCCGGCGGAGGAGGGGCGCTGGAGTGCACCCAGCCTGTTCGGGCTGCAGCCCTGGGCCCCTCTCCAGGAATCTCTCACTCCGGCCACTCGGCCCCACAGCCCTGTCAGTGTACCCCTTTGCACTAGCAGCCCGGCCCCTGCAGCATGGCTGGCCTGCGGTCCTCAGCTCCTGGAGGGACAGCCCGTAGAAGGGACAGCCCGTCAGGAGGGACAGGAGGGAGGTCGGGAGGGACAGGAGGGAGGTTTGGAGGGACAGCCCATTAGGAGGGACAGGAAGGAGATCCGGAGGGACAGCCCATCAGGAGGGACAGGAGGGAGGTTTGGAGGGACAGGAGGGAGGTTTGGAGGGACAGGAGGGAGGTCGGGAGGGACAGGAGGGAGGTCGGAGGGACAGGAGGGAGGTTTGGAGGGACAGGAGGGAGGTTTGGAGGGACAGGAGGGAGGTTTGGAGGGACAGGAGGGAGGTCGGAGGGACAGGAGGGAGGTCGGGAGGGACAGGAGGGAGATCAGGAGGGACAGGAGGGAGGTCGGGAGGGACAGGAGGGAGGTTGGAGGGACAGGAGGGAGGTCGGAGGGACAGCAGGTAAGCGAGCACTGCTGTGCGTGGGGCAGGGGCCTCCAGGCCCGCCCTGCCCTGAGCACTGCCTCTCTGGCTGCCAGGAAGTGTGTGCTGCCAGGAAGGCTGTGGGACAGGCCTCTGTCTCCCATGGCTGTGCTTTTCGTTCGGACGCCCTCACATCCGGAGCAGTTTGTGTGTTGAGATGTGGCCTTCCCATGGTCACCGTGGGTTCTGCCAAGCTGCACTTCTGGTCCAGGCGATCACCACAGGAGAAGGCGGCGCCGTCGTTTCTGCAGACCCAGCTCATCCTCAGTCAGGCTCACGCCCGCAGGCAGGAGGGCACACAGCTGTGGGCTGTGCCGCTTCCTCTTCCTGGCGAGTGTCTGCGGAGCTGGAGGCCGCTCAGCCAGCCTGGTCTGCGGGCGGCAGTGCGGCCGTGTGTCTTCTCCTCCCTCGAGTCCATGGTGCCGCAGCTTCTTCTTCCAGGTTCCCTTTGACTCCATTGTCAGGCAAGTCAATGCAGTTAACTTTCCTTTTCAGTCGAAGCTGTAAAGTATCTGTGTGGATCAGAAATCACAAGAAATGTTAGATGCGTTTTTGATCGGAGCCTGTACGCCAGTGGAGCGTGCTCTGGAAAGGGCAGAAGCTGTGCAGGGTCCTGGACACCCCACATGGAATAAATGTGTTCTCATTCCAGAAAAAACACATTTACTACTGCAACCCAATAAAATAAGGTGCCTAGGGGAAAAGTTAACCGAGAAGGGGGAAAGCCTGTACTTGGAAAACTATAGGATATTGAAAAAAAAAATAGGGGAGGATATATATCTACTCTAATAAAAGTGCCTTCACTCCACCACCAAGATGGCGGCACCCAGTCCTCCAGCTCGCAGGGGTCCTCCCCAGAGGCGGGCAGCCTGGTGGGATGCTCGCTTCCTCTGCGCGGCAGTGAGGCAAGCATCCCCCACCCGCACGGCTGGGCCTCTGGCTGCGGGCGGAGCGGCCAGGCCCACAGAGAGCTGTGGGTGCACGGATCCCTGCCAGGGCTACTGGTCTGTATAAAGGAAACATGTGCCAGGCTCAAGGATTAGAAGAATTAATGTCATTAAAATGTCCATGCGACCCAAGGCAGCCTACAAATTCAATGCATCCCCATTAAAATACCAACGGCATGTTTCACAGATCTAGAACAAATATTGCAAAAGTTTATATGGAAACAAAAAGACCCCAGCTAGCTGCAGCAATCTTGAGAAAGAAGAACAAATTTGGAAGAACCACAATACCAAATATCAATTGTACTACAAAAGGCCCTAATCAAAACAGCCTGGTACTGGCACAGAACAGGCATATAGATCAATGGATCAGGATGGAGAACCCAGAAATTGACCCAAGCCATTATGCTCAATTAATATTTGACAAAGGAGGCAAGAGCACACAATGGAGTCGAGGCAGTCTCTTCAATAAACGGTGCTGGGAAAATTGGACAGGTGCATGCAAAAAAATGAAACTAGATCACCAACTCACACCATACACAAGAATAAACTCAAAATGGATAAAAGACTTAAATGTAAGGCATAAAACTGTAAAAATCTTAGAAGGAAACAGGCAATAAAATCTCGGACATCTCTCGTAGCAATATGTTTACAGGCACAACTCCTAGGGCGAAGGACACTGAGGAGGGAATACACAATGGGACCACAGCAGAACAGAAGCTTCTGCACAGCAATAGTAACACCATCAGATTGCAAAGGGAGCCCATCCATGGAGGCATGTTTGGCAATGACACATCTGACAAAGGTTAATATCCAGAACATATAGGGAACTCATACAGCTTAACAAAAGGAGGACAGCAATCCAACTGAAAATGGGCAAAGACAAGTGCCCGCTAGCAGACAGTGGATAGAAAGCTGTGGGACATTCACACCAGGGAAGACTCTGCAGCTGTAAAAAGAAGGGTCTCTCACCCTGTGAGACAGCATGGAGGGGCCTGGAGAGCATCATGCTGAGGGAAATAAGCCGGTCAGAGAAGGACAAGTGTCACATGATCTCTTTCTTATGTGAAATCTAAGTAACAAAATAAACTGATGAATGGAGGGATCAGAGCCATAGAAGCCTGGAGCAGAGTGCGGGATCACAGAGGGAAGGGGGGAAGGTGGGGGGAGGGAGGTAATCAACCAAAGACCTTGTGTGCACATATGCACCACCCATGGCACAGATATAGGGTGTGAAGGCCTAGGGCAGGGGGCAGGGGGCAGAGCAGGTTAGAAATGGGGACATAAAATAAAACTAAAGGGGAAAAAAGAAAAAGAAATGGGGACATATGTAATACTTTCAACAATGAAGAATAAAAAGAAGAAAGCAACCAATGAATGCATAAGTAAGAGGAACAACAAATCAATGTTTCTCTTCTTCCCACTTTCTCTAAAATCAATTGTAACCAGACAGCCAGAGGGTCCGGGCTGCCTGGCACCACTTGAGCCAGCTCAGCAGAGACAGGGCTGAGCCCTATCTGAGCGCTTATCCCAGTCTTGCTGCCTGGCAGCTGGGAGAACAGCAGGTCATCCACTACCATCTGCTCTGCCCCGACAAGCCGGCTGCTTACATGCGGTAGAGGGACAAAGGTCTCGTGGGAAACAGGAATTACAGGCAGGGGAAGTGGGCGCAGGATAGTCATCGCAGATCGCAGGAGAGGGGGTTGGAGTGGGGTTGGGGGGCGCCAGGTTACAGGTAGTAGTAGCTGGGGGTGTACAGGGCAGTTCCTCCTGGACCAGGTGCTGTCTGGGTGGGAGGGTGGGCTGCGTTCATGGAGCTCCAGGCTCCCAGCGGTGGGAATGAGCTTTCTAACCGGAACAGAGCCGTCACCGGTAACAGCATGGCTCTGTCTTATCATCGAGGCTGGTCCCCAGGATTCTCTTTCTGTTCCCAACAGGATTAATGAAATAGTTATAATCTCATTTTTCTACTGAGTCTTTGAAATCTGATGTGCATATAACCTGTCAGCAGATCTCAATTTGGACACTAAGTTGTCAATGACTGAAATAAAGTATAGTTTATTTCAGTCATGTTTATGGACAAAGTATTTTATACTGCTCCAGTTTTTTAATTCAAATCTGGGTTAGTGAAGATTCAATAAAACAAAAAATATATTTAAAAAAAAAAAAGAAAAGCCGAAACTGGTATGGCTCAGTGGTGGAGCGTCGGTCTTCATCGTCTGTTGTCTGTCTGTCTGTCTGTCTGACTCTTGCAGGAGGCCCTTGCCCTGCACAGCACTCTCAGGACGCGGGGCTCGGAGCCCCTTCCTAGGGCTGTGTGGCCTCCAGCAAGAGGCTGTCACTTCTGTGGTGCCTGCTGGCGCTCTGCTCCTGATCACGGGAGAAATAGGCGGGCCAGAACTCCCCAAAGTCAGTTCTGGGGAGTCCTCCTTCCAGCTCCACAGGGAGCAGAAATGAGCCAGGACAGAAGGGGGTGGGTATTTTTTATTAGTATTTCTTATTGGTCTGAGTGTGGGGAGGGGAGAAGACACACATCAACTTGTTGTTCCACTTATTTATGCTTCATTTTCATTGGTTGATTAACCTGCAACCTTGGCCTCAACTTTAACCAACTGAGCTGCTGGCCAGGGTCTCGGGGTGAGAACTTTAGCTGGGCCCTCAGCACCCAGAACTCCCAGACCTTGCGCCTATGTTTTTGCTTGTGTTGGGACTTGAGCGTGAGCTGCAGGAGGGCAGATCTTGTGAGTTCTGTTAGCAGCAGGAAAGGCACCAGGGGCTGACTCATGGGGTCAGACCAGACTCGGTTCAGCATCCTCAGTACTTGAGTTCTGGCTAAAAAGAATTCAGAGGCAAGACTCAAACTATAAAAGAAAGTTATTTAGAAAGTTACTAAGGAGAAAGAACTGAGCAGTAGAAGAACCAGGTTCAGAAAATACATTACAAGGCAAAAGAAAAGCTGTGGAGGCTGAGGAGAGGAGAGCAAAGGTAATTCACTGGGAGGGGAGGGAGGGGAGAGGCTCGGGAGGAGAGCACAGCCATGACTTGGGCTTTAGATGTTCGGTCAGACTTTTTCAAAACATCCCTTGGGTTTGCAACTAAGAAGGCTTTGTTTTTGTAAGGACTTCCTTCGCTGAGAAGGCTCGGCTTGTCGATGGCAGAAGTAAGGACGGCTAGATGGAGTTTTCTTCCTAAAAATATCACACACACGCACGCACACACGCACGCGCGCGTGCGCACACACACACACGCACATGCACCGCCATGCATCTACGCGAAAGGACCAGGGCAGTGCCCCCTCAATCCCCCTCACTCAGCCAGGACTTCCCATTCATCAGACAGGGAACAGTGTTTGTTTAATGTGAACTTTCGTTCCCCCACTAACTGCGCTGCTCTGACCAGCTCACTACACTGAGTGTAATCTCACTCCACCCAGCAACTTTGTAGTCACTTCAGCTTTAAAATAGCTTAGCTCCAATTTAGGATTTCAATGAAGGGATCCCCTGCCCTTCATTTGAACACAGCTTGGGAGAGGGGAGGGGACTAGAGGGCATAGGGTGAGCTGTAGATGGGCACAGTCTGTTTGTTCTGTGTCCCCTTTACACACACACAGCCTCTAACTCCCACCGGGGACTGGAAGTGGTGCCAGGAGTGTGCGCATACATCTGGCTCAGTCATGTGGCTCCCTAGCCTGAGGGTCCTGGTCCCGTGTTGGGGACCAGTGACTGGATGTCTGTGGTAGGCAGGTGGATGGATGCTAGGGCAGGAAGAAGGGAGTTCTCACCCACTGAACAAAGAAGTCAGCAGCCTTGGATACTTGCCAAGATAAAATCATCAGATGTTTTCATAAATTCTAGGAAAATCCACAACAGTGTAAAATAGGGATCTTGAAATCTAGTGTATCTGTCAGGGGGACCTTGAAACCTATAGGAAGGGGGGGTGGGGAGTGTAAAACTCTTGAACCTCCACCAGGTGGGGCACTCAGATTAGCTGAGTTGCCTGCTTGTGCTTCATGCCAAGTGTATTCTTAATAAATTCACTTCTTTTGCTTCCTTAATAATTCGCTTGCTTTGTTTCATAACTGCTTTCTGTCACTTGTCTGAATTTTGTTGTTGTTGTTGTTGTTAATTCTCTTCCAAGGATATTCCTTCCCATTGATTTTTAGACAGAGCAAATGGAAGGGGGAGAGAGAGAAAGATCAATGTGAGAGAGACACATTGGTTGGCTCCTGCATGTAACCTGACCGAGACTGAGGATCAAACCTGCAACCCAGGTATGTGTCCTTGACCTGTAATTGTGGGCCAACACTCTAACCATTGAGCTACATTAGCCAGAGCTCATCTGAATTCTTTATCCTGAACATGACAAAAACTGAGGAGGCGAGAGCCCCTCTGATTCTGTAGGCTCTCTGGCGCCAGCTGTGCCTCCCACCCGCAGGCTGCCGAGCTCCCGCCCAGCTGTGGCTCACAGAATGGCGGGCACTGGAAGGGCTCGGAGCCGTACTGGACAGCTCTGTGCCAGCACAGCACCCTGCGGGACATCCGGGCCACCGCCCCAGGCAGCCTGAGGCCACCCTTTCCACTGGGTGCAGCTGGGGAGCCACTGGCTGTGGTTGGTGAGGGCGGCAGGGCAGTTTCTAGTTCGCAGCTCTGGCCATCAAAGCCAAACTGGTTTTCTTTCCCCAATTCCTAGGGTGCTTGTCACAAAAAATAATCCCAGAATCGCCCTAGCCAGTTTGGCTCAGCAGATAGAGCATCAGCCTGCTGACTGAAGGGTCCCATGTTTGATTCCAGTCAGGGGCATAGACCTTGGTTGCAGGCACATCCACAAGAGGCAGCTGATCCATGATCCTCTCTCATCGATGTTTCTAACTTTCTATCCTCCCCTTACAGTCCCTCCAGGACCCCAGTCCTCCCTCCCTCCCTCCCTCCCTTTTTAAAATAAATACAGATTTTATAAAATAATAATAATAATAATAATTATTATTATTATTATTTTATAAAATCTGTATTTTATTTTATTATTATTATTATTATTATTATTCCAAAATGAACAAAACCTCGGGCCCCAGCCACCCTGTCCCCAGGCTAGAGCGCTCTCACCCAAAGCTCATGGAGTACATATCTTACGATTGCCCCCCCTCCCATATATACTCTCCCTCCCCAGAGTTTTGTGTCCAGTAGTTGTACTTATATGCAGGTATACAAGTCCTTCAGTTGATCTCTTATCTCCCTCAGCTCTCCCTACTCTCCCCGCTGTAATTTGACAGTCTGCTTGTTGCTTTATGTGTGTTTTTGTTAACCCTTGCCTGAGGATATTTTTTTCATTGAAATTTTTTTAGAGTGGAAAGGGAGGTGAGGAGGGGTAAGGAAGAGAGAGCCACAGGACTGGTCTGACCACTGGGCCACCCCGCTGGGCTGTGGGGTGTTCTGGGATGCCCAGAGCCCCGCCCTTTTGTCTTCTCACTTTGGCTGCAGTGCCCGCCCTCAGAGGAAGTCCCTCTAGCTGACTCCTCTGTTCCCGGACCGCTATGCTGGTATCTGCTAGGGCAGTGGTCAGCCCGCGGGTGCGGCCTGGAACCCCCCTTTATTCTTTGGAAATAAATAAATGTGCTGCCTGGCTCAGGTCTTCGTCTGTCTCTCCAGCCACCCACCCGGGACCCAGCTTTGAATCTATTTCTGTGTCGGCTCTCTTTATTTCACTTATTTCTCAATCCCTGGCCTCCTCTTCAAGGAACCTGTTTCATATCTCTTCTGGCGCTGGATGCGGAGAAGGGAGATCCCCACCAACTCAGGCCCCGCAGGACCCAGGAACTGCCCTCTCCGACTCCTTGGGGGATGTCAGAGAACTGGTTTCGACCCCATCTCCACAGGCCAGGCTGAGGGACCCCACCTGCCAGAGGAACCCCGCTCACTCTGCAGACCACCATGGCACCCTCCGCCCAGGTGCAGCTGACCAGCCGGGGAGGGACCGTGGGAGGTTGGCTCTGTGGCATGTGCGGCCATCTTGCCCAGTCCTGAGCCCTGCCAACACCTTTTAATTGGTTTCCTTTCCATGTGCATGAATCCATGCACCAGGGCACTAGTTAACAATTAAAAAAAAAAAAAAAAGAGAGAGAAGAAATATCAATGATGAGAGAGAATCACACCCTCTATTGGGGATCAAGTCTGTAACCCAGGCCTGGTCCTGACTGGAATCAATTGTGACTTCCTGGTTCATAGGTGGATGCTCAACCACGGAACCACACTGAGTAGGCAGCCCGGATCTTTTTAAAATGAGGGAATAGCCCTAACCAGTTTGGCCCAGTGGCTAAAGCATTGGCCTGTGGACTCAAAGGTCCCAGGTTCGATTCCTGTCAAGGACATGTACCTTGGTTGCAGGCACATCCCCAGTGGGCAGCTGATCAATGTTCGCTCTCATCGATGTTTCTAACTCTTTATCCCTCTCCCTTCCTCTCTGTAAAAAATCAATCAATATATATATATTTTAAAAAGTAAAAATAAAATAAAGTGAGAGAATAGCCCTCGGACAGCTCACTCAGCTGGGCAGTGAAGGATCTTCCCTTCCTCTCCTCCATTCTGGGGCCAGGTCAATCGTCACATCCCGCGAGGGAGGACAGCCACGCTGAACCTTCCTCAGGTCCCTGCCCTGCACGTCCTGGCAGCCTTCCCGCATCAGGCGTCTCAGCCCAGTCCCTCTCTTCCTCGGATGCCCTCCTCCACTGGCAGGTCACACTGCCCACGGACTTTCCCAGTCCTGAACCCTGCCCTGCCCGGCCCAGCACCTCGCCCGCCGCTTCGTGGCTCCCATGGAGAAACAGCCCTAGCCTGGGTCCTTTGTTGGCTCTCATGGTCCATCCACGCCCCTGCCGCCGCCATCCCGCTTCCCCCAGGTGGGCGGTGGTAAGGCTTCCACTGACACTCCCCGGCCCCAGCCAGCAGACCAACTAGCGAAGACCCTGGAAAAACTGGCTCGGTTCCCACAAGGCACTGAGGCCCAGGTGACTAGCATTCTGCAGCCATCCAGACGGCACGTGCCACATGGCAGGCCCGACCCGGAGGAACTGGTCCAGTTGGGAGCGCACGGCTGGCAGAACTGGGTCGGATCTGGGCCTTGCTCCCTGCTCTCCTGGCCCAGCTCAGCACCAAAGCCTGCCTTTGGCAGGTTCACCCCGGAAGGTCTTCCTGGCGCCCGCCGCCGGTGAGCTGGGTCTCACCTGCCAGAAGCGTTCCCGCCAGCAAGCTGTTCCGATGGCTCCTGCCCACAGAACTGCATAAGGCTCAGAACCACGCTGCATAAGGCTGCATAAGAACTTTATCAGATTCTGGGCCCAGACCAACCCTAGGGACATCCTGTTGTCCAACTCTTAAATGATGGACCTGATTGGAGAAGAAGAGAATCACGTTCAAGATGCCTAAAACTCTACATGAATACAGTGACGTATACTCATGCATGTACATCTTATTATATGGGTAATGTGTGTATAGAAAGTCTGTATTCAAATGTTCCTAAATGGAAGTATGTATATTATGCAAAAATGGTCTGTCCCCCTCAGATTGCAATTCCTTTTGGGGGATGCTATTTAGTTCGGCCTTGAAATTGTGATATTCCTGCCCAAGGCTATCTTCAAATACAATATAAAAACCATTAGGGCCCTAGCCAGTTTGGCTCAGTGGATAGAGCATTGGCCTGTGGACTGAGGGTCCCAGGTTCGATTCCAGTCAAGGGCATGTACCTTGGTTGCGGGCTCATCCCCAGTAGGGGGTGTGCAGGAGGCAGCTGATCAATGACTCTCTCTCATCGATGTTTCTTAACTCTCTATCCCTCTCCCTTCCTCTCTGTAAAAAATCAATAAAATGTACTTTTTGAAAAACCACAAGGAAGCTAAAAAAACAAAAAACAGAAAATGAGGAAATAGGGACCTCGGAGAAAGGGGAGTCCAGCTCTGGGTGTGGGAATGACACCCGGCCCCGAAGGAGCTCCTCTTCTTGTCCACAGCGCAGTCCGGTGAGACGGTGCCCACGGGCCGCACTGGCGGGCGGGGAGGAGCAGCTTCCCTGAGCATCCGGGGCTCCCTCTTCCTCTTCCTCCCCCTCTTTCCCCTTACCCACCTCCTTACCCTTCTTCTTACCCCCCCTCCCGGCCCCCCCGCCTGACAGCTCCGGAATCAGAATTGGAATGCAGCCTCGGCTCACCCGGGCCTGTCATTTCTCAGGATGGACAGTGCGCCGGCGCTGGTTCTGCCCCACTAGGCTCATCCACCTCTGCGTCTGAGGGCCCTGGTGCGGAGGGGCGGGGGAAATAGACGCTGGCTCTGGGCACCTTGGCTCGCTAAGTATGAGGCAGCGACCAGGGTCACAAACATGACTCAGGAGACAGCGAATTGTCAAAGATGGGATAATATTAGCATCAATAAAGATTTTTACTGCAACTGATTGAAACACATCAAATATTAAACATTTCATCAGTTCACTCTAATTTCTAAAACATAAACTCATTGGTCATTTTTGGAGAAGGCTAGGAGCCACGTCAACTTTCTGAAAAACGGTAACTAGAGAAAGTTAGTAGTTATGCTGCCATTCTTTTACAGACACATCCAGGATAACCAAATGGCTGGGAGCAGTTCTTTGTCACTAACCCTGGCTAATAAGTGAAAAAAAGTTGAAAGAATATTACTTTGAGTATAACTAATGAAATCACAGATCTTGGCGACTCCATTACCAAATCACGGACCTTGGTACTCAGATGCTGCTGGGAACACACGGATGCTGCGGGGAATGCTGTGGTGCTGGGCAGAGCCTGGTCAGTCCCAGCATCACAGTAACTAGAGAGCACACATCGGCCTCCAGGCGACAGGCAGAAAGTAATGCCAAATAAATACCACGACCGAAACCCATCAGGACTGATCTATCAGAATAAGGCACGCCACTGAAGCCATGTGCTGAGCAAGTTCTGGTTTGGGAAAATTCACGTAACAAAGAGCCAGTTTTCTTCATCCAATAACTTGCCAGGGAAAAGCGTGGTGGATAAGAAACGGAGCAGCTGGACTCTTTTTGTTGTTAAGAAAGTTTTTGTGGTTTTATTGTATCGTGAGGCATGGAAACATCTGAACAAATCAGTGTCTGGACGGTGAGGCAGTTGCTTTCTCCTTCACTTCTCTGGGTTACCGGAGCACCGCGTCAGTGGATTTAAAAAAAAAAAAAGAAAAAAGACAGCCATCTGTGTTACTGAAGTCTTTCCAAGACTGCACCACTCCAGATGTCACTGTCTGGTCCGCATGTGCAACCCTGGGCGGCAGCCCCTGACTTGGCCTGGCAGCTCCTCTGTGCCCCCACCGGAGCCTCTGCAGGACGGACTGATGGACAGCGCCTGAAAGACACGGAGGAACAGCCACCGGAGCCTCTGGAGGACGGATTAGTGCCTGGAAGACACAGAGGAACAGCCACCGGAGCCTCTGGAGGACGGATTAGTGCCTGGAAGAGAAGGGGGAACAGCCACCGGAGCCTCTGGAGGACGGATTAGTGCCTGGAAGACACGGAGGAACAGCCACTGGAGCCTCTGAAAGGAGGACAGAGGGAGGGACGGACTAGTGCCTGGAAGAGAGGGAGGAACAGCATGTGTGGCAGCTGTGCAAGCCAGAACGTATCATTGGTGTGAACACAGGCATCACTGATGCTCTTCAATGGGAACCCCTGGCGGAATCCTATGATGGGGTTCATGGGCCTTCAGCGGGCCCACAATCTGGCCTGGGGTGGCAGGATACCTGTGCGAAGGTGATGGCCCAGGGGGAGGTGGCAGGAAGCCGGTGTGAAGGTGGATGGCCCTGGGAGAAGGGTGTGGGGAGGAGAGGGATGTGGGGGGGGGAGTGCGGGCCACCCACCTTCACCCCGGGTTCCTGCGCCCCCTCCGCAGGGCCACCCACCTTCACACCAGGACCACATCTTCCTGGACCCTTCTCACTCCTCACAGCCTCCTCACTTGGTGCCATTGCATTCCAGCCCCAGAGCGGACACAGATGCTCAATCCCAGGTCTTTTCAACCAAAGCACATCCAAGCCATCTTGGAATATAAAATCCCTACAGTACGCTACAGTGTGTTATAGCCAACTAGGGGCTCATCCCCACGCCCCCGCCTGGCCTCGCATGCCTCCCTCCATCCGGGCTGCCTGCAGCCCTGCTCCCACTGTTGCTCCCTCTGCTGACGGTGCCGACCCTGTTCACACCCGCTGCTGCCCAGCCATTGGAGCCTGCCCATCAGCAATGCGAGCAGCTGCTGCCCAGCCACCCTCAGGAGCACCCGCCGACGGCACTGAGGGATCCGGACTGGCGCTGGGTGCTGGCAGCGGGTGCGAGCCCAGCAGGGCCGCAGTGAGTGGGAGCAGAGAATTCTCAGTCACCACCAGAGGTTCACCCCATGACAGTGGCCGGGGCCCCACCTTGGTCTGGCGCCCCGCCACCTGCTCCACCAGCCGCCACGGCCAATGCCTGCGTGTTTTGGGCGCGCCCCTGGTAGTTCAGTTGTTCGGTCGTTCCACCGTTTGGTCTTTGGCATTTTATACAGACAGCCGTCTATGGTATTGCCATCCACCTGACCCTTTCACTGTGTTGGTGTCTTCGGACTGCTGTGACAACTGGCCACAGATTGTTCCTCCCTCTTGGGAAGCTCGATGGCTGAGACCACGTGTGCATGGGGCTGTGCTGACAGCTGGGGGAGCGCCGGGCCTCTGGCGTCCACAGGCGCTGCCTGTGCCCTTGGCTTTTGCACACACCAGCCCGCCCACCCGCCTCCGCCTCCGCTTGCTGTGGCCTCTGCCCTGAGCTGTCCTGTCTCATAAGGAACCAGTCACACTGAGGGAGGCATCCAGCTCCTGACCCTGTAAGACCCATTTTAACTCGACTCCATCTGAAAATGCTTTATTTCCAAGTAATGTTACATATACAGGTTTCTGGGGTTAAGATTTCAACATATCTTTTAAGCAGACACAATTCAACCTATAACTCCACCCATCACCCACCTGGAAGCATGGGCATAAAGAATGGAAAGATAATGACATTGGGAAGAAGAGCCAAAACAAGATATATACGGCCTCATATGCTAATTAGGCCGCAGGAAGCCAAGGCTGCAAGGGAAGCCCGGTCCGGGTGCCAGAGGGAAGATGGTGTCAGCAGTGGGGGAAGGAAGCTTCCTCTTGCATCGGGCCTCTAGTGTATATATTCCCAATATGCCTTCGTGTATCAGGGCAATGCTTATAAATACATGTATGTATGTATGTATGTATGTATGTGTATGTGTGTGTGTGTGTATATATATATAATTTGCTTCTTTCAAAGAAAGGAAGAGAGAGGGAAAGAGAGATAGAAACATCAATGATGAGAGAGAATCACTAATTGGCTGCCTCTTGCATGCACCCTACTGGGCATGTGCTCTGACTGGGAATTGAACCTTAACCACCTGGTTGATGCTCAACCACACCAGCTGGGCTTTTGAAATTTTTTTTTTAACATTGATTTTAGAGAGATGAAGGGAGAGGCAGAGAGGGGAGCATGAATTTGTTGTTCACCCATGCGCCCTGGCCTGGCATCAACCTGCAGCCTCGGCTTCAGGACAATGCTCTAGCCACGTGAGGTGCAGGCCAGGGTCAAGCAGATTCGAAGAAGGTGAAGATGAAGAGAAAGGAAGACAAGGCCATTGTGGAGAGAGCATAGATTCCCCAGAGTCAGGTTTGAGTGTCTGGGGGACTGGAGGAAGGGGAGAGTGGAGGAAAAGGAAACCGTGTGATGGAGTTGAGAGGCACAAGGAGGGCAGCAGAGCGGCACCCGAGAGCAGGAGAGTGAGCAAGAGCCACCCACTTCAGGGCCGCCTTCCAACCCGGGGGCGTGTGGAGGGAAGAAGCCCGTGCTGAGCCTCCTGCCACCACAAACAGGCCCTGAGGGAGTCTGTGTCCCAAACACATTCCCACAGACACTTCAGGTCCACACACCCAGATCTGTGCCCACCACCCTGTGCTTTACTCATTGGTGCCATCAGGCTCCCCCCTTGGTGTGCCCCTCAGCTCCTTCCTCCTCATTCTCAGCCCTTCGTCCCGCCCTGCCTCACCGGACCATCAGCCCCAGCTGACTTCGGTTTTCTTCTTCCTATAGTCATCTCATTTCTGTAATTAATTTTTGTCAGTTCCAGTAAACATAACATTATATTGGGTCCAGGTGTGCAACACAGCCGTTAATTTGCTAAGTCATCAACCCGATCGGTCTGGTACCTGCTGACACCTTACACGGTCATTATAGTGTTGTTCCTTTGTTCCCTCTGCTGCACGTACAGCCAGGACTGTTTTTATAACTGCAGTTTATACTTCCCAATCTCTCCCCTTTTTCACTCATCCTCTAGCCCCCTTCCATCTGTATCGATGATTTTGCTCCTGTTTTTCTGTTCATTTATTTGGTTTTTAGATTGTACATATTAATGAAATCATATGGTATTTTCTTTCTCTGACTGAATTATTTCACTGAGCATAGTACACTCTAGGTCCATCCATGCTGTCACAAACAGTAATATTTTATCTTCTTATGGCTGAGTAATATTCCATTGTACATATGTACCATATTCTCTAGCCATTTGTGTATTGATGAACTTGTAGGTTGCTTCAATACCATGGCTCTTGTAAATAATGCTGCAGTGAACTTGGGGGTGCAGATGTCTTTTCAAACTAGTATTTGGTGTTTCTTTGAGTGAAAACCCCAAAGGGGGGCTGCTGGCTCATACGGAAGTTCTATCTTAGTTTTTGAGAAACCTCCACATTGTTCTACAAAGCGGCCGCCCAGTGCAGCCTCCGCAGCATGCAGAGGGGGCACCTCCTCCTCAGCCTCACCGGCACTTGTTTGTTGATTCATTTCTGGCTCTGACCAGGGTGAGGGGGTACCACATTATGCTTCTAATTTGCCTCTCCCTAATGATTAGTGATTTTTAGCATTTTTTCATATGTCTACTGGCCTCCTGTAGGTTCTCTTTGGAGAAGTGTCTGTTCAGATCCTCTGCCTGTTTTTGATCAGATGGCTGGTAATGTTGGTGTTAAGTTGTATGAGTTCTTTATCCATTTTGCACATTAATCCCTTAGTGGATGCATCACTAGCAAATAGTTTCCTCCATCCCATCATGTGTTCTGTTTTGTTGGCCTCATATAGGGTATGCCAGCTGCCTCCCTCCATCCCTGCCCTGCACTCATCCTACCCAGTCTGTCCTCCGCTACTGAAGTGAAACTAAACCTTTTCCCCAAAATTTTATTATGAAATTTTTACATGGAAGAGTTGAAAGAAGTTTACAGTAATTACCTAAATCTCACCCAGATTCTATTCTTTGCATTTTACTGTAATTGCTTTATCAACTGTTTCCATGTGTCCTTCCCTTTATCCATGCGGACCCCATCGTATAATTCTATGCATTTTCAAGTAAGTGATGACAGTCTGTGATTGTTAGACACAGAATAGATGGCAGTTCTGGCTCAGATGGCAGCAGGCTGGTGCCCTCCCCCAGGACCAGTCACACTTGCTGGTAAATTACGGATGATCGCAGGGAGCCCGTGAGGACCAGCTGAACAGAAGCCTGTAACTAGACATGAGGAAGGAGCCATGCGGAGCCTGGTTGGGGCGGGTTGTTGACCCATAGGCCCTCATCACCTGTGGCACTTGAGAAGTGGGGGTCCCTGCGGAGCCCACAAAACACATGGGGTGAAAACAGGAGGGAGTCTATCCTCCCAAGATCCTCCTGCAGCGCCGCTAACAGGTGCTCGCACACACACCGCCTGGGCTGGTGGGGGGGGGGGCGGTGTCAGTGTGTGGCTCAGGGCCAGGGCTGAGGGCACCCACACTGCGGGTGTGAGCCCTCCGACAGGCCCCAGGCTGGGTCTACTGTAGTCTGGTGCCTTCCACTCACTCAACTTCAACAGCCCAGAGAAAGACTCCACAGTAAGTCCCTGCCACTGGCAAGCTGGCCTCGGTGGTGTGAGCTGAGAGGGTGATGTGAACTGAAAGGTGTGAGCTGAGAGGTGTGAATGAGAGGTGTGGTGTGAGCTGAGAGGTGTGAGCTGAGAGGTGTGAATGAGAGGTGTGGTGTTAGCTGAGAGGTGTGAGCTGAGAGGTGTGAATGAGAGGTGTGGTGTTAGCTGAGAGGTGTGAGCTGAGAGGTGTGAATGAGAGGTGTGGTGTTAGCTGAGAGGTGTGAATGAGAGGTGTGAGCTGAGAGGTGTGAGCTGAGAGGTGTGGTGTGAGCTGAGTGGTGTGGTGTGAACTGAGATGGGTGATGTGAACTGAGAGGTGTGGTATGAGTTGAGAGGAGTGTGCTGACACTTTTGCAAGGGGCCGTGACTCAGCACTGGCTGTGACTCAGCAATTGGCCTTAGCATGGTGAACAGCATTGCCCCTTCCTACCCCACGCCCTGTGATCCTGAAGACTGGCCTCAGCAAACCCACAGCTGTCCCAGGTGGTGCCTCGCCAATCAGGCCTGGCATGAAAGTGTCTCTTCACAGTGTGCCCTCTCCCCTGCTCCAGCCCAGCACCTGCAGCTGCCACCTGGGATGGCCTTGGAGTGCTTCCAGTAGTGCTGAGCAGGGCCCAGACAATGTCTGACCTCCACCTGCATCAAAAACCTAACCAAGCCAAAACCGGTCCCGGGTTCGATTCCGGCCAAGGGCATGTACCTTGCTTGCTGGCACATCCCCAGTAGGGGGTGTGTAAGAGGCAGCTGATTGATGATTCTCTCTCATCAATGTTTCTAGCTCTCTATCCCTCTCTCTTCCTCTCTGTTAAAAATCAATAAAATATTAAAAAGCAAAACAAACAAACAAACAAAAAACTAACCAAGAGGCCCCAGAAGCAGCAGCCCTGGTGGCGGCTGCAGACCTCAGCAGAGCACCACACCATGACCTCCACGAGGGGCACGTCCACAGGGCGGTTGTGGCAGGTTCCAGGACTGTGGGATCTAATCCTGCTCTGTGGGCTCAGCTGCAGCCCACACCTGTGGTCATGGCCAGTCTCACAGCCAGTCCGCCTGAGGGGCACCCCACTCATGGACACCCGCAGCAACAGGCTCACCTACAACAGGAGGGCACACGTGTACACAGGGACACTCCCAGCACGCCTGGCTCGGGGTCATGGGAAGTTTGTGCCACAGACACCTGCGACAGAAGGCCACCCGCCAGCACTGGGAGATGGAGCAGCTCTGCCCACACACAGAAACAGACAGAGAGGCAGCCAAAAGGAGTTAAAGAAGCATGTCCCCATTGGAAGAACAGGAGAAATCTCCAGAAAAAAAAAAAAAAAAGAAAAGAAAAAAAAAACTACATGAAATAGAGACGAGCAATCTAACAGATGCAGACTTTGAAGCACTGGTTATAAGGATGCGCAATGAACTTAATGAGAACTTTTTTAAAAAATTTATTTTATTGATTTTTTTTTACAGAGAGGAAGGGAGAGAGATACAGAGTAGAGAGTTAGAAACATCGATGAGAGAGAGTTATCGATCAGCTGCTCTTGCACACCCCCCACTGGGGATGTGCCTGCAACCAAGGTACATGCCCTTGACTGGAATCGAACCTGGGACCTTTCAGTCCACAGGCCAACGCTCTATCCACTGAGCCAAACCGGTTTTAGCAAAGTTAGTGAGAACTTTAACAAAGGAATAATGAGTACATCAAAAGTATAAAAACAAACCAGTCAGAAATGAAAAATACAGCCCCATCCATGGGGCTCAGTGGCTGAGTGCAGTCCCATGCACCAAGAGGTCCCGATTTGATTCCTGGTCAGGGCGCACGCCCAGGTTGCAGGCTTGATCCCCAGTAGGAGGTGTGCAGGAGGCAGCCAATCCATATTTCTCTCATTGATGTTTCTTTTCTTCTCTAAACAACTTATCTTTATTGTTGAAAGTTTACAGCTGTCTTCTTCCCCCCCATCCCCCTATTGAGCCCCACTCCCACCCCTCTCCAGGTCTTCACCACACTATTGTGTGTTCATGAGTTATGCATATCCTATATAATAAAGAGGTAATATGCAAATTGACTATCACTCCAACACAGAATGGCTCCCCCACATGGTCAAAGATGACTGCCCCCATGTGGACACAAGATGGCCACCACAAGATGGCCGACAGGGGAGGGCAGTTAGGAGGGATCAGGCCTGCAAGGGAAGGCAGGTGAGGGTGATCAGACAGCAAGGGAGGGCAGTTGGTGGCAATCAGGCTTGTAGTTAGGCATTGATCAGGCTTGCAGAGGAGTGGTTAGGGGGTGATCAGGCTGGCAGGCAGAAGCAGTTAGGGGCAATCAGGCAGGCAGGTGTGCGTTTGAGAGCCAATAGTCCCAGATTATGAGAGGGATGTCTGAAGGATCCCAGATTGGAGAGGGTGGAGGCTGGGCTGAAGGACACCCTCCACCACCAATGTATGATTTCATGCACTGGGTCTCTAGTCTATAATAATAAAAGTGTAAATATGCTAATTAGACTGGATAGCTGAACGACATTCCAATGTCCTCACAGACGAACTTCCGGACAAAGCAGGGCTGTGAGGGCCGAGGCAAGGGCCGTGGCTGCAAGGGCCGAGCTCCTTGTACGGATTTCATGCATTGGGCCTCTAGTACGTATATAAGTTCTTTGGTCAATCTCTTCCTACCTTCTCTCATTAATGTTCTTCTCTTTCCTTTTTCCTTCCTCTCTCTGAAATCCATAAAAACAAATTTAAAAAAAAAAGAAAAGGAATGGCTCTAGCTGGTCTGGCTGAGTGATTAGAGTGTTTATCAGTGGACTGAAGTGTTGGGTTCAATTTTGATCAAGGGCATGTACTTAGGATGCAGGTTTGAACCCTGGCCCTTGTTAGAGGTGCATGCAGGAGGTAACCAATCCATGTGTCTCCCTCACATTGATGTTTCTCTCTCACTCTCTCCCCTCTCTTCCACTCTCTAAAAATCAATGGGGAAAAAAAATATCCTTGAGTTAGGATTAAAGACAAACAAACAAAAAACTAGCCCAGCCGGCATGGCTCAGAGGTTGAACATCGATCTATGGACGAGGAGGTCACAGTTCAATTTCTAGTCAAGGCACATCCCTGGGTTGTGTGCTTGGTCCCCAGTGGGGGTATGCAGGAGGCAGCTTATCAACAATTCTCTCTCTCTCTCTCTCTCTCTCTCTCTCTCTCTCTCTCTCTCTCCTCTCTCCTCTCTCCTCTCTCCTCTCTCCTCTCTCTCCTTCTCCCTCCTCTTCTCCCTCTCCCTCTCCCTTTCTCTCACTCTAAAAATCAATTAAAAAATTTTAATATATTTTTATTGATTTTTTTTACAGAGAAGAAGGGAGAGGGATAGAGAGTTAGAAACATTAATAAGCCGAAACCGGTTTGGCTCAGTGGATAGAGCGTCGGCCTGGGGACTGAAAGGTCCCAGGTTCGATTCCGGTCAAGGGCATGTACCTTGGTTGCGGGCACATCCCCAGTGGGGGGTGTGCAAGAGGCAGCTGGTTGATGTTTCTCTCTCTTCGATGTTTCTAACTCTCTATTCCTCTCAATTCCTCTCTGTGTAAAAATCAATAAAAATATATTTTTTAAAAAAGAAAAAAGAAAAGAAACATTGGAATCGAACCTGGTTGTGCAGACCGATGCTCTATCCACTGAGCCAAACCGGTTTCGGCTTTAAGAAACAGAAAATACCCAACATTTAAAAAACAAAGAATTCTTACCTTTTGTGACAGCATGGATATACCTGCAGATTATTATGCTAAGTGAAATAAGCCAGTGAGAGAAAGATAAATACCTCATGATTCCACATATTTGGAATTTAATGAATAAAATAAACTGATGAATGCCCTGGCCAGTGTAGCTGTTGGCTGAGTTTCCCCATGCACCAAAAGGCCACCAGTTGGATTCCCAATCAGGACACAAGCCCGAGATATGGGCTCAATCCTCACTAGAAGGCATGCAGGAGGCAGCCAATCAATGTCTTTTTCTCATTGATGTTTCTCTCTCTCTCTCTCTCTCTCTCTCTCTCTCTCTCTCTTCCTTCCTCTCTCTCTAAAATCAATAAAAAATATTTACAAAAAAATAAACTGATGAACACAATAGAAACAGAGACATGAATACATGGAACAGACAACTGTCAGGGGATGTGGGTTGGGGGGACTGGATGAAAGAAGGTGAAGGAATGAGCCAAAGAACATAAGTGTATAAACCATAGACACAGACAGCAGTGCAGCAATGGCCAGAAGGAAGTGGGGGCGGGGCTGAATGGAGGTGGGCAAAGGGGGAGAAAATGGGGACAACTATAATAGTGTCAATTTTTTAAATATATATATATATTTTAATTTTTTACAGAGAGGAAGAGAGAGAGGTAGGGAGTTAGAAACATCGACATGAGAGAATCATTGATCAGCTGCCTCTTGAACATTACTTACTGGGGATGTGCCTGCAACCAAGGTACATGCCCTTGACCGGAATCAAACCTGATACCCTTTAGTTTGCAGGCTGATGCTCTATCCACTGAGCCAAACTGGTTAGGGCAATAGTGTCAATTTTTAAAAAATCATTAAAGGAGTTTATTAACACCAAGCCAGTATTACAAGAAATGTTAAAGGCTCTTCTTTTAGAAGAGGAAGAATAAAAAGAGAGAGGAGCATAGTTATCTTACCTAATAATAGACAAACATTTAAATTGACCATCCTCCACTATGCCCACAGCCAATCAGAGTGAGTATGCAAATTAGAAGGTCAAAAATGGCAGCCTTTCCACTGCTCCAGACATGGAGCAGCTGGGCAGGGCAGGATGCCTGCTGTGAGAGGGAGGGCAGTGGAGGGGAGGGGTGAGGATGGGATCTACAGGAGCAGAGTGCCACAGCAAAGACGAAGAAGGCAGACTCTGGCTGTATTGAAGGCCTGGGTCCCGGGTGCCAGAGGAAAACTGATGCTGGAAGCCAAGCGAAGGAAGGCCTATTGCACAAATCTCTTCGGGCAATGGGTCTCTAGTAAAAAATAAAATGGCAATAAATACATATCTATCAATAATTACTTTATTTTTAAATTTAATAAATCTTTATTGTTCAGATTATTGCAGTTGTTCCTCCTCCCCCCTATAGCTCCCCTCCACTAGGTTCCTACCCCACCCTCTGCCCTTACCTCCCCCCACTGTCCTCATCCATACCTGTATGCTTTTTGTCCAGTCTCTTCCCACACCCCCACTCCATTTTCCCCCCAAGAATTGTCACTGATTATGCCCCTGATTCTATTATATTCACCAGTTTATTCTGTTCATCAGATTTTTTATTCCCTTGGTTTTTAGATTCACTTGTTGATTGACATGTATTTGTTGTTCATAATTTTTATCTTTATCTTTTTCTTCCTCTTCTTTTTTTAAAAAACATATTTTATTGATTTTTTTAATTTTTTTTTTTTTTTACAGAAAGGAAGGGAAAGGGGTAGAAAGTTAGAAACATCAATAGAGAGAAACATTGATCAGCTACCTTTTGAGGATGTGCCCACAACCAAGGTACATGCCCTTGACTGGAATTGAACCCTGGACCCTTCAGTCCACAGGCCAATGCTCTATCCTCTAAGCCAAACCGGTTTCAGCATTCTTCCTCTTCTTAAAGAATACCTTTCAGCATTTCATATAATTCTGGTTTGGCGGTGATGAACTCCTCTAGCTTTTTCTTATCTGTGAAGCTCTTTATCTGCCCTTCAATTCTGAATGGTAGCTTTGCTGAGTAGAGTAATCTTGGTTGTAGTTTGTTGCTATTCATCACTTTGAATATTTCTTGCCATTCCCATTTGGCCTGCATAGTTCCTGTTGAGAAATCATCTGACATTAGTGGGGTGCTCCCTCGCAGATAACTGTTTTTCTCTTGCGGCTTTCAAGATTCTCTCTTTGTCTTTTGCCCTTGGAATTTTAATTATGATGTGACTTGGTGTGGTCCTCTTTGGATTCCTTTTGTTTGGGGTTCTGTGCACTTCCTGGACTTGTAAGTCTATTTCTTTCACCAGGTGGGGGAAGTTTTCTGACATTATTTTTTCAAATAGGTTTTCAGTATCTTGTTCTCTCTTTCTTCTTCTGGCACCCCCATAATTTGGATGTTGGTACACTTGAAATTGTCCCAGAGGCTCCTTACACTTCTTGGATTCTTTTTTCTTTCCCAGAGGAGTGTTTTTTGCTTCTTTGTATTTCAAATCTTTGACTCGATTCTTGCAATTCTCTAATCTGCTTTTAGGTCTCTGTATAATATTTTTTTTCAGTCAGTGTATGCTTAATTTCTAGTTGATACTTTCTCATATCTTTGAGGGTCTTGTTAAATTTATCAGCGGTTTCTATAAAATTCTTGAAAAACCTTATAACCGTGGTTTTGAACTCAATATCCAGTCATTTACTTTCCTCCATTTCCTCCATTTGTGGCCAGCCTCTTTGTCTCCGAATTTTGGCTGCTTCCTTGAGGTGGACATTCTTGGTGTGCCCCTTTGTGGGCTGTGAGTGCAGTCTTATAGCTAAGCCTAGATTGTTGTTAGTATAACTGGGGGTGGGGGGAGTTGACCTCCAGGCCAATTAGCCGTGAGGATCAGCGGTGTCTCTTCTGGGACAACTTCTGTACTCAGCTTGCATGGGGCAGGGTCTCAGGGTGGAGCATACAGCCTTGGTTTCCTGTCAGCCCTGCCCTATGAGGCCCCTGTGTCTCAGTGCCCCACGGTCATGGCTGCATGCACCTCTGAGAGAAGGCTGCCTTGAGTTTTGTCCACTGTCAGACAGTCCAATTTCTCCCCAAATGAGTCTGGGTATCCAAAGCCTTACCCAGAACTGGATTTCAGTGCAGTCGGGAGGTTTTGTTTCCCTCCTGAATGAGAAAGCTAGCCACGTTCTTGCTGCCCGCCCTCTCCATGCGCCCCAAGTAACTCAGCTGCGTATTCAGCTGCCCGCCCTTTCTGCATGCACAGGTCTCCACACCTCTGTCCTCCACAGCTCCTCTGGGTCTCAGTGTCCTTTCCTCTTTCCTTCTAGTTGTAGAATTTCACTCAGCCAGCTTTCTGGTGGTTCTGGAAGATGTCTGCTCTGTCTTCCAGTTGCAGTTTTGAAATTGTTGTGCGAGGCAGCATATAGGTGTTTATTTATGCCGCCATCTTGGTTTCTCTCTCTCAATGATTACTTTAAATGTAAATGGATTAAATGCTCCAATCAAAAGACAGAGTGGATAAGAAAACAAGACCCATACATACGCTGTGTACAAGAGACCCACCTCAGAATGAAAGACACTCAGACTGAACGTAAAGGGAGGGAAAAGAGTGTGACTCTGACCCTCAATCATCCCAGCTCTGGGAGATTTGCTGGCTTTCAACCGTAAAACCAAGATGACATGAAGCCAGGATAACAAGACCAGTACGAATAGCACTAGCCCAGCACTTGATCGGTTTCGAGATCCTTATCACAATGGACTGTGCTCATGTGCAGGTGGAGGATTTCGCAGCCCCTCCCCTTGGTCTCTTCTGCCTGCACCCAGAAGTGGAGACAGGCTTTGGGACAGGGCCACCATCTTCTCGGGGGGTAGGGTGGCATTTAAATAGCCTCTTTCCTCCTCAGCAGCCATCTCTGGGGCAGCCCGCGGGCCTGGGATTCAGTTACAATAAGAACCTGAATACATAAAGCAAATGCTGATGGATGTAAAGAAAGAGACTGAACAGCTACCAGTCACAGTAGGAGATTTTAACACACCATTGAAATCAAAGAACAGATCATCCAGGCAGAAAATAAACAAGGAAACAGAGGCCTTAAACAGATGATGGATAAAGCAGAGGGGGTACATGTAGACAATGGAATATTGCTCAGCTATATAAAAGAATGAAATCTTACTCTCTGGACCAGAAAGTATTATGCTAAGTGAAATAAGTCAGAGAAAGATACAAATACAAATTTATTTCACTTCTATGTGTAACCTAAAGAACAGAATAAACAAAACAGAAACAGACTGATAGATACAGGAAACACAATGATAGTTGCCAGCTGGGAGGGGGCTGGGGCCTGGTGAAAAAGGCGAAGGAATTAAGAAGTACCAAGTGGCAGCTACTGAACAGGCATGGGATGTGAAGTACAGCATCAGGAATAGTTAGTAACACTATAATGACAGCCTGTGCCGGGTGGGGACCATTCCTATTGGGGGTCACGCCATAAAGCGTATGCACCAGAAACAACATCCCATGGGAACTGTGGGAAAAGTAAACATTCAAAACATAACGTCATGGCGGGGCTTCCTGAGCTTTCAGCGGGCTTCCCATGATGCCCACGTTCACTAAAGGATAAGCCCAAACTTCACATCATGATTGGTAAGTGCCTCCAGCCTGACCACCCCCCAGCCTGCCTCCCATTTTTCACCCTAATAACATCAATTGCCTGTAAAACCCTTCCCTCACCACCTCATTTATATCTCCCTGACCTGCTCTTTCCATTCTCAGGATCTTGTCCTCAGCCTGTGGGGCCTCAAGTACCCGCCCTCAGAAAGCCTTCCTGACGCACTCCCTCTGCCGCCTCCACTGCTCACCAGTGTGGACCACACAGCCCCGGGCGCCCTGACTCACAGCACTCACCTCCCCATCACCGTGACCTGCTCGGTGTCTGCCCACGCGTGCTGCTCACCGAGAGCTTCCTGACAATCAGGGTCCTGCTTTATGTGTCTGTTGTCCTTGGCACCTACAACCATCTGTGGCACCTGTGGTTGCCCAATAAATATTTGCTGAGTGAATGCGTGACCGGTTTTGTCCCTTCTGACAACACCTCCTGACTTTGAAACACCTTTTCCCACACAACCTGATTCCAGACTCTCGATGTGGATCCCAGGGGGTAAGAATAAAAAAAGGCAAACACGCCCAGCCGGTGTGACTCAGTGGTTGAGCATCGACCTAGGAACCAGGAGGTCATGGCTCAATCCCCAGCATGGGGCAGCCGATTGAAGCTGTTTGTCTCTCCCCCTTCCTCTCTGAAATCAATAAAAATGTATTCTTTAAGAAAGACACACTGGATGTTATCAGTGTCCTCTAGCCAAAGGCCCCCAGAAACGCACCTGCAGCTGAACAAGTGGGTTTATTGTTCTTTGCAGCAAGAGTGGGCACGTACTGCACGGCACTCCGGGGCAGCTCAGGGAGGGAGTGAGGGAAGCACCCGCTCTAAGATTTGGGCTCTGCTTTGGTGACTTGGGGCAGAGTCTAAGAAAGCGGGCATATTCTCCAGATTGAATACTGTCAGAAAGCGGAGACAATTACGTGACAATCAGTCCTACCTATACTAGTATCGGTAGGGAAACTAGAATGAAATAAAGCTGTTATGGTCCTTTTGCCTTTGAAGTAGCAGTCATTGCTGACCGTGAGGAAGATGTTTGGCATTTTGTGTTGGCAGGGTGACTTGTTTTTGTCTGTGCTCACACAACGTATAAATTAGACCTCTTTGCCTTACTTACATGGTCTGGTGTTCTGAGGGATGGCAGGGAGCGGCCGGCTTGGGTGCTGCGGGTGAGGCAGTTTCTGACTGTCCCAGGCGGCTCTTTCCCTCCTCCCGTGGTTCAGGTGGGGGCGGGCAAAGGATGGATTGGGAGGGGAGGGGTATGTATATACATCTGTTCAAAACTCACCTTTCTTTCCATTTATTTATTTTCTATTTTCATTTGCTTTAAATCTTTAAGGTTGAGATGTTACAGATGTCCCCATTTTTCTCCCATTGGCCCCTCTCCCCAGGTCCCGCCCTGCCCTAGGCCTTCACCACCCCCGGGGGGGTGCCCAGGGTGCCACCGAGGAGCCTGTAAGATCTTTGTTGCTCTCTTCCCAGCCCCACCCCTTCCCTCTGAGGCTCCTCAGTCTTCCCGTGCTTCTGCTTCTATTTCATTCATCAGTTTATTTTGTTCATTACATTCCTTATTTATTTTTAGATTCAGTTGTTCATAGACATTTATTGCCATTTTATTGTTCATATCTTTTATTATTTTCTTCTCATTCTTCTCCTCTCCTCCTACTTAAAGAACACCCTTCATGGTTTCATGTAATCCTGGTTTGGTGGTGATGAACTCCTTTAGCTTTTTCTTGTCTGTGAAGCTCTTTATCTGACCTTCAATTCTGAATGAAAATTATCACTTTTCAAACACAGCAAGCCTCCAGTTTATCTCGTGTCCAACCCCCGACCTTGTCATATTATCCCGGGTCACAGGGCTGCTGCTTCCAGCCCTGACCATCACCACCCGGTGGCCGGCGGGGACAGCGCCCTGAGCACTGGAGCAGCCAGTTGTGATTAGGGAGGAGCCAGCTGTCTTGGTGGCCTTGGCCTTGACCTCTCCCAGCTGCTCCAGGGCATTCCTGCTGTCGGGAGGAGCAGGCTGCTTGTTTGCTTGGCCTGCTGCTGTGAGTCACCCTGCGGGCATCCCCTGCTCCTGGAGTCGCCTGCCTCCACTCGGGCTGAGGAGAGCCTGTTGGACAGCCTCGTTGGTTGTGGACAGAGGCTCCGGCCGGATGCGTTAGGCTCCCTGGACCTTCAGCGCTTTCTTGTCCCAGCTCCCCGCCACTGGGACCCAGTGGCTGCAGGCGCCTGGACCTGAGCTCCTGGGGGATCGTGGGGCCACGGCCTTTCCCTTCAGGCCAGAGCCTCTGTGGCGGAGTCCCTTCCTCCACAGCCCTCACGGCTCCTGCCAGCCCGCAGTTCCTGCCTCCACCTCCTGCCTTCCCTTCTGCCAGAGGCGACAGCTCTCGGAGGAAGGCTCCTGTCCCCCGCATGCCTGGCTTTCTGTCTCACTCCCTTTTGTCCTGCCGCATGCTTGTCCCTGCTTGTCCTTTAGGTTCAAGTCCGGTTTTTACCCGTGTGCTTGCTCGCTGTGAGACTTTAAACAGATTCCCTGCATCTCTGGCTCCAGTTTCCACACCTGTAAACGGTGGGTAATGACCCTTGGTTTTTTGTGTGGCTCCGTTTTGCCCTGTTTTGTGTTTGTTACTCAGCCATTAATGTGCCCATTCGTTTGTGAAGAAGCTGGAGCAGACAGGGAGGAGCTGCTCCCTGAGCCGGCGGCCCTGCCTCTCCTCGGATGTGGTCCCTCGGGCCGCGTGTATGTGATGTGCGATGCTGTTTTGAAATAGTTATAAAGTAGGATGGTGAGAATACCTGTGTGTGGACCAAGTGAGATTGGCGGTTAAAAAAGATCTTTCACAAAAGCGAGGCACTGCCTGGCGCCGGGAGTGACGGCGAAACAGTCTTCGTGCCGGCGAAAGGACAGAGCCGGAAAGGAATGAGCTGGAAGAGCCTCGCCGAGTTGCTGGGCTTTTATGTGTGCATGGCCTCGTCCCAGTCCTGGACACAGGAGCTTGCTTCTTCTTCCCCAGCAGCCCTGTGAGACGCGCTCTGCACCCCTTCCCTTTGACCCTCTCCTGCCCTCGGGTCCCGGCCCAGCAGTGCAGCCCTGGGGCCCCACCCCTCCTGTGGCCCTGCTGAGCTGCGGGCATCTAATCAGCTTCTTCGCTACGGACACTCCGGGCGGGCAGCCCTCGGCTCTGCCAGGCGGCCTGTGCCCCGGCCCCGCGGCCGGCGGATGCTCACTGGTGACAGAGGAACCAAGTCAGGCCAGACCGCAAGCAGCAGGAGGTCGAAGCTGAGAGAGCTGCCATCTCCAAAGAGGCCTCCTAAAAGCTCCAGCCAGGCCTTGGCTATCCGGCGAGTGGTGCTCCGAGCAGATGGACACAGCGCCAGCCATGGCCACACCGGCACACCGGCCACACTGGCCACACCGGCCACACTGGCACACCGGCCATGGCCACACCGGCCACATCGGCCACACCGGCCACACTGGCACACCGGCCATGGCCACACCGCCACATCGGCCACACCGGCCACACTGGCACAACGGCCATGGCCACACCGCCACATCGGCCACACCAGCCACACTGGCCACACCGGCCACACTGGCCACACCGGCCACACTGGCACACCGGCCACACTGGCCACACCGGCCACATCGGCCACACCGGCCACACTGGCACAACGGCCATGGCCACACCGCCACATCGGCCACACCAGCCACACTGGCCACACCGGCCACACTGGCACAACGGCCATGGCCACACCGGCACACCGATCATGGCCACACTGGCACACCGGCACACCGGCACACCGGCCATGGCCACGGCCACACCGGCCACACCGGCACACCGATCATAGCCACACTGGCACAATGGCCACATTGGCCACACCGGCACACCGGCACACCGATCATGGCCACACCGGCACACCGGCACACCGGCCATGGCCACACCGGCACACCGATCATAGCCACACCGGCACACCGGCACACCGATCATAGCCACACCGGCACACCGGCACACCGGCCATGGCCACACCGGCACACCGATCATAGCCACACCGGCACACCGGCACACCGGCCATGGCCACACCAGCACACCGGCCATGGCCACACCGGCACACCGGCCATGGCCACACCAGCACACCGGCCATGGCCACACCGGCACACCGATCATAGCCACACCGGCACACCGGCACACCGATCATGGCCACACCGGCACACCGGCACACCGATCATGGCCACACCGGCACACCGGCACACCGATCATGGCCACACTGGCACAATGGCCACATTGGCCACACCGGCACACCGGCCATGGCCACACCGGCACACCGATCATAGCCACACCGGCACAACGGCCACACCGGCACACCGGCCATGGCCACACCGGCACAATGGCCACATTGGCCACACCGGCACACCGGCACACCGGCCATCGCCACACCGGCCACACTGCCATGCTGATGGGCAGAGCTGCCGCTCTGTGGTTCCTCACACGCCGGCGGCCCCTGTGAGGCCCTGAGAGCCGACTTACAGGGACAGGTGAGCAGTAGCGTACCCACCTCTCTACCACGTCTTGTAAGGTCGGTGCGTAAACACAAAGAGATTTAAATGGGAAAGAAATGCTCTTCCGAGGCCCACCGCAGAGGATCAGGTCCACTAAGTCCTCCTGCCGAGGGGTCCGACCAGCTCCTGGGCCGGGCCAGCTCCTCGGCGCGGGTTCTGCCCGGGAGAGAGCTCAGAGTCTCGGGTAAGGAGGGCACTGGGAGCCCAGGCGGAGGGCCCAGCCCAGGCCCATCGGGCGGAGGCGACAGGCCTAGGAGCTGGGAGGGAGGAAGCTGGTGGAAACTCACCGGGGGAGGAGGAGGGAAGGGAGAGGCAGGGCTTGCTCCTGGAGGGAGAGGGGGGCTGGCCCTCGGCCCTAAGGGCTGTAGGAGGAGCTGGAGGGGGGTCCCAGGGGCAGACCTCCCTGGAATATTCGGCACTTTCCCGGTGTCCGCTGAGGGTCCAGGTCTCCACGGACTGGTCAGTGCCAGGGCAGACCCTTGCCCAGTGCAGCTGGTCCTGAGTCAGCTGTGGGCTCACTGTCCGGTTTTGTGCTTTTCTGGGCCTGGAGCTGAGGTACAACTGAGGCCTCTGTTGTCTCTGGGAGGAAAGGTCAGGGGCCCAAACTGCACGGCCAGCGGATGCTAGGGGAGGAAGTCACCCTGGGGCCAGGTCCCCCACACCTGACTGTCCATCGCCAGGCCCCTGGGCACCCGCCGGTGACCTGGCCCCCCCACGTCTGTCTAACTGCCCACCTGGCATGGCCCACCGCCCTCCGGCTGGGACCCCTCCAGGTGGACGCCCGCCCTCTCCACACACAACGGCTTCTCTGGATCCCGCCCAGGCCCTCCTGAGGTCTTTGTGAGGGATTGCAGCTCCTGCTTGGAATGCTTGCTCCCCTCAGACTCTGCTCAGCCTCCAGCTGCCCCTTGGAGGAGGCTGCAGGGGTGGGCCGCTCCTTGGGGTGCCTCACTTCCCTGCCCGTCCCATCATCCAGCCTGGAGACACCTCATTTCAGGCAACCCCAGCGCAACCCCCTGCAGCGGTTTTAAACAGGCCACAGGGCGCCCTGGATGGTGTGGCTCAGTGGATAGAGCTCAGATTTCAGACTGAAAGGTCCAGTTCCATTCCCTCAAAGGCACATTCCTGGGTTGCAAGCTGGGTCCCCAGTAGGGGCCTCAGGAGGCAGCTGATGGATTCTTTCATCGTTTCTGTCTTGCCCTCTCCCTTCCTCTTGAAATCAATAACCATACATGAACAGTAAACATAAACAGGCCCGGAATCACCATTCTGCCCGGCCCCCCTCACCCTCTCTTGTCCCCCCATCCCCCACCCCCGCCCTGCTGGGTCTGTACAATGGAGTCAGGATTCTACTTCATCTCTGGGAGTCTCTCCCTCCCTCATCTCCTCCCAACTTGGGGCCCTGCTCTGCCACCTCCTCCTGTCAGCAGCCCCCCTTTCCCCCTCCCCCAGGGTGGAGGGCCCTCCCCACTCCCCAAGGAAGCTGGAGTGATGGTAACGGGGAGGAGGAGGGAGGGTCTGGAGCCTGTCCCATGGGAGAGCTCTTGTCCCCCCCTCACCCCACCTCAATCCCCCCACCCCACCCCACCTCCATCTCCCCACCCCACCCCACCTCCATCCCCCCACCCCACCCCAACTCCATCTCCCCACCCCACCCCACCCCACCTCCATCCCCCAACCCCACCCCACCCCCCTCACCTCAACAGTGGACGTGGCCTCCAGTCCCGTGCAATGAGCCCCTCGCTGCCTGCTGGGCTGCAGCCCTCGGCTCCCGCTCACCGGTCACTCGTCCCCACGCCCAGCGCCCTGCTCCCAGCCACCTGCTTCCAGGGAGGGTGTCTGTATGTGGAGCTCACTCCCTCACAGGCCTGCCCCCACCCCAATGCGGCCCTTTGATGAGTGAACAGACCCCTCAGAGTCACAAAGCCCAAGGACTGCAAGTCCGGCCAGGCTCTTCCCCAGAGTCCCATGTGCCCAACGGAGCCCTCCAGGCCCTCTGGCTCCCCTCCGCCCGCCCGCCTGGCCCGCCCGCCCGCCAGGAGAGGCCAAATGGCTCCCCAGGGCGCCGGACCCTGCCGCAGCGTCCTTCCTGCCCTTCACCCCTCCTGGCGGGCCTCTCCTTCTGCCCTGGAGTGGAGTGGCCAGGGCAGGTAGGGAAGGGGAACGGGAAGAGGGTGGCCCGCTGCCCGCACCTGGGCCTGCCCTTCCCATCGCCATGCCAACGCAGTGCCCTTTGTGCCAGCACTGCCGGCCCAGCAGCCCCCCAGGAGCCGGAACAGAGTCTCATCGTGACCTCCCTCTTCCTCTCCTCCCGGTGCCACCAGCACTCAGTACGCTCCTAGCTGGCCCGGCCAGCCACCAGCACCTCCCCGCCATCACCGGGACCTCCCTCAGGCCGCTGCCTGACCCCGGCCCCGGCCCCCGGCCTCAGACACCGGACCCTGGCCCCTGACCCCGGACCCCAGCCCCTGACCCCGGCCCCTGACCCCGGCCCCTGACCCTGGACCCCGGGCCCTGGACCCTGACCCCGGACCCCGGACCTCGGACCCTGACCCCGGCCCCCGGGCCCCGGACCCCAGATTCTGGACCCTGACCCCGGACCCCGGACCCCGGGCCCCGGACCCTGACCCCGGGCCCTGGACCCTGACCCCGGACCCCGGACCCCAGATCCCGGACCCCGGACCCCGGACCCCAGCCCCTGACCCCGGACCCCAGACCCCGGACCCCAGACTCCGGCCCCTGACCCCGGACCCCGGACCCCGGACCCTGACCCCTGACCTCGGCCCCTGACCCCAGACCCCCGACCCCGGCCTCGGACCCCGGACCCTGGCCTCAGACACTGGACCCCGGACCCCGGACCCCAGACCCCGGCCTCAGACACCGGACTCCAGCCCCTGACCCCGGATCCCCAACCCTGGCCCCTGAACCCCCGACCCTGGACCCCGGCCTCAGACACCAGACCCCAGCTCCTGACCCCCGCCCCCCGACCCCGGACCCCGGCCTCGGACCCCGGCCTCGGCGCGGCTTCTCATGGCCGGTCCCCGGGGGCTCACAACAGCCGCAGTGGCCCAGATGGCATCCTGCTCGGCCCGGAGCGGCCTGGCTCTGGCGAAGTGAGCCTCAGCCAGGGCCCTTGGGCTGTGAGACTTCAGACAGGACCCCGCCTCATCCACAGCCAGCCAGGCCGCCCTCTGGCCTCCTGGTCACCCACACTGTGAGGCCCATCGCGTGGCAGAGCTCCTCAGCCCGGCCCCCTGCCCTGGGCCGGCGGACAGTGGGCGCCATGGCTGGGGAGACGCAGCCCTCCGGGAGGGTGTGCAAATGGGCCTCCCGCAGGGGAGGGTGCGAGGGGCCCAGTCGTGGAAGACAGTGGAGAGCAGGGCCGGCAGGAGAACCTGAGTGTCTAAAAGCAGAACCCAGACCATGGCACTCCCGCCGGCACTCCTGCTCTGAGGCCACAGCTCCCCAGCCTGGTTCCCCAGCCCGCCGCCTCTCCTGCCTCTCCCCCTGCCCCTGGGGCTTTGCCTCTGCTGCTCCTGCGCTGGAATACTGTCCCCTGGTTCTTTTTTAAAATTTAATAAATCTTTATTGTTCAGATTATTACAGGTGTTCCTCTTTTCCCCCCATAGCTCCCCTCCACCCCGTTCCCAGCCTACCCTCTGCCCTTAGCCCTCCTAACTGTCCTCATCCATAGGTGTCTTCCCACACCCCCCACACCCCTTTCCCCTGGGAATTGTCAGTCCACTCCCTTTCTATGCCCCTGATTCCATTATATTCACTAGTTTATTCTGTTCCTCAGATTTTTTATTCAATTGACTTTTATTTTTTTTTATTATTTTTTTAATCAATCTTTATTGTTCATATTATTATTATTTTTTTTTATCAATCTTTATTGTTCATAATATTACAAAGGTTCCTCATTTCCTCCTCCCTACACCAGGTTCCCACCCCACCCTCCACCCCCTCCCCATCCCCCACTGTCCTCATCCATAGGTGCACAGTTTATGTTTAGTCTCTTCCTCCCTCCCTTTCCTCGATAGTAAATCCCTTTTCAGATAGTAAATCAGTTACTTAGCATTTTCTCATATCAATAATACCTCCACACGCCCAATGATACACTTCAGACAAAAGACATTTCCAGGGAGAGAGATCCAAGATGGCTGCTCGGGTAGACACCTAACCGCAGCAGCACACAACAATTTCAATGGAATACAACTAAAATGTAGAATGGACATTGCCCAGAGCTACAGGTAGTCGACTGACTGAAAATGCTACAACAAGAAGGAAAGAGAAAACCAGAAGGAAAATCAGAGGAGCTGAAAAAAAGCCTAAGGTACGGAGACATGCTGCGCGCCCGCATGCGCGCGCGGAGAGGTCGCAGCCAGAGAGGAGGAGAAGGCTGGGGGCCTGCCTGGCGTTCCCTAGCAGAAAGGAATTAAAACCCCCGGCCTGGGATGAACCCCCAAACCAGCAGCGCTGAGCCCCAGTTATGGGCCAGACCCTGGGGACCCAAGCTCGGGCAGGGGGAAACGGGGCTGTGAGGCGGAATCCCGGGGGAGTGGCGAAAAGCAGGGCCCCCGGAATCGCGCGCACCCTGTGCGCAGAGGACTGAATGTTGACTCTGATGCTGGATTGCCCTAGCGGGAAGAAACAAAGCCTCCGGCGGCGGCGGCGGCGGCGGCGGCGGCTGCTGCGGCAGCGGCGGCGCTAAGCCCCAGTCCGGACTTTCACCATTCTAGGCCAATCCCTGGGGACCCAGGTTTAAGCAGAGGGAGATGGGGCTGTGAGGTGGAGTCCTGGGGGAGCAGCGAAAAGCAAGGCCCCAGGAGTCGCGCGCACTGTGTGCGCAGAGGACTGAATGTTGACTCTGATGCTGGACGCCCCTAGCGGGAAGGAGAAAGAAGGCTCTAGACTGGGGGAATGCGATGAGGAGCAGGAGCCCCTGCCGGACACCGGCCAGCCGGGCACCAGCAAGGAGCTGGGCGACGGGGCCCCCAGGGGGGGGGGTGCCCCTGAGCCTTTGACCGCTGAGCGCGGGCAATGGAGCCGAGGCTGGGGGCTGCTTCCTGGGCGGCGCCGACCCCGGCAACAGGCCGAAGCAGCGCAGGAACCCGCGGAGAACAAAGGGGTGCCACAGGCCAACCTGCTGAGCTTCCAGGACAAGGAGGAAGAAACCAAAGAAGTTCTCAATGTGAAGAAATCAAGTGAGAGCAAAAGATAGTAAAATTACTTAAGAAAGAATACAAAGAAGATCTTGAAAAAAATCAAAGACTAAGTCAGAACTCAACTCACCAGCCAACATTGCAACATAAATGCGTTGTTGTTGTTTTTTTTGTTTGTTTGTTTGTTTTTAAAAAAAGAAGGAAAGAATGTTAGAACAGCGGCAGCCAGGCCTAGAGTGGCCAGGCACAAGGCGGTGGCAGCCGGGCCTGAAGCAGCAACAGTCAGGCCCGAGAGCAGCAGCAGCCAGAATCAGAGCAGCAACAGCCAGCACTGGAGCAGCCAGACCTGGGGCAGTGGCAGCCATGCCTGAGGCGGAGGCGACCAAGCCCAGGGTGGCCAGTCCAGGAACACCAAGACCCGGAGTGGCTGGGCCCAGAGAGGCTGGGCCCAGAGCAGCCGGGTCAGGAGCAGCCAGGCCCAGAACGGCAGTGGCCAAGATAGGAGCATCCAGGCTGGGAGCAGCCAGGCTCAGAGCGGCCTGGCCCGGAGCAACTAGGCCCAGAGCAGACGGGTCCGGTGCGGCCAGGCCCGGAGCAGCGGCTGCCAGTCTGGGAGCGGCCAGGCCCAGATCATCAGGGTCGGGTGCGGCCAGGCCCGGAGCAGCGGCTGCCAGGCTGGGAGCGGCCAGGCCCGGATCATCAGGGTCGGGTGCGGCCAGGCCCGGAGCAGCGGCTGCCAGGCTGGGAGCGGCCAGGCCCGGATCATCAGGGTCGGGTGCGGCCAGGCCCGGAGCAGCGGCTGCCAGGCTGGGAGCGGCCAGGCCCGGAGCATCAGGGTCGGGTGCGGCCAGGCCCGGAGCAGCGGCTGCCAGGCTGGGAGCGGCCAGGCCCGGAGCAGCGGCTGCCAGGCTGGGAGCGGCCAGGCCCGGAGCAGCAGGGTCGGGTGCGGCCAGGCCCAGAGCAGCGGCTGCCAGGCTGGGAGCGGCCAGGCCCTGAGCAGCAGGGTCGGGTGCGGCCAGGCCCGGAGCAGCGGCTGCCAGGCTGGGAGCGGCCAGGCCCGGAGCAGCAGGGTCGGGTGCGGCCAGGCCCGGAGCAGCGGCTGCCAGGCTGGGAGCGGCCAGGCCCTGAGCAGCAGGGTCGGGTGCGGCCAGGCCCGGAGCAGCGGCTGCCAGGCTGGGAGCGGCCAGGCCCGGAGCATCAGGTTCGGGTGCGGCCAGGCCCGGAGCAGCGGCTGCCAGGCTGGGAGCGGCCAGGCCCGGAGCATCAGGGTCGGGTGCGGCCACGCCCGGAGCAGCGGCTGCCAGGCTGGGAGCGGCCAGGCCCGGAGCAGCAGGGTCGGGTGCGGCCAGGCCCGGAGCAGCGGCTGCCAGGCTGGGAGCGGCCAGGCCCTGAGCAGCAGGGTCGGGTGCGGCCAGGCCCGGAGCAGCGGCTGCCAGGCTGGGAGCGGCCAGGCCCGGAGCAGCAGGGTCGGGTGCGGCCAGGCCCGGAGCAGCGGCTGCCAGGCTGGGAGCGGCCAGGCCCGGAGCAGCAGGGTCGGGTGCGGCCACGCCCGGAGCAGCGGCTGCCAGGCTGGGAGCGGCCAGGCCCGGAGCAGCAGGGTCGGGTGCGGCCAGGCCCGGAGCAGCGGCTGCCAGGCTGGGAGCGGCCAGGCCCGGAGCAGCAGGGTCGGGTGCGGCCAGGCCCGGAGCAGCGGCTGCCAGGCTGGGAGCGGCCAGGCCCGGAGCAGCAGGTTCGGGTGCGGCCAGGCCCGGAGCAGCGGCTGCCAGGCTGGGAGCGGCCAGGCCCTGAGCAGCAGGGTCGGGTGCGGCCAGGCCCGGAGCAGCGGCTGCCAGGCTGGGAGCGGCCAGGCCCGGAGCATCAGGTTCGGGTGCGGCCAGGCCCGGAGCAGCGGCTGCCAGGCTGGGAGCGGCCAGGCCCGGAGCATCAGGGTCGGGTGCGGCCAGGCCCGGAGCAGCGGCTGCCAGGCTGGGAGCGGCCAGGCCCGGAGCAGCAGGGTCGGGTGCGGCCAGGCCCGGAGCAGCGGCTGCCAGGCTGGGAGCGGCCAGGCCCGGAGCAGCAGGGTCGGGTGCGGCCAGGCCCGGATCAGCAGCAGCCAAGTCCAGAGCAACTAGGTCGGGAGCGGCAGTGGCCAGACCCGGAGCAGCTGGTTGTGGTACGAACGAGAGCAACAGAGGCCAGGCCCGGTGCAGCCAGGCCCGAAACAGCTCGCTCCTCGCCTGCCCCTGCCCCAAGGCTGCCTCTCAGACACGGCTGGAGACTTTGGCGGGAACTTGAGGGTCTGCTGAATCAAGTGATGAAGGCTTAGATCTGGATGTGTTGAGTTAGTATAGCGCTGGGGTATTGATCTGTAAGCGCCTTGGGTGGGGCCTGGATGAGGTTGGTTGAACTATTTGGAAATGTCTGTTGTCTGAAGTATATCATTGGGCATGTGGAGGTATTATTATGTCTGTTGTCTGAAGTATATCATTGGGCATGTGGAGGTATTATTGATATGAGAAAACGCTAAGTAACTGATTTACTATCTGAAAAGGGATTTACTATCGAGGAAAGGGAGGGAGGAAGAGACTAAACATATACTGTGCACCTATGGATAAGGACAGTGGGGGATGGGGAGGGGGTGGAGGGTGGGGTGGGAACCTGGTGTAGGGAGGAGGAAATGAGGAACCTTTGTAATACTATGAACAATAAAGATTGATTAAAAAAAAAAAAAAAAAAAAAAAAAAAAAGACATTTCCAAATAGGTCAACCAACCTCATCCAGGCCCCACCCAAGGCACTCACAGATCAACACCCCAGCGCTATACTAACTCAACACATCCAGATCTAAGCCTTCATCACTTGATTCAGCAGACCCTCAAGTTCCCGCAAAAGTTTCCAGCCATGTCTGAGAGGCAGCCTTGGGGCGGGGGCAGGTGAGGAGCGAGCTGTTTCGGGCCTGGCTGCACCGGGCCTGGCCTCTGTTGCTCTCGTTCGTACCACAACTAGCTGCTCCGGGTCTGGCCACTGCCGCTCCCGACCTAGTTGCGCTGGACTTGGCTGCTGCTGCTCTGGACCCAGCCGCTCCGGGCCTGGTCGCTCCCAGCCTGGCAGCCACTGCTCCGGGCCTGGCCACTCCCAGCCTGGCAGCCGCTGCTCCAGGCCTGGCTGCACCCGACCCGGCTGCTCCGGGCCTGGCCGCTCCCAGCCTGGCAGCCACTGCTCCAGGCCTGGCCGCACAAGACCCGGCTGCTCCGGGTCTGGCCGCTCCCAGCCTGGCAGCCGCTGCTCCGGACCTGGCTGCTCCCAGCCTGGCAGCAGCTGCTCCAGGCCTGGCTGCACCTGACCCGTCACTTGACTTTTAGATTCACTTGTTGATATGTATTTGTTGTTCATAGATTTTACCTTTACCTTTTTCTTCTTCCTCTTCTTAAAGAATACCTTTCAACATTTCATGTAATCCTGGTTTGGTGGTGATGAACTCCTTTAGCTTTTTCTTATCTGGTTGTAGGTTCTTGCTATTCATCGCTTTGAAGTTTCTTGCCACTCCCATCTGGCCTGCATTTTTTTGTTGAGAAATCAGCTCAGCCTTCCGCAGCTCCTCTGAACCTCAATGTGCTTTCCTCTTTTCTTCTAGTTGTAGAATTTCCACTCTGCAAGCTTTCCTGTGGTTCTGAATGGTGTCCATTCTGTCTTTTAGTTGTACTTTTTAAAAAAATATATATTTTATTGATTTTGTACAGAGAGGAAGGGAGAGAGATAGAGAGTTAGAAACATCGATGAGAGAGAGTCATCGATCAGCTGCCTCTTGCACACACCCCACTGGGGATATGCCCGCAACCAAGGTACATGCCCTTGACCGGAATCGAACCCGGGACCCTTCAGTCCCCAAGCCGATGCTCTATCCACTGAGCCAAACCGGTCTCGGCTGTACTTTTGATATTGTTGTGCAAGGCAGCAGTTCAGGTGTTTACCTAGGCCGCCATCTTGGTTTTCTCTCCCTCTGTCCATGAGTTCTTGTCCCGGCTGCTCCCTCTTCCCAGTCAGCCCAGCTCAAAGGTCATCCCTTCCCTGGCTGCTCGGCTGCCTGAGGCCTTCCCCTGCATTGAGAGGTGGCAGGGTCTGTTCCTGGTGCCAGGTTGTGGCTCCATTCCCTGTAGGGACATGCAGGTGTGTTGCCCTCATGTTGATGTTTCTCTCTCAAAATAGTTTTTTAAAGGTGACTTTTTAAAAATAGATATATTTTATTGATTTTTAACAGAGAGAAAGGGAAAGGGATAGAGAGCTAGAAACGTCGATGAGAGAGAAACATCGACCAGCTGCCTCTTGCACACCTCCTACCGGGGATGTGCCTGCAATCAAGGTACATGCCCTTGACCGGAATCGAACCTGGGACTTTTCAGTCCGCAGACTGACGCTCTACCACTGAGCCAAACCGGCTTTGGCAAAAGGTGACTTTTTAAAAGTAATATCCTCAGAGAAGCTTTCCTAACACCCATTTGCAAGTAGTGCACACCTCCCCAGTGAACTCTTCTTACAGAACACCCTTCGTGTTCTTTAAGCACCTGTCACATCTAGAATCGTCTCTGCCATTATTAGTCTTTTGCAGTTGAACCTAAATGGCCAGGAGGTACAGGCGCATGGCCGTGCCCTAGCTCTCAGAACAGTGCTCCACTCCATTGGGAGATAGTTGTGGAGCGACTGGAGGAGCGAATGCCTGGCTCCTCCGGAGCAGTGGAGGGGGAGGAGGAAGGGGGAGCAGTGGGAGGCGGAGCAGTGGGAGGGGGAGCAGTAGGAGGGGAAGGAGGAGGAAGAAGCACTGTCTGAAGAGAATGGTTAGTGATGTTTAATTCCACACTGCCCTGTGACATCTGCCCAGCAGTATTCTCGGGAGCCCTTGCTGTCCTGCAAATGGAGGGGGGTGTCCTCAAATTCCGGCAGCAAGACCCACTGAGGGGGACCCACAAACGGAGGAGTGGTGGTGGCTACACCCAAAGCTGCGGGCTGGGAGAGCTTCTGCTGGAGGCTCATGCCTTCTGCCCTGGCCAGGCGACCGGGCGGGAGGTTCTGCCGCTTCGCCTGGGCCCCTTGCCAGCAGACCCAGGCACTTCCCCAGACGAGGCCACCAGTGGCCCCTGACCCCTGGGTGGGCTGCCGGTGCTCGGCGGGCGTCTGGTTGGCCTGTGCTCTGTGTAGTGCCAGCCCCAGCCACAGGGCGCTCCCTGGGGGGTGATGTCCTCCTGGCACCATGTGCCCCGGAAGGAGAGCTGGGGAGGGAGGGAAGCCAGGGGAAGGCTGTGGCCCAGGAGGCCTCTGGTGAACAGGCCGCTGCCGTCACTTTCCCGCCTGGGAGACTCTGGGACACCCAGCCCGGGGTGAGGAGCCTGCTGAGTGGGGGCGTTCTGATGAAGCAGCATCTCATAAACTGCTGTTTGAGTGCTAGCTGTTTTGGCTTCTGTAGATGCTTGCTTGCTTAAATAATGAGGAAAATAGGACTACTCCCACTTGCAAGAGACCATTAAACCTTCCCCGGACAAGGTTATCAGTGCTGGCGCCAGACCCAGCCTCTGGTTGAGGTCTTAAAGGGGCCAGAAACACCCCATATTTGGGAGACAAAGAAGGTAGAATCATATAAATAGGGAAAGTTCCTCCATGTTGGGGCCCAGAATTTGAGAGACATTTCCCTCTGGATCCTCACATAATAAATGTAATTCTAGGAGGAGAATCCAAGATGGCAGCATAGGTAACACCTAACTGCAGCCTCACACAACAATTTCAATAAAATATAACTAAAATACAAAATGGACATTACCCAGAACTACAGGAAAGTCGACTTACTGGAGATTCTACAACAAGAAGGAAAGGGAAAACCAGAAGGAAAATCAAAGGAGCTGTAAAAGCCTAAGGTACAGGGACACAGTGCATCGCAGAGAGGGTGAAGCTGGAGAGGAGGGGGAGGCTGGAGAGGAGGGAATGCCTGGCTGGCGTTCCCTAGCGGGAAGGAGATAAAAGCTCCAGACTGTGCTGAACTCCAGATCTGACAGCACTGAACCGCAGTTCTAAGTGAGGCTGTGGGGACCCAGGCTCATACAGAGGGAGCCTGGGCTGTGAGGTGGAATCTCAGGGGAGCGGTGATAGGTAGTCCCAGAGGCACGCATATTGCATGCAGAGAACGGAGTGTTAACTGTGCCGTGGGATTGCCCTAGCGGGAAGGAGACAAAAGCTCCAGATTGCTCTGAACCCCACTTCCAACTCCACTTCCAACTGAACTGAACCCCAGTTCCGGGCTCATTGGGGGAGAGCCTAGGCTGTTTGGTAGCAGGCGGGTACCTTACTCTCAGAGGTGCTTGCAATGAGTACTGAAGGGTACCTGAGGAATACTGAGACTCAGGAGCCTCATAGGGTGGGGATGACGGAAACCAAGGCTGTAGGCTCCACCCTGAAACTCGGCCCCATCCAAGCTAAACACAGAGACTTTTAAGGCTACCAACTCAGGGAAGCTGCGAAAATGCCAAGTCAAGGAAACAAATCACAAACGAAAGAACTGGAGGACAAAAAGCGACTGGATATAGAGTTCAAAACTACGCTTATAAGGTTTTTCAAGAATTTCCTAGAAAAGGCCGATAAAATAAATGAGACCTATGAGGATATGAAAAGGGATCAACTAGAAATAATAAGGGATTAGCAAGAAATAAAGAATACACTGTCTGAAATAAAAAAATATTATACAGAGTCCTAAAAACAGAATGGAAGATTGCAGGAATCAAGTCAAAGATTTGGAACATAAAAAGCCCGAGGACACTCCTCCACAGAAGCAAGAAGACAGGAGAATCCAGAAAGTAGAAGATAGTGTAAGAAACCTCTGGGACAACTTCAAGCGAACCAACATCAGAATTATGAGGGTCCCAGAAGAAGAGGAGGAAGAGCAAGATACCAAAATCATACTGAAAAAAATAGTGGCAGAAAACTTCCCCTACCTGGTGAGAAAATTAGACCTACAAGTCCAGGAAGCGCACAGAACCCCAAACAAAAGGAATCCAAAGAAGACCACACCAAGACACATCATAATTAAAATTCCAAGAGCAAAAGGCAAAGAGAGAATATTAAAAGCAGCAAGAGAAAAGCAGGTAGTTACCTATAAAGGAGCACCCATACGATTGTCAGCTGATTTCTCAACAGAAACCATGCAGGCCAGACGGGAATGGCAAGAAATATTCAAGGTGATGAATAGCAAGAACCTACAGCCAAAAATAATTTACCCAGCTAAGCTATCACTCAGAATCGAAGGCCAGATAAAGAGCTTCACTAATAATAATAAAAAATTAAAAAAAAAAAAACAGCTAAAGGAGTTCATCAAACCAGAATTATATGAATTGCTGAATGGGGTTCTTTTGGAAGAGAAAGAAAATAAAGATAAAAATTATGAACAACAAATATGTAACTATCAACAAGTGAATCTAAAAACCAAGGGAATTAAAAAACCTGATGAACAATATTAACTGATGAATATAATAGAATCAGAGATATGGAAGGGGAGTGAACTGACGATTCTCGGGGAAAAGGGGAGTGGGGGGTGCGGGAAGAGCCTGAACAAAAACTGTGCACCTATGGATGAGGACAATGGGGGGTAGGGAAAGGGCAGAGGGTGGTGTGGAAACCTGGTGGAGGGGAGCAATGGAGGGAGAAAAAAAATGAGGAAAATTTGTAATAATATGAACAATAAAGATTTATTTTTTAAAAATAAAATAAATAAATGTAATTCCATCTAAGTGCTGCTTGGTTCTTCTCCAGTTTTCTGTAACATTTCCACAGACTCTGACATGGCATGGCAGTGAGGCTGACAGAAATACACAGTTTCTAAAACACGGAAAACTGAGGCAGGTACGGGGAAATCAGTGCAGTGCCTTACAGTGAGCAGGACAGGAACTGGGGTCAGGAGGCTGAGGGGACAGCGGGCTGAGGGGGGACAGGGGCTGAGGGGTCAGGGGGCTGAGGGGTCAGGGGGCTGAGGGGACAGGGTCTGATGGGACAGGAGGCTGAGGGGGGACAAGAGGCTGAGGGGGATAGGGGGCTGAGGGGGAACAGGAGGCTGAGTGGACAAGGGGCTGAGGGGAGAGAGGGCTGAGGTAGGACAGGGGGCTGAGGGGACAGGGGGCTGAGGGGACAGGGGTTGATGGGACAGGGGCTGAGGGGACAGGAGGGCTGAGGAGACAGGGGATTGAGGGGACAGGGGATAAGGGGGGACAGGGGCTGGGGGGACAGGAGGCTGAGGGGATAGGGGGTTGAGGGGGGACAGGAGACTGAGGGAACAGGGGGCTGAGGGGACAGGAGGCTGAAGGGGGACAGGGGGCTGAGGGGACAGGGGACTGAGGGGAAAGGGGATGAGGGGGGAGGGGGGCTGAAGGGAGATAAGGGGCTGGGGGGGAACAGGAGGCTGAGGGGACAAGGGGCTGAGGGGAGAGGGGGCGGAGGGAGGACAGGAGGGCTGAGGGGGGACAGGGGACTGAGGGGACAGGGGATGAGTGGGGACAGGGGGCTGAGGGGACAGGAGGCTGAGGGGACAGGAGGTTGAGGGGGGACAGGAAGCTGAGGGAACAGAGGGCTGAGGGGACAGGAAGCTGAGGGGGGACAGGGGGCTGAGGGGACAGGAGGCTGAGGGGGGAAAGGGGTCTGAGGGTCCAGGGGCTGAGGGGACAGGGGGCTGTGAGGGGACAGCGGGCTGAGGGGACAGAGGGCTGAAGGGGGACAGCGGGCTGAGGGGACAGGGGGCTTAGAGGACAGGGGGCTGAGGGGAGAGGGGGCTAAGGGGACAGGGGGCTGAGGGGACAGGGGCTGAGGGGACAGGGGGCTGAAGGGACAGGGGCTGAGGGGACAGGGGGCTGAAGGGGGACAGGAGGCTGACGGGACAGGAGTCTGAGGGGACAGGGGCTGAGGGGATAGGGGTCTGAGGGGACAGGGGCTGAGGGGACAGGGGGCTGAGGGGACAGGGGCTGAAGGGGACAGGAGGCTGAGGGGGGACAGGGGGCTGAGGGGACAGCGGGCTGAGGGGACAGGGGGCTGAGGGGACAGGGGGCTGAGGGGACAGGGGGTTGAAGGGGGACAGTGGGCTGAGGGGACAGGGGGCTGAGGGTCCAGCGGCTGAGGGGACAGGGGCTAGGGCGAGGCCAGGCTGCGAGGAGGCTGCCTCTGCCTGGTCAGGCCTCCGGCTCCTCTGGTGGATTGTGTCAGTGCCCGGGGGCACAGCCTTATGGAGGTCACAGCCCAGGGCCAGCCCTCCGGCGCCCGGACAGGCTCACTCAGTGTCACAGGGACGGCCCTGGGACGACTCAGGAACACACAGCTGCTCAGGGGACCCGTGGGGACCGAAGGCAGGCCCCCAATACGGTGGGCCCGGACTCAGCAGGAACCCAGTGTCTGAGGCCTTGGGGTGGGGGTGGAGCCAAGCAAATAGAGTGACACCCAGAGAGAGTGCGGGAGGACAGAGAAGCTGGCAGGCGGGGACCTCCAGCGGAGTCCGGACAGGGGCAGCCCGAGCAGAGGCGGCAGCCCGCGGGGCGGGGACAGGGCTCCGGCCTCCCCTTACTGCTGTCACCGCGGTCACACTCGCGTGGAAATGTGAGGGACGGCCGTTTCTTTCTTACAGCTCTGGGGTCAGAAGTCTGATCTGGGGCTCGGAGTCTGAGTCAAGGTGCCGGCAGGCCGCGGCAGGCGGGAGCCCGCCCTCGCCCGCAGCCCCAAGGCTGGCCCCTCTGCTCCTGCCACCACCCCCCTTAGCCTTCAAAGCAGCGCAGTACCCCTTCCGCTCAGTCTCTTTGCTTGTCCTCTTCCGGTTTTGTCCTCCACTTTGTAGGGTCTTTGATTATATTGGGCCCACTGGTTAATTCGGAATGATCTCCCTGTTCAAACTGAACTAATTAGCAACCGGAATTCCATCTACAAACTTTTTGAAAAATGTATTTTTCTTGATTTCAGAGAGAAAGTGAGAGGAGAGAAACATCAATGATGAGAGAGAATCATCAATCGGGATGGAGCCCAGAACCAGATATGTGCTCTGACCCGGTCAACTGTGATCTCCTCTGAGACACACTGCCTAGGCTCCGTCTGCAAACCTAATTCCCTCACCATCCATGGGTTCCGGGATTAGGATGGCACGTCTTCGCGGACCAGTGCTCTCCCTGACAGAACAGAACAATCTGATCAGCCGAGCCTCGCACGGGGTGGTGAGCGCTGAGCCCGAGGTTTGCTCCTAGAGCAGCGAGCAGTCTGTCAGTGTGCGTGTGGTGCCTGGAGGGCTGCCTCCGGACAGGGCGCTGTTCTCCTGGACAGCAACGCCAATGCCCGCCCCCCCCCCCCAGCAGCCCGCCTGTCCCCGAGGAATGCTGCGTGTGTCCATGTGATGCCAGCGTGAGACTACTGGTGTCTGTGTGAGGTCTGCATCAGGGGAAGGTGCTGTCAGGCTGCACTTGAGGGCATTTGGACACTGGTGAATGCATATGCGTGTTTGTACAGTGTGTGTGTGACCACAATTGCAGGCACCTGCATGTTTACTTATTCACAACGCTGGAGGGTATCCAGGCAGAAGGCCTTGCTGGAGACAGGTGGCAGAATGGGAGGAAGAGGGAGCAGAGAGGGCGGAGAAGGGGAGGGGAGGGGGAGGAAAGCGCAGAGTTGGAGGCAAGGAGAGAGGGCACAAGAAAGATCAGGATATATCAGGAAGCAGAAAGGAGTCCTAGGAACCTGAAATGAAAAAATTTCACAGAAAGGATACAAATGAGAAGATCTGGATATGGCTCCGCTTCTGGGACCTTGGCGGTGCCAGCTCTCGGCCTCAGTTTACCAAGAGATTTGAAATAGATAACCCTTAGACCCATCTTAAGGAAGGAGAAAAAAAAGGTAGAGATAAAATTACACACAGGGAAACTGAAGAACTAGAGACACAGAAGAAAGTAAGGCCGAGCACCTGGGCGCCTGCCAGGAGCACCGCCGAGCGCCCATCCTGACTCCTGGAGGCGGGAGGGTGGGCGCCGGCTCCCACCGCACCCAGAGCGTCAGGGTCCTAACGCCCAAGAGCTGGGGAGAGGCGCCCGGAGGCAGCCGCGCGGGCACTCAGAGGCCGGCCCGAGCCGCACGAGCCGGATCCCTGCTTCCGGCCCGCCCCCAGGAGTGGGTGTGCCAGGCACCTGGAATGACTCACTCCCGGGCGATGTGGGCACCCTGCCCGCGGCACGCCACCGGCGGGGGAGGTGAGGTTTGGGGGGGTGTAGAGGGGATTACCCCTCCCCACATCGGCCACCTGGCCCCCGGCGCGCCCCTGGCGACCCCCTCCGGTTGGAGGACCCGGTGTCCTTTCCGCTCCCCTCCCCAGCCCGGCGGGACGCGGGAGAACCAGGGGAGTTGCGCAAGGCGCTGTTTACCTCCCCGGCCTCCTCCCTCCCTATAAAGCCGGCCGCGGGGGCGAGGCCACAGCCTGGACGGAGGGGCCGGCGCAGAGGGCAGAGCGGCGAGCGCGGGCCGGAGCACACCGCTTCCCATGGAGCCGCCGGGCCCCGGGCTGGTGGAGCGCCTGGCGCAGCTGGCGACGTGCCCGCTGTGCGGGGGCCCCTTCGAGGACCCGGTGCTGCTGGCCTGCGAGCACAGCTTCTGCCGCGCGTGCCTGGCCCGCCGCTGGGGGGCCGCGCCGGCGCCCGGCCCCGAGGCGTCCCCCGCCTGCCCCCGCTGCGGCCAGCCCTGCCCGCGCCGCAGCCTGCGCTCGCACGTGCGCCTGGCCGTGGAGGTGCGCATCAGCCGCGCGCTGCGGGAGCGCCTGGCCGAGCCGGGGGCCCGCGCCCGGAGGCGCCGCGGCGGCCGCATCCCCACCATGGGCAGCCTGGACCCGCCGGGGGAGGTGAGGCCGCGGCGCGGCGGGCAGGCCGAGGCGAAGGATGGAGCCGAGGAAGGAGGGAGGCTGGGCGCCTCTCCTGCGCGGGGGGCGGGCGGAGCGAGGGGCTGCCTGGGGAGGCGAGGGTACCTGGGCGGAGGGTGCAGGTCCGAGAGCCCCGCCGTCGCAGGCCGGGTTGATTGTTGTTGCCGCGACTCCTCCCAGGCCGCGGGCAGGGCGGCGGGACCAGGAGGAGCGGCCGGGGTCTCGGCTCCCCCTTCCCAGCCTCGTCACCCACCCGCGGCCGCGCCCCTCCGGGTCCGCAGTCAGCCCCATCCCCTTGCGAGAGCCCCGCTTCTCCCCAGCAGCCAAGCCGCCTCGGGCCTCGCCCCCCCTTCCGCCCCCCTTTGCCGTCCAGGCAGATAGAACCCCTCGGTTGAGGTGTAGTTGGCACAATTGGGCAGCCTTTCCTCCTCCCCTCCACTGCCCCAGGGCCGGGAGGGGCGGCTCGCCAGTGTCCTGCCGAGCGTCCTGGGCCCGGCCGGCTGCCTCCCTGGCCCGAGACCACAGGCCGCAGAGCAAAGGCCCAATAAACGCGCTGCGCTTTATGGCCGAAGTGAAGCAGCTTTACTGGGAGGCTTTAAAGCGCGAACCGCTTCCCCTAGGGCTCCGATGTGTCTGGTCTGTGATTGATGTAAGGGGCACACCCTCAGAAGGGGCAGGCGGGCACTGAGGCCTTGGGGACGGGGCAGGACAGTGCCTGGTGGCGGTAGGAGAATGGGGTGCGGTGAGGGGGTGGCTAGAGGAGACAGCAGTGGGGAGCACAGGGGAGAGATGGGGCTCACCCCTCTGACCCGCTCACCTGAGCCGGCGGTGGGGAGGGCTCCCCAGAGTATAAAGCTCAGCTCACATCCTTTTCCTCTGCCCCCAGGACATGATGGAGACATGGAGAAGGTGAGTCCCCTTCCCTCTTCCTTCCTGTTCACCCCCAGCTGCCCACCCATCACCTTCTCCCGGGGCCTGCTCCTTTCACCCACTCAGACAGGGTTCCTGGTGCCTCACCCCTCCCTGCGCCCGAGGTGCCATATGGTAGGAGGCGGGCAACAGAAGGCAGAGGGTGTCTACTGGTTTCCTGACCTTTCTCCCTCATTTGTCCAGACTTGGTGCCCCCACCCCCAAGTCATCCCAGGCCAAGGACGAGCTCCCCGAGGACTACCCCGTGGTCAGGAACATGCTGCACAGGCTGGCCGGTAAGGGCAGGGGAGAGGTGTCGGTCTGCTCCCTTCTGTCTCAAAGCCGCCAAGCCCCTCTGGGCGGGCATCCGGGTCCTAGGGAGGCTGTGACAGCCTCACTCAGGTGCTGGCCGTGGGGCCTTGCGGGCAGGGCTGGTCCTGACTCCCCCCGCCTTGGGGCCCTGCCAGCCCTCGGCCTGTAGGTGCTGTCTCCTGGCTTCCCGTGTTCCCTTTGGACCCTCTGTCTCCAGGCCCAACCTTCCCCTTTTATAAGGGCACTGCTCATGCTGGACTAGGCTCCACCCTCCTGACCTCATTGTAACTTGGTTTCTCTGTAAAGACTGTTCCCAAATAAGGTCACATTCTGATCCAACGCATACCAATGGTCCTCATATTCCAGCCATTCTTCCCCTTCCCTTCACACGCTCAGACACAGACCCGAAGGTCAGGGACCTCTCAGGAGCCCCTGCTTCCGCTCCTCTCTGCCCGAGACTAGGCTGCCTCTGCAGCCGCCGGGAGTCCCTGTCTCCACCTCCCGGTCACCCAGCACCCTGCCCACCAGGTGGCTTCTTGTACCCCAAATCCAGAGATCTCTTCTCAGGCACCCGTACGCTCAAGGCCAAGAACGCCTGCTCTGGCCCCTTTGCTCTCGCCTCTCCCTGTGGAAGTAGCCTGTCCACTCCCACCTGTCCCTGTGTTGAGGGGGCTGGTTTCTCCAGATGCCTGGGATTCCTCCTGCCCCTCCCTCTGACACTTGGGGTTCCGGCATCTGGTATCACTCTGTCCTGCTGGCCCCGCTCCCAGCCCCACCCGATTCTGCAGATGGAGGTGCCAGGCCTCATTCCTCGTCAGGCCAGCCTCTCTCCCACCCCAGCCCTGGTGCTCTCTCTGATCCAAGGCCAGTTCTACAGGAAGGGCCATGGGTGCGCGGGCCTGGTCTGCCTGGACCTACCCTTCATAGGTCCTCACCTCCTCAGTCCACAGTCCCTGGCAGCGGCCTGGGGCCTCGGTGCCCTCCGCGTGGACGCTGGTCCTGCGCCCCCTGACTCAGCAACCCCTCTCTCGGCCCCCTTCTGTCTTGTGCTCCACAGCCGACCTGACCCTGGACCCCAGCACTGCCCACCGCCGCCTGCTCATCTCCGCTGACCGCCGCAGCGTCCGGCTGGCCCCCCCAGGGACACCAGAGCCCCCCGACAGCCCAGCGCGCTTCGATCAGCTCCCGGCGGTGCTGGGCGAGCAGGGCTTCGGGGCGGGCCGCCACTGCTGGGAGGTGGAGACCGCCGAGCCCGCCTTGGGCGGAGTCCCTGCTGGGGAGGACGAGGAGGCGGAGAGCCACTACGCCTTAGGTGCAGCCGGGGAGTCGGTGCAGCGCAAGGGCCGCGTGGGGCTGTGCCCTGTGGGCTCTGTGTGGGCCGTGGAGGGCCGCGGCGGCCGCCTGTGGGCACTCACGGCCCCCGAGCCCACCCCGCTGGGCGGCGCCGGGCCCCCGCCGCGGCGGATCCGCGTGGACTTGGACTGGGAGCGGGGCCGCGTGGCCTTCTACGACGGCCGCTCACTGGACCTGCTGTTCGCCTTCCAGGCCCCCGGGCCCCTGGGGCAGCGGGTCTTCCCTCTGCTCTGCACGCGCGACCCTCGCGCCCCGCTGCGCATCGTGCCCGCGGAGGGCTGAGCCTGCCTGGGGCCGCCCGCCTGCCAGGGGCCTGTCCTCACCCGCCCGCCCGCAGCCAGAGTTCCCACGAGCGCCCTGCCCACCTCCATTGTATCTGTCTCCCACAGTGAGACTCAGCTGGCCTGTTTCCACATCACTCTCGGGGCCCAATCCATTGCACCCCGCTTCTTGGGGGCTGCTCCCCATCTGCCCCTCCCCCATCCAGGCTGCTCCAGGTGCTTCACATATTCCCCCTCCACTTCCGCCTCTGCTGGTCTCAACCCAAGGCCCAGCCCCCAGGCTTGCTGCCTCCTTGTCAGGCTCAAGGGCAGCAGGACCTCCTCCTGGAAGCAGAGACGGGGCTCGCCTTCAGGTTCTCTAGGAAGCTTGTGTCCGTTTTCTTTTTGGGGGGCCCTACTCCACGGTGACGGCTTCCCGCCGTCAGGCTTCTCCCATGAGGAACTTCTCTAAGCCACCCCCTGCATGTTCCAGTGAGAAACGGCCAGCCAGGCCCGGCCCGTGTGGCCTGGAGAGCGTTAACCTGCGAAGTGAAGGGTCCAAGGTTCGATTCCCGCCAGGAACATGCTTGGGTTTCAGACTTGATCCCCAGTAGGGGATGTGTAGGAGGCAGCCGATCAATGATTCTTTCTTATCACTGATGTTTCAATCTCTCTCCCTCCCTCTTCCTCCTCTCAGGAAAAAAAAAAAGAAAAAGAAACCCATTGCACTACCTCTCCTTTCCTCAACCTGGGGTGGCCCAGACACCTCAGACATCCTGTGTAGCCTCACCCCTGTCTACCCCTCATGTATAAAGGGCCTGTATGTAACACATTTGAGATGTTAGGTTATTTATTTGTGCATCTGTGGCAATAAACGGGATCTCCGTGGTGGTGATATGACTGATCTCTGCAAGTGTGTGTGGCCAGCGCCCGGACAGGACACTCAGACCCCAAGGAGAGCAAGGGAGCGGAGGCTGGCCTGGCAGACATCGGAGCCCAGGAGGGAAGGGGTGAGGGGCGTAGGGGGCATGCCCTCCTCTCTGCTCTCTTCCTCCTCTCCCTGCACAACGTGGGATGTCTCTGGAGCCGGCAGACCACGCTGAGGAGACAGCTGGTCTCTCAACGCCAGCTTTGTCAGAGCCCTAGGTCACACGTGAAGGGTGAGGGAAGAGGCCATGTCTGTTTCTTCCATTTCCCATTAAAGGTGAGAATGACAAAGACCTTTCTCTCCCGAACTCCCGAGGGCACGAGAGGGCATGGGAGCTCCCAGACCCCTCACCACCGCAAGGACTGGGCGCGGACCGTGTGAAGACAAGCGCGTTAGGGAAGGGCTCCAGGCCAGGACTGACAGCGCAGCGGGGGCAGGACTGCCCGGACCCTGGCAGTGAAAGCCGGGGCTGTTGGGGTCCCAATCTAAGCATTTGGGACTCAAGTAGAGTGCAGGGAGCAGAGAGAGCCAGACCCAGGGCCGGCGATTGGCAGTGGGAGCGAAGGGAAGAGGCTGGGGCCAAGATGCCTAGGTCCCTGGGGGGGAGGTTGGGTCCTGGGGGGAATGACAAAAACGAGGGCTGGGCAACCCAGAAGCCTGGGTTCTAGAATAGCAGCAAATCAGGATTCCAGGATCTCCATCCCCCTCCTCTCCTTCCCTCCTCCGGACAGAGAGGTGGGTGGGGGCTGGAGAATGATCAAACCATGGGTTTAGTCCCCAAGTAGCAACATGAGTAGTCAGGGCCAGACAGACACAGAAATGGTGGGGGCAGAGGAATTTAGTGCTGCATTGGCCCTGGAGGGGGCTGAGAGGGGTCAGGGGGCTGGGAAGGGGTGGTGGGGCTCGGTCCAGGGGTCACACGGCTCCGTCCTTTGTGGTGGCCCCGTACACAATGTGTGTGACCACAGCCTTCCTCTTCCTCCTCATCACTCTCGGTGGAGCTCTCACCAAAGGCCCGTGGTTTCTCATAAATACAGCAGCCTGCGTTGGGAGGAGGAGCCATTAAAAAGGAGGGAGAGGAAGATCTCCGGTCAGTTCCCTTCCCATGGGATCTGCCAGAATTCCTACTTCCACTATGGACTCCTGCTTCCCCAGGGTCACCCGCTGGCACTCAGACACTCACCCCCATAATCCTCTGAGAGAGCCAAAACTACATTCTCTTACCCCTGACACCCCTTGCCTTCAAGCCTTGGGACATCCCATCCCAATGTGAGCCCTTCCGTGCCTCTAATTTTAACCTCCTCTCCCTGATGCCGGAGGACCACCAAGGCAACCACCGGACAGGGGCAGCCGGGGCTGCGGGAGGGCTAGGGGACGGGAGGAGGCGGAAGCCCGGGCCCAGGTGGGGGGTTTGGGGGCAGGGGGAGCCCGGGTTACCGTGGCCGCAACCACTCACATTTTGATGAGCGGCGCCCCATGTGTTCGTTGTCCACCGTGTCACTCGTCCATTCCACCTTTTTCTCTGGCTTCCGTTTCCGCAGTTTGATGGTCAGGCTCCGGTTCTCCTAGGGTGAGAGGTGGGCACACCCATGTAGTTCCCTCTCGGGCCTCCCGAGTGCATTCAGCACCAGAAGAGCCCGGTGGGGGACCAACTAGAACAGGCCTCTGACTCCGGCAGGAACCGGGAAGTGTATTCCCTGTTCTTGATAACCTCTAGTGTACAAGGAAGTCACAATTCCTAGCCTAGAGATTCCTAACCCAGAAATCTTCAAAGGAAACACAACCCTCACTGTTTCTCCATTTTCTTCCCCAACTCATCTTGCTGGTATTTAGTGTCTGTCTCAAAGCCTAATCTGTGATCTCTTTTTCAGAGCCCTCCCTACCTCTGACTCACGGATCCCCTAGCATCTCTGGTAATCATTATTCTACACCCTCTCAATCCAGGTGTTATGAAGCCCAATGCAACCTTCTCCCTTTGAAAACCACCTAACCTATTTTTGCAAAAATGCTACCTTTTTCTCTATTTACATCTTTGATTTTTTTCAAATATTATCTTCATCTTCTTTTCTTTTGTCCCCTCCTTCTCTGCTTCCTTTTACATTCACTCCTTCCGCAGAGTTATTGACATGCATGCTTCCAAGTTCCCTGCGGCTGGCCCTTCCGCGCTCCAGAACCCTCCGTCCCCGTCCTTCCGCACACACACCGCTACCCAAGCAGCATCCCTACATCCGAGCCTGTCACGACCAACCTGCACCGTCTCTCCACTACGAATATCCCAAGTCCGGGGCTTCTCCCACCCCCACTCCTCCCACGTTCCCAGCCCGGGCCGCCCGCAGCTCTCCCGGGCCTATCCCCGCCCTCCCGGTACCTCCCAGACACCGACACGGCACCGCCCCCCGCCTTTCTCACGGGCTCGGTCGTCACGGTAACCGTTGTCTCAGTGACGGTCTCACTCAGCCCGGGCCCGGCCTCGGCCATGGCTCGGGCTGAGGGGCGGAGGGAGGAGACACCCTTCCCTCGCTCTGCGTCTCCGGCGGCCTGAGGCTGGGTGTCCCACTCAGACTGGCGGCCGGGACCATCCACCTTCTCTTCCCCTCCTCTGGGCCTCGCTTCCCCACCCCTGGGGACAGCCCGTGCAGCACCACTTCCGGCCCCCCGCTTCCGGGTGTGACGCCGTCCAGCGCTAACTGCGGCTGCGCAGGCGCGGCCGAGCTGCGCCCCGCGGGTCGTAGCAGTGCGCAGGCGCCGGGGCGAGGGCGGCCGGAAGGGGGCGCCGTGAGGCCCGACCCGCCGCCTCCATCGCTGCGCGAGCGGGAACTGAGGAGCGAAGGTGGCGGCCCTTCGTCTCCTCGTTGTTCCTCTGGGAGTCACAGAGGCCGGGAGCAGGGGAGGCCCACTGAGCGTGGGGGTCAGGGAGGCAGCCAATAGACGTGTCTCCATGGGCGCTCCTCTCTCTCTCCCTCTCCCTCTCCCTCTCCCTCTCCCCTCTTCTTCCACCCCCTTCCACTCTCAAAAAACCAATGGAAAAAACGGTGTTTCACAGACATGAGCAGAACAAGGACGATGGGCCAGGTGCAGAAAGCCGGTGCAGAAAGCCGATGCCGGCAAGGCCCAAACGGGAACAGCCGTCCCGGCAGCTTCCGCCGGCAGCTGTCAGCGCGCCCTGGCCTCCCGGTCATCGGACCGGCCTTTCCTCCTGGGGCTGCATCAGCCGTTCAGCTCCAGGCCCCGGAGAGCAGCAAAACCAGACGGTGGCAGTGGCTGCCTCCGGATCAAGGGCGCCCCTGGAAAGCTGTGACTTCTGGACCTCCCCTGACTTCACCTGCTAGAGAAACGCGGATGGAGGACCCTCCCCATTGAGAGCTCTCCTCCGGAGCGCCCGCGGCGGGTCCCTGGCCCCTACCCTCTAAGGGACCAGGGGACTTGCAACCGGAAGAGAATGGGGAGCGTAGCTTGTCCCAGGCTCACTCCCAAACCTGTCTCCAAAGCCCCCTTTTCTCTGACTTCTCGGTGACCCGGAACAGCTCCCCTCTCCCCCTTGCTGTTACTTTCTCTATGCATCTTACTTGTTTCACTATCTGAAGTATATTTTATATTTTTGCTGCCATCATCAACCCAGTGCTGTGTAGCCCTTCACTTTGGATATCCCCATCTCCTTTTCTTTAAATAAATTCAATTTTTCTCTATTCACCTCCTGAGATATCTATTAGACCGCCTATGCACCACCAACTGTAACCATTCAATGAGGATTAACAAAAAAAGGAGACAGGATCTGGGTTCTAAGACCTGTCCTCTGCCTGGAAGTGTCTGAGCAGGCGCACGTGCACGGGCTGGGACAGTCCTGTGATGGCACCAGGCCTTGGAGATGGAGGTGCATGAAACACTCTGATCCTGCCTTCTAGCCCCCAGACTGGTGGGGAGATTGGCAGGTTCAGCACCTACAAAATGTGAGACACTGGGATATTAGTGCATGTGTAAATCTCACCTGTGAAGAGCTTAGCTGTATACAGCCAATGTTTTCTCTGGGGCAAGGAGTAAGAGAAAGCAGAGAAATGGTCATAAATTATAATATGGAACAATTCATGCTTTGAGAAAAATATGTGCATGTTTCTTAGGGAGCAGCAGTGGTGCAAAAGGACCACAAAGGCAAAGGGATGTGTGGGATTTTTTTAGGTACAAAGAGCAGCTTAGAATCCTAGATGGGTACAAAGGTGGGATATAAAGGGAGCACCAAGGAGGCTTGACAGGTAGGCTCAGTTATATGGGAGGCCCTGTATGCCTTGCTAGGAAACTTGGACTTGATCCAGTCAGTTATGGGTCAAGGAAAGGCTTAACCTAGGGTAGAAATGCGTACAGATTTGTTTCAGATTTCAGGAGGCAAGCAAGTAACGGCCAGAACCATTCACATGCACAATGCAGGGACGTCCTTGCCTACCTTCAACGTTGCTGAGGGGTTAAATGAGACAGGGTGTGTTTGAGAACTCTGAGTACACAAAAGCCACGCAATTACAAGATAATCATTATTGCAGGGACTGGTTTGGCTCAATGGATAGAGCGTCGGCTTGGGGACTGAAGGGTCCCAGGTTCGATTCCGGTCAAGGACATGTACCTTGGTTGTGGGCAGATCCCCAGTAGGGGGTGAGCAAGAGGCAGCTGATCAATGACTCTCTCATCGATGTTTCTAACTCTCTATCTCTCTCCCTTCCTCTCTGTACAAAATTAAGAAAATATATTTTTTAAAAAAGATAATCATTATTACTTTCACCCTCTGAGCACCATTTAAGCCAAGGAATGCAGGAATACTGATTCCCAGACTGCAATTTGAATGTTTATTGTGCCTGGACTGTGTATTTTTTTCCCTTTGAAATTTATGGTTCAATCTGAAAAAAGCAAGATGCCATTCAGTATGTACAGTATACCCATTAAGAAAACAAGTAGCGCTGAAACCGGTTTGGCTCAGTGGATAGAGCGTTGGCCTGCAGACTGAAAGGTCCCAGGTTCAATTCCTGTGAAGGGCATGTACCTTAGTTGCGGGCACATCTCCAGTAGGGGGTGTGCAAGAGGCAGCTGATCGATGTTTCTCTCATTGATGTTTCTAGCTTTCTATCCCTCTATTCCTCCTCTCTGTAAAAACTCAATAAAAATATAATAAATAATAAAGATATTGAAAAAAAGAAAACAAGTATCTTTGTGGGTTGTAATTTCTTGTAGTCTTTTTTTCTTTCTATATATCAACCTATTACAATATACACTGAGTGGCCAGATGATGATGATCTCTGGACGCATAATAACCTGGCCACTCAGTGTATATCCTATATAATAAAAGGCTAATATACACATTGTCCCCTCAACCATGAATTCAACTAGCAGGCAGGCCAGCCAACTGCCCATGTCCCCACCCCCTGGCCAGGCTGGCCAGACCCCCACCCATTCACAAATTCATGCACTACAAATTCATGCACTGGGCTTCTAACACACACACACACACACACACACACACACGCACTCTGAATGGCCAGATTATTATGCATTCAGAGATCATAATAATCTGGCCACTCAGTGTATATTACATTTAGCTCAAGAGCAATAAAAAAACATTTTCCAAAATGTTCACCTGTAGTAAGTGCACACTGGTATACCTTAGTATCACGTTTTTTGTTGTGCAAACTTACATAGCAAAAAGATCTTGTTAAATTTTCTGTTGAATCTCTCACTATCCAAACCCCACTTTTTGTTTCCCTAAACTCGGGAACCAAATAGATTTAGATAGTGAGAAAATACTTATAATTGCTTTTTTTATATTAGTCTCATTGCTGGCTTCAATTTTTTGGCTTTTTCTTTTTCTTTCTCATTTATTAATGTATATTCTTTTTGTAGTTGATACATTTGTTAAAAGAACAAACATATCTCTATGAACTCATTTGAATTCCATTTGGAACGAAACATTATAGATAACATACACATATTTGTCTTATTGAAAAATATAGCTTTAATAGAAAAACTCAACTAGGAATAGGAGCAGCCTGGGGACAATAGTAACCCCCACATGGAGATCTGCTTCTTGGGGAGCAAATACTGCAACAGGGGATGGACGAGGATCTAGGAACCAATACCCTTCACCTCCCATGGACGAGGAGAGGGGAGGAGTTGTCGAGTCGCCCAGAAAAAAAAGACAATCAAGAGTCTTCCTTCTCCTGGAACCTATGGAGAAAGAAAGGCTTTGTTATACTGGACTGAGGAAGAGGTTCTAGCAGTGTAAGATGACAGACAAGTAATCAAGGAAGGGCTTTTATTTCTGACACCGTGGAAAGCTACCTCCCATAAACAATCCTCTAACTTTGAGCCAACTAAAAATGCTGGGATTAAAAATATATCTAAAGAATTATGACCAAGAAGTATGCAGATATTTCTTGGAATGCAAAAAGCACTAGCCATAAAAGAGAGAAAAAAGGATAAACTGGACCTAATAAAAATTTAAAATTTCTGTTCATTTTTTAAAAAGTTAAGAAAAATAGATAAAATAGATAAGACTGGGGAAAATATTCTCAAAAGATATATCTAACAGTATTTTTAACCCATTGATGAGATGGCAAGAAAATAAAGGCAATTCATATTGGGTAAATGATGTAAAACCAGGAAACTAAACAGGTAAGTAAAAACTAAAACCCCTGCTACCATGGTCCTCTTGCAGTCTGACAGCCATGTGAAGGAACTGAGACAGAACTACAATGTACGACAGGAGGTAGGGCTAGCCCTCAGTGTAAAAGTAAACAAAAAAAATCTAACTCTGCAGAAGGGGAATTTGTGTCACTAGGTAGAGGCAGAAAAATCTGAGATTTCCTAACCATAGCTGACACTTGCATGGACTTGCAGCCCAGATTCATACCATCGACATAGTGAGAAAAACCTGGGACCAAGTTAGTTACAGTGATTCTGGCTTGTGCCTCAAGGGACCTCAACAGGAAACACAAATGCTGAGGATCCAGCATTCATCTCATGTTTCAAGGAATTTCCATAGATCAAATCCTAAAAAACTGAACTTTACAAAACAAAGAAAATTACATTAAAAAATAAATAAATAAAAGCTGCCGAAACCGGTTTGGCTTAGTGGAGAGAGCGTCGCTTGGGGACTGAAAGGTCCCGGGTTCGATTCCGGTCAAGGGCATGTACCTTGGTTGCGGGCATATCCCCAGTAGGGGGTGTGAAAGAGGCAGCTGATCGATGACTCTCTCTCATTGATGTTTCTAACTCTCTATTCCTCTCCCTTTCTCTCTATACAAAATCAATAAGATATATTTTTAAAAAAATAATAAAATAAAATAAAATAAAAGCTTAAATAAACTGAAGACAGAATTAGTGACCTAGGAGAAACCTGAAGAAATAACCCAGAAGCAGCATAGAGATAAAGAGATAGGAAATATGAAAAACAGCGGTGAGAGAAATGGAGGATAGACAGTCTAATAAATAACTAATTAGAGTTGCAGCATATGAGAATTGAGAACATAGGGAAAAGGAATATTCAATGAAACAATGGCTAATTTTCCAAGGTTGATGTGGGAAAGAGAAACATCAATCCTCAATGTTGTAAAGTCCAACAAATCCGAAACAAGATTTTTAAAAGCACATTTTGCTACACTGCAGTACAACTGCAGGGCACCAGAGACCACAGGAGCTCTGAAAGCACCCAGCATGCCAGCTCTCACTCACGCTCCGTCTCAGCAAAGCACAGCTCCCCTGGTGCAGTGGGAGATGCCAACAGCACTGCTGCCACTGAGCTTACTTGCCTTCTGTATTTTTCATTTCTTCTTAAATATGTTAAAAGATTTAGTTCATTGGCATTAAAAGGATAAAAAACGTGTAATAAAAGAACCACAAATCTCCCTACTACCAGAACTGTACAAAAAAATGGATGGGACGAAATAAATAACTGTTTATTCAGGACAAAAGTAAATCAGTGGAGTTGTGTAGTCAGCAAACAGACTGAGGAAGGGCGGAGGCCGGGCGAGGGTACGCACTTGCAGCGGGTGCAGGTGAAGAAGACGGTCTGGCCCTCGTCGGCGGAGCGCATCTGCCGGGTGCGGTAAGCCATGCCCTCGTGCCCGCAGCGGGCGCAGCGCCGGTCCACCTGGAAGCCACGTGGTGAGGGCCCGGCACGGCCCTCCTTGCCTCTCCGGGCACTGCTGCTCCCCAGGCCCCTCTCCTACCGCTCCGGCACAGAACTCCCCACATCTTCGCAGGCGCCCTCCCCGCGGGGCCCGCCTTCACTCACCACGGGCCCCTGGAGCTCGGGGCCGTCCTCCATCGCCGCGGGCACGGCCGTGCCCGGCTGGTGGAGCACGACCGCGGTCCTCACCACCTTGCCCTCGAAGTCTGCGCACAATGGCACGGGTCGGCCGGCGCGCGAGCCCTCCCGGCCGCCCCGGCGGCCCGACTCCCTTCCCGCCGGCGTCGCCCGGCACCACGCCCCGCGCCTGCCGGGTGCCTCCGACCTCCCCCCGGCGCTCGGCCGGGCCCCCGTCCGGAGCCCTCACCTCGCACGTGGATGGCGAAGCCACAGCGAGCGCAGGTGACGGCCTCCTGCGTCCCTGGCAGAGGCAGGACGGAGCCGCAGTCCGGACAGAAGTCCAGGTCCGACTGGAAGCTGGAACCGCTGCCGGCGAGGTCCATGGCGGACGGCGGGCGAGGGCTGCGAAGGGCGGGGGAGGTGTGAACAGACAGCGCACTCCTCCTCCGCAGGCCTCCGGCTCCGCGCGGCCCAGCGCCGGCACTCGAGCCCCGCCCACGCGTGTGCCGGCCTCCGCGCGAGTGCGGGCTTCCCGGGCCGGCGAGAGCCGGGACGCCGCGAGCTGGAGCGTCCGCTGGGCGCGGGCGGCGGGCGGCGGGCGGCGGGGCGGGGAGGCGGGCGGCGGGGCGGGGAGGCCGGGGGCGGGGAGGCGGGCGGCGGGCGGCGGGGCGGGGAGGCGGGCGGCGGGGAGGCCGGGGCGGGGAGGCGGGCGGCGGGGAGGCCGGGGGCGAGGCGGGGAGGCGGGCGGCGGGGAGGCCGGGGGCGGGGCGGGGAGGCGGGCGGCGGGGAGGCCGGGGGCGGGGCGGGGAGGCGGGCGGCGGGGAGGCCGGGGGCGGGGCGGGGAGGCGGGCGGCGGGGAGGCCGGGGGCGGGGCGGGGAGGCGGGCGGCGGGGAGGCCGGGGGCGGGGCGGGGAGGCGGGCGGCGGGGAGGCCGGGGGCGGGGCGGGGAGGCGGGCTAGAGCGTCCGCTGCCCGCGCCGCTGGCTGTGACGTCATAACGCCGCCGGGCGGTCGCGGGCCGCGCCGTGGAACCCTCGGAAAGGAGTGCTGCGTCGCCTCCCGCCTGGTTTGCGACTTCGGCAGGGAAGCGGTAACTGATGCGCCTCCGCTGCTTTTCCTCTTCGGACTCAAACCTCCGATGTTTATTTTCTTGGTCTCGCGTCTTACAGGGAACCCTCCGGAAATCCTCACTTTACCGAACTGCTTAGGGATAGAGAACTACAACTCCCACCATTCGTGAGTCCGTATTTCCCGTTTGCGGCTGCGCGGTAGCGAAAATAAACACAGCGAAGCATGTTGGGAGTTGGAGTTTTAGCGCTCCTTGGCCTCGCGAGCCAAATAAGAGCTTTCCGTAGAGCCAACCTGGGCAGTTTGGGGGCTGTTTCCGAGGCAGTGAGTGGTGAGGGCGGTGAGGGTGGAAGCGGAGGAGGAATGCTTAGTCCCTGGGAATGGAAGGGAGCGGCGATGCGTGGGCACGGCCCGGCCCTTTGCAGGCGGTGAAGCCAGAGCTGACCACCCCTCCTTAGACGCTAGCGCTAGGCAAGGGGCAGCCTTGGGTAGGATTTCACAGACTTAGGTCAAGTTTGGTGTTTATTTACACACCTACCTCCATTTACCGGTCCCTCGCCTCCCGTCCAACCAACTCTATCTAAATCATCGTTATCTTGGGGGTGGGGTGGGGGGAATAAATCATCGTTATCTTCCATTAGTTGGACAGTTGATGTTTCCCAAATCTTTTCTAAAACATGAGAACAAATGGTTTTAGAAAATCTACTTGCAATCATCCGTCAAATGCTATCGAAAGTAGAAACTTGTCCTGAGGGGACAGCTTCTGAAGTTTCTGAGTTTCCTCTCGGCCCTAACATCCCCACCCAACCAGGTAGCTGTGTTAAGCTCTGCATATAGAAGTTCTGGAGCCATCATTCATTTCTCCTCTGGCCTTTCTTTCTCTATTATAATGGAAAGACACAATAGTGAGGGGTTAAGACGGAGCAAGCCACCCAGAGTGACAGGCCCCAGGCCCCGGCATTTCACGCACCTGGGTGTAATGTTTCCTGTCTTACAAAAGGAGGTTTATTGCTGAACCCTTGATGGTAGGCAATTTCTGTTCTCACTGTTTCCTTTGAAAATGGAAATTGAAATTAGTGCTCTTCCCTCATTAACTTTCCCTTTTCTTTTTTAAAATATATTTTTATTCAGATAATAATTTAATTAAAAATATATATTTTTTTATTTATTTCATAGAGGAAGGGAGAAGGAGAGAGAGAAACATCAATGATGAGAGAGAATTCTTGATCTGCTTCCTTCTGCACATTCCCTATTGGAGATGGCGCCAGCAACCTGGAATTGCCTTGACTGGAATTGAACCTGGGACACTTCGGTCCGCAGGCTGACACTCTGTCCACTGAGACAAACCAGCTAGGGCAACTTTCCCTTTTCATTGGAGGTCCACCATGCATGGAATACTGTCCTAACGCAGTAAAAGAACATGAGTGTGGATGGCCTTTTCCGAATGGAAGCTTGCATCTATTCAGTTAGTATTTATTTAGCACCTTTGCCAGTCTTTGAGCTGAGGCTGGGCAGCAAAGTTGGAAACTTTGTTCTCTGATCTTACAAAGTACAAATGAATAATTCAAATACAATGAAAGTATACTAGTAGGACAAAATGTGAGAACCCAGGACAGGCATATAACACAAATATGCCTATATACTTCAAGAAAGACTGGTAAATGTTTGAATAAAAAGTAGATATAGCCCTAGTTGGCGTAGCTCAGTGGATAGAGCATCAGATTGCGGTCTGAAGAGTCCCAGGTACGATTCCTGCCAAAGGCACATGCCTGGCTTGTGAGCTTGATCCCCAGTAGGGGGTGTGCAGGAGGCAGCCGATCAATGATTCTCATCATAGATATTTCTATCTCTCCTTCCCCCTTCCTCTCTGAAATCAATAAAGAAATATGTATATTTTTAAAATATATTTTATTGATTTTGTACAGAGAGGAAGGGAGAGAGATAGAGAGTTAGAAACATCGATGAGAGAGAGAGTCATCGATCAGCCGCCTCTTGCACACCCCCTACTGGGGATATGCCCGCAACCAAGGTACACGCCCTTGACCGGAATCGAACCCGGGTCCCTCAGTCCCCAAGCCGACGCTCTATCCATTGAGCCAAACCGGTCCCGGCAGAAATATGTATATTTTTAAAGATGGTATTATGGGAAAAATAAGAGAAAGATGCTCAGATATATGACACAAATAATATCAACAACTGATTAATTATGAGAACTTGGGATCACAGACTCTAATATTAAGTATTGTACTAGATGCTATATACTAAATAAAAGTTGATCATTTTTTAAATCTCAAAATAAATACACATAGTAAGAGAAATATGAATGTACCTAAGAAGTCAGTGAGATCCAATATTTGATATCAAGAACCTTTCTGATAATATAGACACATTACTATAGTTGTAGATATAATTCTCACCCTTTAAGAGCCTAAATTTCAGTCAATTTTTAATACAGATACCATAATGTAAACCATGGTTGATTTTCAAGCGAGTTGTCAAAGTGAAGTGGTAAGTACTGAGAAGGCAGAGTCTGAGGGGGAGTAGAGCAGGGAGACTCTAGGGACTTCTCAGGGGCTGCCTTGTGGAGGGAGACACCTGTGTTCAATGGGGAGCTTAGCACAGACCAGGCGTCATGCCAAGCTCTGAGATCTCGTTCACATGTGCTCGTTCTTATCTCCAGAGATAGGTTCTTACCGTGCTTCTGTTCTTAGATGTGGAAACTGATGTGGAGAGAGAGGACGTTGCTTGCCTGTGTCTCACACAGCCCTGTCCGGCTTCAGAGCCCATGCTCTTAACCATCAGGAATACTCTTTAAAAAGGGCTGAGAGGTGAGATGTCAGGCTTCCTCTGTGGTTCAGTGTGACTCACAGTAAAGTGAGGTGAGGCCAAGGATGGCACTGAGAGCTGGTAGTCACCAGTGGTGCTGCCATCAGGCTGTCCTATAAATAAACCAGAGTAAGCACAGCTTCCCATCATAAGGGTAAACAGGAACGGTGTCATAATGGATTCAAGGTGAAGGACGAGTGGCAGTATAAGGAAGAACAGGATTTCACAACAAAACATTAGCAGGCAGAGATGCTATATTTGCTGATAGAGGCGGAGAGGGCCAGAATCAAGAAACTGCAGAATGAGAATGAACCCGAACCACTTCATTCTAGAGTTATCTCAGAAGGCAGGGGAGGCTGGGGGCCTGAGCGGTCTGACCTGGATGTGCTTGGGCCACGTTTCACCAAGGACTCTGTCTCTCCCCTCCCCCAGTCCCTGCTACAGGATTCAGAATGGTTTGCGTTGAGTCCACAAGAGAAGTATGCTTCTAATTTGTAGGAAAGGATGACGTGCTCTCGTTAACAGCATTCTGTTACTGTTGCCACCCTAGAGCGTCCGGGGAGGTGGCCTGTGCAGTCTTGCCTGTTAGCAGTTTACTCTTTCTAAGCAGAATATCCTTGGCCTTGCCAAGGCCGTTGGGTTTTGGTTTAGTCAGGACAGAGCTATGTCTGACACCTCCCACCTTCTAATCCGCCTTTGCTTTCCTTGTGTTTCAGGTTGGCCTGGGTTAAAGCATCTAGAGACCCTAGGATTGCTTCAGGGCAGCAGTCGCCACTGGAGAAAAAAATATTGGTAAATAAGTCATCTTCACATCACACAGGTTGGAACTACTGAGAGAAAGAACCTTAGGTTTAAAACCTTTCTGCTGAAGTGACACCTCAAGTAGTGTGTGTACACTGGCAACTGTTTTCTAGCTGTATCCATACTTGAATAACAGTATTATTTTGGAAACTCCCAACACTGTATTTTTAAAAAGCTAGTCATTGATTTTGGTAGTAAGTACTTCAACTTTCAGAGCTCACAGGCTCTCTCTCATCTTTTCTTGGGGTCAGTAGTCAGGATAAACTCCTGTTTAAATACCTTCACTGGAAAAAAATGGTCACCCTATACAGCTCTGCCCTTCCCTTTGATAGAATCTAGGTGGTGTGCATACAAAAGCAGCAAGACAACTGAGAACTCAAAAAAATCAGGAAGAGTTTCAAACACTGTATAGGGAGCAAGACCTTTCCCTTAACTACTGGCTCGCCCGAGTGGAGTCTTATTATAGTAAAGGATTGGTGGGAATGATGAAAGAACAAGAGATAGGCAATGGGATCGAGAAGAAATGGGAGGGGAAGACAACGCAAAGCACAGAGAGACAGAAACAGTGGTGCTTGGTACCTGAGAGAGAGATGAGACACATAGAGAGGCGAATGCGCCAGGCAGCGCAGGCCAGAGAGCTCGCCGAGAAAACGTTTCGCCAGCCCCTGCCAGCCCCTTCGGAGACAGCGCTCCCGAAGATTGTGTTCGAGGGACCCGGTGTCCAGAATGCACAGAGGAGAAAACAGGTGAACAAGAGGGAACAGATGCAAATTAGAGATCACCAGGAGCGCATGACTAGAGGGAGGGAACTCATAGAGCAGAGGCTCAGGGCAAGAGTCTTGAGAAAAAGCCAGAACCAGCTGCCCGCAGCAGAGAAGCATGCGAGAATACAGAAAGAGATAAAAGAGTTTGAAAGTGTCATTGCATACCCACTTTTCCAGCCACGCAGAAGTCAGATTAAAGTGAATATTCTTATGGAAAAGTCTCAGAATAGAGAAGAGGATACAATGATAAAAACTTATCAAAGAAAATTTTTAACTCTACCACCCTTTTTGAGAAGTCAAATAAGAAAAATAAAAGATTAGTCAAGTTTCAGTACTTTTTGGTAAGATCACGTCTCTTAAACGAACCTTTTGTCCTTAATGCCAGCTCATCCGCCCTGGAGGCCCCGCGGCCCGCCCGGTCAGCTACAGCTATGCGGAGAGCTCTGGCCTGGGAAACTAGCCTCGCTATTTTTCCTTTATTTGTTGCTTTTATTCTCTGTGATGTTCAGCTTTTTCTCTGTGAAGTGGGATTAATAATTACAGTGTTGATGAGTAGATTGTGATTTCTGTGAAGTACTAACATATGGGCTGGGCAGTGCTTCTCCCCTCCCCCTGCTCCCACCCCCGGGGCTACTTTGGATTGCGGGAGGGAAGTGGATGGCCTTTCGCAATGATGGTCGTACCTCCATCAGGGCAGCAGATGGGGGGGTGAGGCCGTGGCAGAGGCGTGCAGATGGGGGGGCGGGGTGAGGCCGTGGCGGAGGCGTGCAAATGGTCACTTTCTATCCTCCACTCGTGCAGGACGTTTCCAAGACTCTGTTGGAAATGGTAGCACTTACATATGCTTTTCTTTTGTCCATATTCTTCCTCCTCTCCCAGTGAAACAACACAAATGGAAACGCGCCTGTGCACTTGGGAGGACGGTAAAGATGGGCAGGTTCCCGGCGCCTGTGTGCTCCCCTCCCGCCGCTCCTCATCCCTTGGGGCCACTCACTGTTCAGGAATTTGTAGTAACGTCAGCTTTTTAGTCATTAGAAAAAGCATGGACAGTTGCCCCTTACTGCAGGGGTTGGGGTCCTGACCCCCCAAGCTGTTGGACATTTGCACTAACTGTTGACTCCCCAAAAACTTCTAATAACGTGTTATTGGCCAGAAGGCTCACCGATAGCATAAACAGTTGATTTACATGTATTTTGTATGTTATATTTGTAGTATAAACTCTATTCTTACGATAAAGCAAGCTAAAGAAAAGGAAATGTTATTAAAAGCATAAGGAAAATACATTTACAGTACTGTATGTATTAATTGAAAAGAAATCCTCATAAAAGTTGACCATGCACTTCAAAACCATATTGTTCATGGGTCGGCTGTATTCCTAACTGACATAATGGTCCATAGTTGCCTGTTTATGGACTTTATATAAATGGAAATATTCTCCATCTGATTTGCTTTCTTTGCTTTTGAACAGCTTTTAGTTCATTCATGTTGATGTGTGGCACTGTCGTTCTTTTTCCTCCTCCTCTGCCCAGCCTGTGGAGTGCTCCAGAGCTGTCAGTGTTTCTCTCCTCCAGGACCAGAGACCTCCCCTTACCCCAGGTGAATCGGACCTTTCCGTGGGCATGCAGAGCCCTCTTGAGTCCGCATGCTCCGTCACTTGGGGGCCGGTGCTCTGGGGTTCGCAGCTGTTCGGCGGGTGCCGTAGTTGTAGATTTTCAGGCTTCCAGTAAATCTCTTTCCCCTTCAAGATGGCGCGGTCTCTGCGTCCGAGCCGGTGGCTCCGGGAGGGATCCCAGCAGCAGTGGGGGCTGCCCGGTCAGGGAGCCCCATCCAGCAGTCCCCACCTTCTCCTGGAGGACAGCCGTCCCCCAGCTCACCCACAAACTCCCTGTGGGACCACACACTCTCGCTTTGTTCTCTCGCTCACACACTGTCTTGCAGTCTCCTTCCCAGTGGCAGCCATCTCCTTTTCCCCCTCACATGTTTTTTTAAAAAACTCTCTCCCTCTCCCTTCCTCTCTAAAATTAATAATATTCCTAGCCAGTTTGGCTCAGGGGATAGAGTCCCAGGTTCAATTCCAGTCAAGGGCACATGCCTGGGTGGTGGGCTTGATCCCCAGTGGGGGGTGTGCAGGAGGCAGTCGATCAATGATTCTCTCTCATCGTTGATGTTTCTATCTCTCCCTCTTCCTTCCTCTCTGAAATCAATAAAAATATATTTAAATAAATAAAATTAATAATAAAAAGTACAAAGATCCCATCATGTCTGTGTGGGGTTTAAGACCTGGTGAGCAATATACTCAATCAGGTGTCCAGGCGTCTGGCCTGGAATTAAGTGTGCATCTCGGCTCCCCTGCACCCGTGGTTGGGCTGTCCCACCTAGAGGATGTACCAGCCAGGCCAGCTTGGGGTTGTTAGGCTTTTAGGGAAAGAAAGGAGCATCAGGTCCAGGAATTTATGAAATAGGTTTCTCTAACCTCCGGTCCTTTCGATCCTGGGTGTTATTCAACACGTGGCCATGGACATGCTCCTCCTCCTGTCTGTAGAAGTCCATGGCTGAGTTGGGCCCGAGGAGGTGAGAAAGGAAGTAAAAACCCTTTGTAGTCAACCCTGTTTCAGCCTCTTGATGGTGGAAGCACGAAAGGTCGCTGATACTCTGTCAGTAAGAGGCAGGCCACTCTCAGCTTGAAAACAGCCCGACCAGCTGCGAAGGCGGCAGCTTCAGGGCCACACTGGTGGGCTGAGGAGGCTAATTGGACTAAAATCACAACTCTGGGCCCTAAAGAGCGATGAGGCGCACGGAGAGCCATGAGCGGGGGCCGGAGATCCCCGAGGCTCATGCCCCTCCTATGTGGCCCTCCTTGTAAAAATGGACAAACGTTAGCAATCGTCAAAGTCCACGTCCAGCTGAGTCCTCCCCGCTGCCTAGTGGGTGAGAGGGACGCTGTTGCCATGTCTGATGGGAGGGGACCCTGGCACGTGGGGTAACTGCACGCACAGGCTCCCGTCAGCAGCCGGCCTGCCTGTCAACAGCAGGGAGCAGGCACTTCCGGGCACCCCTTCCCCCAGCGCCTCGGTGGACAGGTCAGCAGGGGTGGTTTATTTCACAGTGTGAAGCTCCAAAGAGAGATGTCTAATGAATCTATAGTTTTTCAAGTATCCGACCACATAGCTGGGCCATTGGCCAACAGCTCAGGAGTCAATCAAATACACTCACTCAGCAGTGTTTCCCAAACTTGACATATCTGTACCCCCTTCTATAATTTTCGTAACACTGAGTACCCCTCGTACTCATGAGAAGGTAGAAGTAGGCGCAGCTAAACAAGGTGCAGTGCATATCCCCACCAAACTCTGGTGCAACGCGTACCCCTCCAGACTCTTCCCGTACCCCTGGGGGTACGCAGACCACGCTTTGGGAAACACTGAAATACAGGAAGGTTGATTGATTAGAGCTGTGAAAAGGGCCTAGAGTTCTGCCCACCACGTCGGGTGGCAGCTCTTTTTGGTTCCGCATACTGGCACTGAGGTAGAGGCAGGCCGCTCCAGACCGGAGGCGGAGTTCAATCAGCAAAGGACCCATCTGTAGAGCTTGTCTAGGGCAGCTGCAGAGCAAGTAGATCTCCACTCCAGTTTGTGGAGCTTCAGGCATAGAAACTGTTAAAGAAAAAAAAAACATTGAAACTTGTAAAGGATTCTAATGAGTTTATTTGAGCTGAACTGTTGACATATGTTGGGAAGCAGAACCTCAACAGATTGAGATAATGCTCCAGAGAATGTCGGGTTACAACTGTGTTTATACATTGCCATCAGAGGAGGGACATAGGCGGGTTACATGAAATCCATTGGTGATAGATTAAGGAGGCGGGAGAAAGCAAAGGGGGGAAACCTCTGGGATAGGGTAAAAGGTGAAATGATGGACTTGAGCTTCTTTTACAGAGATGGATACAGGATACTTTTACGTAATTAACAGTTGACAATTAACTTGATAACAATAACAATGAGGGAATGTCCTGGTGCCATTTGCTGTGCCCTGAGGGGTCTGGGGTAAAAAGAAGTTACAAGTTACCCAGACATCTTACAGATAAGTTATCTTAGAGGCAAATGGGCTCAGTAAAGAAGATCTAAGTTGATCTTTGTCAGGGAAAATATCGGCCTAGGACATGTCTACCCATTGTAACCTATTTGTAGTTAAATATTTAATTTTCAATATTTCAGGTTAGCATGTGTCTCCTTTTGACCACTAAAACTTGCCACAGCTTGTTAGATTGTGACAATGGGGCCTTCCATTTTATTGCCTATTAATGAGAAAGAATTGGGGCAGTGGTTAACGACAGAGAACCAGGAAGTTGATTCAAAGACAATAGCCAAGGGGTGCCTGACTGTTGCTAAACTTCAGACCAGGGTCTTGGTCCCCAACCTACTGGTTAGCTCAGAGCTTTCTCAGTGTGTGGACCATGGAGGTCAGAACCAGGTGGGCTTCTCCCTTTCTCCCTTCGCATTCCCGCCTTCAGTTCCATCAACCTCAGACTCCCTGAATAGAGTTTCCCACAATTCCCAGCTTTCCTCCAGCATCCTTCCTCCCACTCATTGTCTTCACACTCAAACCCAATACCTATCTCATCTCCTGTTCTACTCCTCAGAGTCCCTGCGGCACCATCCCCACTCACACTGCAGAGTGCTCTCAGCCTGTTCTAGTGTTGTGGGGTCAAACCCTGGGTTCAAAATAAGACCACCGGAGGCTGATGATTAATTTAAAAAAGCAGGCAAGGATTTATTGAAAAACTGGCCAGGACAGTCGCAAGAGAACCACACGCAGGTGGACTCCACAGGACCGCACCGTTCCAGGTATAGGCAGTTCTTTTAAAGGCCTAAACCACAAGAATTTTCCTTTGTTCTAAATTCTAAATTCTAAAGGCTGGGAACAGCCCGAAGTAGTTCCCAGTCACAAGCTGCTGGACATTGGAATGTGGCCCTATCTTGCAATAGCCGATAATACAGAAACAAAGCTCAGGGTTAGTCTCTAAAAGTTATCTACAGTTTCTACCCCTGAAGCTACTGAGTCCATGGGAATCAATCTCCTGTAGTTCTAGTCCCAGGCACAGGAAAATTGCCTTAGCCTCCAGGTCTCCACCTGGAAGCTGGGGTAATTATCCTGTGTTTAATCAGGTGCAGCAGCCAGACTAGAAGGGTTAAAATTCAGACAGCAGTTTTTACCTGAGATGAATATTCTTAATGTCTTATTTCACTCAGCTGTCAGGCCCTGGCCTGCTGCCCTGCCTCAGGGCTTCCTACTGCCTTGGGGGCCTGTGTCTGCTGCTCTTCGTCTTGTAAGGAACTGTAAGTAGCTGAGAGTCTACAGCCAAGCAAGCCTTGTGCCGAGCACCAATGAGCTGGTGCCGCAGAGATAAATGGCCTGTCCCATTCTGGGTCTCCAAACCTAAGCCGTGATGCTTACTGAGTGAGCAAACAAATGCCCTTTCATCCCAGAGCTCTTTGCTGACACTCAAGATTTGAGGGTCAAATCAAATCAAATGGTCCAGGGGCCAACTGCCTAGTTTTGTAAATAAGGTGATTTGGACCAGCCTGTGTGGCTCAATGGCTGAGCAGTAACCTAGGAACCAGAAGGTCATGGTGTGATTCCTGGTCAGGGCACATTCATGGGTTGCAGGTTTGATCCCTTGTAGGGTTCAAGGGGGTCTTGCAGGAGGCAGCCTATAAATGATTCTCTCTCATCACTGATATTTCTAGCTCGCCCTCTCCCTTCCTCTCTGAAAGCAATGAAAATATATATTTAAAAAGGTGATTTGGAACCAGGACTGGGATTAGAATTGTAGACAGAAAAGAGGCCACAGCCAAAACCGGTTTGGCTCAATGGATAGAGTGTCGGCTTGGGGACTGAAGGGTCCCGGGTTCGATTCTGGTCAAGGGCATGTACCTTGGTTGCAGGCATATCCCCGGTGGGGGGTATGCAAGAGGCAACTGATTGATGACTCTCTCTCATCGATGTTTCTAACTATCTCCCTCTCTGTACAAAATCAATAAAATATATATATTTTAAAAAAGAATAAAATCTTTAAAAAAGAAAAGGAGCCACATATTAAACCTGGAAGCTGAGGGGAAGGCTGAGGGCGGTCTTACAAACTCAGGGACCTAAAGTAGCCACAGAGCAGCCTGACATTAAATGTTCTGACTAAAAGCAGGCCATGGCAGCAGTCCTGTCCAGGGCAGTGTCTTCTCCCACAGAGGCCAGTCTTTGCCTTAACTAAGCTTGTCTGTTGTCTTTTTGCATCTACAATAACAAATCAGGGTAATTTCCTTTTTTCCAGACCCCTCACTGCACCAGAGCAGAGACCACAAAACCCCTGGTTGTTATTGTTATCATGTTAATTGTTAAGAACTGTGTATTTATTCCTTTTACTCTTTATCCAGTCCCAGATATTTCCCACTTTGCTTTCTCCTCTCTCTCGATCACCAGTGGAGCCCTTGTAACCACCCCCTTACACCTCTTCCTTTTTTAAAAACAAATATACCTTTTATTGATTTTTTTACAGAGAGGAAGAGAGAGGGATAGAGAGTCAGAAACATTGATGAGAGAGAAACATCGATCTGCTGCCTCCTGCACAACCCCCACTGGGGATGTGCCTGCACCCAAGGTACATGCCCTTGACCGGAATCGAACCTGGGTCCCTTCAGTCTGCAGGCCGACGCTCTATCCACTGAGCCAAACCAGCTAGGGCCACCTCTTCCTTTGACTGTAATATATAAAACTGCTGTTCTCAGGAGCTTTTTCTTTTTCTTTTTCTTTTTTAAAAAATATATTGATTTTATACAGAGAGGAAGGGAGAGAGATAGTTAGAAACATCGATGAGAGAGAGTCATCCATCAGCTGCCTCTTGCACACCCCCTACTGGGGATATGCCCGCAACCAAGGTACATGCCGTTGGCCAGAATCGAACCCAGGACCCTTCAGTCCCCAAGCTGACGCTCTATCCATTGAGCCAAACCGGTCCCCTCAGGAGCTTTTTCTCAATCTGTTGAGATTTTGCTTCCTCGCAGTTGTCAGTTTGGCTCAAATAAACTCATGAAAATCCTCTTCAAGTGTAAATGCTTCTTATGCTGATGAGGCTGCTTCATGCCAGTGCAGGTCAGGTCCTGTCTTTTTTTTTTAGGAAGTCACTTTTTTATTTTTTAATTTATTTGTTATTATTTTTTAATTCTCACCTGAGAATATTTTCCCATTGATTTTTGTTTTGTTGGTTAATCCTCACCCGAGGATATTTTTCCACTTATCTTTTTTAAAATATATTTTTATTGATTTTAGAGAAGAAGGATGAGGAAGAGAGAGAGAGAAACACCAATAATGAGAGAGAATCATTGATTGGCTCCCTCCTGTATGACCCTTACTAAGGATCAAACCCACGTGGGCATGTGCCCTTGACTGAAATCAAACCAGGGATCCTTCAGTCCATAGGCAGCGCTCTATCCACTGAGCTGAACCAACTAGGGCTCCATTGATCTTTTAGGGAGAGGGGAAGAGAGAAGGAAAACAGGAACATCAATGTGAGAGAAGCACATTGATTGGTTGCCTCTTGCACGTGCCCCCACCAGGGTCTGGGCCAGGGAGGAGCCTGCAACCAAGGCACGTGCCCTTGACCAAAATCGAACCTGGGACCCTTTGGTTCACAAGCCAATGCTCTATCCACAGAGCCACATCCATTGATCTTTTAGGGAGAGTGGAAGAGGGAGGAAAAGACAGAGAGAAATATCAATGTGTGAGAAACATTGATTTGTTGCCTCCTGCAAGCTTTCTGACCAATGAAAGATGAAACAGAGGGGCCGGAGAGCGGGATGCCAGGACACAGCTTTATTGGTGGAGAATACCCTGCGGCTGCCTTCCAAGGAGAAAGAGCACACATACGGGGTGAACACGCCTTTTGAGGGGAGGAAAGGGAAGGAACGAGGCTTAGGGCACTCAGCACATGCTGATTGGTGCTTTCATGTAAAGCACATGATTAGGGACCTAGGGAATAAGGAATCCGGGGCTTAGGGTATTTGGCAGGTGCTGATTGGTGGTTCACTGTACAGTCCATATAAGGTGCCTGGTTTGGAGCTCAGGAATGTCTGGCTGCAGGTGGAGTTTACGTCATTCTCTGTCCATCAATTGGGGGAAGGGAGGATCTATAAAGGCCTGGGGAGGAGTCCACAACTAAGGTGCATTCCCTTGACCAGAATCGAACCTGGGACCCTTTGGTATGCAGCTTGATGCTCTATCCACTGAGCCACACTGACCAGGGCAGATCCTGTCTTTTTTAAAGGGCACACTTAGTTTCTCCATGGTTAATGGGAAGCATAGTAGGCACCCCTCCTCCAGCCTCTTTGAAGATTGTGGTAATGTACATCATTGCTTCACCTCATGCTTTTTCTGCCACCTTCCCCACCAGCCGCCTACCTGGAGACCCCAGTGCACAACACGCATGTTTGTCTGTAAGGGAGAGTAGGCCGCATGCCTCGGGACCCCCACCGGCCAGCCTGCAGCACACGTGCAGCCCGCACAGCCGTGTGTGATGGAGAGAGGGTCGGCTCCGGACTGGAGCAGCACGACGCGGCTTCGGGAGGCACCCTCGCAGGCCTTTTCCTCGCCTGTGAGTAACCAGGCAGGATCACATGTTCCCAAACATGCTCCCTCGAGGCCAGCCCTGTCACAGCTGTGGCGTCATCACCAGGTGCCTGTGAGTTGAGGTCCAGGAACCACTGACTTCTTCTAAGTTTGTTTTTCAGATTGAAAACCAGAGACAAACTCAGTACTGTGAGGGTTGCCGAAGGGGGAAGGCACAAAGCCAAAAGAGATGAAGAATTACGAATTTAGTAGGTGATCTGGAGCCAGATGGGCTGAGCCACAAATGGTGCCAGCACCCAGGGACGGGGAGTCAGAGGTTTTAAAGGACTCTGGGCAGGCAATGCTCTGGGCAGGTCTGAATCCTGGGAAGGCCCAGAGGGGAAGGATAATGGTCTTCGCCAGTGGAATGTCCTCTAAGCTAAAGGGAATGCCGTTGTGAAGTGGTCTGTCCAGCCTTTTTTGTTGTATGGAAAAGGGACGATCATAGCTTCCATAGTTACTTCCTGCTGAGAGGGACATGGCGGTCACAGGGGCTGGCCTTTGGTAGCCGCTGGAGCACTGTATAGATTCCTCCTATGGGCGAGGGGCAGCGGAACGAGCTCCCTGAGAGACCGGGAAGGCTCCAGAGTGACGGGGGAGGCAAAAGCTGGCCTGGAGGCTGCCACAGCGTCACTGGTCTGGTTTGGCTGCTTTTCTGGGTCTGGAGTTGAAATAACAACCTCGATGTTATCTTTGGGAGGTAAAGGTCAGGGTCTAAGTTGCTTGACCAGTGATATGAAAGGGTAGGAGAGGTTACCCTGGGGGTAGGTTCTTGTTTTCGCAGTTTTGCCCCTTGCTGGGCACCCTCAGCTTTCTTGTAGGTCCTGAGACAGGATTTCAAAATAGGTAAAGCAGTGGTTAGGTCCCCATGCCAGCTCCAACCCCTGCTGTGATGCTGAGGGCTATGTGGAGAGGGGTTATCTAGACTGCCCTTTTGTCGAATATGGTGGGTTCCTGGGATGGGTAAAGGCTGATTATTGGAGGCTTCACCTACATGGGGTGAGAGAGAGATGAGAATACAGGTTCCTGCCCAGCTGGTAGGGAGGCAGATGTATGTGTTCTCCCCACAGAGGAAGAAAAATCCCTGATCATGGAGACAAGCTGACAGGTGCAGGGAGAAGAGGTGACGAAAGGGTATGAGGTTCCTTTGCCTGGCACCACACTCCAAACCCAGAGGGGAGTCACCATGGCGCTCCCCATAAGGGGTGACAGATGGATGATTGAGATTCTATTGATGTAAAGTGGGCAGGAATGCTAGGATGGGAAAAGTGAAAGAGAAGGACAGAAGTATTTGAAGCCTGGATGGTTGGATAAGAAGTAAAACGGAAGGGCTGTAGGAAGTAACCATTGGCTTCTCCTGTTCCCAGAGGCCGTGGGGCAGTTCTAGTTAACTGTGTGTGGCCGCTGATGATGGGAGGTGGCCTGGGGCCTGTAAAGCACAAAGGGGCTGGGTGATTAGTGGGGTGTGTAGGGTGATGGGACCTGTGACGGGTGGAGGAAAGAGTCACCTTAGTAGGAAATAGAATGAAGTTCGGAAGAGGAGGGAGGCTTGATGCCTGGGCTGCAGGATAATTGCCTAGAAGGGTGTCTGTCTTTGGGAGAAACATAGTCCCTTCTTATAAGCCAGAGAGGTTTTGCCTGATTCCTTGTCTGGGTTGGGGTAGGGAGGGTGGTGTCGGCTGAAGAGGAGGGGAAGGCAGAGCCTGCTCAGGAGGAGTGGGCAAGTGCTGGTTGGAGATGAGTGGGAGTGGGAAAGTGCCTGTGGGTGGAGGAGAGGAGGGCTGTGGATGAGGAGAGCTAAGCCCTACTTCCGGGCCAGGATGGACCCAGGGGAGGGTATGTGGGGACCTAGAAGGAAGGCAGTCTCCCCCCCTGGGTAAGTGAAGTCCCTTGGAGAAGGGAGTCCCACAGGAAGGCGAGTCCTGATGCGATGGGGAAGGGCAGCAGTCGGACCTGGAGGGGGTGTTGGGAGAGGAGGTGGGCTTCCTGGAAGGCAGGGGGGGGTAGGGGCAGTACACGGGGGGCATGTGCAGGGGACTCCGGTCTTGTGATAGAGAAGTCCTGGAGGAGATAATACGTTTCCTGTCCAAGATAATGGCTCGGCCTGTGGGGTGAGAACTACACTGAGGCAGGTGACTGTGGTTCGGGACAACGAGGCTTTATGAGGGGATGTGTGGTAGCCGTGGTGTGGCACCGAGGTAGAACAAGCAAAGAGTGGATGAAGGGGTGTCTGGTTAGATGCAGTGTAGAGATGAGGTGGCTAAGGCCTGTGAGACTAGTGTGTAAACCCCAATAATAGAAACCGAGGAGGGGACAAGGCTCCCAGTGAATTCGGGGAGGGCAGAATAAGTGGCCCCAGCGTCAGTTAAAATGGAGAGCATCCGAAACCGGTTTGGCTCAGCAGTAGAGCATCGGTCTGCGGACTGGAAGGTCCCAGGTTCGATTCCGGTCAAGGGCATGTACATTGGTTGTGGACACATCCCCGGTAGGGGGTGTGCAGGAGGCAGCTGGTCGATGTTTCTCTCTCATTGACGTTTCTAGCTCTCTATCCCTCTCCCTTCCTCTCTGTAGAAAATCAACAAAATATATTTTAAAAAAATAAAAAGGAGAGCAGCACAGGCAGCATGGCTCAGTGACTGAGTGTTGACCTATGAACCTGGAGGTCATGGTTTTGATTCCCAGTCAGGGCACAGGCCCAGGTTGTGGACTCGATCCTGTGTGGGGCGTGCAGGAGGCAGCCAGTCCATGAGTCTCTCTCATCATTGATGTTTCTGTTTCTCTTTCCCTCTCCCTTCCTCTTTGAAGTCAATAAAAATATAATAAAAGAGAAAGAGAGCCAAGACCGGTTTGGCTCAATGGATAGAGCGTCGGCTTGGGGACTGAAGGGTCCCAGGTTCGATTCCGGTCAAGGGCATGTACCTTGGTTGCGGGCATATCCCCAGTAGAGATATGCAAGAGGCAGCTGATCGATGACTCTCTCTCATCGATGTTTCTAACTCTCTATCTCTCTCCCTTCCTCTCTGTACAAAATCAATAAAAAAATAAATAAAAAAAAAAAGAGAAAGAGAAAATAAGGAGATGGGCTCACCTGCCATCACAGTCGTTTCCTGAGGCTTGGTCCTGGTGATGTGAGTCTGCGGGGCCCTGTCAGACCTGGGCAGCTTCTTCGGTGGCCAGTCCCAGGAGGTCTGGGAACTCCAAACTGGATCCAGAGGCAGCTACACTGGACTGGCTGAGGCCTGATTTCCATGGCCTTCCCTCCGCACCTTGAGCGGGGACCAGGCAGGGGTCTCAAGTTTGAGAAGGACTTGGCCCAGTGTCCTTCCTTGCTGCATTTGAAGGAGGGCCCGGAGGAGGCTTAGCCCCTGACTTACCCTGGGTTGGAGGACTGGCACTCGTTTGGTGTTTGAAAGCAGTGGCTAGGAGCTGGAAGGCCCCCTACTGGGCCTCAGCCTTGGCCTGGTCTCACCTTTGTTTTTGGATTTGGGTTTCCTTGTCTCTATTATTAAAAACCTTAAAGGCCAGGTTAACAAGGTCTTTTTGAGGGTTTTGTGGACCTGTGTCTATTTTTGGAGTTTGCGGCTGATTGGGTGTGCCGGGGCCTGATCAGGCTATAAAATGAGTGTTCAGAAGGAGGGCTCCCTCTGGGAGGTGGGGTCTAAGGTGGGAAATTCCCATAAAGCCTCCATGAGGCAGGAGAGGAGGACAGCTGGGTTTCCGTCAGGGCTCTGATTGATCTCATTAAATCCAATATAAAGATCACCTTATGGGCAGCCTTTCTGAGTCCGGCAATGAGACGGGATTATATGGCTACGGAGCCAGCACCCTGGAGAAGTAACCTGATAGTCCTGTCTCGGGTCAGTTTGGAGGATTATGTCAGCACCAATCAGTCGGCCACTGAGTCCTGTCTGTGGAGGGCACTGCACAGTCCTGACTGCTAGCCTACATGCTCCTCCTCCTCCTCCTCCTCCTCCTCCTCCTCCTCCTCCTCCTCCTCCTCTTCCTCCAGGTGAGAGAGGACAGGACTACACGGATGTTGCTCCAGGTCAGGTCATAGGACTAAGTCAGGCACTCAAATTCCTTGGTAAAGGTGGTGGTGGTGGTGGGGGGGGTGTCAGTGGAAAAAGACCTGAGACACCTCTCTATCTGTGCGAGTTTGGAGATGAAAAATGGGATGTGTGCCCGGACAGTCCCCTCAGTTCCTGCTGCCTCAGTTGGGGGTAGAGTGGGCATGGGGATAGAAGTGGGTGTTGAGGAGGGCAGCCTTTTGGTGGCCTGAGAGCAAGTGTTAGGTGGGAAAGTCTGTACTGGAGCTCTAGTTCTCAGGATTTGGGCTCTCAGGGATCAAGGGAGAAGGTGGTTGCTGGTTATGAGTGTTTGGGTTTTGGGAATCTGCTGCAGGTGAGGGAGGGGGCACATATCGGGGTGGAGGTTGGTGGTCTGCTGGGTCCAAAGTAGATTCAAAACCAAAAGTGTTGAGGGGCAGAGGTGTTTCCTGTGAAGGAGAAGGGTCTGATGGGTAGAGCAGGACTGAGCGAGAGGATTGGGACGGAAGGGTGAAAAGGCCTGGATGTAGGAAATCTCTGACCATTTTTCATTGCAGTGACAGCAATTATCTAAATTGCTCAGTGTGTTAAAATTGGAAGTGCTGAAGAGAAACTAAGATGGCGGCATAGTAAACACTTGATCTTGCAGCCTCATACAATCACTTGAAAACTACAACTAAAAGACAAAATGAACATCATCCAGAACCACAGAAAGGCTGGCTGAGTGGAAATTCCACAACTAGAAGGAAAGGAAAAAGCACACTGAGACTCAAATGAGCTGTGGAAATAAAGTGCAGAGGTACAGCCCACGCACACATGGAAAGGTCTGGCAACTGAGTACATGGCTATCTTTTTTTCAATAGGGAGGGAGACACAAGCTCCTGACAGCTCTGAACAGTTCCTGGCAAGGCTCTGGGGACCAGATTCATATGGGGAGAAACTGGACTGTCTGGCAGTGGGTGGAACTGGAGGGCAGCTTTCTCTCAGCGGTGTTTGCAGCAATTACCACGGGAAATTGAGACCTGGGGGCCTCTTAAGGCAGGGCTGATGGGAAGACATTGCTGTTTGTTCCACCCTGAGACTCCGCCCCATCCAAACTGTGCACAGAGGCTTTTGCATATGAATGGCCTGGTCCTTTGAAATCTAAACTTACCTGACAAACTGCACCTGAGTCAGAGAGACCCAGAACATTCAAAAGAAGGCCCAAGGCCCCATAGAAGCTTGCATTGCTTCACAGCTGGGCCGCATCTGGGCACTTCCAAAACCCAAAAAGAGAGTAATCTGTAGATGTCTCTGTAGCTCCTGCTGGGTGGCCTCAGGCAGAGGCTAAATTAGCACCTCCTTGGAGATACAAGAGCCAGTGTACCCAGGGGTCAGACACAGTGAGCACCAAAACCCCACTGAAGCAAGTCTTGCCTCATAAGGTTGTCTCCAGCACAGAAGTTCTCCCATCATAGACACTGCTGGTCATCACAGCCAATTGGCCTGGAGGTCAATTCCTCCCAGTGATACCAACAACATCAAGGCTTAACTATAATAAGCCTGTGCACACAGCCCACAAAGGGGTACACCAAAAGTGACCACCTCAGGTAACTGGGGAGGCTCAGCCACTGGCCCCTATAAGACACCTAGCACACAAAGCAACTCTATCAACTCAGGGAAGCAGCCAAAATGCAGAGACAAAGAAACAGGTCACACATGAAAGAAATAGCGGAAAGCAAACAACTAGTTCAAAACCACAGTTATAAGGTTTTTCAAGAATTTTCTAGAAAAGGCTAATAAAATTAGTGAGACCCTCAAGGATATGAAAAAGGACCAACTAGAAATTAAGCGTACACTGATTGAAATAAAAAATAATATACATAGATCCAATAGCAGACTAGAGAATCGCAAGAATTAAGTTAAAGATTTTATTTTATTTTATTTTTTATTTTTTTAAAATATATTTTATTGATTTTGTACAGAGAGGAAGTGAGAGAGATAGAGAGTTAGAAATATCGATGAGAGAGAGTCATCGACCAGCTGCCTCTTGCACACCCCCCACTGGGGATATGCCCGCAACCAAGGTACATGCCCTTGACCAGAATCGAACCCGGGTCCCTTCAGTCCCCAAGCCGACGCTCTATCTATTGAGCCAAACCGGTCTCGGCAAGTTAAAGATTTTAAATACAAAGAAGCAAAAAACACCCAACCCGAAAATAAAAAATAAAAAATAATCCAAATATATGAAGATAATGTAAGGAGCCTCTGGGACAACTTCAAGCGAACCAATATCTGAATTATGGGGGTGCCAGAAGAAGAAAGAGAGTAAGATACAAAAAACCTATTTGAAGAAATAATGACGGAAAACTTCTGCCACCTGGTGAAAGAAATAGACTTACAAGTTCAAGAAGCACACAGCACCCCAAGCAAAGGGTATCCAAAAAGGACCACACCAAGACACATCATAATTAAAATGCCAAGGGCAAAAGACAAAAAGAGAATCTTAAAAGCAGCAAGAGAAAAACAGTTAGTTACCTACAAGAGAGCACCCATACGACTGTCAGCTGATTTCTCAGCAGAAACTATGCAGGCCAGATAGCAGTGGCATGAAATATTCAAAGTGATGCATAGCAAGAACCTACAACCAAGATTACTCTACCCAGCAAAGCTATCATTCAGAATTGAAGGGCAGATAAAGAGCTTCACAGACAAGAAAAAGGTACAGGAGTTCATCACCACCAAATCAGGATTACATGGAATGCTGAAAGGTATTCTGTAAGAAGAGGAAGAAGAAGAAAAAGGTAAAGATAAAAATTATGAATAACAAATACATGTCTATCAACAAGTGAATCTAAAAATCAAGTGAATAAAAAAATCTGATGAACAGAATAAACTGGTGACAATAATAGAATCAGGGGCATAGAAAGGGATTGGAAGGGGTTTGGGGGGTGTGGGAAGAGACTGGATAAAAATAGTACACGTATGTATGAGGACAGTTACGGGGGGGCTAAGGGTAGAGGGTGGGGTGGGAACTGGGTGGAGGGGAGCTATGGGGTGGGGGAGAACAACTGTGATAATTTGAACAATAAAGATTTAATAAAAATGAAACTAGAAGAGAAACCAAGATAGCGGCATAGGAAACTGCTTAACTGCAGCCTCATACAACAATTTTTAAAAAATATATTTATTGATTTTCCACAGAGAAAAGGAGAGGGATAAAGAGCTAGAAACATCGATGGGAGAGAATCATCGATCAGCTGCCTCCTGCACACCCTCTACTGGGGATGTGCTCACAACCCAGGTACATGCCCTTGGCCGGAATCAAACCCAGGACTCTTCAGTCCACAGGCTGATGCTCTATCCACTGAGCCAAACCGATTTCGGCTCACACAACAATTTCAATAAAATATAAAATGGACATTACCCAGAACTACAGGAAAGTCGACTGACTGGAAATTCTACATTAGAAGGAAAGAGAAAACCAGAAGGAAAATCAGAGGAGCTGTAAAAGCCTAAGGTATGGGTTCACAGTGCGCACGCAGAAAGGACGGAGCTGGAGAGGAGTGGGAGGCTGAGTGCCTGGCTGGCGTTCCCTAGCGGGAAGGAGATAAAAGCTCCGGACTGTGCTGAACCCCAGTTCTGAGGGAGACCCTGGGGACCCAGACACATAAGAAGGGAGCCGGGGCTGTGAGGCGTTATAGGAGGGGAGCGGCGAAAGGCAGTCCCAGAGGTGCGCACATTACGCGCAGAGGAGGACTGTTGACTCTGCTGCTAGATTGCCCTAGCGGGAAGAAGAGAAAAGCTCCGGACTGTGCTGAGCCCCAGTTCCGACTGCACTGAACCCCAGTTATAGGCCAGACCCTGGGGACCCAGGCTCATATGAAGGGAGCCTGGGCTGTAAGGCAGAAACTCAGGGGAATGGTGAAAGGAAGTCCCGGAGGCGCGCACATTGCCCACAGAGAACGGACTGTTGACTGTGCCGCTGGATTGCCCTAGCGGGAAGGAAACAAAAGCTCCAGACTGCTCTGAACCCTACTTCCAAACCCACCTCCAACTGAACTGAACCCCAGTTCCGGGCTCATTGGGGGAGAGCCTAGACTGTTTGGTAGTGGGCGAAACTCGAGGGCACCTTTCTCTCAGAGGTGCTTGCAGTGAGTACCAAAGGACACTGAGGAACACTGAGACCCAGCAGCCTCATAGGGTGGGGCTGACGGAAGCCACGGCTGTAGGCTCCACCCTGAAACTCCGCCCCATCCAAGCTGAACACAGAGACTTTTAAGGCTATCAACTTAGGGAAGCTGCGAAAATGCCAAGACAAGGAAACAGATCACAAACAAAAGAAATGGAGGACAAAAAGCAACTGGATATACAGTTCAAAATCACACTTATAAGGTTTTTCAAGAATTTCCTAGAAAAGGCCAATAAAATAAATGAGACCTATGAGGATATGAAAAGGGATCAACTAGAAATAATAAGGGATCAGCTAGAAATAATAAGGGATCAACAAGAAATAGAGAATACATTGTCTGAAATAAAAAATATTATACAGAGTCCTAAAAACAGAATGGAAGATCGCAAGTATCAAGTCAAAGATTTGGAACATAAAGAGCCAGAGGACACTCCTCTGCAGAAACAAGAAGACAAGAGAATCCAAAAAGTTGAAGATAATGTAAGAAACCTCTGGGACAACTTCAAGCGAACCAACATCAGAATTATGGGGGTCCCAGAAGAAGAGAGCGAGCAAGATACCGAAAACATACTGAAAAAAAATAGTGGCAGAAAACTTCCCCCACCTGGTGAGAAAATTAGACCTACAAGTCCAGGAAGCACACAGAACCCCAAACAAAAGGAATCCAAAGAGGAGCACACCAAGACACATCATAATTAAAATTCCAAGAGCAAAAGACAAAGAATATTTAAAAGCAGCAAGAGAGGGAGCGAGATCCAAGATGGCTGCTCGGGTAGACACCTAACCGCAGCAGCACACAACAATTTCAATGGAATACAACTAAAATGTAGAGTGGACATTGCCCAGAGCTACAGGTAGTCGACTGACTGAAAATGCTACAACAAGAAGGAAAGAGAAAACCAGAAGGAAAATCAGAGGAGCTGAAAAAAAGCCTAAGGTACGGGGACATGCTGCACGCCCGCATGCGCACGCGAAAGGGTCGCATCCAGAGAGGAGGAGAAGGCTGGGGGCCTGCCTGGCATTCCCTAGCAGAAAGGAAATAAAACCCCTGGCCTGGGATGAACCCCCAAACCAGCAGCGCTGAGCCCCAGTTATGGGCCAGACCCTGGGGACCCAGGCTCGGGCAGGGGGAAACGGGGCTGTGAGGCGGATTCCCAGGGGAGCAGCGAAAAGCAAGGCCCCCCGAGTCGCGGAATCGCACGCACACTGCGCGCAGAGGACTGAATATTGACTCTGATGCTGGATTGCCCTAGCGGGAAGAAACAAAGCCTCCGGCAGCACTGAGCCCCAGTCCGGACTTTCACCATTCTAGGCCAATCCCTGGGGACCCAGGCTTAAGCAGAGGGAGATGGGGCTGCAAGGTGGAGTCCTGGGGGAGCGGCGAAAAGCAGAGCCCCCAGAGTCACACACATTGCGAGCAGAGGACAGTCTGTTGACTCTGATGCTAGACTCCCCTAGCGGGAAGGAGAAAAAAAGCTCCAGATTGGAGGAATGCGACGAGGAGCAGGAGCCCCTGCCGGACACTGGCCAGCCGGTCACCAGCAAGGAGCTGGGCGATGGGGCCCCCAGGGGGGCGGTGCCCCTGAGCCTTTGACCGCAGAGCGCGGGCAATGGAGCCGAGGCTGGGGGCTGCTTCCTGGGCGGGGCCGACCCCGGCAACAGGCTGAAGAAGCGCAGGAGCCCATGGAGAACAAAGGGGTGCCACAGGCCAATCTGCTGAGCTTCCAGGACATGGAGGAAGAAACCAAAGAAGTTCTCAATGTGAAGAAATCAAGTGAGAGCAAAAGACAGTAAAATTACTTAAGAAAGAATACAAAGAAGATCTTGAAAAATCAAAGACTAAGAACTCAACTCACCAGCCAACATTGCAACATAAATGCATTAAAAAAAAAAAAAAAAAAAAGGACAGAATGTTGGAACAGCGGCAGCCAGGCCTAGAGTGGCCAGGCACAAGGCAGTGGCAGCCGGGCCTGGAGCAGCAACAGCCAGGCCCGAGAGCAGCAGCAGCCAGAACCATAGCAGCAACAGCCAGCACTGGAGCAGCCAGACCTGGGGCAGTGGCAGCCAGGCCTGAGGCGGAGGCGGCCAAGCCCAGGGTGGCCAGTCCAGGAACACCAAGACCCGGAGTGGCCGGGCCCAGAGAAGCCGGGCCCAGAGCAGCCAGGTCGGGAGTAGCCAGGCCCAGAACAGCAGTAGCCAAGATCGGAGCATCCGGGCCGGGAGCAGCGAGGCTCGGAGCGGCCTGGCCCGGAGCAACCGGGCCCGGAACAGACGGGTCGGGTGCGGCCAGGCCCAGAGCAGCGGCTGCCAGGCTGGGAGCGGCCAGGCCTGGAGCAGCAGGGTCGGGAGCGGCCAGGCCCGGAGCAGCCGGGTCGGGTGCGGCCAGGCCCGGAGCAGCGGCTGCCAGGCTGGGAGCGGCCAGGCTCGTAGCAGCGGCTACCAGGCTGGGAGCGGCCAGGCCCGGAGCGGCCGGGCCCGGAACGGCTGGGCCCAGAGCAGCCGGGTCGGGTGCGGCCAGGCCCGGAGCAGCAGCAGCCAAGTCCAGAGCAACTAGGTCGGGAGCGGCAGTGGCCAGACCCGGAGCAGTTGGTTGTGGTACGAACGAGAGCAACAGCGGCCAGGCTCGGTGCAGCCAGGCCCGAAACAGCTCGCTCCTCGCCTGCCCCCGCCCCAAGGCTGCCTCTCAGACATGGCTGGAACTTGAGGGTCTGCTGAATCAAGTGATGGATGCTTAGATCTGGATGTGTTGAGTTAGTATAGCGCTGGGGTGTTGATCTGTAAGCGCCTTGGGTGGGGCCTGGATGAGGTTGGTTGACCTATTTGGAAATGTCTTTTGTGTGAAGTGTATCATTGGGCATGTGGAGATATTATTGATATGAAAAAATGCTAAGTAACTGATTTATTATCTGAAAAGGGATTTACTATCAAGGAAAGGGAGGGAGGAAGAGACTGAACATAAATTGTGCACCTATGGATGAGGACAATAGGGGGTGGGGAAAGGGCGGAGGGAGAGGTGGGAACCTGGTGGAGGAGAGCAATGGAGGGGGGAAAATGAGGAACATATGTAATAATATGAACAATAAAGATTTATTTTTTTTTAAAGATCTAAACTAATTCAAAACTAAGAACGCCATTGAGGTCTTTTAGACTAGATTTAATTTTTAGAAGTTGATTGCTCTAGCACTTATAAAGAACAAAGAGGCAAAATCAGAAAAAAAAGATTTAATAAAAATAAAAAATATAGAATATACATAAAATTGGAAGTGCTGTTTTCAGGCTATTGAAACTTTCCATCTAGTTTATGTTGTGGCCAAAGAGGAAATGAGGTGGGCAGGATCTCCCCGAGAGTGTGCAGGGAGAGTGGCTGGCCCACGAGAGAGGAAGCGTGAGTGACAGATCACAAATCCAAAGGGGACAGGGCAGGTGTCCCCACTGCTAAACAAATCACCATGAGAAAGGAGAGGTGGCCCTCTGGACTGGGCGTCTCTAATACAGAAGGATTCATATGGCCTAGCACTAGCACTTTTCAGAGGAAAGACTTTCAAGCGGAAGACCCAAGCAGGGAATTGTGGGAGCCATGGCCGTGTGGGCGGAGGGTCGGCCGCGGGGAAGAGCGGCCCGGAGCTCGGGAGGCTGTGAGGGAAGAAGCCTGATGAGCCTGGCAATGGAGTCACCGGTAGGATTCAAAGGTAAACCCACGACGAGGTGCTGCTGCCTGCTGCTCTTCGAGCAGCAAACTCAGGGTACCCGAAGCCGGGGTGATGTCTCCTCTGCCCCGTGGAACCCTCCTGAGTTTCAGCACCAAATGCTAGGGCCAGAGGGGCAAGCGGCTATAAATGAGTGAGGTCTCTGCACCGTCCGGGGGCAGGGCTAAGGACTCCAGGCAGCTTTTTCTGGGCGGGAGTTCTCAGGGCGGGTCTGGATCCAAGGAAGGTCCTGAGTGGAGAGAGAATGGTCTCAGCAAAACGGAGTGTGGTCTAATGAAAGGGAATGCCTTGTGAAGTGCCTACAGACCGGTTCCCAGGGGAGGGGCTCCGCTCGGTTTGTGACCAGACCTCACAGGCCCTGGGGGGCAAGTCCCTCCTGCGGCGCCCGAGCTGCGCCCCAGGCCCGGGCTGAGGGCCGCACCAGTGTCCCCCACAGAAGCCGCTCACCTGCGCCAGGCCGGGGAGCTGGGCACAGACCCTGGGCGGGCCGCGAGCCCGGACCCGCGGGCCGGAGCCTGAGAGCGAGCTGCGCAAACTGCAAAGCAACTTACAGCGCCCTCCCCATCCCGGCCTCCGCGGCGGCCCCGCCCGGAGCCCACGCCCTGGGGAGCCACCTGGAAACGGTCTAGCATGTTCTGCTAGACCCCCCCCCCCCCGCAACCTCCCCTAAGATTCCCACCTGAGAGAGACCCTCAGGACAGAGGCCCGGGGCTGCCCGCCCCCAGTCCTCCCCTACCCCAGGCGCGCGGCCCCTGAACTCTAAGGGACCCCGTGGGATTGCAACCAGGGGAGCTGGTCCCCCTTCCTCTCTGTAGAAACAGTAACAGGTCCTGGGAGGATTTAAATAAGCTGTCACTGAGGAAGGTGGCGGTGCGGCTCAGGGCTTTGCCTGGTTATGACCTCTGCCTCTGCCTGCGTCTCCGGTGAGGCTGAAGGGGGCTCAGCTGGCGGCCCGACGGAAGCAAAGCCGGGTGCTGGTGCCCCAGGAGCTGACCCCGGAGGATGTGGACTCACCCAGGTTCTCACAGGGAGGCGGGGAGGGGAGGAGCAGTGAGGGGGAGGGCGGGGAGGGCGGTGCAGGTGAGGGAAGGCTGTTTTCCCGCTAATTACCCTCTAGCTTTGGCGGCTCAGGCCCGCGCGGTCAGCCTCGGGCCGGGCGCTGTGAGGCCCGGTGGGCGGGGAGCCCGCTGGGCTAGAGATGCTGCGGCCCCAGCCCGGGCTGCGCAGCGCCTGGGGGAGCCGGGGAGTCCCGGGGCCCGGGGTCCCCTCCGCCGGCTCTGCGCGCTCCGCGGGCCGCCGCCCACCGCCGCCGCCGCCGCCGCCGCCGCCGCCGCCGCCTGTCCCGGGCCGGGCTGGGTGCGGGTTCTCAGTTCGGGTGTAACCTTCCCGAGCACCGTGAGGCCGGGACCGGAGGCGGGGCGGGCCGTGGGCGGGTCCTTCGGCTCTAGGCTCCTGCCGGCGGGCCCACAGCCTGCGGCGGCGGCGGGAGCGTGTCCTCCGGACCCGCCTGGGCGGTAAGCGGCGGGAGCGGCGGGGGGTCGTGGGGGGCGCCGGGGGGCGCCGGGGGCGGCGGGCTCGCAGGGGTCGGAGCCGACGGCGGGGTCTTCCGCGCCTCCGCCCCAGAGCGGAGCCTCCGGCCGGCTGGGCGGCGGTGTGGCCTGTGCGGGTGCCGCCCGGCACGTGCTGGGAAAGCGGGGTCCCGGGAAGGGCGTCCCTGGGGCTGGCCGGCTCCTGGGTCCTAGGCGCCTGCCCCCCGGAGGCCCCGGACGCGCGGGGAGCGCAGGGGTGGGGTGGCCGGCGCGGTGCGCAGGGGGACCGGGGGGCGTGGGGGGCCTGGGGGGTGCGGGAGGCGCTGGGGGAGCGAGGGGGCGGGGCGCAGGGGGATCTGGGGGCGCGGGGCGCTAGGGGCGGGGGGCGCGGGGCGCTGGGGGAGCGGGGTGTGGGGGGGCGCGGGGGGCCCGCACCCACAGGGCCAAGGCCGGGCTGGGCAGGGGCTGGCAAGGGCCCTTGGATTGAGCAGCCCCGAGGGCTGGTTCGGTCCGGGGCCAGGGGGCTGGCCCACGTGCTGTGGGAAGCCATTGGCGGGTTTGGGGTTAGAGGGAGACTGGGGGGTGGGGGGGCTCAGGACTGGAGAATGGCGACTCCTCGCTCAGGAATGGAGTTCTGGAGCGGACAGGCCCCCGCGGCAGGTGGCAGTTCTGCCTGCACCTCCGTCCCCGCGCCTGGGAGCTCGGAGCAGCCTCGCCCCGCAGGCCGCTGCCGCCCCGGCAGGTGGTGGACGCTGGGATGGTGCCTCGTGGGCAGGGGCAGGGCCTTGCGCCCAGACGTCCTTGGGCAGCACCGGCCTGGGATAAGGCGGGGCTGTCACCCGCACGCTGAGCTCCGGGACCAACCCGAGAGGGGTGGGCGCCTTTGTCTCAGAGGGAAGCTGTGCTCCTCACTGCCCCACCCCCATGTTTTGTCTCTGCTGCTCCCCACTCCCCTCTTGCTGATGTGCTGTCTCTTTGACCTCAGGCTCGGGGAGGAGGGCACCAGCCGGCGGTGAGACGCAGGGAGGAACGGGCCAGTGCCTTCCCAGCCCCAGCCGGGCACCCCGGGGCCGGTCCCTGAGCTCAGCGAGGCCGGGGCTCTGGAGGAAGGAAAGCAACCTGGGAGCAGATGGTCCGGTGCCGGGAGCCAAGCCAACGAGGGCCTCGAGGGATGCTCCCTGGGGCTCTGCCGCATCAGGGCGGGAGGTAGCCCGGCGCCAGGGTGGGAGTGGCCAAGGTAGGAAGAGGCACCATGGGCGTGCAGGAGCTGTGCCCTGGCTCCGGCCCCAACCAGGAGGCCCCGCGGGTGGCGGCGAAGAGGCAGGCCTGGGCAGAGGTGAGGAGACCAGCTGGGGTGTCCTGGGCTGGCAGCTTTCACCCACCCCGTCTGCAGGCCACATGGCACCTCAGGCTGCTTCAGCGCATCAGGAGGGGCCGTGGGCCTTCCCGGCAGCACGCGCCCTCGCGGTGCCTCCCGGGCCACAGAGCTGCAGCCTGTCTGCTTGCTCCCGACCCTGGTCATTTTCCTCGTAAACCCTCCCTTTGCTCCTCTCCCTCCTTCCCTCCTCCCCTCGATGGCACCGTTCCTCCGCTTGCCCTACCCCTCCCTGCTGTGGTTTCTCTTTGCTCTCCGGCCGAGGCTAGTGCCTGGCTGGGCCCAGGCTCCCGGAGCCCTCTTTTCCAGGAGCCGGTCACCCTGGAGGATGTGGCGGTGCGCTTCACCCCGGAGGAGTGGGCGTGTCTGGACGCCGGTCAGAGGGCCATCTACCAGGACGTCATGGCCGAGACCCTCCGAAACCTGCTGTCTGTGGGTAAGCAGTCGCCTGGCCTGCCTGGCCCTGGCTCCCCTGGCAGGCAGACCCATCACCTCGGGCAGCCTCACTGGCCCCTGGTTCTCGGCAGTGAGGCCTGGGTCCGAGGACAGGGCTGAGAGCCTCGCGAAGGAAGGCAGCGGCAGTGCTGCCAGGATGGCTGCTTCAGGGCGGGCAGCGGCCCTCCTCCGCCTGCTCCCGGCCACTAGGCGAGGCCGCTGCTCTGGGCCGGCCTGGCAGGCCTCCCTGCGTCTGTTTCCCAGGTTCCAGTGCTCACACCGCACAGGCAGCCTGCTGCCCCTTCGGGGAGGGCCCCCGAGGGACCTCAGCTCTTCCTCCCTCCCTCCCTGCAGCCAGAACCGCCCCCTCTAATGCAGCCCTGGCCGCCGAGCTGGAGGAAGAAGAGCAGCGCTGGAGAGCAGCCCTCCTTCCCGCGCGCGGGGGCGGCCGCCCTGCAGGTGCCCGGGCCAGGGGGCGGAGGGCCTGCCTGTGGCCTCTTGTCAGGGGCTCCTTTGCTGAAGTCCCTGCGAGAGGAAAGGAAGGACGAGGTGGACTTGACGCCCAGAGGGTCGGGGAGACTGGCTCCTGGAAGGTGAGGCGGAGAGAGGCTGCGCCAGGCCGGCCGCGGCGGGCCCAGTGCCCGCGAGCACCGCTCTGAGCGCCCTCTCCTGTCGTCTGCAGGGTGTTAGGACAATGAGAGGAACTGGGTTTCAAAAAGTGTTGTAAGTTAATATTTTAATCTGACATTGTTGAGAGATTCCAGTTGAGGTTTTACTTGCTGTTAATCAGAAAACCCTGGAGCGGCAGAGGGCGCAGAGTGAGGCGGGTGCGGGCGTGGACTGGGGGTGAGTCTCGCTGTCTCTTCTCCGTCCGGCAGGAGGCGAGGAGCAGCCCGGAGGCAGGGGCTCGGGCCCGAGCTCTTCCCCAGCGGGGCCCCTGGGCGGGACCCCCGAGCCGCCGGCGTCCGGGGCGGGGCCCCCCTTCCCCTGCCCGGTCTGCGGCAGGGGCTTCAGCAAGCGCTGCAGCCTGCGCCACCACCAGCGCGCCCACGGCCCGGAGCGCCCGAACCGCTGCGGCCAGTGCGGGAAGGCCTTCCGCAGTCCCAAGGCCCTGGCCGACCACGGGCGCACTCACCTCGGGGAGCGGCCCTTCCGCTGCGGCCTCTGCGACAAAACCTACTGCGACGCCTCGGGCCTGAGCCGGCACCGCCGCGTGCATCTGGGCTACCGGCCACACTGCTGCCCGCGCTGCGGCAAGGCCTTCCGCGACCGCTCCGAGCTCAAGCGCCACCAGCGGATCCACGGCGCCGCGGGGCTGGCGGGCAGCCACGCGGGGCCGGCGGGCAGCCACGCAGGGCCGGCGGGCAGCCACGCGGGGCCGGCGGGCAGCCACGCGGGGCCGGCGGCCTGGGCCCAGGAGGCCGCGCGCAGGGCCCAGGGCCCGGCAGCTGGGCCGTGGCCGCCCGCCGACAGGATCCCTGTGCTCGTGGTGAGAGCGCGGGCCCCCGCGGCCATGGCGCCGGCGCCCCGGGCCCCCCTGCAAGAGCATCCGGGGCGCAGGGCCTCCACCGGTCCTCCCCGCCCCCTGGCCCCGCGCCCCCGGCACCAGGAGCCCCGCCGCGGCCACTGCGGCCAGTCCTGCCGCTCGGCCCCGGGGCCGCTCCGCCACCAGCAGGCCCAGGGCACACCGGGCTACCGCTGCCCCGTCTGCGACCTGTGCTTCGGGGAGCGGGAGGCCCTGGTGGCGCACTGGGGGGACCCCCGCGGAGAGGGGCTGTGCCGGGCGGTCCTGGGCGGATGGCTGGGCCTCTCGCCGCGCCCCCCCTGCGGCCGGGAGCGCAGTGGGTCTCCGAGGGGCCGCACCCCCAGGAGGCGGCAGGGAAGGAAGGGAGAAGGGGTGCGGAGGAAGAGAAGCCGCCGGGGCGCGGACAGCCTTGGAGGCGAGTAGACGCGCCGCCGATGGAGGACGGTTGGACGCAGGCCGGCGGAGCGGCGGAGGCAGAGGCACAGGAACACCCCGTTTCTGTCTCACCCCATAGAGCAGGCTGGTTGAGCAAAACGGTGGTGCATGGACATGGAGGAAGGGACGGGAGGGGAAGTCGAGGCTGTGGAAGTACAGGGCGGCCACCACCCCTCGGTCCCCGGCTCCTCAGGAGGCCCAGGCGGGGCTCCGCCCGGAGCTGGCTCTCCCTGCCCCGCTGCAGCTCACTCTGGCTTCGGTTTTTGGACTCAGCATGTTCCTTCCCTCCCACCCTCCACTCAGCCGGTTGGGACCGGGTCACTGCGATTGGCACGCTGTGGGAGGCAGCGGCCCTGCCCTCCGCGCCCCGCAGAGATACGAGCGCCTGCGGGCTTCGGTGTGGAAGGCAGGAGGCGGAAAGATGTAGGTACAGCCCTGGCTGGTGTGGCTCAGGGCACCGTGTCAGCCTGCAGTCTGAAGGGTCCTGGCTTCGATTCTGGTCAAGGGCTCAGGTTGTGAGCTGGATCCCCAGTAGAGGTGGTGCAGGTGGGAGCCAATCCATGATTCTCATCATTGATGTTTCCATCTCTCTTTCCCTCTCCCCCTCTGAGGTCAATAAATGTATATGTACATATATATTTAAAAAAAAACAAAGGTGGAGGTACAAAAACAGAAAAGAGCTGGGAAAAAGTAGATGACAGAAGAGAAACAAATGAGTGTGTAGAGAAGGTGGAACAACAAACTTTAAAAAATTAATAAAGAAACGAGTCCTATTTGGGATTCGGAGCGTTCCTGGAAGTGCACGTTGGAAGATGCCCACAGCCCAGAGGCCTGATGGATGCAACATCCCGATGACCGGACCTCAGCCCAGCCAGGCCCTCTGCTCCTGCCCGTGCAGCTGCCCTCAGAAGGGGTTTCCTAGGAGAAGAAAATAACTGGGAAAGTGCCAGCAGTCACCTCCATGAAACCACCAAACGCCCTCTGGGCCGCCCGCCTGGGCCTGTCGGGGAGGGGCTGGGGCCGAGGCCTGCAGGCAGCTGCCCTGGGAAGGGGAAGGACAGGGGCTGTGCCCAGGGGCATGTAAGGGGCGCCCTTCCCGCTGCCCGTCCAGCTGGTAAGACGGCTGCTACCTCAGAGCCCCTGGCCCGTGCAGCCAGCCCCCCTGTCCTCTGGGCTGCCCATCCTCAGCCCCTCTTTTGCTGCTTTCCTGTGGTTTTTGTTGTTTGTTTTTCAGCTTATAAGGAGGAATGAACTTACTTAGTTCTTCAAGAAATTGCCCTGAAAACAAAGAGAAGGAGGTGACTGGTGGGAGGTGACAGCTCCCACCCACGCCTCCCTGTCAGCTCTACAGGGATGCACCCCCTTTCCACTAGGGGACCCCCGCTGGCCCTGGTGACAGGGAGGCCTGGCTCATCTTCCCGCCCCTGCTCGGGGCCCTGTGCGCCCCACTCCGGCACCTGCCAGTCTTCGGTGCAGCCAGTTGTAGCAGACGACCAGGGCGGCCAGGGGTCCGAGCACTGGCACGGCCATGAACAGTGCCACCTTCCAGCAGGGCACCCTCAGGAAGTGGGGATCTGGGTTGTCCACCGAGAACAAGCAGGATTAGCCGGTGCCTCTGCCCCCTCCCTGTTGTTGGGGTTTCTTAACATGCTGCAGAAGTCTGCAGAGATTGCTTATGTTTCTAGCTGTTTGAAATGACATCATTAGGCCTGAGCAACGTTTCAGTGGGGCCTGGCGGAAGCCCCGGCTAGTCATGTGTTCGGACTCCTGCACCCGGAACCGCCCACCGCAGCCTGGTCCAGCCGGTGACGGGTACTTGGCTCTCCAGTCACTCCCCGCCAGATCTGCAAAGGCCCTGCTTGCCCGCCCTGTCTCCTGAGGGTGTGCCCGGAGGGTGATCCCTGCAGGGCGATTGCAGGCCTCCCTGCCCCCCCCCCCCCATGCAGCTTTTCAAAGGAGAAGCAAGAGGAGACCAATAGGAGCCAGGGCCCTGGTCCCCGGGCCCGGGCCAGCACTCACCGAAGGTCCTGTGGAGGCTCTCTGGAAGGAAGAGAGGGAGAGGGACTTAGAGGGCCCGGAGGCCACCCATCTCCGCCAGGCCTTTGTCTTAGTCACCTACGGTGCTCTGCCTGCTGGTGACGGGCGGGTGAGGGAAGCTGCGGGTTTGGTGCCTACCCTGGCTCACAGAAGGCAAGAGGAATGAGATGTCCTGTCATTTTTGGCCTCTTTGGGAGTTTTAAAGGGAACTCGGGGATTGGCAAAGATGTCCTGAGAGAAGGACCGCTTTGGTGAGGCCAAACCGGAAGGGAGGGGTCGCGGGGCAGGTAATGAAACTCACCTATCTCCGCCCGCAGTTTTCCTAAAACAGAAGGCACCACAGTGAGTCCCCCGGGCACACGGGCCCGCCCGCCCACCGGCTCTGCACTTGGCTATTGTTTGGATTAAATATTGGGGTAAAGAGTGTGGGAACCTCGGTGCGCAGCAAAGCCCCAAACCAACAAGATTTTCTTACCTCCCCCTGCTCCTTGCCCTTCGGCCACCCTTTCAGGTGGGGCACCCCCTGCTGGGCCCACTTTGTGAATATAAATCCGCCCCATCTGACGGGAAGGGCGGAGCTGAGCACTTGGGGAGCAGCCGCCTCCATGCACTTTACATGACATTAGCCTCCCGCTGGCTCTGCCTTGGGCCTGCGGAGGCCTGGTTCCTCTTGCTCAGCCTGTGGCTGAAGGCCTTGTGTATGCGGACGAATTCGGGGGAGAAAAAAGCCCCCACTTTCTGTGCCAACATCTCCCTCCCAAGCCCTTCTTGCTGTGGGAGGGGAAGAAAGGTCCTGGGCTTTGCCCTGAGAACATGGGGCAGTGGGCGGGGATGGACACAAAAGGGCTTGGTGCTGAATGGAAACGGAAGGAGGGTTTCTGAGGGCAGGTGTGCGTGTGTGTGTGTGTGTGTGTGTGTGTGTGTGCCTGACCAACTCATGCCCCGCGGGTGATGCTCCCTGGGCCGGGCCCAGCAGGGCGCGGGCTGAGCTCCCCGCACCCACGGGTTTCCGGCACAATCTGCTCCTGCTGGGCTGCCTCATCCGCAAGCCCCCTCAGGGTGCAGGGTCTGCGGCGGACAGCGCCCAGCTGCGTGAGCCTGGCGTGGGGCTCTGCACCCAGGAGCCCAGGGGGGAAACGCCGGGAGCCGCCTCATGCTGGGAGGGCACCGTGCAGCGGGCATACCTCTCAGCCTGCGCTGCAGGACCAGGAAGAGCAGGCCGGCCGCTAGCTGCAGCAGGAGCAGGGGCAGCACCGCCAGGCCGGCCAGCGCGCCGGGCCCCACCCAGTGGAAGGGATCTGGAAGAGAGCACAGGCAGCCTGTGGGGGCATCTGGGGGAGCACAGGCCCGCCTGTGGGGGGATCTGGAGGGAGCACAGGCCCGCCTGTGGGGGGATCTGGAGGGAGCACAGGCCCGCCTGTGGGGGGATCTGGAGGGAGCACAGGCCGGCCTGTGGGGGGATCTGGAGGGAGCACAGGCCGGCCTGTGGGGGGATCTGGAGGGAGCACAGGCCGGCCTGTGGGGGGATCTGGAGGGAGCACAGGCCGGCCTGTGGGGGGATCTGGAGGGAGCACAGGCCGGCCAGCTGGCATCCCACACCAGGCTGCCCGCTCCACAGTCAGGTGAGGGAGGGAATGAATATAGCCGAGGCTCAGAGAAGGCAGCACAGACTTGATACCTGAGCTTCATCCTGAGGGAGAGGCTAGAACTTGGACCACAGCGCTCAAGGCTGCAGACTGGGCTAATCTCGACAGGCCTGAGCTGGCGCCACAGCAGAGGAGAGGGTGGGCAGCTCAGAGGTCATGGTAGCAGGAGCAATGGGAAGGACGAGCTGGCACGGCCATGGAGGTGGAGGAGTTCAAAGGGCTGTGAACTCCACTGGGAGAAGGATGTGTGTTTGTTGCCAGTGACGCTGAAACTAAATGCGGTGTTTCTTTCGATTATGTTTGTAAGCAAAACACTACAGTGTAAGCAGAGCCTGTGACTTTGTCTTCAATAAAAACACAAATATCTTCATGTCACATGTTGCAGCAATCTCAAAATATCACTTCAGTCTCTATTAGTTTGGAATTACACTAATTGTCAGGCCATCCCATACCTTGTTATTTTGTTAACTATTTCAGTGCTAATGTGTTTTATTTTATGCATGTGAATCACCCTCCCGAGAAGGGCCATCGCCTTGCCAGCCGCCAAAGGGATCCATGCACACGGGGTCAGCAATCCTTTCTGGAGCTTGGAGGCAGGAAGACCCTCAGAACCCGTCCCCGAGCATGAGGAGTGGAGCGGGGTGTGTGTGTGTGTGTGTGTGTGTGTACTCCGCTCTCCACTTCCCACCTCTCTCCCATGCTAGAGTCTCCTGGCCTCTCCTGTCTAGTCTCCATGGTGCTGTGCTTCCGCCAGCCCTTACCTGTTCTCTACCTACAGACACTGCCCTCAGCGTCAGGAATTAAGTCACAACAAGCAACACTAAACCGGTCAGGAGCACGCTGGCCCACTAGCTCGTCCCCATACACCGAAGTTATGGGTTCGATATCCGGTCAGGGCATATACTAGAAACAATGAATGCATGAAGCAGTGGGACAATAAATCGGTGTTTCTCTTCCTCTTCCTCTCTCTCAAATCGGTAATATCGCAGTCCATCTAAAAAAATGAATAAGCGGGTCGGGAGGGATTCTAGGGTATAAATACAATAGCAAAAGTGGTTGTCCAGCTCACATTTAGCTCCGTCTTTGTAACCGAGAGAACAGGCCACGGACCTCCTGACGGAAGGACGCAGCTGGACAAGGTGACTGTGCCTGGCCGCCCGCTGATGCGGGGCGGAGTGCCTGCCACACACCAGGGCACGGGATTGGCAAGACCCAGGTCAAGGGAGACATTACAGCGCCAATACCAACATGTAGATCTTGTTTGGGTCAAACAAACCAGTTGTAAAAATATACTTATGAAACGATCAGGAAAATTTGAACACAGACTGGGTATTGATGACTTCAAAGAAATTTTGTTAATTTAAAAAAATGTGATCATAATATTGTGGTTATAATTTCTTACAGCATTTTACTCTTTTTCATTGAACTTATTGGGATAACATTGGTCAACATAATATATATTGAGCGGCCAGATGATTATGATCTCTGAACGCATAATAATCTGGCCACTCAGTGTGTGTGTGTGTGTGTATGTGTGTATTAGAAGCCCAGTGCATGGGTGGGGTCCAGCCAGCCTGGCCAAGGAGCGGGGACATGGGCAGTTGGCCAGCCTGCCTGCTGGCTGAACTCCTGGTCGAGGGGACAATGTGCATATTAGCCTTTTATTATATAGGATATACAGAGTGGCCAGATTATTATGCGTTCAGAGATCATCAACATCTGGCCACTCAGTGTAGTTTCAAGTGTACATCTCTATGATACATCACCGCATTTTGCATCGTGGCTTCTCCATCAAAAGTCAAGTCTTCCGTCACCATTTAAAAAATGCATTGGTTGATTTTAAGAGGAAGGGAGGGAGGAGAGAAGCATTGGTTTGTGTTGCACTTGTCTGTGCATCACTGCTGGTTCTTATATGTGCCCTGGCGGGAACAAGCCCTCAACCTTGGCACATCTGGACGGTGCCCCAACCAGCTGAGCTACTGGGTCAGGGCTCCTTCCAGAACCGTTTGTCCCCCTTTACCCTCTTCTACCTCGGCCACCTCCTCAAGCAGTCTTCACTCGAATCCTCAAGGACTTAGCAATGAGGTGACCCTGTAGCCTGGAACTTGCCTCTACCTCAGGGGGAGGCAGGTAATGAGGGGCCAGGGAAGCAGTTGGCTTTTGGTCATCGCTGTTGCAGGCAGTGATGGGTCCTTGGAGGCTCGTTAGCGTTATTCTCTCTACCTCGGTGTATATTTTAAGGTTTCATAATGATGAGTTTAAAGAAAGGATTAGAGACAACTATTAATAAAGTCACAAAATGACAAGGAAAGAATACGGTCCGAGAGACAACAGAACTGCGGGGAACAGGTGCGAGTGTCTGGGACCCACTGCACCGGAGCCCGACCTCGCCTCGGCCGGCTCTGCTCGGGCTTGGCGGGCGCCGGTGGCTGTGACACCCCCTCTCGCCTGGGCATGCAGACACAGAACAGGAGGAAGGGGTGGGAATGTGGGTGTCCGTCCAGAGGAGCTCTGCCCTCCCTGAGGCGGCTTCGTTGGGAGGTTACTTTTTCTTGTACAACAATTGCTGTCTGAAGAGCATTGGGTGACGCTGTCTTCACAGCCACCCGCCACCATCTCCAGATGGCGCTTTGTTCTCGCACACAAAGCGTCTCTGGTCCAGCCTGCAGGGAGCTATTGTCTGCTGGGTTGGCTGGTGTTTCTCCACAGGTGGGGAGGAGGAAAGGGGAGAAAGGAGGTTCCCACCCTCACAACACTTTTGTCCTTCAATTACATAGCAATTAACTTTCTCCCTGGACAGCTGCTCAGTGGTTAGAGCATTGTCCAGCTACCCAAGGCTGCAGGTTTGATCCGACTTAGTCAGGGAACATACAAGAAGCAACCTATAGATGCAGAAATAAATAGAACAACAAAATCAATATTTCTCTCTTCTTTCCTCTCTCCCCCTAAAGATCAATCATTTTTTTAAAAAATAATTAATTTTCAAAGCTTCCCTTTCATCCACTTTACCTTGCCCACATCTAACCATCCTGAGATTAAAAAAAAATAATAATAAAATGAAACGAATTGTAGGTCCGCATCAAAAGACCCTGCCAGGCCGTGCTGCAGGAGCGGTGGGAAGCACACGCCGCTGGCTCACTCAGACATGTTCTATGGCTCTCCTCCCCTCAACTATGTTGGAATATATTTCTCAGAGTTCCTCATCTAATAAAACACCACAGACACATCAACTTTGGAATTCATTGTAATAGGATCTGGTCAATTTGACTCTTTTAGGACTAACCCCCTTGTTTATAACAAATAAAAGGAGATATTCCAAAAGAGCAGAAAGAAAAAGCCTGCTTTGATTGCTTTCAGATTACTCACGTTGTCTTCCAGCAGCACAAACTAACCGGAAACGGATTCTTTCAGGTTTTGTTGCCTCCATTGTTTTTTTTATTTTGTTTTTTGTTTCTTACAAATCTTTTCTTTGTGTGTACACACGTGTACATGTTACATTATGTACACAAATGTACATGTCCATGTGCTATGACCTTTTCTTTCATGCTCTGCGGTGGGCCACACCCCATTCTCCTCTCTGCTTCCCCAAAGTGAGCCACACTAACTTTCTTATGGATCTCTTTTCATATTTCTCTGAGACATACATAACACATTCACAAACATAAGGTTTAGTTTTTCTTTACTTCGTGTTGCTTTTTTTTTTTTTTTTTAATCCTGGCCCAAGGATATTTTTCCATTGATTTCTAGAGAGAGTGGGAGGGAGGCAAAAGGGGGAGGTAGAGTAACATTGGTCTGAGAGAGACTCCTGGACTGGTTGCCGCTCACATGTTTCCCTACCCGGGCTGGGAACCTGCAGCCGAGGTACATGCCCTTGACCTGGAGTGGTACGGAGAGCCTTCGGTCTGCAGGCCCTCGCTCTAACCACTGAGCCCGGCCAGGCAGTGTGGCTTGCTTCCATCGCTCAGCAATGCTTGTGGCATGCCCCAAGCCATCTGCCCTCGCCCCCAAACAACCCTGAGTGGCTGCACGGGGTCCGGATGAATAACCCGCAACGGACCCTTCGGCCCCTGGGCAGCCTGCTCTGGGCTCGGGTTCAAAGCCGGAGGCAGCAGACCCGAAGCCTGGATGCTGCTGTGGAGGCTCGGGGGGGGGTGGTGCTGAAGGAGCTCCTCCCAGGCTCCGGTGGAACGGGGCCCAGAAGCCAGGGCTCCATCCCATCAGCGCACAGCGGGGCTCGGCCAGCGTGGGGGTGCAGGAGGCCGCGGGGCCCTGATTCTCACCATTGATGCTTCTCTCCCTCGCCTCCCTCTCTGGCATCAATAGATATTGATCAATAAATATTTAGCAATAAATATTGCTAAATATCTCCCCTCCCCCCCCAAAAAAAAGCCGGGTCCTGCGGGCACCCACCTTCCACTTGCAGCTCCAGCGCCGCCTCCTCGTGCTGCGCATGGTCGCGGAAGAAGCAGGTGTAGCCGCCCGCGTCGGAGGGGCGCACGCGGCGGATGCGCAGCGCCGCGCGGCCCTCGGCCAGGCCGCCGGGCAGCAGCTCGGTGCGGCCGCGGAACTCGGGCGACTGCTCCTCGGGCCGGTCGCGGCCGCCGCGGAACAGGTGCACCATGCGGCCCGGCGGCCGCGCCCAGCCCACCTCCATGCCGCTGGCGTTGCGCGCGGGGGCCAGGCGGCACGGCAGCTCCGCCGGGCGCCCCGCCAGCGCGCGCACCGGACGCTCCGGGCCCAGCACTCGGAACTGCCCTGCGGGACACCGGGCGTCAGGGGCCGGCGTCCGGAGCGGCGTCTGAGTCGCGGGGGCCGGGGTCTCCGAGGCGGCGTCGGGCGGACGCCCGGCGCCCAGCCCGCGCCCAGCCCCCCAGCCCAGCCCCCGCCCAGTCCGCGCCCAGCCCCGCGTCCCCGCTCGGACTTGGCCAAAGCGGGCGGACCGCCCCCCCGCCCCCCGCCTCCCCGGGGCTCAGGTCTGTCTGCTCGGACCCCAGTCGCCAGCGGGACGCCCCGCACGCGCCTGGCCTGTCCCGCAGGGAACGTGTCCCGCTCGAGGGGAACCGGCGGAGAGGGCTCCGGAGGGCAGGGCGGGCCTCCTCTGCCAAGGGCTCCGGGCGAACCCAGTTTCTCCTGGGGGTCTTGGGGGGGGGGGTGCTGAGCACGAGGCACCGCCGGGCTCACCACTCCTGCCTGGCCTGATGCCCCACACTGACCGGCGCGGCTTGGGGATCGGGGCCCCTAAGCTGTCACGGACCGTGTCTCCTGGACCCGCAGCCACGGGGGCCGCACCCTGCTTGCTGGGAGACCACCGCCCAGCGGCAGGCGGCGCCCCGGAGGGGGAGCGGGAGGCCGGGCCACGCGCCGCCAGGAGCACGCGGACCCGTTCGGAGGGAGGCCGCCCCGCAGCTGGAGGGCGAGCGCAGCACCAGCCTCGCGGCGGGCCGGGACCGGGGCCGGGGCCGGGGCAGGGGCTGGGCTGGGGCCCGGCCGGCCTTACCGGCGTGGCTGGAAGGCGACTGGAGCAGCAGCAGGAGGAGGGGCAGGCGGCCGGGCAGAGGGGAGCGCCAGGAGCTCGCCATCTCCGCTCTCCGACGGCCGGGCACACTGAAGCCGCGGACAGACGGCCGGGCGAGGAGGCAGCGCCCCGCCCCCTGCAGCTGGCCCGCGTCACCTCCCGGCCTCACAAAGGGCCTCAGACGGGGTGACAGGCCGGCCTGCCGCCCCAGCTCGGGAGGAGGCTGCCTGGCACCAGCCTCCCTCCGCTCCTCCCCGGGCGCCTTTAAGGGGCTTCTGGGATCTGACCGGCTGGGACCAGACCCACCGTTCCCTCCTTGGACCTCAGGGACCCCCATGTACCCCCGGCCCGCCCCCATCCTCCCAGTGTTAACCAGGGGAGGGTTATTGTTGGCCTTCTAGAGGAAGGAACTTTGAGCCTTTTCCTCGTTTTAACGCCTCCTGATTGGAACTGCCCGCGGCTTCCCGGCTTCCTCCCGCTCCTCCTGCGGCCAGACCGGGCCTGGTCTGCGCCCCGCTGAGACCGCCTCCTGCTCCCCAAGGCAGGCAGGAAGGTGGGAACAGCTTGGCCTTGCAGGGAGGGGCCTTCCTTTACCCTCAAGGTCCTCCCACTGGCCTGATGGTCACATAGACATGAAAGACAGAGAGGGAAAATGACCAACTAGATTACATATGTGCACAGGCACCCGGACACACGAGAGCCAGGGGCCCCAGGCGGAGGGGCGCAGGACAGAAAGTAAAATGAGATGCTGCCCACATTCCGAGCCAGGCCCAGGGCTAGACCTCGGGGAGGCCGGGGAGCGTCAGGGTGCAGCGGGGGGCCAATAACCAGAAGCTGGCCTGCCCTATGGCAGGTGGAAGGGCTATCGCTGACAATCTGCCATCACAGACATGGCCCCAGTCAAACCCCTTCTAGGCGGCTAATGAGGACGGAAGCTGCAAGACCACAGGGTCTTGGTTGCCTTTGGGTCAAAGCAATCCACACAGCAGAGACACACCTGCGGCTCCTTCTGAATGTTGGGAGTTGATGGCCACCTCTGCTCAGAGAGGCAAGCATGGGAGGTTAGCAAGAATGTCAGCGTAGCCAAAGCCAGAACCGACAGGCTCTGCCGCCTGGCTCACTCTCTGAGTCCTCAGGTCACAGAGGAAGAGCTGAGGGACGGAGAGTTTCCCTCACCTCCCGAGGTCAGCGAGACGGCATCCTGTACCACAGGGATGTGCCCGTGTGAACGTGCTGCCCAGGAAGCCGTGAGCCCCCAGGAAATGCCGCCTGCCAGGTGGCTGCCCAGGAAGGGGTGCACAAGCCCCCGGTGCGGTGGGAGACACACCGCACACAGAGGAGAGCGGCTGTACACGTAAAAACCATCCTCTTTATTTCTTTGCACATTTGCTTCTGTTTCAGTCCGAAGGTGTAAAATAATATACTTTGAAGAATGTCCCTCCCAGCCATGTGGCGCCAACTTCGGTTTCCTCTGCACCCTGTACGTGCACCACCGGAGAGAGCGACAGGGCCGTCCTGGGTGAGGAATGGGACTGCATCCCCACCTCCTTTTCTTTATTTTTATTTTTAAAATGTAATAAATCGTTACTGTTCAGATTATTACACGTGTTCCTCTTTTTCCCCCCCATAGCTCCCCTCCACCTGATTCCCCACCCCACCCCATGCCCTTACCCCCTGCTACCGTCTTCATCATAGGTGTAAGATTTTTGTCCATTCTCTTCCCGCACCCCTCAGACCCCCTTCCCCCTGAGAATTGTCAGTTCACTCCCTTTCTATGCCCCTGATTCTATTATATTCACCACTCCATTCTGTTCTTCAGAATTTTTTATTCATTTGATTTTTAGATTCACTTGTTGGTAGGTATGTATTTGATGTCTTTTTGTTGTTCATAGTTTTTACCTTTACCTTTTTCCTCTTTAAGAATACCCTTCAGCACTTCATGTAATCCTGGTTTGGTGGTGAAGAACTTTAGTTTTCTCTTATCTGTGAAGCTCTTTATCTGGCCTTCAATTCTGAATGATAGCTTTGCTGGGTAGAGTAATCTTGGTTGTAGGTTCTGTTCATCACTTTGAATATTTCTTTAAAAAATATATTTTATTGATTTTTCTTTCAGAGAGGAAGAGAGAGGGATAGAGAGCTAGAAACATCAATGAGAGAGAAACATTGATCAGCTGCCTCTTGCACACACTCCACTGGGGATGTGCCTGCAACCCAGGTACATGCCCTTGACCAGAATCGAACCTGGGACCTTTCAGTCAACAGGCTGACGCTCTATCCACTGAGCCAAACTGGTTTTGGCTGAATATTTCTTGCCACTCCCTTCGGGCCTGCATAGTTTCTGTTGAGAAATCAGCTGACAGTCATATGGGTACTCCCTTGTAGGTAACTAACAGTTTTTCTCTTGCTGCTTTCAAGATTCTCTCTTTGTCTTTTGCTTTTGGAATTTTAATTATGATGTGTCTTGGTGTGGTCCTCTGGATTCCTCTTATTTGAGGTTCTGTGTGCTTCCTGGACTTTTAAGTCTATTTCTTTCACCAGGTAGGGAAAGTTTTCTGTCATTATATCTTTCAATAGGCCTTCAATATCCTCTTCTCTCTCTTCTTCTAGCACCCCAAAAATCCGGATGTTGGTACGCTTAAAGCCGTCCCAGAGGCTCCTTACACTGTCCTCACACTTTTGGATTCTTCTTTCTTTCTGCCTCTCTGGTTGGGTGTTTTTTGTTTCCTCATATTCCAGATCTTTGGTTTGACTCTTGGGGTACATTGATCTACTGTTGAGTTTCTGTATATTCTTTATTTCAGACAGTGTATGCTTAATTTCTGACTGGTCCTTTTCCATCTTTTTGGTATTCTCATTAAGGTCCTCCAAGGTCTCTTCAAGTTTCTCAGTGATTTTTAGAATATTCTTGAGTAACCTTATAGATGTGATTTTTGGAGAGGAACCAAGATGGCGGCATAGGTAAACGCCTATCTGCAGCCTCACACAACAATTTCAAAAAAAAAATACAACTAAAATACAAAATGGACATTATCCAGAACTACAAGAAAGTTGACTGACTGGAAATTCTACAACTAGAAGGAAAGAGAAAACCAGAAGGAAAATCAGAGGAGCTGTAAAAGCCTAAGGTACAGAGACACAATGTGCGCACGGAGAGGACGGAGCTGGAGAGGAGGGGGAGGCTGAGTGCCTGGCTGGCATTCCCTAGCAGGAAGGAGACAAAAGCTCTGGACTGTGCTGAACCCCAGATCCGACAGCACTGAACCCTAGTTCTAGGCAAGACCCTGGGGACCAAGGCTCATACAAAAGGAATCTAGGCTGTAAGGCAGGAATTCAGGGGAGTGGCGAAAGGCAGTCCCGGAGGCATGCAAGTTGCGCACAGAGGACGGACTGTTGACTGTCTTGCTGGATTGCCCTAGCGGGAAGGAAACAAAGGTCCGGGTTGCTCTGAACCCCACTTCCAACCCCAGTTCCAATGGCACTGAACCCCAGTTCCGGGTTCATTGGGGGAGAGTCTAGACCAGGGGTCTGCAACCTTTAAGACATAAAAAGCCACTTGGACCCATTTCCGAAGGAAAAAAAAAAACCTGGGAGCCGCAAAACCATTGCGACATTTAAAACAAATATAACACTGCATATATTGTTACTTACCTTAATGTTATATACCGGATCGTGCAGTTAGCTGTGAATCTGAAGAAAAAAAGGACTTTTTCACTTAACAATGTAAAATATATTTTTGCAATAATATATTAATTAAAATATAGCTAATTAAAATATTTAATTTACCTGGTTAATGGGATTTTTGCTCCTGAACCTCAGTGCACAGTGTCACTGTAAGACGTTACCTTCATTTTCACACAGGCTTGCAAGTTGTCAGAGCTGCAGTAAAGCTTCAAAAGAGCCACATGCGGCTCTGGAGCCGCAGGTTGCCGATACCTGGTCTAGACTGTCTGGTAGTGCCTTTCTCTCAGAGGTGCTTGCAGCGAGTACCGAAGGACACAGGAACATTGAGACTCAGGAACCTCATAAGGCGGGACTGACGGGAAGCCAAGGCTGTAGGCTCCACCCTGAAACTCCGCCCCATCCAAGCTGAGCACAGAGGCTTTTTCAATTTTCCAAGTCTAATTGAATAAGGCTGTCTCCCGGCATAGACACAGCTGATCTTCACAGCTAATTGGCCTGGAAGTCAGTTCCTCCCCGTGATACCAACAACAATAAAGACTTAATTACAAGGCTGTGCACACAGTCCACAAAGGGGTGCACCAAGAGTGTCCACCTCAGGTAATTGGGAGGCTGACCCACTGAACCATACAGGACACCTTAGCACACAAAGCCACCCTACCAACCCAGGGAAGCTGTGAAAATGCCAAGACAAGGAAACAGATCACAAACGAAAGAAATGGAGGACAGCCAAAACCGGTTTGGCTCAGTGGTAGAGCATCGGTCTGAGGACTGAAAGGTCCCAGGTTCGATTCTGGCCAAGGGCATGTACATTGGTTGCAGGCACATCCCCGGTAGGGGGTGTGCAAGAGGCAGCTGGTCAATGTTTCTCTCTCATCGATGTTTCTAGCTCTCTATCTCTCTCCCTTCCTCTCTGTAAGAAAATCAAAAAAATGTATTAAAAGAGAAAGAAAGAAATGGAGGGCAAAAAGCAACTGGATATAGAGTTCAAAACCACGCTTATAAGGTTTTTCAAGAATTTCCTAGAAAAGGCCGATAAAATGAATGAGACCTATGAGGATATGAAAAGGGATCAACTAGAAATAATAAGGGATCAGCTAGAAATAATAAGGGATCAACAAGAAATAAAGAATACATTGTCTGCCGGACTGGTTTGGCTCAATGGATAGAGCGTCGGCTTGGGGACTGAAGGGTCCCGGGTTCGATTCCGGTCAAGGGCATGTACCTTGGTTGCAGGCATATCCCCAGTAGGGGGTGTGCAAGAAGCAGCTGATCGATGACTCTCTCTCATCGATGTTTCTAACTCTCTATCTCTCTCCCTTCCTCTCTGTACAAAAATCAATAAAATATATTAAAAAAAAAGAATACATTATCTGAAATAAAGTCCTAAAACAGAGTCCTAAAAACAGACTGGAAGATCGCAAGTATCAAGTCAAAGATTTGGAACATAAAGAGCCAGAGGACACTCCTCCACAGAAGCAAGAAGAAAAGAGAATCCAAAAAGTTGAAGATAATGTAAGAAACCTCTGGGACAACTTCAAGTGAACCTACATCAGAATTATGGGGTCCCAGAAGAAGAGAGCGAGCAAGATATCGAAAACATACTGAAAGAAATAGTGACAGAAAACTTCCCTCACTTGGTGAAAGCGCACAGAACCCGAAACAAAAAGAACTGACAATTCTCGGGGAAAAGGGGAGAGGGGGATGCAGGAAGAGACTGAACATAAACTGTGCACCTATGGATGAGGACAATGGGGGGTGGGGAAAGGACAGAGGATGGGGTGGGAGGGGAGCAATGGAGGGGGAGAAATGAGGAACATTTGTAATAATATGAACAATAAAGATTTAAAAAAATTAAAAAATTAAAAAAGGCCAAAACAAAAAAATAAATTTAAAAAAATAAATGTGACTCCGGTCCTCTCGGAAGGGTGGGACAGGCAGAGAGGATGGCGGGCAGTGCATCGCGGGCAGAGGGTCATGGGGGAGCTGTGGCCCCTCCGGCGGCACTCGCACACGGAGCTGGCCCTATCCCCACAGCAGGCGTGTTCACTGTGCCTGGACATCCCATGGAGACTCAGGACTGGCAGCCTGAACGACGCTCTAACTTCCACCCACTTAGCCAGCGCGGCACCGGTGGGCTGGGCTGGCGCCAGGCGGCTCTTCAGGCCGCTGTCCTCATCGGTGACTGCCCAGAGGAATAGGCGGCACCAGCCGGCGAAGCCTGCGGAGGGTGACATTTCTGGTTACTATCCCCAAATCTACCGGTGTTTTCATCTCTCATGAAGAAAAGCACTCAGGGCCAGGGGAGAGGCGGGACCCGAACCACAGCCGGGACTGAGGCTGGTGAACCTCAGGCCTCCCTCTTGCATGCCCCTCTCTGAGCAGCAGGCCCGCCCAGCAGGCTGACTACAGGCTCTGGAGAGGCCTCTGAGCCGCCCCGCCCCTCCCGCTGCTGGAAGACAGGAGTGTGCCTGGGCGTCCGTCCGGGTCCAAGCAGGCACCCATGGCCTGCGGGTCCCGGCCTGTGCTCGCCTGTGTCACCACCAGAGGCTCCCGGGAGCAGCAGCCGCCGGAAGGCTCTGTCTAAGCTGGTGGCCTCTGCCGCTCCGGCCCCGGGAGGTGCTTCGTGTCTGTGATCGCAGGAGGCCGCTAGCTGCCGCCTGTTGCAGGAGTAAACCTGGTTTATGTTTAAAAAAGAAGAAAAGCACTCATCTTGTTGTGAATTGGGCACTTGGGCTTTTTTCTTTCTTTCTTTTTACTTTTTTTAAATTATTATTTTAAAAATAAATCTTTAAGATCCAAGATGGCTGCGCCCAGGTAAACACCTAGCCGCAGCCGCACACAACAATTTCAATAAAATACAACTAAAATATAAAATGGGCATTACCCAGAACTACAGGAAAGTCGACTGACTGGAAATTCTACAACAAGAAGCAAGGAGAAAACCAGAAGGAAGCGCGGAGGAGCTGGAAAAGCCTAAGGTACCAAGACACGCTGCGCGCGGAGAGGACGGAGCCGGAGAGGAGGGAGGCTGAGTGCCTGGCGGGCGTTCCCTAGCGGGAAGGAGATAAACGCTCCGACTGTGCTGGGCCCCACTTCTGACTGCTCTGAACCCATTCTAGCCCAGACCCCGGGGACCCAGGCTCACACAGAGGGAGCTGGGTTGCAAGGCGGAACCCCGGGGGAGCAGTGAAAGGAGGTCCCGGCAGCGCGCACAGTGCTTGCAGAGAAGGGACGGGTGGCTGTGCCGCGGGATTGCACTGGCGGGAAGGAGACAGGGGCTCCAGACTGCTCTGAACGCCACCTCCAACTCCACTTCCAACTGAACTGAACCCCAATACCCAGCTCATTGGGGGAGAGCATAGACTGTTTGGCAGCAGGCGAAAATCGAGGGCACCTTTCTCTCAGAGGTGCTGGCAGCGAGTACTGAAGGACCCACATAGGGCGGGGCTGACGGAAGCCAAGGCTGTAGGCTCCACCCTGAAACCCCGCCCCATCTTAGCTGCAAAATGCGACAACAAAATAGATCACAAACGAAAGAAATGGAGGACAAAAAGCGGCTGGATATAGAGTTCAAATCTACGCTTATAAGGTTTTTTAAGAATTTTCTAGAAAAGATGGACAAGTCCTATGAGGATATGAAAAGAAATCATCTAGAATTAATAAGGAATCAACAAGAAATGATAAGGAATCAACAAGAAATAAAGAATACATTGTCTGAAATAATAAATATTATACAGAGTCCTAAAAACAGAAAAGAAGATCGCAAGAATCAAGTCAAAGATTTGGAACAAAAAGAGCCAGAAGACACTCCTCCGCAGAAGCTAGAAGGCAAGAAAATCCAGAAAATTGAAGGTAATGTAAGAAACCTCTGGGACAACTTCAAGCTAACCAACATCAGAATTATGGGGGTCTTAGAAGATGAGAGAGAGCAAGATATCGAAAACATACTGAAAGAAATAGTGACAGAAAATTTCCCCCACCTGGTGAAAGAATTAGACTTACAAGTCCAGGAAGCGTGCAGAACTCCAAACAAAAGGAATCCAAAGAGGACCACACCAAGACACATCATAATAAAAATTCCAAGAGCAAAAGACAAAGAGAGAATATTAAAAGCAGCAAGAGCAAAGAAGGTAGTTACCTATAAAGGAGCACCTATACGATTGTCAGCTGACTTCTCAACAGAAACCATGCAGGCCAGACAGGAATGGCAAGAAATATTCAAGGTGATGAATATTAAGAACCTACAGCCAAAAATACTCTGCCCAGCAAAGCTATCACTCAGAATCAAAGGCCAGATAAAGAGCTTCACTAATAAAAACAAGCTAAAGGAGTTCATCAACACCAAACCAGAGTTATATGAATTGCTGAAGGGGGTTCTTTCAGAAGAGAAAGTAAATAAAGATGGAAATTATGAACAACAAATATGTAACTATCAACAAGTGAATCTAAAAACCAAGGGAATTGAAAAGAATCTGATGAACAATAGTAACTGTTGAATATAATAGAATCAGAGGTATGGAAGGGGAGGGAACTGACTATTCTTGGGGAAAAGAGGAGAGGGGGATGTGGGAAGAGACTGAACATAAACTGTGCACCTATGGATGAGGACAATGGGGAGTGGAGAACCTGGTGGAGGAGAGCAATGGTGGGGTTGGGGGGAAGGAACATTTGTAATAATATGAACAATAAAAACTTATTAAAAAAATAAATAAAAATAAATCTTTATTGTTCAGATTATTGCAGTTGTTCTTCTTCCCCCTCCCCCACAAAGTTCCCCTCCACCCCGTTCCCAGCCCACCCTCTGCCCTTAGCCCCCCCCAACTGTCCTCATCCATAGGTGTACGATTTTTGTCCAGTCTCTTCCCACACCCCCACACCCCTCCACTCCCGAAATCAGTCCACTCCCTTTCTATGTCCCTGATTCTATTATATTCACCAGTTTATTCTGTTCATCAGATTTTTTATTCACTTGATTTTTAGATTCACTTGTTGGTAGATATGGATTTATTGTTCATAATTTTCATCTTTACTCTTTTTTTTCTTCTTCCTCTTCTTAAAGAATACCCATCAGCATTTTATGTAATCCTGGTTTGGCGGTGATGAACTCCTTTAGCTTTTTCTTGTCCGTGAAGTTCTCTATCTGTCCTTCCATTCTGAACGACAGCCTTGCCGAGGGCGCAGAGCTGAGCTGGCCCTGGGCCTCAGGCACCTTCCCTGCGCCCGACTGGCCTGGGGCTGCGCCTCCGCACCCCGTCCCTTCCCCAGCGCCTGGGTCACGTCCTAGGGCCACGTCCTGGGGGTCAGTCTGCGGCCTCCAGGCAGCTGCTCAGAGGGCCGCCCGGTGGGCTCCGCTTCCTTCCCCTCCCCTTTCCTCCAGTCTCCTCCCCTCCCCTCCTATCCCCGGTTCTCAGTAACTGGCATGGGGATGGTCCGCTCAGAAACCTGCGGGGAAGGAGACACGTGGCCACACGCCAGGAGCTTTGCGGTTTTTTCCTGAGTCGGTTCACCGCCTCTGACTCCGCATCAGCTCCGGCCGCGGGCTAGCACTTCCCCCGGGACCGCGCCCGGCCTCGGCCTGGGGCGGGCGGCGGGCTGTGCGCTCAGCGCGGGGCGCGGGGCGCGGGGCGCGGGGGGCGCGGGGCGCGGGGCGGGCGGCGGGCTGTGCGCTCAGCGCGGGGCGCGGGGGGCGCGGGGCGCGGGGCGCGGGGGGCGCGGGGCGGGCGGCGGGCTGTGCGCTCAGCGCGGGGCGCGGGGGGCGCGGGGCGGGCGGCGGGCTGTGCGCTCAGCGCGGGGCGCGGGGCGCGGGGGGCGCGGGGTGCGGGGGGCGCGGGCGGCGGGCTGTGCGCTCAGCGCGGGGCGCGGGGGGGCGCGGGGGGCGCGGGGGGCGCGGGGCGCGGGGCGCGGGGGGCGCGGGGCGGGCGGCGGGCTGTGCGCTCAGCGCGGGGCGCGCGGGCCCACAACGCGGCGATCTCGCCGGGCCCGCGCCGCGCCTCTCGGCCAGGCTGCAGCCATTGCGTTCCAATTAGGGCCAGGAACCCGGCAGGCTCCGGGACGCGGGATTCCCCCTTAACGGCGTCTACTGTCCGCTGTGTTCTCGCAGGGGCCCGTGGCATTTATAATAACGATGTTAGAAAGCTCAAAACAAAAAACCTGGAAAGCTCCATGTCTGAAGGGACCTCAGCTCGCCTTGTGACTAGTTCACCCAGTGGCCAAACGAGGTCACTGTCCTGCGGCTGAACACGGGGGCGGGGGCGGTGTGTCTGCGGGGGCGGCCTCGGGGCAAACAGCACGGAGCTTACCCTTGCCGATGGTGCAGGCATCGCTGAATCCGGCGGCCTGGGCGGGCGTGGCACACACCACTGAGTGCCAGCGATGGAGGAAGCGAAAGGGCACTCCTGTGGCGTTTTAACATCTCCAAAGTGCTTTCTTCGTTGTATTTGTTCGTCACCATAGTGTGCGGCCACAGAAGAGCAAAGGCTTTCGCATTTCTCAGATGACAAAGACCAGGCCGGAGGGCGTGAACAGCCCGCGCCAGCCAGAGGAGCATTGTCTGGGCAGACCCGGACCCTGGGCCTGAGTGAGCAGACTGGCCCTACTCCCGCTGCAGCCCGGCTGTGGACATGCAAGCTTGAGTTCACTGTCTTATTAGGAACCCTGGCAAGGCGCTCTAAGGTTGCATTTCTGTAGCCTGTGCTTGGTCTTCTATCCCTTTTTATTCTTTGCCCTACCATAGCTCTGTTTGGTGAGCTAATTTTTAGCAATAGAGCTAATTTTATGTATCATTTCTTTTTTTTCTTTTTTAATTTTTTTCACTTAATATATATATATATATATATATATATATATATATAATTAAATTACTATTTTTGTACATATACCATTGCCATTTCTATTTTCTTATTAATCAAACATTTTAACTTCCTTCAGTCTTCCACGTGTACTTTTTGAATAATTCTACCCTAGAGTAAGGAAACATAATATTTTTAAATGAGTGCTCATAACAAATATATGTATCTTTTTATTTGTATTTTTCTAAATATATTTTATTAATTTTTTACAGAAAGGAAGGAAGAGAGATAGTTAGAAACATCGATGAGAGAGAAACATCAATCAGCTGCCTCCTGCTTCCTGCACACTCATACTGGTGATGTGCCTGCAATTAAGGTGCATGCCCTTGACTGGAATCGAACCTGGGACCCTTGAGTCCGCAAACCAACACTCTATCCACTGAGCCATTAGGGCTGTATCTTTTTATTTTTAAACTAGAGGCCTGGTGCACGGATTGTGCACTGGCGGAGTCCCTCAGCCTGGCCTGTGGGGATGGTCCAAAACTGGCTCTCCAACATCCTCTGAGGGTCCCAGACTTCGAGAGCCAGGCCAAGGGACCCCCACTGGTGCACAACCAGGGCCAGGGAGGGACTGTGGGAGGACTCCAGAGCGTGTCCAGCTTGTCTCACTCAGTCCCCATTGGCTGGACCCCAGCAGCAAGCTAACTTATTGGTTGGAGCATCTGCCCCTGGTGGTCAATGCTCATCATAGTGACTGGTCAAATGGTTGGACACTTAGCATATTAGGCTTTTATTATGTAGGTTAAAAAGCCAGAGCATGGGCTTATTTTGCTGTCTTTCTGGATTCCAGTTCTTAAATCACCTGATCATGCCTGAGGACTGTAAAGACTGACACCATGTCTCGGTCCTGAGTGTGCCCCCCAGTGCCTGCTTGTGCTTCCTACACACATTGACAGAGCGAATGGAGAAAGTCAACCTGCGGCCAGCCGAGTTTCCTTTAGTCACTGGTGACCATCCAGTGGCAGCCGGAGAAGGCTCGATTAACAAATACTCACATTGTTAGGAGCCTTAATAACCGTGTCAGCACACGCAGGAAACCCAGCCCTCCTTTCCTCTTTCTGAGACTTCTTGAGGATGTTCTCTTTTTTAGGCTTGGGTACCCATTTGTCTGTAGTTTGGTAATTTCTGGAAAAATAACAAATTCACACAGGATTTATCCAATTCTACTTCCAGGAAATCCTTCTTTAGATAAATCCCTACATGTGGGAAATGGCATATATGTAAAGTTATTCAGTGGAGCATGGTTTGTAATTGCAAAAGGTTATAAACGTCTTAAGCTCTATCAAAGGGGCTTCTTGCTGAGAAACAACAGCCATCTCATAGCCCAGAGTCCACAGGACTACACCCTACTGACCATGTGTCCTCACGTGCCTCCGTGTCACCTCCAAGCAGGAAAACAATGTTCCACTGTCTTTTTGCTTTTCTCCACCAAAATACACATGTGAGAAGACTGCTGCTAAATAAACACAACAGACTGTAGGTGTACCTCACAATATAAAATTAAGACATTCTTATAAATTATGTTTTTATAAATTAAATTTGGTCTAAGTTGATTCTATTCTAAATCCTTTTGAAATAAGGTGATTCTGTCTAATTTATATTTATTGAACTCACTCTAAGAAAGTTACATCCACCCCTTTGCCCCCCAAACAAAGGTGAGCCAACATCCTGGAAATACCTCAGCCTTCTGAGTCGCTAAGGTTGGAGTAACCACAGGACAGAAATTGGGGTGCGGTGGCCAAGAGCGGGTCGCTCAGAGGCCAGTTCCAGCCGGCCTCCCCAGAGCCTCTCCTGCCCCCACATGGGCATTCCTCTGGCCCTGGAGTGGAAGCCGGACCGCAACCGCCTGAGGAAAATGAGGGAGGAGCTAAAAGGTCAGGACGGAGGAGAAACCAAGATGGCATGGGGGGGGAACTTGAATGCAGCCTACCACAACAAGTTTGAATTTAGAGCTGGAAAACGGGGAAACATCGCCCTGAAGCACCGGACGGCTGCCTGAGAGGAGGCTCTACCATCTGGGACGGAGAGAGAAGCACACTGAACCTCGAAAACTAAAGGTGCGGAGAACTGTGCGCGCGAAAAGGCAGCCGCCCGAGCTCGCTGCCGGCTTACTCCCTGCGCGGAGAGGGCGGACAGCTAATGCGCGGCTGGCTTTCTTGTTCGGAGGAAAACAGAATCAGCCTATTGCTCAGGCTGAGCAATAGGGAGAGGCCAGACTGTCAGGCAGTGGGCAGAGATCTCTTGGAGGTGTGTGAAGCCAGAGGCCATTACTGCGGGACTCAGGGAAGGGCCAACGAGAAACCAAAGCTTGTGGGCACCACCCCAAGACTCCGCCCCATCCAAGCAGAGCATGGAAGCCCTCCCGGAAGCTGGCTTTTTTTTTTTCCGCAGCAAATTGGACTCTCCTGAAGAGGGATGAATCCAAAGCTTGTCTGCGCCTATACCAAAGAGGTGCACACACCTGCAACCAGTCTTGCAGGACTCACCAAAGCTTGTCTGGACCACCCTGAGACTCCACCCCAATCGAGCGGAATACAGAAACCCTCCTAACTGAGACACTGCTGATCCTCACAGCCAATAGTCTTGGAGATCAATGCTTCCCAGTGATACCAACAATAAGCAAGGCTTAACAACAAGACTGCACACACAGCCCACAAAGGGCTACACCAAGACTGTCCACCTCAGGTAACTGGGAAGGCTGTACTACTGGGCTCTACCAGAACACCTAGCACACAAAACTATTCCATCAAATCAGGGAAGAAGCTAAATGCAGAGAAGAGGCAAGACATAAAGGAAGGAGATGGAGGGGGGGAAAAAAGAATGGACATTGAGTTAAAAACTACAGTCATAAGGTTTTTCAAGAATTTCCTAAAAAAGGCCGATAAAATAAATGAGACCTATGAGGGTATGAAAAGGGATCAACTAGAAATAAAGGAAACATTTTCTGAAATAAAAAAATATTACACAGAGTCCTAAAAACAGTCTGGAAGATGGAAAGAATCAAGACAAAGATTTGGAACACAAAGAGCCAGAGGACACTCCTCCACAAAAGCAAGAAGATAAGAGAATCCAGAAAGTTGAGGATAATGTAAGAAACCTCTGGGACAACTTCAAGCTAACCAACATCAGAATTATGGGGGTCTTAGAAGATGAGAGAGAGTAAGATATCGAAAACATACTGAAAGAAATAGTGACAGAAAACTTCCCCCACCTGGTGAAAGAAATAGACTTACAAGTCCAGGAAGTGCATAGAACCCCAAACAAAAGGAATCCAAAGAGGACCACACCAAGACACATCATAATTAAAATTCTAGGAGCAAAAGACAAAGAGAGAATACTAAAAGCAGCAAGAGAAAAGCAGGTAGTTACCTATAAAGGAGCACCCATACGATTGTCAGCTGATTTCTCAACAGAAACCATGCAGGCCAGAAGGGAATGGCAAGAAATATTCAAGGTGATGAATAGCAAGAACCTACAGCCAAAAATACTCTACCCAGCAAAGCTATCACTCAGATTCGAAGGCCAGATAAAGAGCTTCACTAATAATAATAAAAAATTAAAAAAAAAAAACCAAACAGCTAAAGGAGTTCATCACCGCCAAACCAGAATTATATGAATTGCTGAAGGGGGTTCTTTCGGAAGAGAAAGTAAATAAAGATAAAAACTATGGACAACAAATACATAACTATCAACAAGTGAATCTAAAAACCAAGGGAATTAAAAAAAAAATCTGATGAACAATTTAAATTGATGAATATAATAGAATCAGAGTGAACTGACAATTCTCGGGGAAAAGGGGAGTGGGGGGTGCAGGAAGAGCCTGAACAAAAACTGCACCTATGGATGAGGACAATGGGGGGTGGGGAAAGGGCAGAGGGTGGGGTGGGAACCTGGTGGAGGGGAGCAATTGGGGGGTGGAGGGGAAGAGGAACATTTGTAATAATCTGAACAATAAAGATTAAAAACAACAACAACAACAACAACAAAAACAACAAATAAAAGGTTCAGGGCACTTGCTTGGTACATCCCTGCTATTTCCTTCCTTTCTTCTTTCCTCTCCCACAGTTTTCTCCCCACCCCCAGGCCTCACTTGGGTTGGTGTAGGGAGAGGACGCCATGGGGCACCGGCTTCAGGAGAAAGCACAGGAGGAAGATGAAGGGAGACCTGCGCTGCCCCTGCCTGTTCGAGTCCCCAGGCCTTTCTTAGCGCCTGTCCGTCTGGTCGGGTCTCCTTTTCTCCCTCTCCCTCGCCCATCCTACTTATAATCATCCAGACAATAGGAAAGTCTGTTCCAGACACAGCTGGAAATTCTCCACTCTTGTCTCCATGTCATCACAGGGTGTGGGGTGAGACCACGGAGGCTGGTGCTTGGAGAGGCACTTTCTTAAGAGAAGTGGGAGAACAGCGACTGCCTTCCAGGTAACACGTGCTGTGGGCTTGGCAGTGGTGCTGTCGTGTGGCGAGCCCTGTGCTGGCACTGGAGACGCCCCGCAGTGTGGGCAGAGGCCTGGTCCGCAGTGTGGGCAAAGGCCTGGCGGGCGGCAGGGATGTGCAGAGGGCCTGCCAGGCCTAATGCTGGAGAGGAAGCTGAAGCTTCAGCTTGCAACCCTAAAGGCTACTTTTTAAAAAAGGCAGAATTTATATTTCTATTTAAAAATGTTCAAGGGGCTTTAATAAAAAGGCTCAAAGATGTCTGGTTTGCTGAAAGATCGTCCTGAGGCGGTGTCCGTTAGTCCCTCCATTGCTGCAGCCACACCTGACCCTGGTCATTCACATGCTCCGGCACCTCTCCTAGTGCAGCAGCGGTGACTGCCTCACTGCCAGGTCTCACCCTGACGGAACGCGCAGTCCCAGGAGCGTCATGGAGCTTTTGCTGGGAGGAAGGGCAGTGGGTGGCGAAGCATCGGCACCTCAGACAAAGCAGTGCGTGCAGACGCTGCCCCCAGGGAGCGTGCCCCTGGGTGCTCCACGCCAGGTGAGTCGACCTGAACACGAATCTTACTCACGGAGTGCTTGTCCCTGTGGTTCCACCTGCAACAGTGATGCTGACCCACAGAGCACTCCCACAGCTGCCGGCAGGCTGAGCAGGGCTTGGCATCGGATAAACCAGTGTTCTCATTTTGGCTTATTATATGTGTGAGACATTGGCAAATTATTAAATTCATTAGAGTGCCAGCTTCTCCATTTACAAACTAGGAATAAAAGTATCTACATCAGAGAACGTAAGGAGGGGATGAGATGATTAAGCACAGCAAACTGTGACGGTAAAGCCAATGCTGTTACCATGAGCCTGTGCCGCCCAGGGCAGGGTTACGTGTGTGGTGTGTATCCTCTGAGGGCCCTGGAGGAAAGCACGCATTTCACCAACACTCAGGGCTGCAGCCAACAGCAGGGACCACCCAGAGCGAGGGGCTCGGGCGGCCATGTGATAACTCTGTGCAGCGCACTGACAAGTCACCTTCCTGTCAGAGATATTCTTGTTTAACTTTGTTTTCCTCAAGGCACACAAATCCCCTTTATTTATTTATTTATTTATTTTATTTATTTATTTTTTTCAAAAAATATATTTTATTGATTTTTCACAGAGAGGAAGAGAGAGGGATAGAGAGTTAGAAACATCCATGAGAGAGAATCAGTCGGCTTGGGGACTGAAGGGTCTCGGGTTCGATTCCGGTCAAGGGCATGTACCTTGGTTGCGGGCATATCCCCAGTAGGGGGTGTGCAGGAGGCAGCTGATCAATGACTCTCTCATTGATGTTTCTAACTCTCTATCTCTCTCCCTTCCTCTCTGTACAAAATCAATAAAATATATTAAAAAAAAAAAAAAAGAAAGAACACCCTTCAACATTTCTTATAATACTAGTTTGGTGGTGATGAACTCCTTTTGTTTTTTCTTGTCTGGGAAGCTCTTTATCTGACCATCAATTCTAAATGATAGTTTTGCTGGGTAGAGTAATCTTGGTTTGGGTCCTTGCTTTTCATCACTTTGACTATTTCTTGCCAATCCCTTTTGGTCTGCAAAGTTTCTGTTGGGAAATCAGCTGATAGTAGTATGGGCAATCCCTTGTAGGTAACAGGGGGCTTTTCTCTTGCTGCCTTTAAGATTCTGTTTGTCTTTAACCTTTTGTCGTTTTAATTATGATGTGTCTTGGTGTGGGCCTCTTTGAGTTCCTCTTGTTTGGGACTTTGTGTTTCCTAGGACTTGCATGTCTATTTCTTTCACCAGATAAGGGAAGTTTTCTGTCATTATTTCTTCAAATATGTTTTTAATATATCTTCTCCTTCTGGCAACACCACTATGCTAATGTTGGTACACTTGAGGTTGCCTCAGAGGCTCCTTATACTATCTTCATATTTTTGGATTCTTTTTTTCCCCTTTCCTTTTTGCAGTTCTGATTGGGTGATTTTTGCTTATCTAAATTCCAAATCTCTGATTTGATTCTTGGCATCATCTACTCTAATGTTGACTCCCTGTAAATTATTCTTCATTTCGGTTAGTGTACCCATCATTTTTATTAATTTAATAAATCTTTATTGTTTGGATTATTACAATTATTCCTCTCCCCCCCCCATAGCTCCCCCTTCACCCAGTTCTCACCCCACCCTCTGCCCTTACCTCCCTCCCACTGTCCTCATCCATAGGTGTACAATTTTTGTCCAGTCTCTTCCCGCACCTCCCACACCCCTTTCCCCTAAGAATTGTCAGTCCACTCTCTTTCTATGCCCCTGATTCTATTATATTCACCAGATTATTCTGTTCATTAGATTTTTTTATTCACTTGATTTTTAGATTCACTTCTTGATAGACATATATTTGTTGTTCATAATTTTTATTTTTATCTTTTTCTTCTTCTTCCTCTTCTTAAAGAATACCTTTTGGTGCACCCCTTTGTGGACTGTGTGTACAGCCTTGTTGTAGTTATGTCTTGATTGTTGTTATCACTGGGAGGAATTGACCTCTAGTCCAATTGGCTGTGAGGATCAGCTGTGTCTACCCTGGGAGAACTTCTGTGCTGGAGACAGCCTTATGAGACAAGACTTGCAAAACTGCAAAAGCCTCTTTGCCAGCTAGGATGGGGTGGAGTCTCAGGGCTGAACCGACAGCCTTAGCTTCCTGTCAGCCCTGTCCTATGATGCCCTTGGGTCTTAGTGTCCCTTGGTAATTGCTGCAAGTACCTTTGAGCGAAAGTCGCCCTCAAGTTTCACCCACTTCCAGACAGTCCAATTTCTCTCTGAATGAGTTTGGGTTCCCAGAGTCTCGCCCAAAACTGGAGTTCAGCGCAGTTGGGAGATTCTGTCTTCCTCCCGCTTTAGAAAGCCAGCCACACACTCAACCACCCATGCACTCAGCAGTCAGTCTTCTCTGCACATGCACCTCTGGATCTCTGCCTTCCACAGTTTCTGAGTCTCAGTGTGCTTTCTCTTTTCCTGATAGTCCAGATTCCTCCTGAATGAGTTTGGTTTCCGCAGAGTCTCGCCCAGGACTGAATTTCAGTGCACCCATGCACTCAGCCATCCGTCCTCTACTCACGCACGCCTCTCTACCTCAGCCTTTTGCAGCTCCTCTGAGTCTCAATGTGCTTTCTTCTTTCCTTCTAGTTGTGGAATTTCCACTCAGCCAGCTTTCCTGTGGTTCTGGATGGTGTCTGTTTTGTCTTTTAGTTGTAGTTCTGATATTGTTGTGTGAGGCAGTAGTTTAGGTGTTTACCTATGCTGCCATTTTGGTTTCTCCTTGTATCCATCATTTTTAACTGTGCCTTTTTTATGTCGTTGACATTCTCACTAAGGTTCTTTAAGAACTCACTAAATTCCTTGAAGTTCTCTTTAAGTTCCTTAAGCACCCTTATAACCATTGTCTTGAATTGTGTGTCTGATAGCTTATTTGCTTCCATTTCATTAAGTTCTTCTGTTCTTTCGATTGTGACATGTTTGTCTTCACGTATTGGCTGCTTCACCGTGTTTGTTTCCATGTATTAGGTAGAGCTGCTATGTCTTCAAGTCTTGGTAAGTAGCAGGTGTCCAGTAGGGCTCAGTGGCTGAGCTTCCCCAGTCACCTGAGCTGGGCACTCTAGGTGCACCACTGTGTGGCCTGTGTGCACAGCCTTGTTGTAGTTGAGCCTTGATTGCTGCTGGCATAATTGGGAAGGTTTGACCTCCAGGCCTACTGGTTAAGGGGACCAGCTGTGACTACAGTGGAAGAGCTATTGTGCAAGAGACCCCCCCTTCCTCTGGAGCAGGACTTGCTTCTTGGGGCTTTGGTGCTTACTGAGTCAGCTCCTTGAAAACGTCATTCACGTATGTGGTGGGGTTAGGGTTAGGGCCGGCACAAGCTACAGAGCAATCTGCATATTGCTGCTACTTATGCTGGGTTTGGAGGTGCCCAGGAGAGGCCAAGCTATGAACCAAGGCAGGCTGCTGCTAGTTCAGGGCCTGGGACCACTTGGCAAGAGGTATGGGACACACGGAGGCCAGCCGTTGCTTGTTTAAGAGATTTTAGAAAAGTCTGAAGCCTGAGCCAGGACTGGCTATTCATATGAAAAAGCCACTGCAAATTGGTGGGGCAGGGCCTTAGGGAATCACCAGGACTGGGTGAACAGTGTGGGCCAGGTTGATGGCGACTCCCTGTTGGCATTGTGGCAAGGAGGTCTCAGCAAGGAACACCGGCCTCTGTCAACACTTTTGTCTGGGAGAAAGCTGCCCCCAGTTCTTGTCCTGATTCCAGACTATTTTGTTCATCTCCATATGTCCTGGATTTTTTTTTTTTTTTGTACCTGGATTTTAAAAAAAATATATTTTATTGATTTTCTACTGAGAGGAAGGGAGAGAGATAGAGAGTTAGAAACATCGATGAGAGAGATACATCAACCAGCTGCCTCCTGCACACCTCCTACTGGGGATGTGCCCGCAACCAAGGTACATGCCCTTAACCGGAATCGAACCTGGGACCTTTCAGTCCACAGGCAGATGCTCTGTTCATTGAGCCAAACCAGTCTTGGCTGTCCCTGGATCTTTCCAAGCTGCTGCCTCAGTACTGGAGCTCAGAGGGAGTAAGTCTGTGCACTGGTCCTTTAAGAGGAACTGCCTGGGTCTCCAGCAGCCTCTGTCATTCAGCCACAATCCCCACTGGGTTTTACATCCCAAAGTTATGGGGACTTCTCTTCCCAGTACTGGAACCTAGGCTGAGGGGTTCAGTGTGGGGCTGGGACCCCTTGCTTCTCACAAGGGGCCTTTGCAGCCAAGATATCCCTCCCAATGTGCTTCTTTTACTGCTCTTGTTGTAGCATTTCCATTCAGCTGGATTTCAGGTGATTCTGAATGATGGCTGTTCTGGGGTTTAGTTGGAATTTTGGTGTGGTTGTGGGAGGATGGGAGTACCGATTTACCTACACCGCCACTGTGGCCCCTCCCCCTCTTTGGTGATCTTTTATTAAGCTTCCAACCAGATAGCAGGCACTGTTCAGCTCTTGTAGTGGGAATGCATTGAGCACCACAATCAGGGGCCCTGTCTTTGCAGGGCTTAAGTTCTGGTCAGGAAGGCAGATATTATATAAGTAATTCCATAATTATTTTAACTGCCACTGAATGATGACTACAATGTGCAGGGTGAAGTGTGGGGTCTAGTCTGAGGAATTCAGGGAAGGCCTCCCTGAGGAGGTGACACTTAAGCTGTTAATGAGGTAAAGATGGCTTGGGGTGAGGAGGCTGTGGGGGACCCTTGCAGGCAAAAAGAGCCTGGTGCTACTGGAACGGGACTTGAAAGTATGTGAGCGAGTTAAAGGAATGCAGCCAGCCAGCACGACTGGGCATTGGGAGTGAGATCAGCCCCTTCTCTGTATCTTCGTTCTCTGTTCTCTCCGTTCTCTGTTCTCTCTGTTCTCTGTTCTCTCCATTGGTGTGTGACCTCAGGCAGTTGATTTAAACGTCCTGAGCTGCAGTTCCCTCATCACGGAGTTACTGCCACACAAGTAACGAAAAGCATTAGTGCCATGTTAGATTTTTGTAGTTATGCACCAATACGTTCTGTGCTTCTGTGCTGGTTGAAGTGCAGGATACTGAACGCATCTGCAGGCTCTGCTTGTCATGCTGGCTCCTGGCATAGCAGAGTGGCAGCGGGGGAGGACGAGGCAGGAGGGTTAGGAGACACTTTGGACTCTCGATGCTAAAGAGCTTGCTTCCCATCAGCTCAATTCCCCTTCTGCACCATTGAAATGGGATGTCCGGGCCCCTGGGCCTGGCTGACTCTCTGAAATAGGGCATGGTTTCCAGAGGCCTTTATGGGGTTCTCGTGGGGGTTCCCATGCTGCTTCTGAGTAGAATTTCTATTCTGTTCCTCAGCTTTGTTCATTTGACTTCTGGAACATCTATTTGTAAATATTTCCTCATGTTTATACTTTTAGTTCCACACACCCTTTTCTGTAACTCCAAGATCCACAATGCTCTGGAAATCAAAAATTTTGTTTCCAACTAATTTGGTGGAAAACATGCCCTGATTTGCATTAATTTTGTTGCAAAATCAGATGTGAAGCTATGTATAGTCTTCGTTTACTCTACCTAACGTTAATAATCACACATTTTTTTTTTTCTGGAGAAGCACAATTGTGCTTATGGGCATTAGACCTGCATATACATATGAAGTATTGGAGTCTTCAAGCTTCCTGTATTTTCTAATACAAAACTATGAGAGATGTTTCACTTTTACTGTATTATTTGGGCAGTGTGCTATGTGCTTTAAATAAATGTACAAAGGTAGCTGAATTTGACATAGTGGCAAAGACAATTTTATTGCAGCTAAATGAACAGACTAAATTCCTACTAACCAACTGCATACACATTTTATGCTGCATATGCTTTTCACACTGATATGAATGATTGTGTATAGATATTCAAATTCTGTTTAAATATAATTATACTGCCAAAACCGGTTTGGCTCAATGGATAGAGCGTTGGCTTGGGGACTGAAGGGACCCGGGTTCGATTCCGGTTAAGGGCATGTACCTTGGTTGCGGGCATATCCCCAGTAGGGGGTGTGCAAGAGGCAGCTGAGCGATGACTCTCTCTCATCGATGTTTCTAACTCTCTATCTCTCTCCCTTCCTCTCTGTACAAAATCAATAAAATATATATATTAAATAAATAAATAAATAAATATAATTATACTAAAGGTCCAGTGCAAAAAATTAAAAAAAAATTCGTGCACTGGTGGTGGTGGTGGTGGTGGTGGTGTTTCCTTCAGCCCAGCCTGCACCCTCTGCAATCTGGGACCACGCAAAGGACATCCCTCTCACAATCCAGGACTGCTGGCTCCCAACTGCTCGCCTGCTGATTGCCTCTAAGCTTTTGTCTGCCAGCCTGGTCACCCCCTTATTGTTCCCCTGCCAGCCAGATTGCCCCTAACTGCCCTCCCCTGATGGCCTGGTCCCCCCCCCCCAACTGCCACCCTGGATGGCCTGGTTCCCCCCCAACTGCCACCCCTAATGGCCTAGTTCCCCCCCAACTGCCCTCCCCTGATGGCCTGACTGCCCACAACTGCCCTCCCCTGCTGGCCATTTTTGACCACATGGGGGTGGCCATCTTGTATGATGGAGTGACGGTCCATTTGCAGTTCTGGGCAATAGGCTCTCAGGGTTGGTAGAATATGAAGAAGAGAGGAAAGAGAGTGGAAGTATGGGAAATAAAATGAACATGAAGTTTGATAATTCTTTTTTTAACTACTGGTAAAATATATTTCTATTGATTTCAGAGAGGAAGAGAAAGGGAAAAAGAGAAACATCAATAATGAGAGAATCATTGATCGGCTGCCTCTTCCACGCCCCCCCACTGGGGACTGAGTCCACAACCTGAGCATGTGCTCTGGACTGGAATCGAACCTGGGACCCTTCAGTCCACAGGCTGATGCTCTATTCACTGGGCCAGGGCCAGGGCAGGTTGGTAATTCTTAAGTAATCTGAGTGGAAACTCCACATCTTTATGAAAACAGCCAAAACCTGCAGGAGGAGGTGTGTCACCAAGGGCACAAAGGGTACAGGATCCTCCCAGATCCTCGGGGAGAGGACTGTGTGTCCAGGAAGAAGGAAGGGGGCTGACGGGGGAGGTGGGGTCAGTCCTCAAACAGCGAGGGGGAAGGACCTCAATAAACGAAGAATATACAGGCCAGGAATGCGGAAAGCAGTGGAGGATGAAAAGGTGAAGGGAGAGTTGTAGCTCCTGGTGGAGAAGCTGAGCATTTGTGAGGTAAGAAGCACTGGTGCCACGTCCACATCCACACGGTTTTTAACGTGTGCTCCCGACCACCTTAGGCAGCAGCAGGAGCTGCGTCCCGGCTCGCAGATGTCCCCGCGCCCACGGCGGTGGTGCTCCTGGTGTAGCTGCCCACCCCGGGGCCCCGGGGCCCCGGGGCCGGCTCCAGCCGGGGCTCCGGCCGCGGGCGGCCCTCTGCACACGCGGCTGCTCGCGGCGGGCGCAGCCTGCAGGGGGCGCTGTCCCGGGCTCCCCGCGGCTCCAGCAGGCGCGGCCAGGCCTTTGTGTGGGAGAGGCTCCGGCCGAGCCGGCTGACGGCCGCCGTGCTCGGTCCGCGCCCCTCAAAGCCCCGGCTCCGAGCGGCCGCCGCCCCGCCAGGGCCGCTCTTTACCGTCCGTCCGTCGGTCCGTCCGTCCGAGCGGCCTCCCGGCGCCGCACCCGGGCCGCAGGGCCGCCTCCGCGCTGGGCGGGCCCTCGCCGCTCTCCGCCCCCCGCGCCCTCCCTCCGCCCCGCTTCCCGGCCGGCGCCGCCTCCTGCGCCGCCGCCGCCGCCGCCGGGAGGAGACGGGGTGGGGCCGGCGCTCGGGGCGGAGGCCGGGCCCGGGCGGAGGCCGGGGCGGAGGGTGGAGGCCGGGCCGGGGCGGGGAGGGCCCGGCTCGGGCCTGAGGGACCCGGGAGCCGGCGCCGAGGTAGGAGCCGGGGCGCGGGGCGGGCCGGGGGCGGGAGGAGGAGCCGAGGGCGGCGGGGGCTGCGGGCGCTCCCCTCGCCCAGGCCGCCGCCTCCTGGGCCTCGGCTCCCGGCGCGGCGGGCGGAGCCGGAGGCCTCGGAGCGGCCCGGGCTCAGCCGCCGCCTCCCGCTCAGATGCCGCCGCCGCCGCCGCTGCTGCCGCTGCTGCTGCTTTTCCTGGGCCCGCGGGGCGCGGGCGGGGCGCAGGCCCCCAACGCCAGCGCCGAAGGTGCAGCCCCGGTCCTCGTCCTCGTCCGGCCCCCCAGCCCGGCCCCCATCCCCGCGGCCCCCTATCCCCGCGGCCCCCCATCCCCGCGGCCCCATCCCCGCGGCCCCCCATCCCCGCGGCCCCCATCCCCGCGGCCTCCCAGCCCGGCCCCCATCCCCGCGGCCCCCCAGCCCCGCCCCCATCCCCGCGGCCCCCCAGCCCCGCGGCCCCATCCCCGCGGCCCCCCAGCCCGGCCCCCATCCCCGCGGCCCCCCATCCCCGCGGCCCCCCATCCCCACGGCCCCCATCCCCGCGGCCCCATCCCCGCCGCCCCTATCCCCGCGGCCCCCCAGCCCGGCCCCCATCCCCGCCGCCCCTATCCCCGCGGCCCCCCATCCCGGCCCCCATCCCCGCGGCCCCCCATCCCCGCGGCCCCAGCCCCGCCGCCCCTATCCCCGCGGCCCCAGCCCCGCGGCCCCCCATCCCGGCCCCCATCCCCGCGGCCCCCCATCCCTTCATCCCCGCGGCCCTTCGCCGCCCTGCCGCCCGCTGGGCCTGCCTGCCCCCTCCCCCAGTCCTCCTCCCCTCCCCCCGACCCCTCCTCCGGGCCCCTTCCCCCCGACCCCCCTCCTCTGGCCCCCCATCCCCCGGGCCCCCCTGCCGTCCCTCCCCCCAGGGCCCCCGGCCCCCGGAGCCGAGCACCTCCCAGTCCAGCTCCCAGGCCCCCCTGCCCCGCACCCGCAGCTCAGCCCTCTCCTGCCACCACCCCCCCCAGGGTGCCAGATCATACACCCGCCCTGGGAAGGCGGCATCCGGTACCGGGGCCTGACGCGGGACCAGGTGAAGGCCATCAGCTTCCTGCCCGTGGACTATGAGATCGAGTACGTGTGCCGCGGAGAGCGCGAGGTGGTGGGGCCCAAGGTCCGCAAGTGCCTAGCCAACGGCTCCTGGACGGAGATGGACACCCCCAGCCGCTGCGGTGAGTGCGCCGCGCCCCCTCGGCCTCCCGCCTGCGGCCGCCCGGGAGCTCGCTCTCCTCGCAGGCCGCCAGTGCAGGGGTGCAGGGCATCTGAAATGGGGTGCCTGTCTCCGTGCAGACTGCACCCTCAAGAGACAGCCAGGGTAGCGTGCACACAGCCACGGAGAGCACACAGGCCGGCTGATGCCTGCGGTCCCCTGCCGCCGCCGCAGAGAGCCTTTGGCGGGCGCGTAGCGCCCTCTGGGGGGCCTGCCCGGCAGCGCTGCCGTCCTCCGCGGGCAGGGGCTGCCGAGGCCGGGAGGAGCCGAGGCCGGGAGGAGCCGCGGGGGCTCGGGCCGGTGCAGCCAGCCGCCGACCCTTCCTCACCTGCCTCTCTGCCCGTCTCTCCGCAGTCCGCATCTGCTCCCGGTCATATCTGATGCTGGAAAACGGGAAGGTGTTCCTGACGGGCGGGGACCTCCCAGCCCTGGACGGAGCCCGGGTGGACTTTCGGTGTGACCCTGACTTCCATCTGGTGGGGGTCTCCCGCAGCGCCTGCAGCCAGGGCCAGTGGAGCAGCCCCAAGCCTCACTGCCAGGGTGAGGGGGCCGCTGCGCAGGCGGAGGCCAAGGCCCAGCTTCCTCACCCTCCCACTCCCCCTCCCCCGCCTGCTCCCGGGTCCCCCCCAGCCGCTCCCTCGGAGCCGGTGTTGGGTGGAGCTTCCTTGTGTCCCTTCCTCCTCTGTCTTCTGCTCGGCCTCGCTCTTTTCTCCTTTAGCGACCTCCGTTACCCTCCTTAAGGTTTAAATTCCCGGTTTCCCTAGCCCCAGTCCCTTTTTCTTTTTTAAAAAAATACATTTTATTTTTTTACAGAGAGGAAGAGAGAGGGATAGAGAGTTAGAAACATCAATGAGAGAGAATCATCCATCTGCTGCCTCTTACACACCCCCTACTGGGGATGATCCTGCAACCAAGGTACATGCCCTTGACCGGAATCGAACCTGGGACCCTTCAGTCCGCAGGCCGACGCTCTAACCACTGAGCCAAACCGGTTTTGGCCCCAGTCCCTTTTTCTAAATTTCCAACTTTCTATGCATAAACAGACCCCTCCCCATTTGTTGTATGCTGGATCATTGTACAGGTACAGGTTCAGGAATAAATCGCATCACACTTAGAGGAGTTAGTATTGGGAAGAATACATGGGTGGAAAGTTATCAGGATAAAATTAAAAAGGCTTAAAACAGGCAGGACTGTCAGAGCACAAGGAGCCTCTGCCCGGCCCCCCTCCGAGACCCCTCCCCGCTAGCCCTTGGGGTCCAGGCCTCAGACTGCCCCCGTGACCCCCTCAGGCAGTCCCTCCGCTGGGGCAGGACCTTTGCTTTGGCTTCTCACTGACTCATTGTGCTTGCAGTTTATCATTCCATTCTGGCAAGTAGGCGTCCCTCGAGGCTGGCCAACCAGGAAGCATGCGATCAGAACGGTCCTTGTGCTCTGACAGCGTCCGCATGGCCACAGGTCGCTGCAGTGTGCACGGTATTTTACCAGCACAGCCTAAAAGCAATTGCATTTGTCAGTGTTTTCTCTTCAAGAGACCCCCACAACTTAAAATGTTTAGGTTCCACCAATCAGGATCTGCCCATGTCTTAGCTGTAGGCATTTCTGTCTCAAATTCTGATGTCCTACACAAAACAAACAAAAAACCACAAAAACAAACCCAAGTCCTGACCCACAGTCCGCCTCGCTTCATCCCAGGGCCCCAGAGAGGCGGCTCCTCCGCCTCCGCCCACAGGGGTAGGGCGGGCCGGGAGCCACCTGGTAACTCTTCTCTGGTCCGTCTCTCCCGCTGCCAGTGGCCCGACCGCCGCACTCAGGTGAGAGGTCCCCACCACCCGTGCCCACCGCCCTCCACCCCAACTGGCTTCTGCCCAGGCGATGGGATCAGGCCTCCCCCGCCCCCACCCATTCTGCAGCCCCTTTTCCTCTCGGGTTCCCCTCACCCCAGGTCCTGGCGCCGCCTTCTCCCGGGCTCCCTGCAGAGACCCTGGCTCCCCATCCTCCCTGCCGAACCTCATCACCTTCCTTCCTCAGAGGACACCCGCCCCTCCACCTTTCCCAGCCCGTGCACGCACTCTGCACAGCCCCGCCTCTCCTCCCCGCACCCCCTCCTCTCCCCCCCCCCACCTCTCCCCTCCCCGCCCCCCCACCTCTCCCCTCCGCATTCCCACCTCTCCCCTCTGCACTCCCCCCACCTCTCCCCTCCGCATTCCCACCTCTCCCCTCTGCCCTCCCCCCCACCTTTCCCCTCCCCCACCTCTCCCCTCCGCGCCCCCCACCTCTCCCCTCCGCGCCCCCCACCTCTCCCCTCCGCGCCCCCCTACCTCTCCCCTCCGCGCCCCCCCCACCTCTCCCCTCCGCGCTCCCCCACCTCTCCCCTCCGCGCCCCCCCACCTCTCCCCTCTGCGCTGCCCCCCAGCTGCCTGTTCCAGAACCCTTCCTGGTTTGCTCCCTCCCTCCCCCACCACGCTCCCAGCAACCCCCCCCTCTGTGGCCCGCCCCTCCCCCCTCCCCTCCGCCTTCCTTTCCTCTCCCCCTCCCCTCCCCCTGTGCTCTCTTCTCCTCTCGGGCTTCGGCCTCCCTGCCCCCAGGCCCCTCCACCTCCAGCCCCTCGGCTCGTCCGCCCGCCCGCTCGGGTTCTTCCGCCCACCGAGCCCGCCCCCTTCCCCTCCGCTCCCCTGCCCCCGTGACGTCAGAGCCCCGCCCGCCCGTGACGTCAGAGCCCGCCCAGCCGCATCCCCTCGGCCAGTGGCGAGCAGAGTCCGCGGCGGAGCGGAGCGGAGCGGAGCGGCGCCCGCCTCCGCCGGCTCCCGGGCCTCCGCGCAGCCGGGATGGAGGCGCCGCGGCCCCCGCCGGGCAGCGCCCGCGCCGCGCGCTGAGCCATGGGCCCGGGGCCCGCGCCGCGCTGGCTGCTGCTGGCGGCGCTGGCGGCGCTGGCGGCGCCCGCGGCCCCCGCGCCCCGCGCCCCGCGGCCTCACCCGCGCCCCCCCGCAGAGCGGCGCGCCGTGTACATCGGGGCGCTGTTCCCCATGAGCGGCGGCTGGCCCGGCGGCCAGGCCTGCCAGCCGGCCGTGGAGATGGCGCTGGAGGACGTGAACCGCCGCAGGGACATCCTGCCGGACTACGAGCTCAAGCTCATCCACCACGACAGTCAGGTAGCGCGGGGCGCAGGGTGAGGGTTTGGGGGTCACTGGTTAGTCCTGCTGCCGGCGACCCTTCTGCTCTCGGCCCCCGGCCGCGCTCTGGTTTGGGCCTCAGCGGGTCCTGGTCCTGGGGGGGAGCTAGTCTGGGATGGGGGTGCGGGGGGGTGGGCAGGGGGAGCTAGCCTGGGATGGGGTGGGGGGTTAGGGGGAGCTAGTCTGGGATGGGGGTGCGGGGGGGGGCAGGGGGAGCTAGCCTGGGATGGGGGTGCAGGGGGGGGGCAGGGGGAGCTAGCCTGGGATGGGGGTGCGGGGGGGGGCAGGGGAGCTAGCCTGGGATGGGGGTGCTGGGGGGGCAGGGGGAGCTAGTCTGGGATGGGGGTGCGGGGGGGGGTGCGGGGGGGGGCAGGGGGAGCTAGCCTGGGATGGGGGTGCTGGGGGGGCAGGGGGAGCTAGTCTGGGATGGGGGTGCGGGGGGGGGCAGGGGGAGCTAGTCTGGGATGGGCGTGGGGGGGGGCAGGGGGAGCTAGTCTGGGATGGGGTGCGGGGGGGGGGGACAGGGGGAGCTAGTCTGGGATGGGGGTGCGGGGGTGGACAGGGGGAGCTAGTCTGGGATGGGGGTGGGGGGCAGGGGGAGCTAGTCTGGGATGGGGGTGGGGGGCAGGGGGGAAGTAGATGGGCTCACAGTCACTGGGAACCAGGCATCAGGTGGGAGGGGGGGAAGGGGCCACAGGAGGAGTGCTGGGAGGGAGGGAACCCGGAGGGTCACCGTGAGCCCCACTGCTCCCTCCCTCCAGCCCGGTGGGCCTGGACCTGGGCCTAGGCTGGGCCTGTGCTTCGGGGCGGTGGGCCTGGGCTGCGGGGATGGGGGGGTGGGCGGGCGTGGTGAGGAGAGGATCAGAGCCCCCATGGGGAGGGGTCAGAGGAGGTGGGGGGCAGGGAGGAGGAGCCGGGAGGGCTGGCTCCCTGGGAGCTTGGGCCTTGAGCAGGTCTTTCCAGCTTCACAGCATGTGGCCTCTCAGTGGGGGAGGGAGAGAGAGCCAGGCATGGGGAGGGAGGGAGGGGGAGGGGGAGGGAGCCGGGCAGGGGGAGAGGGAGCCGGGCAGGGGGAGAGGGAGAGGGAGCCGGGCAGGGGGGGAGGTGGGGTGCCCTGAGGAAGCCTGGGCAGGGGAGGGAGAAGTCTGGTCCGGGTGTGGTAGGGTGGCCCTCCAAGACTATGTGTGGCCCAGAAAAGGGAAGCTTGGCGCTCACCCTGACCTCTGACCTGTGTGTGTGAGAGTGTGTGTGTGAGTGTGTGTGAGTGTGTGTGTGTCTGAGTGTGAGTGTGTGTGGGTGAGTGTGTGAGTGTGTGTATGAGTGTGTGTGTGAGTGTGTGAGTGTGTGTGTGTATGAGTGTGTGTGTGTGTGTGTGAGTGTGTGTGTGAGTGTGTGAGTGTGTGTGTCTGAGTGTGTGTGTGTGTGAGTGTGTGAGTGTGTGTGTGAGTGTGTGAGTGTGTGTGTGTGAGTGTGTGTGTGAGTGTGTGAGTGTGTGTGTCTGAGTGTGTGTGTGTGAGTGTGTGTGTGAGTGTGTGAGTGTGTGTGTCTGAGTGTGTGTGTGTGTTAGTGTGTGTGTGTGAGTGTGTGTGTGAGTGTGTGAGTGTGTGTGTCTGAGTGTGTGTGTGACTGTGAGTGTGTGTGTGTGAGTGTGTGTGTGTGAGTGTGTTAGTGTGTGTGAGTGTGTGTGTGTGTGTGTGAGTGTGTGTGTGTGAGTGTGTGAGTGTGTCTGAGTGTGAGTGTGTGTGGGTGGGCGGGAGTTGAGGGAGGTTGGGTAGGATAGAGCCAGGGGAGGGGTGCCTGGCTGGCGTGCTGAGCGCTTGCCTTCCTGCTGTGGTCGGTTGGCCTGGCTGGGGAGTGAGCGGGGAGGGGAGGCGCCCCGGGCTGGGCCGCTCTGAGGTGCTTCTCCCACCTGGGCGCTCACAGCCGCCTCAGCCTCACTCCGCACAGCCTAACTCCTTGGTTGGGGATGAATCCCAAGGACCTGCGGTTTTACGCAAAAATCCTGCCCTTGCTGTGCCTGTGCAGCTAAACCCCCATGTGAGTGGGAAGAGCAACAGGGCACAGAGGAGTTAGTGCTGTCCTGGGAGCCCAGGGGGCAGGGGCAGCTGGGCTTGGCTGTGGGAGGTGTGAGTGGGGGGTGGGGGTGGGCTTTATGGTGGGAGTGTGGGGGGCTGAGGGGGTGCAAATGCATCTACCATACAGGTGTGTGGGGGGGGGGGGACAGAGAGAGGGAGCAGGGGAGGAAGTAGCCAGGCAGCAGGGGGAGCTGGAAAGGCAGTCGCGGTACCATTTCCTGTCCGCACAGCTGGGTCCCTGCAGGGGCAGAGGCAGGAGCCAGGGTCCCCGGAGGGGGGTGCCGGAGGGGGGTGCCCAGAGTGGGGTGCCGGTGGAAGCCTGGGCGGGAGAGCGGGAGAGCGGCAGGGGAGGGGGCAGACACGGAGAGGAGCTGGAGGAGCGCACATCCCTCTATGTGTGTCTTCCATGTTCTGTGTCCTCCTTCCAGCAGGAGGGGAGGGCGGGGGGAGCAGATCCTGGGGAAGACACACAAACGCCTCAGGGGAGAGAAGCAGCAGCTTCAAGAATCAGCCGTCCAGGGGACACAGAGCACTGCCCTTGGTGTGGGGGCAGGTGGGCACTTCAGCCTGCCAGCCCCCCAGACCTGAGCTCCGCAGTGTCCCGGGCTGGGGGGGGGCAGGAGAGGCCCCCCCAGGCCTGAGCTCCGCAGTGTACCGGGCTGGGGGGGGGGCGGGAGAGGCCCCCCAGGCCTGAGCTCTGCAGTGTCCTGGCCTGGCCGCGGGGGGTGGGGGAGGGTGGAGAAGGCTTAGGGGGCCTTCTTTATTTCCTTGCAACTGGCTCCTGTCTGTCCCTCTGGCCTGGCTCCCCGCTGGCTTCCTTGGGGCTCCAGCAGCTTTTGAAAGGTCATTCAGCAGCCAGCTGCCAGCCGGCAGCGGGCAGGTCCCCCCGCCCCCCAATCCTTTTCTGGCTTTCTGTGTGGTTACTTTCCCACCCCGTGCTCTCCTCAGGCACCCCTGAAAGTCAACTCATTTCTTGAGAGTCATGCTGTTTATTCTCCCCAGTTCTTCCCCGTGGCTGCCCTGCATGTCTCTCTGTGGACCCAGCAAAGGTCAGGCCCAGCAGGAGTGCACCTGCTGCGGCTCTCTCAGGCCCAGTCCGGAGAAGCGGGGAAAGGAAGGCGGAGAGGGGGAGTTTGCAGGCGGGAGGGAGGGGTTCATAATGGCTTTGAGGAGCTGCCTGGGACGTGGGCAGAGGTTACTAATTTCCCTCGGACTCTTCTCCCCATTGGTGCTGGGAGCGGAGGAAGGGGATAGGAGGCGGCTGCAGGGAGGCGGGTGGGTCCGGTGAGCTGGAGGGGTGAGGTACGGACATGGTGCTGCAGGGGAGGCGAGGGTGTGGGTGAGCAGCAGCTGGAAGGCAGTTATTTAACGGGTGAGGGGAACTGAGAAGATGGGAAACTATGCTCAGAGGCAGAACATGGCGATGATGACAAAAGGGTTTCCGCAGAGGGGTGGGCAGTTGGGGGAAGTGGCTGGGTCGCAGGGATGGGCGGAGCGAGGAGAGCCGGCCCTCACCGTCCCCCCTCCCCGCTCAGTGTGACCCAGGCCAGGCCACCAAGTATCTGTACGAGCTGCTCTACAACGACCCCATCAAGATCATCCTCATGCCGGGCTGCAGCTCCGTGTCCACGCTGGTGGCCGAGGCCGCCCGGATGTGGAATCTCATTGTGGTAAGTGGGGTGAGGTCGAAGGCAAGTCATTTTTGGGGTGTGTTTAAGGGGATGGCTTCCAAGATCCAGAGCCCTTTGCAGACCCGACAATCCGCCTCCTAGCACCAGCCCCCCCTTCACAGCCACTACAGGGCGCCAGCGAGGGTCCAGGCCTTGGGTGCGGGGTGGGAGGGGGGGCGCGGAGGTGCCTGGAGTGCGGAGGGTGGGAGGCGCCCTCGGCAGCTGCTGGACGATGGCGCCTTCCCCTGCCGTAGCTCTCCTACGGCTCCAGCTCCCCGGCCCTGTCGAACCGGCAGCGCTTCCCCACCTTCTTCCGGACGCACCCGTCAGCCACGCTGCACAACCCCACCCGCGTGAAGCTGTTTGAGAAGTGGGGCTGGAAGAAGATCGCCACCATCCAGCAGACCACCGAGGTCTTCACGTCGGTGAGGCACTGGCCGCGGTCCCCCTCCAGTGCTGGGCAGAAAGGGTGCCTGGGAGCGACCTGGTTCTTTGTCACAGAGAACGCAGCCGCTGGGGATGCTCTTTCTGTGCCAGAGGAGAGCACGTTGAATTTTAAGGATTATAGGTCTCCCCCTTTGATGGCTTTGTTCCCCAGACAGTCAGGCCCTGCATGACCCAGTTCACAAAAGCAGGCTCACTGCAAAGTCGGGACACAGTGAGGGAGAAAGTCTGTGACAGGAACCCAGGAGGTAGCCATTCCGAGGCGCTCCAAGGGCTGGTGTGTGTGGACGGGAGAGGGGTGGAGCTGTGAAGACAGCGAGGGAGAGAAAGATGGAGACAGAGACAGAGGGGTGAGGAGGGAGGGGGAGAGCAGGCAGGGACAGAACGAGAAGTATGAACATGGGTCAGGTAGCTGACTCGGGGATGCTGACAAGGCCAGGGGGAGGGGGGAGCTGTGAGAAAGAAGACAGTGGGTTTCTTCTCCTTTATTTTGTTCTTTGAATCCTCTCTTTACTCTCACATTCATGGCCCTTTAACACCCCCCTCACACATACACATACACACACACACACACACACACACACTATGGCTTAGTGATTCAGGACACTCTTCTGTCCTTTGCTCACATGCCTCTTTTTTTTTTTTTTTTTTTTTTAAATAAATCTTCATTGTTCAGATGATTACAATTCTTCTCCCCCCCGACCCCCATAGTTCCCCTCTGCCCTTACCCCCACCCCTCTGTTCTCATCCATAGGTGTACAATTTTTGTCTAGTCTCTTCCTGCACCCCCACCCCCCTTCCTTATAGCACCCCCCATACTGCTTTCCCCCCGAGAATTGTCAGTCCACTCCCTTTCTATGCACCTGATTCTATTATATTCACCAGTTTATTCTGTTTATCAGATTTTTTACTTACTTGATTTTTAGATTCACTTGTTGGTAGATATGGATTTATTGTTCATAATTTTTATCTTTACCTTTTCCTTCTTCCTCTTCTTAATACCTTTTAGCATTTCATATAATACTGGTTTGGTAGTGATGAACTCCTTTAGCTTTTTCTTATCTGTGAAGCTCTTTATCTGCCCTTCAATTCTGAATGATAGCTTTGCTGGGTAGAGTAATCTTGGTTGTAGGTTCTTGCTATTCACTTTGAATATTTCTTGCCACTCCTGTCTGGTCTACATAGTTTCTGTTGAGAAATCAGCTGACAGTTGTATGGGTGCTCCCTTGTAGGCAACTAACTGTTTTTGTCTTACTGCTTTTAATCTCTCTTGGTCTTTTGCCCTTGGCATTTTAATTATGATGTGTCTTGGTGTGGTCCTCTTTGGATTCCTCTTGTTTGGGGTTCTGTGAGCTTCCTGGACTTGTAAGTCTATTTCTTTCACCAGGTGGGGGAAATTTTCTGTCATTATTTCTTCAAATAGGTTTTCAGTATCTTGCTCTCTCTCTTCTTCTGGCACCCCCATAATTTGGATATTGGTTCGCTTGAAGTTGTCCCAGAGCTTCCTTACACTATTTTCATTTTTTTGGATTCCTTTTTTTTTTTTTTTTTGCTTTTCCGGTTGGGTGTGTTTTGCCTCTTGGTATTTCAAATTTATTGGCATTTTCTAGAAAATTCTTGAAAAACCTTGTAACCGTGGTTTTGAATTCTATATCCAGTCGTTTGCTTTCTGCTATTTCTTTCATGTGTGACCTGTTTCTTTGTCTCTGCATTTTGGCTGCTGCCCTGAGTTGATAGAATGGCTTTGTGTGCCAGGCGCCTTGAGGGCCCAATGGCTCAGCCTCCCCAGTTACCTGAGGTGGACACTCTTGGTGCTCCCCTTTGTGGGCTGTGTGCACAGTCTTGTTGTAGTTAAACCTTTTTTTTTTTTTTTTTTAAATATATTTTATTGATTTTTTCAGAGAGGAGGAGAGAGGGATAGAGAGCTAGAAACGTCGATGAGAGAGAAACATCGACCAGCTGCCTCTTGCACACCCCCTACTGGGGATGTGCTCGCAACCAATGTACATGCCCTTGACCGGAATCGAACCTGGGACTTTTCAGTTGCCAGACCGATGCTCTACCGCTGAGCCAAACCGGTTTCGGCTGTAGTTAAACCTTGATGTTGTTGGTATCACTGGGAGGAATTGACCTCCAGGCCAATTGGCTGTGATGACCAGCAGTGTCTATGCTGGAAGAACTTCTGTGCTGGAGACAACCTTATGAGGCAAGACTTGTTTTAGTGGGGCTTTGGTGTTCACTGAGTCTGCCCCCTGAATGTGTCCCTTATGGATCTGAGGAGTTGTGATCTGGATGGTCCCACTCTGACTCCTGGGTACACTGGCTCTTGGATCTCCAAGGAGGTGCTAATTTAGCCTCTGCCAGAGGTCACCCAGCAGGAGCTACAGAGAGATCTGCAGATTCCTCTTCTTTGTTTGGGGTTTGGAGGTGCCCAGATGCGGCCCAGCTGTGAAGCAATGCAAGCTGCTGTGGGGCCTTCTTTTGGATGTTCTGGGTCTCACTGACTCAGCTGCAGTTTGTTAGGTAAGTTTGGAATTCTAAGGACCAGGCCATTGGGCGGCAAACTCATTAGTCCACAGAGCCAAATATCAACAGTACAACAATTGAAATATTTTTGAGAGTCAATTTTTTTAAACTTAAACTTCTAACGCCATTTCTTCAAAATAGACTGGTCCAGGCTGTGGTACTTTGTGGAAGAGCCACACTCTAGGGGCCAAAGAGCTGCACATGGCTTATGAGCCGCAGTTTGCCGACCACTGGACCAGGCCATTCATATGCAAAAGCCTCTGCGCTCAGCTTGGATCGGGCAGAGTATCAGGGCAGAAGAATCAGCTCTGGCTTCATGGGGCGGAATCTCAGGGCAGAGCAAATAGCAATGGCTTCCCATCAGCCCTGCCTAAGAGGCCCTGGGTTTCAGTGTCATGCGGTAATTGCTGCAGGTACCTCTGAGAGAAAGCTGCCCTCAATTTCTACCCGCTGCTAGACGGTCCAGTTTCTCCCTGTATGAGTTTGGGTCCCCAGAGTCTTGCCCGGAACTGGAGTTCAGAGCAGTTGGGAGCTTGTGTCTCCCTCCTGATTGAAAAAGCCAGCCGCATCCTCATCGTCAGCCCTCTCCTCACACGCGCCTCCGTACCTGTGCCTTCTGGCAGCTCCTGTGAGTCTCAGTGTGCTTTTCTCTTCTATTTGTAGAATTTCCGCTCAGCCAGCCTTCCTGTGGTTCTGGATGATGCCCATTTTTTCTTTTAGTTGTAGTTTTTAAAAAAATATATTTTATTGGTTTTTCACAGAGAGGAAGAGAGAGGGATAGAGAATTAGAAACATTGATGAGAGAGAATCATCGTCAGCTGCCTCTTGCATACCCCCTACTGGGGATGTGCCCGCAACCCAGGTACATGCCCCTGACCAGAATCGAACCTGGGACCTTTCAGTCCGCAGGCCGACGCTCTATCCATTGAGCCACACCGGTCCTGGCTTTTAGTTATAGTTTTGAAGTGGTTGTGCGAGGCAGTAGTTTAGGTATTTTTCTATGCCGCCATCTTGGTTTCTCTCACGTGCCTCTTGAGGTTGACATCATCCTGTCTGTCCAGGCCCTGCCTGTCTTTTATGGTTCCTGTTTCCTTCCCCCATGTTTGCTGTCAGTGGTGAGAGGGCTGAGTGGGTGACTTGCTGGACGCAGAGGTGGAGGAGAGCTCCCCGTGCACCTCCCTGCTTGGCAGCTCCTCCCGAGGCTCTGGGGCCGTCCTCCGACCACTCCCACCGGGGCAGAGGATGCTGGGGAGTGAGGTTTGCACTGCCATTCCTTTGTGGGTGTGCGATCCCAGGCCAGACCTCTGGTCTTCACCTGCTGTGCACCCCTGTTCTGTCCCATCTCACTGAAGACTTTGGACGATCTGGAGGAGCGAGTGAAGGAGGCTGGAATTGAGATTACTTTCCGCCAGAGTTTCTTCTCAGACCCAGCAGTGCCCGTCAAGAACCTGAAGGTGGGATGGCGGGGAATGGCCGGGGGGCACAGCGGTGGGTTGGTGAGAAGAGCCGGTGGGCGATGTTGGGTTTTACGTTGTGATGTAGTTGACACAACACTGTGTAAGCTTAACATGCCCAGCATGTGGGTTTGATACACGGAGAGATTGCAGTAGGGGCCCCCCTGATTGGCTGACACCTCATTCACCTCATCTAAATTCTGTGAGACAGTAACCTCTCCCGGGAAGCTTATCTCCACATTCCAGGCGACATTCACCCACTCCTGCTGAACTGACCATGCACACCGCCCCGGGCCGGAGCCTGGCATCGCCGTGGCACTCAGCCATTTCTCCCTCCTTCCTGCAGCGCCAGGATGCCCGCATCATCGTGGGCCTTTTCTATGAGACGGAGGCCCGCAAAGTGTTCTGTGAGGTGACGTTGGAATCTGGAGAGGGAGGGAGTGGGCGGGCTCTGGCCCTGGGTGTCGCCAGGACCTCCTCTGTGGCTCTGCTGAAGTTGATAGCAGATGATCTGAGGTGATGATTAATATGATGTCCCTGTTGGTTGGCTCTGACTCCATCTCACACATGTGACACTCTCCAGATCTCATTTTTCTACCGTGTATGTTTCCAGGGGGTCTCGCCCAATCTTTCCTTATGGCTGGAAGAGGCCACTTGGAGATAAAGACTGGGAGGAGCTTAGGGGAGGAGGCGAGCCGGAGACCTGCAGATTTCTCTCCTGAGTCCCCAGAGGCTGGACAGTGACACACGAGATAGGACCAAAAAGCAATGGCAGACCGTCCCCTTCCTCTGCTTCCAGGTGTACAAGGAGCGGCTCTTCGGGAAGAAGTACGTGTGGTTCCTCATCGGCTGGTACGCGGACAACTGGTTCAAGACCTATGACCCGTCCATCAACTGCACAGTAGACGAGATGACTGAGGCGGTGGAGGGCCACATCACCACCGAGATCGTCATGCTGAACCCTGCCAACACCCGCAGCATCTCCAACATGGTGAGTGCGGGGCTCAGCTGCCGGCGGCCGCCGGGAGCACTGAGGGAGCCCGGGGGGCAGGGAGCAGCGGGCTGTGCCCACCTCCAACTTATGTCAGGTTTCCTCTGTTTTCCACTAATGCTCTGACTTGCTTGGGCAAGAAGGAGGCAGTGAGGTGGTGCGATGAAGGTGGTGCGAGTGGAAGGGCTGTTTCCACGGAAACGAGTTGTTGGCAAGAAGTGAGCTGAGGGAGAGGTGTTAATAATAACAGAGGCACACGCAAGCACACCTTTCAGGAGCACCATTCTGGGCTTGTTTTCTTGGTGATTCAAAGCTTTTTTTCTGGCTGGTGCCCAATCAGCAGTTCTCCTCTTTTGGATAATCCCTCTAGAATTTCAGATGTAAAGGGACTTTTGAAGTCATTTAGCCCCAGCCCTGCAGGTGAGGGCGCGTGTGAGGGTGTGAGAGGAAGAGGCACTACATCTTTTTTTTCTTTTTTAATTTTACTGATTTCAGAGAGGAAGGGAGAGGGAGCGATGGAAACATCAATGATGAGAGGGAATCATTGGTCAGCTGCCTCCTGCATGCCTCTTACTGGGGATTCCAGGCATGTGCCCTTGATCATAAGTGAACCCGGATCCTTCAGTCCACAGGCCAATGCTCTGTCCTCTGAGCCAAACCAGCCGGGCACGGCATTGCAGCGTAAGGAATACAGAGTCTAGGGGGAGCTGGATGGGACTGCCCAAGTGTCTGCTTATTGTGCCCCGGCGGTCCCAGGTCTGAATGCCCGCTTCGGGCAGCAAGCTGAGGGTGACTAATGGTTATAAAGCCCCCAACTATCTTGTTAAAAAAAAAGCTGTGGTAGCAGTTGCTTTTGTGTGGTAAACCAGGAACTTGATACATACCTTTAGTGATCCTCACAACAGTACTCTCTCTGAACCTGTGCCCCATCACCTCCAGGGGAACCGGGAAGTCTGACTGAAAACTTCTGCTTCTCTTGGCTGACACTTTCTGAGCGAGAGAGAAGGGAGACTTGGGAAGTTGATTCTGGCAGTGGGTTGTGCTTGAAGGGCCAGCTGCCGGGTGGACTCTGCCCATGGAGGCGGCGGGGGCGTTCCTCGGGGTCTGTGTGTCAGGCATCGTGGTTGGAAACTCCTGGGGAAACCCCGAAAGGGTGCGTCGTCCTGAGAGCTGGGGGGCTGTGACTGACGTGAAAGGCTTGTTCCCAGAAACTTCCAGTTGTGGCTTCTGCCTCCTAGCAGGGAGTGGGGAGCCCCTGGCTGGAGCAGGGGGGTAGCAGGGGGCGCAGGGACCTCTGGGCTTTGGGGCAGAGGGAGGTCTTTCCCTTGGTCTCCAGAGGAAGATGCTGTCTGCCTTCGAACTCCCAGGGCTCTAGGGCTGCAGGCCGGCCCTGTAGGCTGGAGCACCAGGAGAAGCCCCGGTTTTCCAGAGGAGAAGCAGCATCACATTAACTAGGGAAGAGACCAGGAGGGGTGGGTCAGCAGCAGGGGCGGTCCCAGGCCGGGAGTCCGGTGACGCGGAGGGAGCCGAGTTGGTGGCCGTGAGTGCGGCGAACAGTGCTGAGAACCAGAACTGCCTGGAAGCTGGTGAGTGTGCAGGTGACTGGCTCTCCCCTCGGGGTCTGCTTGCCGGAGGCTGGGCGGCCGCCGCCGTACGTTTCTGACACGTTCCTGGGGATGTGGATGCTTCTGCCTGGGGGCCGTATTTTGAGGACCATTGGTTTTCAACCAGAGGTTGCAGTATCTAGTTGGTTGGCACAACTGCTGTCCAGTGGACGAGCCAGGGATGCTTCCAGACGGTCGCTGCGCGGAGAGCTGCCCTGGGCCAGGCCAGGCGCCCGGGGGAGCCCTGGCTGGAGCCGGCGTGTGCGGGGCGGGGCGGGGCGGCACTGGGCTGGAGGGGCAAGTGGGCAGTGGGAGCAAGATTGTGAAGACAAGGAGTAAATTCTTTTCTTTTTGTTAACCCTCACCTGAGATGTTTTTCCATTGATTTTTAGAGAGAGTGGGAGGGAGGTGGAGAGACAGAGAGAGAAACATTGATGTGAGAGAGACACAGGGCTGGGGATCCAGCCTGCAACTGAGGTCCACGCCCTTGACAAAAATTGAACCAGGGCCCTTCAATCTGTGGATGGAGGCTCTGGGCTTAATGAGTAAATTCTGACAGCAGTACAGGTCCCATCAATGTGGGAAACACAAAATAAAACTTACCTCATTCTATACGTTTTAGGTCTCTGTTGAGCATCAACTCTTACATGTAGGAGCTGCCAGACAGGGCTGTTAAAAAATTAGTTTCATGAATTTGAACTTGGTTACTTCACTAATTTCTATGGGTTATGGAATTTTTGTTCTGTTTTCCTGAGCTGCCTAGTAACATTTTTATTTGAAAAGTGAGGAGCTGTTCTGGTAGCTAGTCTTCGGGCTCAGTGGTGCCAGCAGCGGCCGAGCTGGTGTGGGGAGGGCACTGCGGGTGAGTCCCTGCCTGTTGGTGACTTTCTGACAGTGTTTGCTTTGAACTGCAGAGCGGAAGCAGCGGCCCTGCCCGTAGCCCAGTTAGAGCCTTTCCTGATATGTAAGGTTGTGGGTTTGATCGCAAGGATGTATATGAAAGTGGAACAGCAAATTGATGTCTCTCTCTCTCTCTCTCTCTCTCTGTCCTGCGCTTCACTTTCTTGCTCTCACTCTAAAAAATCCATCAAAATTTTTTTTAAAGCCTCAGCCAGCTGCTGTCCTTTCAGGGCGCTCTGCGAGGGACTCGGGCTGTGGGTCCTGCTGCGCAGCTCAAGTTTTCAGTGCCTGTTTCCTTATTTCTAAAAGGGCCATGCACCGCCGGAACCAGTCTGGCTCAGTGGGTAGAGCGTCAGCCTGCAGACTGAAAGGTCCCAGGTTTGATTCCGGTCTGGGCATGTGCCTTGGTTGAGGGCACATCCCCAGTAGGAGGTGTGCAGAAGGCAGCTGATCAATGTTTCTCTCTCATCCATGTTTCTGACTGTCTCTCTCCCTTCCTCTCTGTAAATAAAATATAAAAAATGTAAAAAATAAAAGGGCCATGCACCTCATTTAAAGGCTAAGTAAGTGGTGCATGTACCTTAGAAAAGTGCCTGGTGCTTACAGACATAGTGAACGTAGTAAGCTGTTATTACCATTTTTTAATGTTTTGATTTTATTTTTTTCATTTTTAAGGTATTATACGTGTACAAATCTTATCATTGCCCCCCCTACCCCACTCCAACATATGCCCTCACCCCCCAGAGTTTTGTGTCCATTTGTTATGCTTATATGCATGCATACAAGTCCTTCTGTTGATCTCTTATCTCCCGCACCTCTCCCTACCCTTCCCACTGTGATTTGATAGTCTGTTTGATGCTTTAATGTCTCTGTATCTATCTTTTTGTTCACCAGTTTATAATGTTCTTTATTTTCCATAAATGAGTGAGGTCATGTGGTATTTTTCTTTAATTGCCTGGCACTAAACATAGTGAATTGCATTCACTAAACATAATGCTCCCCAGGTCCATCCATGTTGCTGCAAATGGTAAGAATTACTTCTTTTTTACAGCAGTGTAGTATTCCATTGTGTAGATGTGCCATAGTTTTCTGATCCAATCATCTGCTGACAGGCACCTAGGCTGTTTCCAAGTCTTAGCTATGGTGAATTGTGCTGGTATTTCTGATTGGTGTTTCTAGTTTCTTCGGATATATTCCTAGGAGTGGGATTACTTGGTCAAATAGGAGTTCCAGTTTCAATTTTTAGAGGAAACTCCATACTGTTCTCCACAGTGGCTGCACCAGTCTGCATTCCCACCAGCAGTGCACGAGGGTTCCTTTTTCTCCGAATCCTCCCCAGCAGTTGTCCTTTGTTGATTTGTTGATGATAGCCATTCTGTCAGGTGTGAGATGGTACCGCATTGTTGTTTTGATTTGCATCTCTCGGATAATTAGTGACTTTGAGCATGTTTTCATGTGTCTCTTGGCCTTCCTCTGTCTTCTTTCAAAAAGATTCTATTTAGGTTCATTGCCCATTTTAAAAATATATATATATATTTTATTGATTTTTTATAGAGAGGAAGGGAGAGAGATAAAGAGCTAGAAACATGGATGAGAGAGAAACATCGACCAGCTGCCTCTTGCACATCCCCCGCCGGGGATTTGCCCGCAACCAACATACATGCCTCTGACCGGAATCGAACCTGGGACCTTTCAGTCCGCAGACCGACGCTCTACTGCTGAGCCAAACTGGTTTCGGCTCATTGCCCATTTTTTATTGGATCATTTATCTTCCTTTAATTTAGTTGTATAAGTTGTCTGTAGATGTTGGAGATTAAATCTTTATCAGTGATAACATTTGCAAATAAGTTCTCCCATACAGTGGGCTTTCTTATTGTTTTGTTGATGGTTTCTTTTGCTGTGAAAAAGCTTTTTATTTTGATGTAGTCCCATTTGTTTATTTTCTCGTTAGATTCCATTGCCCTAGAAGCAGTATTGGTGAAGAAATTGCTTTGGCATATGTCTGAGATTTTGCTGCCTGTGGATGCCTCTAGTATTTTTATGGTTTCCTGTCTTATGTTTAAGTACTGTATCCATTTTGAGCTTATTCTTTTTTTTTTTTTTTTTTTTTTTTTTTTAAACATATTTTATTGATTTTGTACAGAGAGGAAGGGAGAGAGATAGAGAGTTAGAAACATCGATGAGAGAGAGTCATCGATCAGCTGCCTCTTGCACACCCCCTACTGGGGATATGCCCGCAACCAAGGTACATGCCCTTGACCGGAATCGAACCCGGGTCCTTCAGTCCCCAAGCCGACGCTCTATCCATTGAGCCAAACCGGTCCTGGCACATTTTGAGTTTATTCTTGTGGATGGTGTAAGTTGATGGATTTTGTCAAATGCTTTTTCTGCATCAATTAATATGACTGTGGTTTTTATCTCTCAATTTGTTTATGTGATGTATCACGTGTATTGATTTGCAGATATTGTACCATCCTTGCATTCCCCGGGATAAATCCTATTTGGTCGTGGTGTATGATCTTTCTGATGTGCTGCTGGAGCCGATTTGCTAGAATTTTGTTGAGGATTTTGGCATCTATGTTCATGAGGGATGTTGGCCTGTAATTCTCTTTCATTGTGTTGTCTTTATCTGGGTTTGGTATTAGGGTTATGCTGGCTTCATAGGAGGAGGTTGGAAGTGTTCCTTCCTCTTGGATTTTTGGAATAGTCTGAGGAGGATAGGTTTTAGTTCTTACCTGATTGTTTGGTAAAACTCCACTGTGAAGCCATCTGGCCCCGGGCTTTTGTTTGCTGGAAGCTTTTTGATGACTGCTTCAATTTCTTCCATAGTTATTGGCCAATTGAGGTGTTTAGATTCTTCCTGATTGAGTTTTGGAGGATTGTATTTTTCTAGGAATATGTACAAAATATTGAAAACCTATTAGAAGAAATAATGACAAAACTTCCCCTACCTTGTGAAATAGACTTATAAGTTCAGGAAGCGTACAGAACCCCAAACAAGAGGAATCCAAAGAAGACCATAGCAATTAATGTAGATTATGGAGCTGTCTGAACCGATTTGCAAGTTAGCAGAGATAGTGAAGGCCATTCATAAGCAAAAGCTGCTGCTTGGAGCTTGGGTGTGTTTGCAGATTGTGTGGGGTGGAGTCTCAGGGCATCACTAGGCTAGGCCAGGGCGTGGCAAACAGCGATGGCTGGAGTGAGTTGTCCTGCACTTCCGACTGAGTCCCCATGTCTCACGCCCCAGAGCAACAAACTATTATTCCTCCACACAGCTCTGCAAGCCAGCCACCCTCATTTTCCAACCCGATCGCAGACAGCCCAGCTCCTCCCTATAGGAGTTTGGGTCTCATGCGTCTTCCCTTTGGGTTGAAGAAAGCAATGCCCACCGCCAGCTGGGATCTGCCGCCAGCCTGTATCGCGCACCCCTATACCTCACTTTTTTAGCATTTATGCACTGAATGCTCCCCCTCTTTCCATCTGGTTGTAGAACTTCCACTCAGCCAGCTTTCCTGTGGTTCTGGGTGATTGATGTTTTGTCTTTTAGTTGTAGTTTTGAAATTGTTGTGTACGGCTGCAATATAGGTGTGTTTACCTACGCCGCCATCTTGGTTTCTTACAGATGTTGTTTTGTTTTGTGTTGTCCCAAAGTTCCCTTAGGCTCTCTTCCTGCTTTTTAATTTTATTTTTCTAGAAGCTGCTTTACTTGGGTATTTTTTCCTACCTTGTCTTCTAACTCACTGATGTGGTCCACTGCTTCTTCTAGTCTACTCTTGATGCTTTCTATTGAATTCTTTCCAGCAGCGATGTCATTCTTCATTTCTTGGTTCTTCTTCATTTCCTTTTGTTTTGTTTTTTAATTTAATAAATCTTTATTGTTCGGATTATTACAATTGTTTCCCCCCCCCCCCCCCCCATAGCTCTACCCGGTTCCCACCCCACCTACTGTCCTTACCTCCCTCCATTGTCCTCATCCATAGGTGTACGACTTTTATCCAGTCTCCTCATCCCCCACACCCCTTCCCCCAGGGAATTGTCAGTCCACTCCCTTTGTCTGCCTCTGATTTTATTATATTCACCAGTTTATTCTGTTCATCAGATTTTTTATTCATTTGATTTTTAGATTCATTTGTTGATAGACATGTATTTGTTTTTCAGAATTTTTATATTTACTTTTTTCTTCTTCCTCTTCTTAAAGAATACATTTCAGCTTTTCATATAATACTGGTTTGGTGGTGGTGAATTCCTTTAGCTTTTTCTTCTCTGTGAAGCTCTTTATCTGACCTTCAATTCTGAATGATAGCTTTGCTGGGAAGAGTAATCTTGGTTGTAGGTTCTTGTTGTTCATCACTTTGAATATTTCTTGCCACTCCCATATGACCTGCATAGTTTCTGTTGAGAAATCAGCTTGTAGGTCATTAACTGTTTTTGTTTTGCTGCTTTTAATATTTCGTTTACTTCCTTTTCTGGTGATACCTGCTTTTCTTTCATATGTGGTCTGTTTCTTCGTCTCCCTGTGGTCTCTCTTCTCTGGGTGTCTGGTTATGTAGTTCTCTCTCTCCTGCGTTGATTTAAAGGCACAAAATTCAACATAACCAGGTACAATGCACAAGGCACTGAACATAAATGTATTCACTATATTGATAACCACCAGAGAAAGGCAAATTAGAGGATAGGAGAGAAAGAAAAAGAGAGAAAAAAGAAAGAGTGCAAAAATGAAATTGGGAAAGGAAAAAAAAGTGAGAGAGAAAAAAGAATATGAAAGAAGAGGGGAACAAACTACATATATGGGGAGAAAACTCCAATAGAACAGCCACTAATCCCAACAAATGCCAGCAACAAATACCTAGAGATGAATGCAAACTACAAACAACAACTAATATCAAGCGAGGTGAGGGAAAACAGAAGCAAAAAAAAAAATTTAAAAAAATTAACAAAATAATCTCACAAACAAGCATAAAAAAATCGATATAATCAACATTCAAGCAAACAACAAAAAAAGGACAGAGCAAAGAACTTTTTTTGATAGTGAAGACAGGGAAGAGAAAGGTGTGTATGGACTTGGAGCAGGGGATTGGAAATTAGACATCTAAGTAGGGTGAAATTTTAAAGGGATAAAAAAGAAGGAATAGGTAAAATCTAAAGCAGGAAAAGGGAAAGAGAAACAGGACACCAAAGGAGGAAAAGTGAAGAAGAGAGAGTGATGGCATGAAGGTATATTTGAGATAGAGTGAAATGCTGCTAAAGGAAAAATGAATATAGAATGTAGGACACTAATCTGAAAGTAAAATAAAGAGAAAATAAAAGGACTACTTAAAAAAAAGTTAAAATAGTAGTAGTAATAATACTGAAAATAATTAAAAAGGTAAAATCAAGTGAGGAAAAAAATTAGTTTCTCAAGTAAAAGACGAACAAATAAATAAATAAATAAATAAACATTTTTAAAAAAAGTGCAGTAGTGAAGGTCATTCACTTCCTCTACTGTTCCGTTTGGCAGGCCTGTTTGCTAGTCAGGACGGTATTGCAGTTTCCTGCGTTCCACTGGTCCTCACTGTTGTAAGCCAGTCCTGATTTTTAAGCAGGCGGTGTCTTAATTTCTTGTATTCCTTTATTTGTCATTATACAAGAGTCAATTTGTGATTCAACCCCTGGGTGGCAGTGTTTCTGGCTTGACCTCGGGCCTCTGGGTCCCCTCCAGCCAGTGCTTAGGTCCTGCTTTCCCTGTGGGCCGCCCCGGGCTGGTTCTCTGACGCTTATTCCCCGCTCTGACCCCAGGTTCCAGAAAAACAGCTTTCCCCTGCAGTCTCAGGGTGACCCAGCGGGGTGATGCGATGTATTGGCGTAGTAATCAGAAGCTGGATTAAAGGTCGGGGGAGCCAGCGTAAGCCAGTGAGCTCCGGGGCTGCACGCAGTCCGTGCAGGCCTTTCCCCCGTCTAAGCAGCCGGCACATTTTTTTAGGTTGTCCTTTTGCGTCAGATCAAATGCTTTTCTTCTTAGAGCTTTTTCTGTTAGCATCTCTGCGGACCCCCCACATTCACGGGTCATGCCAGCCCAACGGCCACGGGCTTTTCTAGGCGCAGACTTCCCCGGTCCCTGGGACCAGAGACCTCCCCTTACCCCAGGCGAATCGGACCTTTCCGTGGGCGTGCAGAGCCCTCTGAGTCCGCGTGCTCCGTCACTTGGGGGCCGGTGCTCTGGGGTTCGCAGCTGTTCGGCGGGTGCCGTAGTTGTAGATTTTCAGGCTTCCAGTAAATCCCTTTCCCTTTCAAGATGGCGCGGTCCGGGAGGGATCCCAGCAAGCCGGTGGCTCCGGGAGGGATCCCAGCAGCAGTGGGGGCTGCCCGGTCAGGGAGCCCCGTCCAGCAGTCCCCACCTTCTCCTGGAGGACAACCGTCCCTCAGCTCACCCACAAACTCTCCCGTGCGACCCTCTGCTGTTCCTTCTCTCTCTCCGAGACAAGGCTCAGGACACATCTGTCTATTCCGTTGCCATTTTTTTGAGTCGATATTATTTTTTTATAGTTTTTTTAAAACAATGTTTTTATTGAGTTCAGAGGGGAAGGGAGAGGGAGAGAGAGATAGAAACATTCAATGATTAGAGAGAATCATTGTTTGGCTGTCTTTTGCACGTCCCCTCCTGGGGATGGAGCCCACAACCAGGGCATGTGCCCTGACCAGAAATCAAACTCTGACCTCCTTATTCATAGGTTGATACTCAACCACTGAGCCACACCAGCTGGACAACAAATACATTTTTTTTAAAGCTATTCACTGAGCAATATCTTTTAAAAAAATATATATTTTTTTGATTTTTACAGAGAGGAAGAGAGAGGGATAGAGAGTTAGAAACATCGATGAGAGAAAAACATCTATCAGCTGCCTCCTGCACATCCCCCACTGGGGGTGTGCCTGCAACCAAGGTACATGCTCTTGACCAGAATCGAACCCGGGACCTTTCAGTCTGAAGGCCGATGTTCTATCCACTTAGCCAAACTGGTTTTGGCTGAGCAATATCTTTTTTAAAAATATATTTTTATTGATTTCAAAGAGGACGGTAGAGCGGGAGAGAGAGAAACATCAATGGTGAGAGAATCATTGATTGGCTGTTTTCTGCATGTCCTCTACTGGGGATTAAACCTGAAACCTGGGCATGTGCCCTTGACCGGAATTGAACCCAGGACCCTTCAGTCCGCAGGCTGATACACTATCCACCAAACCAAAGCAGCCAGGGCCTTCCTTTATTTCTTAAAGTAGCTCAAGTTCACTGCAAGATAAGTGGCAGGTGCAGAGGTTTTTCACACGTCCCTGCCCTCACACACACAGCCCCCACTGTCAGTATGCCCGAGTGGCCACGATGCACCTGCATTGACACGTCATTTTCACCCAAAGTCCACAGTGTCATGGAGGCTCAATCTTGGAGTTGTGCATTCTCTCTCTCTCTCCCTCTCTCTCACACACACACACACACACTTCCCTTACAGAACCATACTAGCATCTTCAGTGCCCTAATCCAGTGGTCGGCAAACTGCGGCTCTTTGGCTCCTTGGGTTTTTAGCAAAGGCCAGCTTAGGAGTACCCTAATTAAGTTAATAACAATGTACCTATCTATATAGTTTAAGTTTTAAAAATTTGGCTCTCAAAAGAAATTTCAATTGTTGCTCTGTTGAGTAATGAGTTTGCCGACCACTGCCCTAATCCAATGGACATCCACCTGGGAGGGCACCGCGCTGGCTTCTGAGGAAGGAGAGGGACGGAGCCTGGTCCTGTCCTCCAGCAGGAGAGCACCTGTCTGTCTGCAAAGCCAGGCTGCTCGCGCGGCACCACACTGCCTGGCCTTGCGATTCCTCCTCCTCTGTGTCCAGAAAGCGGAACAGAAAGAAAAGTGGGGGCCTCGGGAGTGAAGTCTTCATTCATTTCCTCAGTAGAGTGAGAGTGTTAACATGCTCAAATCTAATCTAGTGCCCTGTCTTACCTGGGCCGTGCCGAGAAGTGGCCACTGAGTGTGGTTTTGGGAGGCAGGGAAGGCGGGTGTGATTTTCTCCATAAATGGGAGGCATCTCAAACGCTTGGGACTGCCTCTGGTCATCCAGCGAAGAGACTGCCAGGCAGAAACTCGTCTCTGACCCATTGCGGAGGTAAAGGAACTGTCATTCTGTTAGTTAGCTTTCTTGGAAAAACACTTCCAAGAAGAGGGCTGGAAGGGGTGTAGGTAGGGGTGGGGTAATAGGCCTTGACGCTGTGAGGGTGATGTTGCGGCCCCAGGCTGGGGAAGGGTCGGACTGTGTGCCGGGCAGGCTGTCCTGGGAAGGCGACCTGAGGGCACAGCCATTCTCTTGCTTTGCTTTTCTCCGCATTCTAACCTTCACCATTCATCACGCCGTGTCAGCTCTGTGTGTAGTTCTGAGCAGCTGTCACACGGAGGTATCGGTCCGGCTGCTCCTGCCCCAGTCCCGTGGCCTCGGGTGTAGCTGAAGGCTCTGCATGTGTATGCGTGCGCGCGCATGCGTGTGCGTGCGTGCGCGCTCCCTCAGCCCAACAGCAGGAGCGTAACCAGCCGTTCACGGCACGCTGTCGGCCGGCGGTTACCCAGCCTCCCGCACCCACCCTCTTCCCCAGACCTCCCAGGAGTTTGTGGAAAAGCTGACCAAGAGGCTGAAGAGACACCCCGAGGAGACGGGCGGCTTCCAGGAGGCGCCGCTGGCCTACGACGCCATCTGGGCCCTGGCCCTGGCCCTGAACAAGACGTCGGGAGGCGGCCGCTCAGGTGTGCGCCTGGAGGACTTCAACTACAACAACCAGACCATCACCGGTCAGATCTACCGCGCCATGAACTCCTCGTCCTTCGAGGGCGTGTCCGTGAGTCAGTGCCCCGCCCGCTCCTCCCGCCTGCTCTGCCCAGCTGCCCCTCCGCAGCGGCCTCGGACCCGGAGGAGGGACCCCAGAGCCACCGGGACCGAGGAGGAAGGCCTGTCCCATTGCTTTCAGCCCTCCCGCTCCTCATTCCTTTTTAGCCGGATGTCTGGGGCTGAGGAGGGTTAGAAGGCTTTGAAAGGGGAGAGAGGTCGTCTGCTTATTCCTTTAAAGTGGGAAGCTGCCCGGGCACTGTGACCCGCGCAGGCCACACACCTGGAAGCCCGCCCCGGTGCCTGCGGGGATTCTTCCATCAAATGTCATGGTGAAGCTTCTCAAAAGAATAATCTTTCTGAAGTCCAGGGTGTGGGTATCCGGGCTATGTCCTATTTGCAGGCAAATGCCATAAATAGAGCTTGTTCAGGGCCTCAGCTAGCTTCACAAGCATCAGACCCAAAGTGAGGCCGAGCTCTCACGCTTGCTTTTCTCCCCGGGCTCCGCTGCTCCCCCGCAGGGCCACGTGGTGTTCGACGCCAGCGGCTCTCGGATGGCGTGGACGCTCATCGAGCAGCTCCAGGGTGAGCCGGCAGGGAGCGAGGCAGCGGGCGGGCCGGGAGCCGGGGGACACAGGGCGGCCCTGGTGCCTGATCTTCTCTTCCACCTGTTCCTCTGGCTGGTCCCAGCGACCGACAGTGAGAGCAGCTCATGAGCAGGATCCTCGGGGCTGCGTGGTCGTGTTCTTAAAGTTTCTGCACTGGCTCCGTCTGACTCGGGAAGCCCCTGTGTGGCTTGGCTTGAGGCATACCCACAGACTCTAGGAAACCTTTTTTTTTTTTTTTTCAGAGTTAATTTCATGAGCATATTTTTAAAAATTGGTTTTTAGAGAGAGAAAGGGAGAGCAAGAGAGAGAGAGACAGCGACGGGAGGGTCAAACATTGATTAGTTGCCTCCTGCATGCCTCCATTGAGCCAGGAATTGAAGCCATGAACCTTTGGTCCAAGGGCCGATGTTCTAACCACTGAGCAACTGGCCAGGGCAGAAACCTGTTATTTTTAAAGGGAACTTAAAGAATTTTATTGATACATATGTAAGTAAACATCTTTTTTTGTTGTTAATCCTCACCGGGGATATGTTTCTATTGATTTTTAGAGAGAGTGGAAGAGAGAGGGAGAGAGGAACATTGATGTGAGACACATCATTGGTTACCTCCTGCAGGAGCCCTGACCAGGGGCTGGGTAGAGAGGTATGTGCCCTTGACCGGAGCCGAACCCGGCCCCTTTAGGTCCGCAGACCGATGCTCTGTCCACTGAGCCAAACTGGCCAGGGCATAAGGAAGCATTCTTGGTTTTTTTGTAGTGTGTGTAGTGTGTGTGTGTGGTGTGTGGGGTGTGTGTGTGTTGTGTGTGTAGTTTGGCTTTTCTAGGCCGTGTTTTCTTATAGCTCTGCACACTTAGGCATTTGCAGAACTCCCATGAGTTAATTTTCCACCCACCCTGCTCAGCCTCAGCATGGCCGAAAGCCAGTCCTCGGCTTCCCGTGAGAAGTGTCTTTCTTCCCGGCTCCCACCTCCCACAGAGGCGGGCATGGCCGTCGGCATGGGGGGGTGGAGGGGAAGGCAGTGTGACCGGGACAGACTGGAACAGCTCAGCAGTGACCCGATTGCTCTGGGCGGCACTTTGAGAGGCAGGTGCCACTTAGCTGCGGAATTGGAAGCCAAGCCAGCCCGTGAGGGAGGAATGGCAGTGGAAGCCACTGGGGACAGATCCGTGGCTCTGTCCCGAGGGAAATAGACGTGCCCAGTGCTTAAAGCTGGAGCCACAGGGAGACAGGTCTTGCTGTGGGGGCGCGGGCTGTGCAATGAGTGGCGGCCTCCTACACACGAGACATTGGTTTGTGGGACCCTTCACCCTGATTTTACGCCACTGCTCAGTCATGTGACCTCTCAGCCCTTCCAAGCACTCAGGGTGCGGTGGACACAGAGCTGCTTGGGGGGAGGCCGGTGCCGGGCACCCGCCCATGTTCTCCTCTGGCCGCCCAGGTGGCAGCTACAAGAAGATCGGCTACTACGACAGCACCAAGGATGACCTCTCCTGGTCGAAAACAGATAAGTGGATTGGTAAGTGGGCCCCACGAGTCCTCTCCTTCAGCCCCTCTGACAGTCATGAGCAGGCCATGCCCTTGAGAGAAGTGGGTGGCAGTGCCATGAGGCGGAAAGGCTCCAGCGGGTAGACCAGGTTTGGGTGGAGAGGGGATAGAAGTCCGAGGTCTGGACAGAGGAGACGGGTGTGGCGAGAGGGAAGGCAGTTGGCAGCAGGCTCTATTGGAAACAGTCACCGGGGCCCGGGGGGGAGGCGGGGCGGGAGACGGACCCTCCATGGTCTCCCCAGTGTCTGGTGCCTGGATGTGTCAGGCCTGGAATTGCCTCTTTATCCGACAAGAAAGCAGTTGCTTAACCCACAGGAGAGAGGAGTGTTGTCTGCTGGACGGCACCTGCCACAGCGGGCAGCGGGGTTCTCTGAGGGCTCAGTGGCTGAAGTAACAGGAAGTGGAGGCACAGAGTGGGCAGGGGGAGGGCCTGGTAAGAGGTGGGCATGGTGAGGACAGCGGGATGGCGAGGACAGCGGGCACAGCGAGGACCCGCCGCCCTGGCCCGCTGGCTGGCTGCTGGAATCGGGGCAGGTCCGGCTATAAATGCCGTGTGGCCTGAATCCGCCTCTCCCAGGCCACAGGCACTGAAATTAGCTTTTCCCCTGTGAACTCGGACACACGTACGCTTCCTCTCGATGCTGGAAACACCTTTGGGGATGCCAGCCAGGCCTAAAGCCAGTCAGCTCTGTCCTCTTTGCTGGAGCCCCGAGGCCAGGCCAGATCCTTGGAGGCTCAGCTTTATGACTCTACAATCAAAGCTTTTGATTTGAGTTAAAAGAAACCTATAGTTTTCTCAGCTACCCCCTCCTTTCCCTTCCCATTTCCCTTTCCTATAAGAGACGAAAGCAGGAAGGACAGACAGTCACAGGGAAGACTGAGGCCCGGCTCTGCCAGCCTGCGGGCCGCCGCCGCCCTCCTGGGCGCTGTCCTCGCAGCTGCTGCCTCCCGTGGCCTCCTTCTTCCCCTCCGTCTCCTCCCCCGCAGGAGGGTCTCCCCCTGCTGACCAGACCCTGGTCATCAAGACATTCCGCTTCCTGTCGCAGAAACTCTTTATCTCCGTCTCGGTTCTCTCCAGCCTGGGCATTGTCCTAGCTGTTGTCTGTCTGTCTTTTAACATCTACAACTCGCACGTCCGGTAAGTATATCTTCCGGCTTTTGTTGTCCTGCCTGCCTCTCCAAGATGGTGATCATTTGAGAGTCCAACCTGTGCCTCTGAGCCCCGGGCTTTTCACTGGCCTGCTCTCCTCACGGCCTTCCGCGCTCCGGTCCCGCAGCTCGGGGCGGGCAGGGGCAGGGGGCTGAGGAGCCGGCCTGGCGGGAAGCCCTCCAGCCCGCAGCCGCCCGGCCCGGCCCAGGGCTGACCGCTCTCCTCTCCCTCCCGCGGGGCCCAGCTACATCCAGAACTCGCAGCCCACCCTGAACAACCTCACGGCTGTGGGCTGCTCACTGGCCTTGGCTGCCGTCTTCCCCCTCGGGCTGGACGGGTACCACATCGGGAGAAACCAGTTCCCCTTCGTGTGCCAGGTGAGGCGGCCCTGCCTGGGCTCCGGGCGTTTGTGCGAGCGAGCTGTCGGGTCCCTGGCAGGGGCCGGTGCCCAGGAGGAACGGTGGCGGCATGTCCTGTCGGGTTTCCTGTGGGGCCCGCGGGTGGGAAGGACGGCGGCCCGGACGCGGGAGGCCTCGCCGCGGGGCAGGGTGGAGCTGTGCGGGGGCGAAGCTGTGCCTGACTCTGGTCTGCGCTGTGCTGGCGGGAACCCCGTGTCCGCCGCCCCCTGCCCCGCGCTCAGGGCCTCTCCCCGCACCGGCCAGGCGAGCTGCCCCCTGGGGGCGGCGGTCAGAGCAGGGCTGTCGCAGCGGCCTCTGTCCCAGCGGGTGCCGTGCGGGGCAGCGGTGCCGGCCAGCTCAGAGGCCTGGGCTGGCGAGGGACCGGAGGTTTGGCGGGCCCCTGGCGGCAGAGTGGATGATGGGTGGAGTGGTGTGCTGAAGGCAGGAGCCCCTTTCTCCCTCTCCCTGCCCCCCTCGTCTCCCCTCCCACGGCCGCAGCCGCCAGCACCCGTCCCTCCCCCCCAGGCCCGCCTCTGGCTCCTCGGCCTGGGCTTCAGCCTGGGCTACGGCTCCATGTTCACCAAGATCTGGTGGGTGCACACTGTGTTCACCAAGAAGGAGGAGAAGAAGGAGTGGAGGAAGGTGAGTGCCGGTTGTTCCCTGGGGGATGGCCTGCGCCCCGGGGGGCAGGGGGGGGACGGGCTGTGCCCGGTGACGGCCTGTGCCCCGGGGGGTGGGGGGGGGCTGTGCCCGGCTGTGCCCAGTGACGGCCTGCGCCCGCAGACGCTGGAGCCCTGGAAGCTGTATGCCACGGTGGGCCTGCTGGTGGGCACCGACCTGCTCACGCTTGCCGTCTGGCAGATGGTGGACCCACTGCACCGGACCGTGGAGGTGTGGGCCCGGCGCGGAGCGGGCGGAGGGGGGTCTCCTGGAAGCGGGCGGAGCTGGGGACACGTGACACCTTTTCCTCAGACGTTCGCCAAGGAAGAGCCCAAGGAAGACATCGATGTGTCCATCCTGCCGCAGCTGGAGCACTGCAGCTCCCGCAAGATGAACACGTGGCTCGGTGTGTGTGTGTGTGTGTGTGTGGGGGGGTGTGTGTGTGGGGGGGGTGTGGGGTGTGTGTGTGTGGGGGTGTGTGTGGGGGTGTGTGTGTGTGGGGGGTGTGTGTGGGGGGTGGGGGTGTGGGGTGTGTGTGTGGGGGGGTTGTGTGTGTGTGGGGTGTGTGTGTGGGGGGGTGAGTGGGGGTGTGTGTGAGTGTGTGTGTGTGTGTGTGTGTGTGTGGGGTGTGTGTGTGTGTGTGTGTGTGTGAGTGTGTGTGTGTGGGGTGTGTGTGTGGGTGTATGTGGGGGGTGTGTGTGTGGGTGTGTGTGGGGTGTGTGTGGGTGTATGTGGGGTGTGTGTGTGGGTGTGTATGGGTGTGTGTGGCTGTATGTGGGGTGTGTGGGGGTGTGTGTGTGGGTGTGTGGGGGTGTGTGTGGGTGTGTAGGGTGTGTGTGTGGGGGGTGTGGGTGTGTGGGGTGTGTGTGTGGGGGTGTGTGTGGGGCAGTGTGTATGGGTGTGTGTGGGGGGGGGGGGTGTGTGTGTGGGGGGGGAGTGTGTGTGGGGTGTGTATGTGGGGTGTGGGGGTGTGGGGGGTGTGGGGGGGAGTGTAGGTGGGTGTGTATGTCGGGGGGGGGGGGGGGGGGGTGGGGGTGTATGGGGGTGGGTGTATGTGGGGGGGGGGGGGGGGGAGTTGGGGGGGGGGGTGGGGTGTGTATGGGGGTGGGTGTATGTGGGGGGCTGAGGGGGTGGGGGTGTGTATGGGGGTGGGTGTATGTGGGGGGGTGAGGGGGGTGGGAGTTGGGGTGGGGGTGTGGGGGTGTGTATGGGGGTGGGTGTATGTGGGGGGGGTGAGGGGGGGGGTATATGTGGGGTATGGGGGTGGGAGTATGTGGGGGGGTGAGGGGGTGGGTGTTGGGGTGGGTGTGGGGGTGTGTATGGGGGTGGGTGTATGTGGGGGGGTGAGGGGGTGGGTTTGTGGGGGTGGGGGGGTGTATGGGGGGGGGTGGGGGGGGGGGGTGGGTGTTGGGGTGGGGTGTGGGGGTGTGTATGGGGGTGGGTGTATGTGGGGGGGTGAGGGGGTGGGTGTTGGGGGGGGGGTTGGGGGGGGTTGGGGGGGGGGGTTGGGGGGGTGGGGGGGGTGTTGGGGGGGGGGGGGGGTGAGGGGGTGGGTGTTGGGGTGGGGGTGTGGGGGGGTGTATGGGGGTGGGTGTATGTATGGGGGTGAGGGGGTGGGTGTTGGGGTGGGGGGGTGGGGGTGTGTATGGGGGTGGGTGTATGTATGGGGGTGAGGGGGTGGGTGTTGGGGGGTTTGGGGGTGTTGGGGGGGGTGGGGGGTTGGGGGGGGGGGGGGGGTGTATGTATGGGGGTGAGGGGGTGGGTGTTGGGGTGGGGTGTGGGGGGTGTATGGGGGGGGGGTGTATGTATGGGGGTGAGGGGGTGGGTGTTGGGGTTTGGGGGGTTTGGGGGGGTGTATGGGGGGGGGGGGGGGTGGGGGGGGTGGGGGGGGTGGGGTGGGGTTTTTGGGGGTGAGGGGGGGGGTGTTGGGGGGGGGTGTGGGGGTGTGTATGGGGGGTGGGTGTATGTATGGGGGTGAGGGGGTGGGTGTTTGGGGTTGGGGGGGGTTGGGGGGGGGGGGGGGTTTGGGGGGTTGGGGGGGGGTGTATGTATGGGGGTGGGGGGGTGGGTGTTGGGGTGGGGTGTGGGGGTGTGTATGGGGGGGGGTATATGTGGGGTGTGGGGGTGTGTATGGGGGTGGGTGTATGTATGGGGGTGAGGGGGTGGGTGTTGGGGTCGGGGGTGGGGTGTGTATGGGGGGTGGGGTATGTATGGGGGTGAGGGGGTGGGTGTTGGGGTTGGGGTGTGGGGGTGTGTATGGGGGGTGGGTGTATGTATGGGGGTGAGGGGGGGGGTGTTGGGGTGGGGTGTGGGGGTGTGTATGGGGGTGGGGTATGTGGGGTGTGGGGGGGTGTATGGGGGTGGGTGTATGTATGGGGGTGGGGGGTGGGTGTTGGGGTGGGGGTGGGGGTGTGGGGGTGGGGGTTGGGGGAGGGGTGGGGGGGGTGGGGGGGGGGGTGTGTATGGGGGTGGGTGTATGTATGGGGGTGAGGGGGGGGGGGGGGGGGGGTGTGGGGGTGTGTGTGGGGGTGGGGGGTGGGGTGTGGGGGTGTGTATGGGGGTGGGTGTTGTATGGGGGTGAGGGGGGGGGTGTTGGGGTGGGGGGGTGGGGGTGTGTATGGGGGGGGGGGGTGTATGGGGGTGGGGGGGGGGTGTTGGGGTGGGGGGGGGGTGTTTGGGGGGGGTGTGGGGGGTGAGGGGGGGGGTGTTGGGGGGGGGTGTGGGGGGGGTGTATGGGGGGGGGGTGTTGTATGGGGGGGGGGGGGGGGGTGTTGGGGGGGGTGGGTGTGGGGGGGGTTGGGGGTGGGTGGGGGGGGTGGGGGGGTGTTGGGGGGGGGGGGGTGGGGGGGTGGGTGTTGGGGGGGGTGGGGGGTGTGTTGGGGGGGGGGGTGTGGGGGGTGGGGGGGGGGGGGGTTGGGGGGGGGTGTGGGGGTGTGTATGGGGGGTGGGTGTATGTATGGGGGGGGGGGGGGGGGTGTTGGGGTGGGGGTGTGGGGGTGTGTATGGGGGGTGGGTGTATGTATGGGGGTGAGGGGGTGGGTGTTGGGGGGGGTGTGGGGGTGTGTATGGGGGTGGGTGTATGTGGGGGGGTGAGGGGGGGGGTGTTGGGGTGGGGGGGTGGGGGTGTGTATGGGGGGGGGGTGTATGTGGGGTGTGGGGGGGTGTATGGGGGGTGGGTGTATGTATGGGGGTGGGGGGTGGGTGTTGGGGGGGGGTGTGGGGGTGTGTATGGGGGTGGGTGTATGTATGGGGGTGGGGGGTGGGTGTTGGGGTGGGGTGTGGGGGTGTGTATTGGGGGTGGGTGTATGTGGGGGGGGGTGGGGTTGGGGGGGGGTTGGGGGGGGGGGGGGTGTGGGGGTGTGTATGGGGGTGGGTGTATGTATGGGGGTGATGGGGTGGGTGTTGGGGGGGGGGGTGGGGGGTTGTATGGGGGGGGGGGTGTATGTATGGGGGTGGGGGGTGGGTGTTGGGGTGGGGGGGTGGGGGTGTGTATGGGGGGTGGGTGTATGGGGGGGTTGGGGTTGGGGGGGGGGGTGGGGGTTTTGGGGGGGTGAGAGGGGGTAGGGGGGGGGGGGGGGTGGGGGGGTGGGGGGGGGGGGGGAGGGGGTGGGGGGGGCGGGGGGGGGGGGAGGGGCGCGGGGCGGGGGGCGGCGTTTGGCGGGGGGGGGGGGGGGGAGGGGGGAGGGGGGGGGAGGGGGAAAGGGAACGGGGGGGGGGGGAGGGGGGGGGGGGGGGGGAGGGGGGGGCGGGGGGGGGGGGGGGGGGGGGAAGGGGGGGGGGGGGGGGGGGGGGAGGGGGGGGGGAGGGGGCGGGCGGAGGGACGGGCAGGGGCGGGGTGGGCAGGGGAGAATGGGTGGGCTGGGGGGCGCGGAGGGACGGGCAGGGGTGGGACGGGCCGGGGAGGCGGGGCGGGCTGGGGGGGGGTGGAGGTACGGGCAGGGGTGGGGCGGGCAGGGGAGGCGGGGCGGGATGGAGCGGGGAGGCGGGGTGGCCCGCCGTGACCCCTGGGCCGCTGCAGGCATCTTCTACGGTTACAAGGGGCTGCTGCTGCTGCTGGGCATCTTCCTGGCCTACGAGACCAAGAGCGTGTCCACCGAGAAGATCAATGACCACCGGGCGGTGGGCATGGCCATCTACAACGTGGCGGTGAGCGCCTGGGAGTGCGGGCGGGCGGCATGGAGGAGGTTTGGAAGGTGTTTCTGGGCTTCTAACACGCACACAGCTCTGCGCACACAGCTCTGCTAACTCACAGCTCTGCTCACTCACAGCTCTGCTCACTCACAGCTCTGCGCACACAGCTCTGCGCACACAGCTCTGCGCACACAGCTCTGCTCACTCACAGCTCTGCGCACACAGCTCTGCTAACTCACAGCTCTGCTTACACAGCCCTGCACTCACAGCTATGCACACACAGCCCTGCACACACAGCTCTGCACACAGCCCTGCACCCACAGCTTTGCTCATGGCTCCTGAACACACCTGTGCTCACAGCTCCTGCCAGGTGTGCGGCTGGCTCTGGGTCCCGGGGTGCGAGCTCACCGGGGGTGGTGCTCCGCTCTGCTGCGGGGCGGGCCGGGGGGGCTGCTTCGGGCAGTTTGCCGGTGGAGCTGAGGGAGGAGTGAGTCCTCTCGGGCCGCACAGGCATGGGGGGGCAGCCTGGCTCCCAGCTCCTGAGACCCCGCCCACCGGCCCGCAGGTCCTGTGCCTCATCACCGCACCCGTCACCATGATCCTGTCCAGCCAGCAGGACGCAGCCTTCGCCTTCGCCTCGCTCGCCATCGTCTTCTCCTCCTACATCACGCTGGTTGTGCTGTTTGTGCCCAAGGTGAGCCTGCCGCCCGCCCACCACACCCCCGCCCCCCCTCCTTCCCTCCCCTCCGCCCTCCGCTCCGCCCCGCCCTCAGCCCCGCCCTCCACTCCGCCCTCTGCCCTCAGCCCCGCCCTCCACTCTGCCCTCAGCCCCGCCCTCTGCCCTCAGCCCCGCCCTCCACTCCGCCCTCAGCCCCGCCCTCCACTCCGCCCTCAGCCCCGCCCTCCACTCCGCCCTCAGCCCCGCCCTCCACCCTCAGCCCCGCCCTCCACTCCGCCCTCACCACCCGGTCCTCCGCCCTCAGCCCCGCCCTCCACTCTGCCCTCAGCCCCGCCCTCCGCCCTCAGCCCCACCCTCTGCCCCGCCCCCCCGCTGTCCAGTCCGCCCTCCGCCCCGCCCCCGTCCTCAGCCTTTACTCTCCCGGCCCCCCGCCCAGATGCGCAGGCTGATCACCCGCGGGGAGTGGCAGTCGGAGGCCCAGGACACCATGAAGACCGGCTCCTCCACCAACAACCACGAGGAGGAGAAGTCGCGGCTGCTGGAGAAGGAGAACCGGGAGCTGGAGAAGATCATCGCGGAGGTGAGCGTGGCGAGGCCGGAGGCTCTGCGGGGGGAGGCGGGAGGGCGAGGCAGGAGGGGAAGGGGGAGGGGGAAGGCTCTGCAGGAGGAGGCAGGAGGGGGAGGGGGAGGGGGAGGAGGGAGGGGAAGGAGGGGAAGAGCAAGGAGAGGCAGGAGGGGGAGGGGGAGGGCTCTGTCCTGAGATGGGGGCGCGGCACAGCCTGCTTTAAGGTGAGGGGGTACTGGCCGGATAAGCTGTGCGCTGGCTCCCCCCTTCCCCCGCCCCCATCCTCGGGGGGCGGGGGGCGGGCCTGGGTGGGGCGGGCTGGGGTGGGCCTCCGGGGGCGTGCCTGCCGAGGCTGTCTGGCTCCTCAAGGCGCCCCCTTTCCTCCCCAGAAACAGGAGCGCGTCTCCGAACTGCGTCGCCAGCTCCAGTCCCGGCAGCAGCTCCGCGCCCGGCGCCCCCCTCCCAGCCCCCCGGGCCCCTCCGGGGGCCTGCCCAGGGGCCCCCCTGAGCTCCCCGACCGGCTCAGCTGTGATGGGAGTCGAGTCCATCTGCTTTACAAGTGAGGGCGGGCGCCTCTGGTCCGCCCTTGTCGTCGGCAGCCTCCCCACCCGCCCCCAGGACCCCCTCCCCTCCCCTCCGCCCGACCCCCTCCTCTCCCCTCCTCCTGACCCCCTCCTCTCCCCTCCTCCTGACGCCCTCCCCTCTGCCTGGCCCCCTCCCCTCCCCTCCGCCCGGCCCCCTCCCCTCCGCCCGGCCCCCTCCCCTCCGCCCGGCCCCCTCCCCTCCCCTCTGCCTGACCCCCTCCCCTCTGCCCGGCCCCCTCCCCTCCGCCTGACCCCCTCCCCTCCCCTCCGCCTGACCCCCTCCCCTCCGCCTGACCCCCTACTCTCCGCTTCACCCCCTCCCCTCCGCCCGGCCCCCTCCCCTCCTCTCCTCCCGGCCCCCTCCCCATCCCTCCTCCTGACCCCCTCCCCTCCGCCCGACCCCCCCCTCTCCCCTCCTCCTGACCCCCTCCCCTCCGCCCGGCCCCCCCCCCTCCGCTCCGCCTGACCCCCTCCCCTTCCCCTCCTCCTGACCACCTCCTCTCCGCCTGACCCCCTCCTCTCCGCTTCACCCCCTCCCCTCCCCTCCTCCTGACCACCTCCTCTCCGCCTGACCCCCTCCTCTCCGCTTCACCCCATCCCCTCCCCTCCGCCTCACCCCCTCCCCACCCCTCCTCCTGACCACCTCCCCTCCGCCTTATCCCCTCCCCTCCTCCTGACCCCCTCCCCTCCGCCTGATCCCCTCCCCTCCCCTCCTCCTGACCCCCTCTCCTCCGCCTTATCCCCTCCCCTCCTCCTGACCCCCTCCCCTCCGCCTTATCCCCTCCCCTCCCCTCCTCCTGACCCCCTCCCCTCCGCCTGATCCCCTCCCCTCCCCACCCGCCCCTGGACCCCCTCCCCTCCCCTCCCCTCCGCCTGGCGCCCCCACCTCCCCGATGCCCCGGGCGTGCTGGCCACGCAGCACCCCGCTGCCGGCACTGCACCCTGAACCTCAATAAACCAGTGAGCACCTGGCCGTGTGAGCGAGTCCCTGTGTGAGCCTCCCTGTGAGCCCCCGGGCGGGTCTCTGTGAGCCTATGGGTGCAGGCGGGGCCTGAGGGGCGGGAGCTCCGCCTCTGGGGCTCAGGGCGCAGCCCTCCCCCACGACACCGCCCACCCTGCCTGCAAAGGCCCCCTCCCGGCACCGCCCTCCCCCCCACCGCAGGCCCCCCCCCCCCGGAACAGCCCCCCCCCTGCACAGCCCCCCCCCCGCACAGCCCCCACCTCACAGCCACCCCCCGCATAGCACCCCCCCCCACAGCACCCCGCTGGCACAGCCCCCACCGAAAGCCCCCCTCCTGGCACAGCACCCACCCCCGCACAGCACCCCGCTGGCACAGCCCCCACCGCACAGCCCCCCCCCCCCCCCCCCCCCCCCGCACAGCACCTCGCTGGCACAGCCCCCACCGCACATCCCCCCCCCCCCCCCCCCCCCCCCCGCAAGCACCTCGCTGGCACAGCCCCCCCGCACAGCCCCCCCCGCCCCCCCCCCCCCAAGCCCACCCTCCTGGCACAGCCCCCCCCCGCACAGCCCCCACCGCACAGCCCCCCCCCCCCAGCACCCGCCCCCTCGCAAAGCCACCCCCCTAGCAGAGTCCGTCCCCCCCCTCCCGGCACAGCCCCACTCCCAGCACAGACCCCCCTCCCGGCACAGCCCCACTCCCAGCACAGACCCCCCTCCCCGCACAGCCCCCCCCCCCCCACAGACCCCCCTCCCGGCACCGCCCCCCCCTCCCCCCACCGTCCCCCTCCCCCACCAGTGTGTGTTAGAGAGAGAAGGGTGTGTGTGTGAGAGAGAGAGAGGGGTGTGTGTGAGAGAGAGAGAGGGGTGTGTGTGTGAGAGAGAGGGGTGGGTGTGTGTGTGTGAAAGAGAGGGGTGTGTGTGTGAGAGACAGAGAGGGGTGTGTGTGTGTGTGTGAGAGAGAGAGGGGTGTGTGTGTGTGAGAGAGAGGGTGTGTGTGTGTGTGAGAGAGAGGGGTGTGTGAGAGAGAGAGAAGGGGGTATGTGTGTGAGAGAGGGGGTTGTGTGTGAGAGAGAGAGGGGTGTATGTATGTGAGAGGGGTGTGTGTGTGTGAGAGAGAGGGGTGTGTGTGAGAGAGAGAGACAGAGGGGTGTGTGTGTGCGAGAGAGAGGGGTGTGTGTGTGAGAGAGAGAGGGATGTGTGTGTGAGAGAGAGAGGGGTGTGTGTGAGAGAGGGGTGTGTGTGTGAGAGAGTGGTGTGTGTGTGTGTGTGTGTGTGAGAGAGAGGGGTGTGTGTTTGTGAGAGAGAAGGGTGTGTGTGTGTGTGAGAGAGAGAGGGTTGTATGTGTGTGGTAGAGATAGGGGTGTGTGTGTGTGGGAGAGAGGGGTGTGTGTGTGTTTGTGAGAGAGGGGTGTGTGTGTGTGTGTGAGAGAGGGGTGTGTGTGTGAGAGAGAGAGGGGTGTGTGTATGTGAGAGAGAGGGGTGTGTGTGTGTATGAGAGAGAGAGAGAGGGGTGTGTGTGTGTGAGAGAGAGAGAGAAGGGTGTGTGTGTGCGAGAGAGAGGGGTGTGTGTGTGTGAGAGAGAGGGTTGTGTGTGTGTGAGAGAGTGTGGTGTGTGTGTGAGAGAGAGAGGGGTGTGTGTGTGAGAGAGGGGTGTGTGTGAGAGAGAGAGAGAGGGGTGTGTGTGTGTGTGTGTGGGAGAGGGGTGTGTGTGGGTGGTAGAGGGAGGGGTGTGTGGGGGGGGAAGAGGGGTGTGTGTGTGTGAGAGAGAGGGGTGTATGTATGTGAGAGGTGTGTGTGTGTGTGAAAGATAGGGGTGTGTGAGAGAGAGAGAGAGATAGGGGTGTATGTGTGTGAGAGAGAGGTGTGTCTGTGTGGGAGAGAGAGCGGTGTGTGTGTGTGTGAGAGAGTGGTGTGTGTGTGTGTGAGAGAGAGGGGTGTGTGTGTGAGAGAGAGGGGTGTGTGTGTGAGAGAGAGGGGTGTGAGAGAGAGGGGTGTGTGTGTGTGAGAGAGAGGGGGTGTGTGTGTGTGTGTGAGTGTGTGTGCGCGCGAGAGAGGGGTGTGTGTGTGAGAGAGAAAGGGGTGTGTATGTGAGAGAGAGTGGTGTGTGTGTGAGAGAGAGGGGTGTGTTTGTGTGGGAGAGAGAGGGGTGTGTTTGTGTGTGAGAGA